>OZ020190.1:43938963-44633963 GCA_963971165.1 Philopedon plagiatum | reverse complement strand
TATATATATATATATATATATATACAGGGTCCTGCAATAGTGCGTCAGGCTTCCATAGCTCCTACACGAATTAAGTTAGGAATTTCTTTCATATGGTGACTTATACTGTATTCCAGGCTGCATTTTAGGAAAATATTTTCGCATATACAGGGCGGACCAAGAAAGTGTGATAACATACACTTGTATTTTTTTTAATGGGACACCCCGTGTTTTTTTGCATATTTAGGTTTGTATTAGTGTTCTTCATAATTGCCTAAAATTTTATTTAATTTGCTTCGGTACTTTAAGAGCAATAAATTAAAAACTAGAAAAAAAAGTTTTACAGCCCTGGAAAAAAAGATCAAAAAAATCAATCTAAAAGCATTTTTTTACCACGACATTGTGTGAGATTTATAACAAGGGTGCTAGAAATACCATGAATTAAATAGTTTTCACCTATTTCATACAGGGTGTTCACAATAAGATTTTAAAAATGACACATTTTAAACTAATTTTTCTCAAGTTTTTTAAATGGAACACCCTGTATATTATTTTACCATTTGATGAAGAATTTCTAAACAAATATTTTTTGTAATTGCAATTTATTTCAAATTCCAAACCGTTTTCAAAATATTTATCAAAAATCATAAATGTCGCTATTCGTAATAAAGTTTTATGCACAAAATAGCTAGGCGGCCATGGAAAAACAAGCACTTTATTTTAAAAGATGTTCGAAATGTCTTCCATCTTGTTCAAGGCATTTACCTATTCTCGCTTGAAAGGCCCTTTCCACATTTCTGAGCATTGCAGGTGTAATTGTAGCAAACGCGTCAATAATTCTATGTCGCATGTTTTGTTTGGTTGTTGGAGGTTCCCTATAAATGAGGTCTTTTACATGCCCCCATAGAAAAAATCAAGTTTTGTTAGGTCGGGCGACCTCGCAGGCCATCCAACTGGTCCCCCTCTTCCAATCCAGCGATTTTCGTACTCATTATTTAACAGGGCTCTGACTTGTTGCGAAAAATGGGCTGGGGCTCCATCCTGTTGTAACCACATATTTTGTGCCTGGATGTTTGGAGGTAAATTCTGAAGCAATCCTGGTAAGTCGTTTTCCAAAAATTCCAAATACATTTGACCGTTAAGGTGACCATTAAAAAAATGTGGGCCCACCACATGTTCTCCAACAATACCTCCCCAAACGTTTATTGACCAACGTTGTTGGCGATCTATTTGCCGAAATATTCTTGGATTTTCGACAGAATAATAATGAAAATTATGTCTGTTGACACATCCAGTGTTGTGGAAAGTTGCTTCGTCGGAAAAAAGGACGTTGATAAAGAAAAAAAGATTTTCTTGGAGGCGCAATTGTGCCCATGCACAAAACTCTGCCCTTCGCTGAAAATCATTTTCACCCAGAGCCTGATGCAATTGAATGTGGTATGCATGAAAATGATGTTTTTTCAAAATTCTTTGGACTGACCTCTCACTTATTCCAACTTCTTGTCCCACACATTCTTGATTAATATTTGGCTTTTCAATAACTGTCAATAAAACTGCTAACTGATTTTCCTCATTTAATGCCGTCTTTATTCTTTCCACCTTTTTGTAGTCTATGGTTCCCGTTTCAATAAAGCGCTCAAGAAGTCTGCTAAAACTTAACGCTTCTGGGTGTCGCCTTTCCGGAAACCGAGCTGCATAATTTCTACTAGCGAGGAAACAGTTTTTCTCACTCTCACCCAATACAAAAACCATATCAATGAGCTCTTCCCTTGAAAAATTCATTTTTGAACAAAATATTATTCGTTTAAGTACACCTACTCATTTCTGACAAATAATGTCAAAAAGTATTTAATTGCTAAACATGCTTGTTTTTCCATGGCCGACTAGCTATTTTGTTCATAAAACTTTATTACGAATAGCGACATTTATGATTTTTGACAAATATTTTGAAAACGGTTTGGAATTTGAAATAAATTGCAATTACAAAAAATATTTGTTTTGAAATTCTTCATCAAATGGTAAAATAATATACAGGGTGTTCCATTTAAAAAACTTGAGAAAAATTAGTTTAAAATGTGTCATTTTTAAAATCTTATTGTGAACACCCTGTATGAAATAGGTAAAAAATATTTAATTCATGGTGTTTCTAGCACCCTTGTTATAAATCTCACACAATGCCGTGGTAAAAAAATGCTTTTAGATTGATTTTTTTGATCTTTTTTTCCAGGGCTGCAAAACTTTTTTTTTTAGTTTTTAATTTATTGCTCTTAAAGTACCGAAGCAAATTAAATAAAATTTTAGGGAATTATGAAGGACACTAATACAAACCCAAATATGCAAAAAAACACGGGGTGTCCCATTAAAAAAAATACAACTTTATGTTATCACACTTTCTTGGTCCGCCCTGTATATGCGAAAATATTTTCCTAAAATGCAGCCTGTAATACAGTATAAGTCACCATATGAATCAAATTCCTAACTTAATTCGTGTAGGAGCTATGGAAGCCTGACGCACTATTGCAGGACCCTGTATATATATATATATATATATATATATATATATATATATATATATATATATATATATTTATATATATATATATATATATATATATATATATATATATATATATATATATATATATATATATATATATATATATATATATATATATATATATATATATATATATATATATATATACAGTGACCGGCAAAAAGTTCGCAACATATGGGAAAAATTTTTATTAGGTGAGTATTGGAAAAACTTTTCCGGGGGATCGGTTCTGCATGTCCGATAACCTAAAAATCGATTTTGACATACGTCACGTGACCACTGGTATAGCGTCAAATTAAAAAAAAATTTGTTAATTTACAAAAAGTGAGGTTAGTTGACGAGATATCAAAAAAAGTTATTTGAAAAAATTGCTTAGAATTAAATTCTAGGTCCTTGTGCAAAATTTTAAAATTTTATTTAAAAAAATTGGAAAACTCAATTTTTTTTAAATATTTTTTTATCGATTTACAAATTTCCAGTTTTTTTCGTTTAGATAGCTTGGCTAATGTAAAGCCCATGTATCTGGATGAAAATAAACGAATGTAGTAGTTTTTTCTACAATTGACAGGACAAAATTAAAAAAAACAGGGTTTCGCCGGACGCTAGCTGTTGCAATGATTTGTATCTAGCAGCAGTGTCAAAATTTTAGAGACATTTCAATGAGATTACATTGAGAAAACCTTAATCGTCTTAAATATATCTGAAGTTCGACTTTTTGTAAAGTTAAGGGGAGTAAAATAGATAATAAACAAAAAATTACCTATTTATTTAATCGAAATTTCATAAACGAAAACCAATGTAAGAAAAACTTAAAAGTAGTCAAATTCTGTACTAACAACATAAAAAATCATTGTTTTTCCTTGGGTGCACAAAATTTAAAACTCAGTATGACCACCATTTCTCTCCATACATACTATTGTTCTCGAGCGCAACTCTCGATTAACATTTCGGAGCATTTTACGATTTATTTGCAATACACAATTTCTAATGACATTCTCTAAATTTTGTATATTCCTAAAGGGTCGATGTTTGTACACAGAGTTCTTTAGGTACCCCACATAAAGAAATCTAACGGAGTCAGATCTGGTGATCTCGCAGGCCACGGATTTTCAGAAAACCGTCCTATCCACTGGTTTCCAAATTCTTGATCCAGCCATCTCTTCACCTCATTTGTGGAATGAATGCTAGCTCCGTCTTGTTGAAAGTATAAATTTCTTCTTTCGGCTAATGACAAATTGTCTAAAAAGTCAGATATCTCAGTTTGTAGAAATTCTAAATATCGTTCTGAATTTAAATTGTCTCTAAAGAAAAAAGGTCCCACTATTCTGAGGTTGAAAATTCCGCACCACACATTAACCTTAAAACTATATTGGTCTTTACTCTGAATTACAAAGTCTGGGTTTTCGGTGGCCCACCATCTACAGTTTTCTGAACTGACGGTTCCGTTAGAGGTAAATGTAGCTTCATCCGAGAAAAGAAAGTTCTTTGGGAAATTAAAATCTTCCTCAATCATACCCTGGAACCAGGCACAAAAATCGAAGCGGGCGTCATAATCCCTATCTTTTAATACTTGTACAAATTTAGGTTTGTACGGATGAAATTTGTTTCTTTTTAATATCCTCCGCACAGATCTTTCGTGAATGTTAGTGATCTCAGATATTTGACTAACTGCTAATTGGGGTGTTTCTGTGATCGACAAACACACATCCAGAGAACCTTCGTCACCTGTTACCGGTTTTTCATGGGAAACTTTATACTGATTTTCTACCGATCCCGTTTCTTTAAATTTATTGACTAGACGAGATACTGTGGAATAATGGAGGGATTTATCGGGGTGCCTCTCATTAAAAATTGCTGCTGTTTCTCTATGGCTTTTGTAATTATCTCCAGAAATTAAAATAATTTCTATCTTTTCCTGAAGAAGTAGTGTGGGTGCCATTTTAAGGAATAAAATATTAATAAACTTATGTAAAATATCAAACTTAGTAAGATGCGAGACATAAACCAATGACATAGGTTGAAATCAAACAAATTATAATTTGTTTGACATTTTTCTGTTGTTTTTAACCTACTAGATTATTTGGTTGTTTTAATTTCAGAGCCTGCTTTGGTAGTTTTAAGTACAACTAAATAGACCTGGTTGTTAAATTTATGTGCGAAAAATCTTAATAAAATCTTGATACAGTCATTTCATTAGATTCAAACCATTGCAACAGCGAGCGTCCGGCGAACACCTATTTTTTCGATTTTGTCCTGTCAATTGTAGAATTGTAGATCTGACTCCGTTAGATTTTTTTATGTGGGGATACCTAAAGAACCCTGTGTACAAACATCGACCCTTTAGGAATATACAAAATTTAGAGAATGTCATTATAAATTGTGTATTGCAAATAAATCGTAAAATGCTCCGAAATGTTAATCGAGAGTTGCGCTCGAGAACAACAGTATGTATGGAGAGAAATGGTGGTCATACTGAGTTTTAAATTTTGTGCACCCAAGGAAAAACAATGATTTTTTGTGTTGTTAGTACAGAATTTGACTACTTTTAAGTTTTTCTTACATTGGTTTTCGTTTATAAAATTTCGATTAAATAAACAGGTAATTTTTTGTTTATTATCTATTTTAATCCCCTTAACTTTACAAAAAGTCGAACTTCAGATATATTTAAGACGATTAAGGTTTTCTCAATGTAATCTCATTGAAATGTCTCTAAAATTTTGACACTGCTGCTAGATACAAATCATTGCAACAGCTAGCGTCCGGAGAAACCCTGTTTTTTTTAATTTTGTCCTGTCAATTGTAGAAAAAACTACTACATTCGTTTATTTTCATCCAGATACATGGGCTTTACATTAGCCAAGCTATCTAAACGAAGAAAACCGGAAATTTGTAAATCGATAAAAAAATATTTAAAAAAAATTGAGTTTTCCAATTTTTTTAAATAAAATCTTAAAATTTTGCACAAGGACCTAGAATTTAATTCTAAGCAATTTTTTCAAATAACTTTTTTTGATATCTCGTCAACTAACCTCACTTTTTGTAAATTAACAATTTTTTTTTAATTTGACGCTATACCAGTGGTCACGTGACGTATGTCAAAATCGATTTTTAGGTTATCGGACATGCAGAACCGATCCCCTGGGAAAGTTTTTCCGATACTCTCCTAATAAAAATTTTTCCCATATGTTGCGAACTTTTTGCCGGTCACTGTATATATATATATATATATATATATATATATATATATATATATATATATATATATATATATATATATATATATATATATATATATTGCAAGAAATTGTATTTTGTCCAAAATGGCGCCTCATAATAGGTGCACTAAGAAGAAAAAGAATCATTTTCTCATACAAATGAACAAAAGTAAGTTGACTCGTAGTAAGAACTACGTAACAATATTATTTCATACTTCTCAGTGCTTTACCTTTTGTAAAGTTGGTTTATTTTTTTGAAAAAAAAAAGAAATATTTCTTGGGAGCAATAATTCATAAATACAACCTGACAAAATCATTCACATCAAATTACATTAGATTAATTTCTTTTCATTTACCTCTTCCATCAGCTACCTGAGTCCGACCCCGATTTTTGCGTCATGTAATATTGAAATCCGGTCTCTGTCCGGACTAACCTAACCTAACATAACTCATGCTTTATGTATTCATAATCATGACATCAAAACTACACTATTATCACCCACACCACGCGGACCAAGTCGCGGGGGGAAGGTAGTCATGTATTTAGATCAATGTTGTGGGGTTAAACACGTTTGCTTTCTAAAACGAAAACTTTTTCCTGTAACCCTGGCACGTTAGTTTGCTTTATTTAAGTGGTCAAATACAGCACACCCTCGTTCCTTTTATGAATATAAATAAACATTAAAGCAGTTTAAAAAGAAGTATGCTATTATGCGAAAATATTTTTGACTGCATAGAAAAGTGGGAAAATAAATTTTATATAGCTCTATTATGAAAATAAACCTAGTAATGGGATAATAAATCAAGGTTTGGGGTAATATATCGACATAAAGATGGTTTAGAAAATTTATTTTATGTCAGCGTTTTATATAAAAGGCATTTTTATGTGAAGAGTAAATTTATAATGCCGGGAAATGCGTAGGTTAAGTAGATTTATTGAATTTTCGATAAAACTTTGAACATATATTAAATGAGAGATTAAAATTTATATTTTACAGACATAGGTAATAAGCTCTTTATTCCTCTGTTTCAAGGTTCACTAAAAAAGTCTGTAATATATTTAGAAATTTTACAAGCAAACTCGATTAAACCGAACTAACTTTTATAAAAGTTCCAGGATTTTTGTAATTTTTTCTTAAGTTAGTAATATTTCTACAGAACATAGATATAATCCATATAGTGATTACAAAGAACTTGAAACATAAAGATCTAGAATTCCAAGAACCTATTCGGTATTTGGTTTCACGTGGAGTCACACCTTTATACGATTCTCGAATTTTCAGTGCAGCTTATTAATTTGTTATGCTCTCCTTTATCGTTGCACAGAAGCCCTGCCCCTTCAACGATATCCGAGGTCAAGTCCTTTATGCGGTAGACTGTAGACTATGGCCGTCACCTGAATTTCTGAAGAGTTCGTATAGGAAGTCCGGGCAAAAAGGACACGTTAGACTACTTTGAACACGTTTCTTTTAAAAAAATTTAAGACCATTTATTTCAAATTTTTCACCATAAGAAAACTGAAACATCTATAAATTCGGTATAAAATCTACGTTGAGATAACATAATGACTTAATAAGTAATTATGATGGATGATGCAATTTCTCCCTGTGTCCAGATAAAATGGTCATCTTCTCTTCGTCTTAATTATTTACTTACCACGTTGCTAGGTTACCTATGTACCCTAAAATATTCTTTGCAGCAACCGTCCGACCCTACAATCTATTCGACCTATAAAACCTATACAACCCTATAAAACCAAACTACAAGCTTTATGAGACCATTCCTTACACCCTGAACACATAATAAAATTTTAGATAGAATTCAAATAGAATTTTATAAGTACATCAAAGATCAGAAAGATTCTAATTCTAAAGAAAATCACCTTATCGAAGAAATATAAAACCGTCAAATACTATTTAGAGCTAGGCAAATTAAAAACAACAATTAACCTCCCCCCCCCCCCGTCCTTCTGTCCCGATATGAGCCAGATGATTTATGGCAACCCTAAGCATGAGGGTTGTCATCCGTCCCGATCTATCGGGACTGTCACCGTTATTGAAGTTCATGTCCCGACGTAGCGAGAAAGGTATCAAAAGTCCCGATCAACGTTGTCAAGGTTTTTTACATTAAATTTTTAAAGGCACACGCACCAACAAACGTGATTTTGAAAGGTTTTTAAAAAGAAAGCTTTTATGTCTAACGCACTCTAATAGCGTGGTGCAGTAGACCTCTATCTTGCGGATTTGTGCATACGTCGCGTCGGTATTCATCCAAATCATTTCAAAATTCAATGTTTTTGATTGGATGTCGCTGTCTGAAATCACAGAATGGGAATAGTTTTTATGCCTTAAGAATTTTATGGAAGAAAAAACCTCTTTAGAAGAGCGGAAAAACAGTTCGATTGAAGGAAGATGGTCAAACTTTTGATAAAACCCAGAACATTTCGATAAAAAATCGGAGTTACTTAAAATGTGTGGATACCTGTACGCAATCCCTGCGCACAATGCAAATTGTGAAAAAAAAATTCTTAATGTTCATCCAGCGATCAGAAGAAAGAAACCATTTATTAGCCGAGCTCGTTGAGGTCATTTTGCAATACCAGTATAACTTTAAATTATCATTTGCAGAATTTTATAAGCACATCAAATATCAGAAAGATGTTCTAAAGAAAGTCCCCTCATCAAAACCGGCAAATCCTAAATAATATTTTAATTTAGTTTTAAGGAATATCGGCCATAATATAGATTTTCGTTCCGCTAGTTGTCTTTGTGTTTTGGTATTTGGAGCTAGGTAAATTAAAAATATTAAAAGCGCAGTCTTGCGGACCGACACGCTACCCTTAACAGACCATAACGTACTGGCGTTTTAGTAACAACGCTAACACCGCACCTGATGGTAGAAAGATGAATCTCCACTATTGACTGTTTGAAAATGGCGACAGTTACGTGGTAAGTGTCAAAGCTTAAAAAAAATCTTTTCAATAAAGTGACTAATCATGCTAAGAATTAAATTTTCAATTAACCCCAAGCAAACCTGTGACATGTTTAAAAGTCAAAAATTAACTTGAGATGACATCGGCTGTGGCCCTTTTGCAACAAATTTACGATGACGAAGACACAGATCAAATTGTCTATTCTATTAGAGAAGAGATTATCGAGAGGGTTATGTCCGAATGTTATAAAAGCTACATTAAAAAGCAAACTATTAATTTTATTGTTCAATGTGCTTACGATGCCATGGTCAAGTTTTTGTGTATAAACTTTTACTACCATTTTGAACCCCCAGACACTGCAGAATCCATATGGACTCCTGATGATCCCATAAAACCTTCACCAAGAGATACATGGGCTCATAGTGCTGTGCCCATTAGATCGAGGGATGAGAAAGAAGTCGACTCCGAAGAAGAGGACGAAGATAAAAAAACACTTAGTAAAAAGAGCACCTTGGATACTAACTTTGGCGAATGCATGTGCATGAATGCTTGTGATTGTATTTATGCACAAGCAGGACTATACAAAAGTGTAAGTTACATATTGAATTAACTATCCTCATTGTACCAATAAGGTCAAGTAAAGCTCTTAAAACGTTGTCGAGCTAACTTTCAGTAGTTGGACAGGGTCACCTTCTACCAGCAGCGTCTCTTATTTAGGTGGTGCTGCTTCTACCCCAGTTTCTGGTGCCTTGTGGCCTCTCACGATGTTTAGCACTGCCCTTTTTGCCCTGGCGATGATAACTAGTTTAAACGAATGAATCTTAAAATGAATTTAAATTTTGTTAAAACTCAGTATAGAGGGTGTCTTAAAGAATTATTCTACTGTGGTGGTTCCAAGAATAGGACCAATTTCAAACAATAATTATTACATTCATTATTAATATATATCTTAGTAAATAAACAGTTAAATTTTCATGCGTTCATATACACATAAATAAATATAAGCTAGCAATATTAACATAACCTTATAATTTAGCTAATTTGTCATTTTGAAGCTATTGTTTTCAGTGGAAATTCTGTGCATGACCTGCACAACAATGATAAAAAATCGATATCGGGTATTATGCGTCATAATTAATGATTGAATTCGAGAAGCTAAGTACATTTCAGGGTGGTTTTGCTTATTTGTCCGTCAGTTTGATAAGACGTCATCTAAATTTCCATCTTTCGCATCTTTGTTTTTCATGTATTCGCCTGTAACATTTACCTTTGGGCATCAGGAGCGGCAAAAGTGGGCGCCATACAACGTCCGGTGTAAATGTCGTCGTGGACCTACGACAGACAAATTTTACAATTTAATTAACTCACGTTGCAACGCAACCACATTTAACGCTCTTATGACCCCAAATTAATAGAATTAAAACTAATCATAGACCCAAATATGGGCAATGGTGTCAACCTGTTGCTGGAAGTAAAACGAAATGACGTAAAACGAAACGGCGCGGCGCGCCGGGTACAATTTCGCCAACCTCGTTGGTCTCAAACAAAAGAACAAAGTTAATTAAATCATAGTTTATTGGCTATGATCTGACTAAGCCTTTTTTAAAAATATTTCTTAGTTATTAAAAAAGAAATTTTTTAATTACCTGCTTAAACCTTTTATAGTTTTTATTTTGCAAACGTAGAATAGTACTTAAAAAATCCTACGTCAAATTATCACTTTCATCTCCCTAATCATGCGTTTCAAATTTCAAGTTAACAGCTAGAGATATAGTGTATACCCTTTTGAAAAACACAGCGTTTCGAGTAAAGTCCGTTTAAAGTTTTCCGAGCAATTTTTCAGGACAATAATGTAATTTACATAATAATATAGCTTACCGTTAATCTGCTATTCTTCTCAATCTTCTCAGTATCTTTTAAAGCGCAAAACAATGGATTAGGAAGAAATTAAAGTAAACCACTTAAGAAAGTGCGCTCCTTTTTTATAATTCTAAAAATAATGTCATAAAACGACAATCTGAAGTTAATTTTTTTCGGACATCTTTGTATTGTCTGGATTTTTTAAAATTTCTCAGTAGCTTATAATTCAGCAGTAAATTATATCATCCAACTTTGCCCCAGTTTAATCTGCTCTCTCTCCCTCTTAAGGTTGTCGAGATGTCAATGCTGTATTAATGAATTTTTAAAACACTATACAGGGTGTTATGAAATGCATGTATTAAAACCTGTAAATCCTAGTAAGAATTCAGATGGAGAAAAATTAGGCATAAATGGCGCTTTGCGATAATAAGCTAGATATCGCCCCTCAAAAAAAAAAAATTTAAGTACTGCGCAGTCCAGGCGGGCGCGGCCCGTGAATAATAATTTTGTCGATTAAGATTTAAGAGAAAAAAATGTGTCGGCAGAAAGTAATAATCATTTGAATTTTTTTAAACCTAAAATATAATTTACAAAAAAAATCAAGTGATTATAACTTTCTCCTAACACATTTTTTTTTCCTTAAAATTTAAGAATTGTCGACAAAATAATGTAAAATTTGTTTAGAAAATATAATAAATAAAATACCTAAGCGTGGCAATTCTTCCCAATTCAATTAAAAACAATTTTTTTTCGCAAATTATTTTTTTTTCTTTACCAAAACACTCCTAGTAGGCTCACTATTAAAAAATCTGAACTTGGCATGGGTCCCGTAAGTAGCAACAGAGATATACAACTTTAAAATTTCAACCCAACCCACAGACATTCGTATTAAAAATCTAGCTTGACAAAAGGTAAAATTTCTTGAACTTTAAAACAACATATATTTTATCTTAGTATGGTCATAAATAGTTGTGTATCTATAAAGTACAACCCGTTTTAGAAATAATATAATAGAGTCTACGCAAAATCAGGCAGAAGTCTCTGTTACCGTGATCCTTTGTATCCCGATGGCACCCGTCTTCATTTATGTTCGGAACTACAGTCTCTGTACGGGTAAAATTTTATCTAATAAATACGTGAGTTTGGCAGAGTAAATTACAGGTATTTCACTTGGTTTTAATATATTTTTTTTGTATTTTATTATTATTGTTGCCTTCTTTGGTTGACGTAATTCAAGGGCCAAATTTCTTTAAATTGTTCGATTTCTAATTCAAATAGCAGGCCCGCAATTGCAAAGGCAGCCGAAGGCCGTTGTAACGTTATTTCCAGCGGTTAGTTTACCTCTTTGGGTGTTAATTTTAACTATTTTATAACTATGTTCAACCATATTTTTTTTGTAATAATTTTTTCAGTGATCTTGGAATTCCAAGAAAAAAAGTGTTTGAGGTTTGGCCAAATGCCCCTAACATTTCAAGAAGACTAGAGTGTGTGTGTATGATTATAATATAATGACTAAAAGTGGTGTGGAGGATCCTGATGGAAACATTCGCGAGCTAGTGCGAAAAAAAAGTGTCAAATTTTGTGAAAAAAAATCGTTTGCACTAAATATTTATGAGGAAATATACAAATAGCAGCCATTTTTTATTGTTATTTTCCCAGAAAAAACTTAGAAATAGTTTTGTCAAGTCAGATTAGTTTTTATCTTCTGACAGCCCACGAAGACCGAAGTCTAAGTACTATGTACCGTGGGTGTACTGGAGGGTCGACTCACACATCCAGAGCTGGAAACATCCGTAGGGATTTCACCAGCCCTTTAAGATGTGTGGGGTGGTACCACCTCGGTCGGGGAAGAATAATTCCTCTACCACCTTCCTAAGTCCTAGTTATCGGAACCACTGTGCAACCCAAGCAAGACAACCCGCGCCTGCTGCGCACCACTGATAATAATAAACACATGGCCATATAAAACCAATGAGCTGGGTTGTTGTGTTGCCAAGTCTCTCCATAATAACTATATGTAACAAGTTTGAAGAAACCGTATTTTTGTTACCTTTAAAAAAATAAAACCTACTAACTCTTTCAAAATTCTCAGTTTCAAAAAGTCAAAATATTATAACACAAATAAATCAATTCAGACAACAGCTGTTCTAACCAAAACTCACACCAAACTAAACACCCAGAAATATTGTGTTTTACTAAGTTATAAATTATAACGCAAATCATCATCAATAAAGGGCTGGAAACTATTTTCTTTCACCAATTAATAAACAGAAAGCAAAAATTCACACGGTGTTATTTATCTCATTTCATCAACAATGATGTTACTAACTTTATTTCTATCGTCACTGCTTGGAAAGCAGAGCAGTACATGTTGGCACCTCTGGCGACCACTCAGATGGAGGGACGGCGAGACGGCGAATTTAAAGGGAGAGAGTTATTCATTTTTTATATCATTTGCCATCTTGTCAAGAAACAAGATTAAATGTAAAAATAAATAAAAAAAAAACACGAGTATTATCTAGTTAAATCGATATTTAGTAATAACAACGCTAAATTACTCACAAAGCTTCGCCGCCATAACCTGACTAATTAGAATGCGTCTGACAACGATCGCTAAACGCTCGGTCAAAGTTCGAAAACAAGCTTCACTTCAGGTGTCGATTTTAGACATCTTTGCACACATTTTGTATTTAGCAGAATAATGTCATTTTTTAACAAAATGTCCTGCTGTATTGGTTATAATTTTATAATAATTGTGTAGTTGTTCTCAATTAGTGTGACAGTAAATTATGTGAAAATTTGGAGTAACCCACCGGGCTGAATGTGTTAGTAAATTATGAGAGGCTTGGCGGCGGCTGGCGGCGGCGGATGGTGTTTGCGTTTTGATTTTCAACCTTTTTTTAAAGGCAGAAAGTTTAAGCTAGTAGGAATAAATGAACAATACTCTTCTCAATAATAACATACTTATTCATTTTAACGGTACAACATAGCCTGTTTCGTTCTGCTTACAATATCAACGTAATTTTACGAGTGTATGGTCCATGTTTTCCCATATGAAGTGAAGAAATTGCTATTAAATTAAAATACACATTTTTAGGAAAAATAAGTCTTTGCAATTAAAAATTCTTTGGATTATTTTCGGTTTTCACTAAAATCGCTAAAAAATGAGGTGTCAAAGTAATATTTATTTTAAGTTTCGCTACGCCACAGTTGGGTCGTTTGTTTCTCCTTCTGCCCATGACGGCATGCCTTTTAGAGGCGTCGGATACGGGGATGGTTTAGAATATTTTTTTAAAATAAAAAAATGTGCGATTTGAGGAAGAAAGTATTGGTTATGTGCGTATACTACACCTGGAGTCACCCATTCCAATATATGATGTGAATTTCACAACACCCTGTATAGTGACGCACACGCGCTTGGCGTAGTTTAACTTATAGTATAAAACTTTTATAAGGAATATGTAGGTATGGCAATCGAAATAATTAAACACCGTGAAAAATAAAATAATATTTTCCAAGGTATGTTGATACCGTATTAAAAATATATAAAAAAAAAACAGCACATGCGATAACGGACGGCCAAATAATTATTCTTTAAACTGTCCGTTATGCAGATGTCCATAATTTTTGCTTAACGGAGACATTTTGTAAAACAACATGAATATAGAAATAAAAGTTAAACAAATCGATGCACAACATAACCTGTGACGAAAAATTGACATTTGAGGTAGCCACATGCCGTAGCAGCGACCTCTACATTTACTTTTGGGTACCATGTGGGTAATTGTCTGTATTAGACTGCACATTTTGTCTCACTTTTACACCCCAAAGATCACTTAAAAAAACGCTCAATTGTCATTTTATATTTATTTATTGTAAAAATTCCTCCGCAGAATGTCAACGGATCTAAAGAACAGGAAAATAAGTCATTCTTAGTAAAAAGTTTTTGCTTGCCAAGTCCGCGATGAGATAATTTTGAATTTTTGTCGAATGTTTTTTATCGATTTAATCTTTGAATTAATAAAAATTCAAAATTGTAATAGAAAACTTAAACTTTGTGAATTATGTATGAAAACACATTATTTTTCTAACTCCTATGGTATGTTGCTAATTCATAAAGTACGAAGTTTGAATTTCTCCTTACAATATTGGATTTTGATTAATTGCAAAATTAAAAACAACTTTTTCATTTTCATGTACCATTTTGCTTAGTTTTATCTGATTAAATGATTTACGATATCAATCAAACCACTAAGTATTATAAATGAGTTTTTTCGTATCTTTAACAATGCATATCCATTTATTTGCCCTCTTGTTAATCCCATCCGTGGATATACTGTATATCGTCGTTGTCAAGTACAAACCACGTAGGTCTTTTCATTCAACTTTTAAGGAGAAACAAAAAAACTGTTTAATTACTTAAAAAATTAACAAATTTATGCACTATTTTTTGGATATGTGACTTTTCCTTTTCTTATAATCACGGAACATGGTGTTTTAAATTTTGTCTTAATTTGAAATTTTTTAATTTATAAAAGGTTTTCAACTTGGAAACGAACGCGACTGAGATAGAAGGTTTACAGATAATCCACTAGATGGCTACGTTTTAAAATTCTCTAGCGTATTGTGAGATACGGGTTTTTACTAAAAAAAATATATCATTTTTTATAAAATTTCGACTTACGAGGTTTGTACTTGATAACTACGATGTATAAGATCGGGTTATTTTTCCAAAAGATATATCAATTGGCCGACCTTGTCACGCAGAAAATTATTTAATTATTTAAATTTTTAGTCATATTTATTGTCCTAATATTTTAATAAAAGAAAATATTTTTTTATGAGACATTATAGGAGATAAATTCACAGATACCAAAGCCGTGTCCAAGCAGAGTTAAGTTCAGTCCTAAATCAAGCAGAACGGGAATTGAAGAAAAAATAGAAATCAAAGAAGACCAAACATCCAAAACAGTAGTGGAAACAAGACTTTCTTCTGAAATATCTTACACATGTAGAAGTACAACAGAAACTTCTAGAACCCAATCCGAAGTCGGTGGCACTGGTAGAACTAGCAAAGAAGAAGTAAAAAGGAGAAGAGAAAAATCACGTCTCAAAGAATTAACGGTAGAAGTACCTTCAGCTGTTGAGCGAGGATCACAAGCTAGTGTTGTAAAACTTCCTCCAATAAGAGTTAACACAAAGTTTACTTCTAAAGTTGAGAGCAACAAAAAGAACAGAAAGAAGTAAATGAATTACTTAAAACATATTTAAAGAAATAAACAGTTTGTACGCAAAGGATGGTTAAATTTGCATAAAAGGTTTCCTATTAATTTTATCAACAAACACTGAAACCTGTTGATTTTATTTCACGTTTTGTAATTTTTTTCAACTTGACATAGAAGAATTATTTCTTTAAAAAAGCTGTAACTATAATACACTATAGATTAGACTAAATATTATTATTAATTTCACCATTAATTTTAAATATATTTCATAGAATAAACCATATGTGTAACAAGGGGACTACCAAACGTGTTAATAACCGATTTTAATAATTTTTATATATGTTGTAGATGAGATCCCCTCGGTACAAGGATCAAACGATTTTATGTGACAGGCTCTCGGACAGGCTTTAGTTTTAAAGATAATTAATCGACCTGAAAGTTTAGCTTGTAACTTATATACAGAGTTTTGTACTGCCGTAGCTCAGATTATGGGCTGTGGTTCGCACGCGCCCGATGAGTGTTTGCGTCCATGTCTCAACATATTTTCTTAATGTTTTAAATGGATTATCTCCAAAAGTAACTCCACCGCATAAAATCCTTTGACCCTCGTGTTGAGGGTAAACTCCTCTATATTATAGGAATTATTAAAATCGGTTATGCTTGGTACTCCCCTTGTAAGTTACGCAATTTTTGATACTTCTTTGACAATTTAATAGACTATAGGACCAACTGAGCGAAGAATGGCTTGCACTTTCGTGTCTTAATTTTTTATTCTCTATCCATAGATGTCACCTTCCGGTTTAACCGGCATAAGTTCCGGAGCAGGTTCGGAAGAGGAACTAGAACCAAAAAAGTTTCTGTAAATCCAGACATTTTTAAAGAATGGAAATCTGTCAGAAAGTGTGAACCAGATCTTTCATATAGGATCCGGCTGATCCACTGTGACCTACAAGTCATGTGATTTCTGTATTAATATATGAAGTGACATACACATGGCATGTTGTTAACGGTGGGTCAACGGAATTTGTCGGGATCTTGCTATTTGTAGCGTCATTATCTTTGTATACAAGAGGCAGTCAACCGGAGTATTGACGGATGATGCCATCTTCAGGCGGAAAGTTATTTAATGAATAATTATTATTATTGAAAAAGAGAGGGTGCGAAATACTGAGGGGAATATCGAGGAGACGTTGTTAAAAACGATTTTCTTGCGAAATGAAAGTGTTTTACTTGACCTTGAGGTAAATATGTAGCCGATCGACAAAATGACAAGGCATATAGAGGCTGAGAATGTGGTAATGGTTTTATTTAAATGTGTACAAGTTATCAGACAATTTATAAAAAATGTTTTTACGGTTTGTGGGGCTATTTTACAGTGTTTTTGTCGATACGTAAAGTTCTTTATTTTTTACATAATTGAATTAAAGATGGTTTGAGATAATTATGCTGAGCTTATTTATATACAGGATGTCCACGGATGGGATTAAAAAAAGAAAAAAGACGAAATTTTTGAAGATACGAAAAAAGGCCGCTCAAAAACAATTGCACGTCAATAAAATAATACTGATGATAAAAAAAATTATTTTGTGTACGGGGTCCTTAAAACATACAGAAAGAAAATTGTGTCAACAATAAACTTTCGTTACACAAAATACCACAAAATGTTAAACAAAAAATTAATTTTAATTTTTGAATTAAGTAACATCCCAAGTGCAGTAGAAAATTGGAACTTTGTGAATTGTGAATTAAAGCAAATACCTATTATCCCATTTAATAGTAGGTATCCATACAGAAGTTTAATTCGCAATTAACCGATAAATCTTTTTCTTGCAATTGTGGAATCTGACTGATTGTAAAACAACAGATTTTGTAACATTTTGCGGATAAATATCGTGCATTTATGCTTGACACAATATCATGTTTTTGTATTTTGTGAGCACCCCGCACGAAAAATCTAAATGTTTTCACTGTGACTCTTATTTTTTTGGCAAGCACAATCTTTTATAGAGGGGCCTTGTGTCAGATCTTGGAAAGTTCATCCATGTTGTCAATCCCATCCGTAGACATACTGTATAAAAATAAGCAGAAACCAGAACCAGAAAATATCCAGAACCAGATTGGGCGATTTAGCGCAGATTTGAGCGCGATATTCAGATTAAATTGGCGCTTATGATTTTGCAAAAACCACAAACCGCACTTTGGATGATTTTAAGAAAATTAAGTTGCGCAATTTGGGCGATTTTTTCTATTATTTATTAGTTTAATACGTCATTAGGCTAAGGCCCAAATTGACTGAATTATCTTTAAATATAAAGATAAATTATGAGATATTGAAACGCAAAACAGACAGATTTTATGTGTTGACTGGGAACAAGTCTTTGAAAGTATTCCAGAACGTACATTACAGTTGTGGAAAAAACTAATTACTTTAAAAATGCAATGGGCGAATTAAAGTTTAAAGATATTTTAAAATATTATTATGCCTTCATCCTTTTAAGTTTACCATCTTTAAATGCTACTGTCCAGAAGATTTTCTTTTGTGATCGTTATTAAATCAAAATTAAGAAATAAAATCTTTTAAATTTAATTATGCTTGTAAGAGCTCATTTTTATTCTCACAATGTTTGCTGCAAAACGTTTGAGCCAACCAAAGACACATTTTCAAGGTTTCATTCGAACATGTATTCACTCTCAAAATAATAACGATGAAGATAATACAGATAAAGAACTCAAGGAAATTATAATTTAAACTTTTTTATTTTTGTTTTTATTTTAAATCCCATTATTTGCAGCATAAACGTAAGTTTAGCATATTACAACACTATAGGTAAAAAAAATTACATTATATTTTAAAAACCCGAAAACTGATCTTAACTACATGAGGGTAAAAAAAATTAAAAAGTTTTTTAAAATTTTCTTGATTAGGTTGTGATTTTGAGCGATTTTCAACTTTTTTGACTAGGTTGCGATATTGGGTGATTTTTCACTCGGAAATTAGCGCCAAGAGATTTTAAAATTTGACAACACTGCACACAACTAAAATTACCCATTTGTCCCTCTTCATCTCCAGATGGATTTAAACAACATGCATACGTCCTCACGCTCGGCGGACCAATAGGAATTCATCTGACCTTCCACGTCCACCGCGTTGACGTTTTGCACTGATTTTATGAATGGGCACACCTTATGGAGCTCGCCATCTACTAGGCATCACCCCACACAAACCAACGCCTCCGGTTGAATAACTTAAATACTTAAAATACAAAGACAGTGGTAGCACTGTTGAGGTGTTACAGCCTGTCGAAATATCATGCAGTCAATATCTCAAAATTTCTTTACCTAAACGAACCTGAACATACATGAAGTATTTCCAAAATTCGGAGAATAGAATTCAAAAGCAGCATACAGGGTGGTGCATTTTAATTAATAATGTTGCTATATGTCCAGTTTTGGGCCACACTGTATAATAGAAAGTTGATAACAAAAACATAAAATATCCTTCGTTTTTTGATAAAGTAAACAGAAAACTTTATTTACTCGTTTATGCCTATCTGTGTAGTACACTGAGCATTTAGCCTATTTTTTAGAAAATTAGATTATCTTTGGACAAATTGTGAAGAAATTTCCTAGAACGTTTGTGTAGACAATAAATAAATTTTGTTTAATAATTGAATTGGTTTTCCTGTGTTGCTAGAGGTATCTCGTATGCATGGATATTGGATATGTATGCATACCTAAAAATATTAACATAACCAGTGTTTTTTCATTTGTTAAATTTGCCCAGGTTGGCCTAAAAGTAACGGGACATAGAGCAACAGTGGATTCCTAGCATACAAATTTTGCCGCGTCCGTGACCGGCGGGGAAAAATAATCCGACCTCGGTATTACTGTAGCGGATAGAGGGCGCTATGTACCACAACATTGAAGTTGATTAGTTGCAAAATTAAATACGACTATTTCATGTGCCATTTTGCGTTAAAATGATTTATAAGAGTTTATTCTTGACACAATTTCATGTTTTTTTAATTTTTGAGCAAAAACCACTATTAAGTATAGGTAAAGCTTTTTTTCGTATCTTTAAAAATTTATGCCCATTTGTCCTCTTCTCAACCCTATCCGTGGATATCGTCGTTATCAAGTACAAACCTCGTAAGTCTTTTCTTTAGAACTTTTCAGGAGAAACAAAAAACTGTAATTTCGTCAAAAATTAGTACATTTACACACAATTTCTTGAATATGTTATTTTTCCTTTTCTTATAACCAGGGATCAAGGTATTTTAGCATTTTTTTCCTAATTTATAATTTTTTAATTCATACGAGGTTTTCAACTCGGAAACAAACGCGACTGATATACTAGAAGGCTCTAATAGCAGACTACGTTTTTAAATTTTCTACCGTATTGTGAGATACGAGTTTTTACTTAAAAAAATATATTTTATGAAAAATTTCGACTTACACGGTTTGTACTTGATAATGACGATATATAAAGTCGGCTCCAAAAGATATCATTTCACCGACCTTGTCATGTAAAAAATTATTGGAATTTTAGGTCCTAATTGTCGTAATATTTTAATAAAAGAAAATACTTTCTTATCAAACATTACAGGAGATGGAACGGACTTCATGCTTTAACAATGCACAAACTTTTTAATGAGTAGATTTATGGACCTTTTCATGAAAAAATACTGTGTTTTTATCTTTTGTAGGACAACAGGTAGCCTAGTTTTAATGACGGTAAAGTTAACTGTTGTAGAAATATATGCCATTTTGGCATCAAATGCAGCATATCTTTTACATTAATTCTAGCGGTATTTTGGAATAATAACTCTAGGAAATGTAGTACAAGACGTAACCTCAGGGGCAATTATTTTTAATGTTGCCAATTACGGTAAAAAATTATGGTATCAGATATTAATATGGAGAGTATTTTTAAAACGGTTAACTTTAAGGTCATTTAACGTGTACATCTTTTTTGTCTAAAGACAAAAAGAACAATATTTGTTCATTAAAAGTCTATTACAACTACTAACAAAAAAGTGTTAGCCTTTTTAAATATGATGTAGGCCTCGCGTAGCGTCCTCTATCCGCGACAAAAGAATTAATTGAGGTCAGTAAATTTTTTTTCGCTCTTAAAAACCCATCTGTACTAATTTTTATTTTTTTTTAAAGTTACTTTTAAAAATTGTTTACAATATTGAAGAATACCGAAATTAAAATTCTCATTTTAACACCCTGTACCTCTGTTAATATCAACTTTCAGACTTAATAAGTTGGGCTTAATCGCAATATTTGGATGCCAGGAATCCGCTGTTGCTGCATGTCCCATTAATCACCCTGTGCATTGTAACGGTTTAGTTCCCCGTTACATTGAATTTTAAGGAATGTCGTGAATTCCACCTTCCGTTATATCTGCGGACCAATGGTAGCAGTCTGACTTTTTAGCTTTGATTCGTTTTCATCGTGCCTATGCTTTGGACTAGTGTACCCTAGGACCTTGTTTTGTAAATTTGGTTTATTATTGAGGTAATGTTTTTATATGCTTTTTAGACATAGTATGATCATACAGGTTTGGGCTGAAGGGAAACCCTTTATATTTCTATATTATATTTTTGTATTGTTACAAGATAATTATAATAGTTCGGACTAAATGGAACAGTAGGAGTAGGAACTGAGACACTCCCGTAACTAGGTACGGTTGGCGGAGCTTTAGATACGTCAGAGAAGTGACTGATCAGAAATTAGTAAATCGATAAATAAATAGAGTAATAATTTATAGGGATTATTATGACGTCTAGATTGTCAGCGAAACAAAATACTTTTCTGGAATATTTATAGTGCCGGGCGGGTTTCCTTTAAGAGAAAAACGAGTGTGACTTTGGGCTGCTTTGTAACAGACTTGATTTCTGATTGGCCAGCTGGCGGAGGTGCGGAAATAAAGAGAATATATTATATATTATGAACAAGACTGTGCCTTTCTCTTTTATCTTGAGACCTTTGAGGAATAGCTTCGTACTTTACGGAAAATTCTGGAAGAGTTCTGGCAAATATTAGATATATTTATAAGCTGGGAGCTCAAAAATAACTCCAGCTCTTCATGTTACCCTAGTTAGCTCAGCTACAGTTTGTTTAGCTCTCCGCGCTACCCTAGTCAGTTCAGCTATAGTTAGCTCACCTATGGTTTGATCAGCCCTAGTTTGATCAGCGCAAGTTTGATCAGCCCTAGTTTGATCAGCCCTAGTTCGATCAGCCCTACTTTGATCAGCCCTAGTTAGTTCAGCTACAGTTTGTCCAGTTATAATAAGCTGGCTCAGAAAGTAGTTTGTCCATTTTGTTCAGCTAAAGAGAGGCCAGGTCCATGAGACCAAATCTGTTGCAACCAGCGGCGTTAGAGTGCTAAGGAATGTATGTAATCTTTAGTACGATTTTGTAGTGTAGATGCGTTAGTAGTCTAGAAAGTGACTGCAACTCAATTTGGAGTGTCCAGATATGACAGTATAGTTTTGTATTTGGTGTCCGTAGGACATATATACCGGGTGTCCCGCTAAGGTCGGCCACCGGCTGTATCTAGGAAACTATTTGCCCTACAGCTTTCGGGAAAAAAATATTATAAAAGTGATCCCGAGAAATCTATTAAAATTATTTTCCACTTTGTAATTTTACCGCTAGATGGCGTATTCTTAAATCAAAGTCGAAAAAGAAGAATTTCTCTATAAAATCAATAGTGAAGGTATGCTACGCGGAACGATTTTGGACTCTCTTATTAGCCCTCTAAAAATTATTTATATGACATTTTAGCCCATCTCTTAAAATAAGGGGTGAGGGGAGGGTGAAATTATATTGCAGAAAAAGTTGGATAACTTTCGGCTACGTTAACCGGTCTTGTTTTAAAGCTACTTGATAACCGAATCACAGCCTGTAATAATACTAAAGTTTTTGTTTAAGCCTGAACCACCAGATTGCGTATTTTGATCGCTTCAGGAGTTTACCCAATTTTCCATGATAAGGTAAATGGGGCTATATTTTTTATATTACTTTCTTATTACTTGTAAAATTACCTAAAAAATGGCAAAAACCAGAAGACGCTATCGTTTTTCAAACTTAAGTTATGAGCAAAAACCTCTTTAAGAAATATTATTTTTAAATTTCAACGTGAAATTCGAAATTTTTTCGCAATAACCAGTACTAATCGACCTAAAACTTAAAAGCTTCCGAAAAAATATTGTCATCATAAAGTAGTAACACTTGTAGATCTGAGGTCCTGGAAAAAAAATCGACTGATAGATACTTTATTCATTAGTATTTTATTTGTGTTTGTATTGGATTTCTTTTTAAATTAATATTAATTAACATTTCACTTGCAAAGATCATTACTTTTTTAGCAAGTGCTCAAAATGTCCGCCATTATTGTCAATGCAACTTTGAAGTCTTCGCCGTGTTCCATTACCAGCAGTTTCGATTTCTGCAACTGAAATAGGCGCTATCGCATTTCGGATTCTAAGAATCATGTCTTCTCGTGTGGTTGGCAGGGTCTGGTAGACAATATCTTTAAGCCTTCCCCATAAATAAAAGTCCAAAACGGTTAAATCAGGAGACCTGGGTGGCAAAGGAAATAAACTACCCCTTCCTATCCATCTAGTGGGAAACTAGATATTCAAATATTCTCTCACGTTGAGAGCATCATTTTACCATTACACATGGAGAACTTTATGAACTCGGAGAAGGTTGATATGCTCCTGGTGTACGAGTTTTGTCAAGGAAATGGTCGTCGAAGTGTTAGGGTTTACATGGAGAGATTTCCTAACCGCCGAATACCAAACCACCAAACATTTGCCAATATTGAGCATCGTCTTCGGGAACCGGGAAGTTTTAAGAGGAATTTTGAAGGTAGGGGTCGTATGCGAACAACTCGAACTGTCGAAAAGGAAGAGGAAATTCTGGAAAGGGTTGAAGAAGAACCGAGTATAAGTACCCGCCGCTTAGAACATGAGTTACAGGTTCCTAAAACTATTGTTAATGATATTATAAATGAACAGTTGTTACATCCATATCACTTGCAAAAAGTTCAGGAACTTTTGCCGATTGATCCTCCCATGCGCCTTAAATTTTGTCAATTTATCCAAAATAGAAGAATCCATGATCCAAATTTTTGTAGAAAAATTTTGTGTACTGATGAGGCGTGCTTTACAAGATCAGGAGTCACCAACATGCACAACGAACATGTTTATGCCGATGAAAAGCCATATGCCATTAAAGTTGCACACCATCAGCATCAATTTAAAATAAATGTTTGGGCAGGTATTATTGATCGCTACCTTATTGGTCCTATTGTAATTACAGATAGGTTAAATGGAAATATTTCTCTAAATTTTTTGCAAAACACATTACTAATTCTTCTGGAAAATCTGCCTCTTTTACTTCGGCGAGAACTAATGCATGATGGTGCCCCAACCCAATTTTCCGTTGCTGTTCAACAATATTTACAGGACCAATATCCTAACCGATGGATTGGAAGAGGCAATGATGCACCAGTAAGATGGCCACCACGTTCTCCAGATTTAAATATGTGTGACTTCTTTTTCTGGGGCGCTCTTAAAAAAGAAATAAACAAGACTCCGTTAAACACCCGCAATGATTTATTAGCGCGAATTTTAAATGTTGGCAACCTATTTAATAATCCAGAGACATTGGACAGAGTCCAATTTCATTTTTTAAAATGTGTTAATAAGTGTATTCAGCAAAATGGCGGCCATTTTGCACATTTGCTTAATTAATATTTTCTTTTTACTTAGTTTGTTATTTTTTTTTAAGATACATTTTCTCATTGTTTTTTTAATAATAGTTAGTTGGTGTAATATGCAGGTAATTGAAAATAGTTTTTTTTTAGCAAAATCGCTCATCCAATGAAAA
Source organism: Philopedon plagiatum (assembly GCA_963971165.1). NCBI lineage: Eukaryota > Metazoa > Arthropoda > Insecta > Coleoptera > Curculionidae > Philopedon > Philopedon plagiatum. Next base: position 44,609,288 of record OZ020190.1, on the reverse strand, counting down.
TTTATTAAGAGGTAAAAAAGCTTCCAAATGCTTTCGTTTACCCAACAAAAATACCTGGGTTGTCATAACTTTGATGACATAAAAAATCAGAAGGAATGTTTACATGTGACGTGACTTTTATAACACTTTCGCTTATTTATATCTGATAACTATACTACTAGAAAACGTAATTTTTTAGTGTTAGGTTATACACCAAAAATCATTAAAATCGATTGGCACGTTTTCAAGAAATTTGGGAAAAACCAAAAACTTTTTTAATTTTTAACGCCCTCTACCGGCTAAACGAAGCAATTTCGGATATAACTAAGTTGGCTTAAATCGACCTATTTTGGCGTCAGGAGTCTGTTATCAGACGTTGTACACGTATTTTCCGGACACCCTGTATATACAGGGTGATTCAAAAGTACTTTGACAAACTTCAGGAGGTGATTGCTGGCATTATTTTAAGGTGAAAAGTTCATATAAACAATGGTCCTTGGCGGCATCGTTACGGAGATACAGGGTGTTGAAAAATTAAAAAAAAATAAGAATTTTTAAGTAGCTTCTAAACGTTTTGAGCTTGTGTTATGAAATTCGGTGGATGAGATAAGCACCTAAGAACAGTCATTTAAAAAGTATATCGCGTTCTTTAATTTAACCAGTGGCGTCGGCACGAAACTTTCATATAACATTCTTTGTGAAAACTATGCTACGCCACTGACTTATTTTATTTTAACTATTGTGAGTGTCATTTTGTGAGTCCTTGCTTTATTTGCAACAAAAAAAGTCTCTTGCGTTTCTTTCATACGGGGAACGGTTTAAAGGTAAATCATTATTTTATTCGGCTATACAAATGTATTAAAACATTTATTTTAAATTGATCAAAAAAATTTATTTTAAATTTATCAAACATTCAGACATTATTAAAATAACAACTAATTTATTTAAATAAATAAGTAACAGTTATAAAATTGCCTTAAATAAATTGTTGGAAATGTCCACCCACAGCCAAGATGGAGGCATCTCATATTTCAACACCCTGTATCTCCGTAACGAAGCCGCCAAGGACCATTGTTTATATGAACTCTTCGCCTTAAAATAATGCCAGCAATCACCTCCTGAAGTTTCTCAAAGTACTTTTGAATCACCCTATATATATATATATATATATATATATATATATATATATATATATATATATATATATATATATATATATAATAAATGTAAATGCGAAGATTCACTTCTTCGCTAGTGCAGCGAAAAGGCCGTGAATGAAATATATATATATATATATATATATATATATATATATATATATATATATATATATATATATATATATATATATATATATATATATATATATATATTATACAGGGTGTCTGGAAAAGGTCTGTACAAAATGCTACCACGTATTCGTGAGACTAAAATAAGACGATTTAACCCAACTTACCTATATCCAAAAGTGGTTCGTTAGGGAGATACAGAGCCCCAAAGGGGTACTTAACGATTTACTTTTTTGGCTCTAACTTTTGAACCGACTTGTACAATTTAATGAAATTTCAATATTTTATGTTGGCCATAAAGACTCATAAAACCATACTACAGTAGATGTTTGACATCGTCAGGGAAGTCAGGAACGGACTTGCCACCACACTCTTTGGGCCTAATTTTTGACAGGTATCATTTTCCAGAGCTCAAAACTGATTTTTTAAATACTTTGGTCATTCCTCTTTGAAAAAGGTACTCTACGTTTGTTTCGAAAAAATTAGCCGTTTTCGAAAAAATTAAGTTTTTGTATAACACGTTATTGAAATAATTTTATCAGAATACTACAATAAAAAACCAGTCGTTTTTATTTCGTTAACAATGTGTTATTGACAACACTTTTCAAAATAGTCTGACTGATTATACAAGAATTAAGTAATGGAGCATTATTCCTATAGCGAATATGCTGACATGCATCTAATTTATGGACAAGCACGTGGCAATTGTGTGGAGGCAGGAAGAATTTATTCTGAGACATTTATATTCCAAATCGACGTTTACCGCACCGAAGAACTTTTGAAAGGGTGGATCGTAGCTTAGGAGAAACAGGTAAAAAGTCAAGTGAAATAAAAAAACATTCTAAAAATAGCAAATCTTTTGCTAATCCATTTTAGGAAGTTTTTTGCCGCGCCGTGGTGGAGAAGGGCCTCCAAGAAGAGCAAGACACTCTCAGTTAGAGGAGGAAATTCTCGATGAGATTGCTGAAAATCCCTCTAATAGTGTAAAAAAGTCGGTTCAAGTTCATGCGACCAAGTGGGTTGTTCATGAGACCCTTCGAGAACAACTGCTACATCCGTATCACGTCCAAAAGGTACATGCCATGTCTCCCGCTGATTATCCTGCAAGAGTCAATTACGCAAATTGGTTTTCTCAACGATTTAGGCAAAATCCAAATTTTACTAGTATTGTTTTGTTCACGAACGAAACCGGTTGCACCCGAGACAGTGTAATAAATTGCCATCATTTGCATATCTGGCATGAAGAAAATCCTCATGCAATAGAACAGACAAATCATCAACAAAGATTTATGGTTAAAGTGTGGGCGGGGATTATTGGGATGAATCATCTCATTGGACCGTTCTTTATTGAAGACAGATTAAATGGTGCCATCTATTTGCAATTCTTGCAACAAAACCTAAACGGTTTATTAGAAAATATGCCCTTAGAAATTAGAAATCAGATGTGGTTTATGCACGACGGTTCACTGCCCCATTTTAGCAATTTAGTTCGACAGCACTTATCAAATACTTTTGGTGATAGATAGATAGATAGATAGCTCTTTATTTGATCACAAAATACACATTTTTACAATGTTATATAAGTTACCGCTATGGGTATAGATCGTGTCACATACAATGATACAGCTAAAACATTTGACACATCACTCCTTGGACCAAACAGAAATAAAAAAATTTTATGACTGTAAATTACACGAAAGTATTGTATACAAATCAAAATTTCAAATCTCAACAGTACATCTAAGTAACAATCTCAATAAAACTTATACTACACAAACTTAAATTAAAAAATGTTAAAAGCTGTTAACCAGTGTTTCATTCACCTCTCTATCCAAGTAAAATTCCTCTAAGCTATAATATGCTCTCCCCAAGAGAAACCTCTTGAGTTTGCTTTTGATTAAATTTGCCGGCTGTTGCCTTACAGATATTGGAAGTGTGTTCCACACTTTTAAAATATTAAAGGTTATATTTTTTTGAATGAAACTAAAATTTGGTTTTTCGCCTCTTAAATTACTCTTGAACCTTGTGTCATATTTATGCTGTCCCTGCAGGTCAACAAAAAATGACGAATTAACCAAAATATATCTTACGCATTCCAGAATGTACAGGCTATATACCGTAAGAATATTGTTTTCAATAAAAATTTCTCTACAATGATCTCTATAATCCATTCCAAAAACAATCCTAATGCATTTCTTTTGTAACACCATTACTTGATTTGCATCAGCGGAATTACCCCAGAAAACAATGCCATAGGAGATCCTTGACTGCACACATGCATAATACGCTGAGTGTGCTGCCTGTTGGTTTACCACATTAGCAATAACCCGCAGCGCATAGCTATACTTGTTTATTTCAGACCCAAGTTTATCAATTTGTGTCTTCCAGTCCATTCTCCGATCCAAACACACACCAAGAAAAGACACATTGTCTCCGATTTTAATTTCTGAATTATTATATAGAAGAGAGATATTATTTTGTGGTTTCAAAGCAAATAGATGGATAGGTCGAGGTGGGCCTATTGTATGGCCACCGAGGTCGCCCGACATGACTCCTTTAGATTTCTTCTTGTGGGGAAATTTAAAAAGGCTTGTATATTCAACACCAATTCACACCAGGGAAAACCTGATAGAAAGAATAACACACCATTGCAACGAAATTCGAGAGAATCCTGGAATGTTGATTCAAGTACAACAACAAAACATCCGTCGGATAAGAAAATGTATAGAGGTGCAGGGGGCCCACTTCGAAAATCGGCTCAAGTAAACAAGAAGAAGGAGAGCTTTCACATTTTTAACATTATTCTGTTTAAGCGATTTCTGAAATATCAAAAAGATTCAGTTTTAAGTACTTTTTATGATTTAACTTTTACCTGTCAATAACACATTGTTAACGAAATAAAAACGACTGGTGTTTTATTGTAGTATTGTAGTATTATTTCTATTGCGTGTTATACAAAACCTTATTTTTTTCGAAAACGGTTAATTTTATCGAAACAAATGTAGAGTACCTTTTTTAAAGAGGAATGACCAAAGTATTTAAAAAATCAGTTTTGAGCTCTGTAAAATGATACCTGTCAAAAATTTGGCCCAACGAGTGTGGTGGCAAGTCCGTTCCTGACTTCCCTGACGATGTGAAACATCTACTGTAGGATGGTTTTATGAGACTTTATGGCCAACATAAAATATTATAATTTCATTAAATTATACAAGTCGGTTCAAAAGTTAGAGCCAAAAAAGTAAATCGTTCAGTACCCCTTTGGGGCTCTGTATCTCCCTAACGAAACACTTTTGGATATAGATAAGTTAGGTTAAATCGTCTTATTTTAGTCTCACGAATACGTGGTAGCATTTTGTACAGACCTTTTCCAGACACCCTGTATACATGGTGTCCAGGAAAATGTGGGAAATCTCCCGGATATGAAAAAGCCACGTGACAAGAATACTACAAGTTCATATAAACTTTTTTCGTATAGGCCTCCTCTTCGGAGATATGGGCTCCCAAAGAGCTCCAATAAAATCAAGTTTTTTACACATAATTATTGAACCACCAGGTATATTCCAATTTTTTTTTAACATGATGTATACCAGGTTAGACCCTTCAAATTACTATCCAAGAAAGTGTTGTGAAGTACTCACAGCTGCAGGGACGGACTAGCTGTGACACTCATGACCCCATTTTTTTTACGCCCTGTATGATAAGAACTTGGGACGACGTTTTTTACATACTTTAACTATTGTCTAAAAATTAAGTACTCTTCATTCATGTCGTTAATCCTAACCGTTTTCGAAAAAACGTCATTTTATTTACACTGTTAGTTCCATAACTTCTGTCGGGTTGAATATGAAAAAGAGGAATTTTTCCCTGTCGCCAACATACTTTCAATAAAACGTTAAACTTCGTAAGAGGGTTCAACATGGGCTCCGTGAAGTCTTATACACTCGCGGGCACGACGAATTGAGGACTGCTGTACCCGCCACAATATCCCAGCATTGTTCCGTATTTGATCACAATGAAACGTGATTCTCCGTAGAAGTTCCTCCCTACTATCGACCGGAGTAGAATACACCAAGGTTTTGACGTGTCTCCACAGGTAAAAATCCAACGGCGTTAGGTCGGGAGATCGACGAGGCCAGGCAATAGGTCCTCCCCTACCTATCCAACGGTTTGGATAGACGTTATTCAGGTGCTCCCGCACAGCAACGCTGAAATGAGGTGGTGCTCCATCGTGCATGTAGTACATGTTTCGGCGGATTTCAAGTAGTAAGTGCTCTACTAAATCGTGAAAAGCGTTCTGGAGGAATTCCAAATAAAGTTGTCCATTCACTCGTACCGGCAATACGAATGGTCCAATCAAAAAATTGCGAATGATTCCTGCCCAGACATTAATTGGTTGGAACTGATGTTGATGATGCGAAACAATAGTCGCATGAGGATTTTCATCAGCCCATACATGTGAGTTGTGTAAATTCATGATACCATTTTTGGTAAACCCTGCTTCGTCCGTGAAGAGAATAGTGCTAATGAAGTTTACATTATTTCGTTGCTGAACCAATTGCCAGTTTGCAAACTGCATTCTACGGGGAAAATCTTCAGGAATCAGTTCATGCACTTTTTGAAAATGATATGGATATAACAGCTGTTCTTGGAGAACTTCATGTAGGTACTATTGTTTTCGACGTATTAAACTGCGCTGATAATTTTCGAATGCTCGTTTAAGGAGTGTCATATACACAGTATTTAAAATATTTTCCTCTAACTGCGGCGTACGTACTGTTCTTCCCCGACCAGCATCAGTACTTCTCCCAAAATTTCCTAAAATTATGAAGAAATTTAATAATATTACCTTAAATGCAATCGCCTACCATTCTTAGACGTTGGTCAACTCGTTGAAATGTTTTCTGATCGGGAAGAGTACGATTAGGATATCTGTCGTGATATAACCTCCTGCTTCCAAAGCATTGCAAGATGCAAGACCATACATCAGATGCATATCTGCATACTCAATAAACGTGTATTCCATATTTCGAATTATTTCACAATTAATTTCACCACGAAATCCAAAAATCAGTAATTTAATACCGAAATAAAGAATCCATGTGTCCGATGTGAAAGTTCTAAACTGCAGGATCTTTATTTCTTTCATACCTAGCAACGTTTGCAACAACAATACTTTGTTTTTGCGGCCGATAAAATAAAACGCACATTTTTTGCGAAGCAATTCACAGAATTAGACGTATCTGTTATCGAAATACCCCAAATACATGATGTAAATAATATGACATTTTTTCGAAAACGGTTAGGATTAACGACATGAATGAAGAGTACTTAATTTGTAGTCAATAGTTAAAGGTATGCAAAAACCGTCGTCCAAAGTTCTTATCATACAGGGCGTAAAAAAAATGGGGTCATGAGTATCACAGCTAGTCCGACCCTGCAGCTGTGAGTACTTCACAACACAGTCTTGGATAGTAATTTTAAGAGTCTAACCTGGTATACATCATATTAAAAAAAAATGGAATATACCTGGTGGTTCAATAATGATGTGTAAAAAACTTGATTTCATTGAAGCTCTTTGGGAGCCCATATCCCTGAAGAGCAGGCCTACACGAAAAAAGTTTATATGAACTTGTAGTATTCTTTTCACGTGTTTTTTTCATATCCGGGAGATTTCCCACATTTTCCCGGACACCCTGTATATATATATATATATATATATATATATATATATATATATATATATATATATATATATATATATATATATATATAGTAGAAAATGGAAAGTTTTCTTGGCCTGTAGGTAACATATTAAAAGTAAATGCAAAGATTAACTTCTTCGCTAGTGCAGCAAGAAGGCCGTAAAATGAAAAATTAAAATAATGAGGACTATTTTTGATTCTGGTCTGGGTGCCCTCCTGTATCGCAATTTCTGGGCCCTTACCCTTCATCAGGCAGGCTTACACCCAGGGTGGCTGAAGAACAGACCACAGTGGTCTGTTCACACACCCAATCAAACAGACCAGAATCAAAAATAGTCCTCATTATTTTAATTTTTCATTTCACGGCCTTCTTGCTGCCCTAGCGAAGAAGTTATATATATATATATATATACAGGGTGTCCCACGACGAACTGCCGCGATCGATTATGGAAAAAGTATAAATAGCAAAGATCTGAAAATTTGGTAACATACTAATGTCAATGGGGGCAATTCGGCTAAAATATTTTCAAAATGGTGTCACTTCCGGTTGTACCGGAAGTAGATATCAACTTGCTTATTTTAAATGGAACACCCTATATATTATTTAATTTTCGGATTTTACGTAAAATTCTAATCGCATTTCATGTATAATCTCCTATACCTAACTCTAACCGTTTTTGACATATTTCAAATTTTATGCCAAAAATGACGTTTGCAGGCCGAAAAATAATTATCGATTTTTCCTACATGAATGCCTTTATGATTTAATTGGGGTTGGTTTCCTTGTGGAAGGGGATCTACTTTAGTAGACTGTGTTGATAATTTGGTAATAAATAAATACAGGGTGATCAAAAACTAACATTAAAAATGAAATTGAAAAAATCGTTAAAAGTCATTTTTTTCAAATGGAAGCCCCCTATTTTTATAATTTTACCCTACTCAGCATTAAAAATAAGGGTAACTTTGTATAAGGTTGTCTATTCCGAAAATCGATAGTTTTAGAAAAAATGGTAGTTTAACATTTTTCTATTGTAAAAATCATATACGGTTTTCAAGTTTTGTTATTAGTTGGCCATGACCGCGAGGCGCGGACAAAAAAAAACACTCGAGCACTACAGAAATGTCATTATTTCTTGCCATTTGACAATTATTGATAATAATCATGCCAGGACGATTAAATTATACAAACGAAGATTATTTAAATTTGTTTATTATCTATGGGGAATGTAACAAAGTTTTATCAGTAACATGCGAGACATTTGCTGACAGATATCCAGATAAACAGAAACCGTCACGGAACAGTGTTAAACGAATAATGGAAAATTTCAAAAATTCAGGAAAACAACTTATTTTAATAAATGTTCAAAATTTCCACCATGAGCTTTCAACAGAATTCTATGGATTGAGCTCTTTGAGATTCCTGTTTGTAGAGCCACTTGTCTTAATGCTGTCATAGGATATGCCGCAAACTATCCCAAAATTGCAATTTCGACATTTTCATCATTGAGAATGGGTTTTCTTTTATGCATTTTTGCCTTAACAGTGCCAAAATTTTTGAAATTTTCCATTATTCGTTTAACACTGTTCCGTGACGGTTTCTGTTTATCTGGATATCTGTCAGCAAATGTCTCGCATGTTACTGATAAAACTTTGTTACATTCCCCATAGATAATAAACAAATTTAAATAATCTTCGTTTGTATAATTTAATCGTCCTGGCATGATTATTATCAATAATTGTCAAATGGCAAGAAATAATGACATTTCTGTAGTGCTCGAGTGTTTTTTTTGTCGGCGCCTCGCGGTCATGGCCAACTAATAACAAAACTTGAAAACCGTATATGATTTTTACAATAGAAAAATGTTAAACTACCATTTTTTCTAAAACTAACGATTTTCGGAATATACAACCTTATACAAAGTTACCCTTATTTTTAATGCTGAGTAGGGTAAAATTATAAAAATAGGGGGCTTCCATTTGAAAAAAATGACTTTTAACGATTTTTTCAATTTCATTTTTAATGTTAGTTTTTGATCACCCTGTATTTATTTATTACCAAATTATCAACACAGTCTACTAAAGTAGATCCCCTTCCACAAGGAAGCCAACCCCAATTAAATCATAAAGGCATTCATGTAGGAAAAATCGATAATTATTTTTCGGCCTGCAAACGTCATTTTTGGCATAAAATTTGAAATATGTCAAAAACGGTTAGAGTTAGGTATAGGAGATTATACATGAAATGCGATTAGAATTTTACGTAAAATCCGAAAATGAAATAATATATAGGGTGTTCCATTTAAAATAAGCAAGTTGATATCTACTTCCGGTACAACCGGAAGTGCCACCATTTTGAAAATATTTTAGCCGAATTGCCCCCATTGACATTAGTATGTTACCAAATTTTCAGATCTTTGCTGTTTATACTTTTTCCATAATCGATCGCGGCAGTTCGTCGTGGGACACCCTGTATATATATATATATATATATATATATATATATATATATATATATATATATATATATATATATATATATATATATGGGTAGGTAGTTTGATTTCCAATGTGAGAAAGTGAGAAAGAAATAGCTTGACTGTGAGCCAATCTGGGGGTTTTGATCCACTCGATCAAATTTGTCACAGTCTGGCGTCCAACTGACATCTTTTAATGGATCAAGGTTCCTAGATTTCCTTCGATTCTACTGACACTGTGTGGAGAGTAACGAACAAGGGCTAACAAGCGAAAATAGGGCCACTCTTGACCGATCGTGCTAAGAGCGACTAATAAGAGCTGCAGTGCCCAGGTCAGAACATCTAGATTACCTGGTAAAAGATGCAACGAGAGGATCCTTAGGGAAAAGTAGGTTATATTTTATGGCGCCCAGCGTGGGGCGCGCTATTTAATGTTTTTTGTTGTGTTGTCCTTGAATGTATGCTCCGAGCAGTTCTCACATTGGAAATTATACATTGTGTGTAGTAAGAACTTTGAATTTTGTACACTATAGCTTTTGTTGATTGCTTACCGTACAGTATGTTTATATTTTATTATGGAGGGACAAATTAAGGCAACCCAAAGAAGAGGATCCTTAGGGAAATGTAGATTACAGCATTAGGGATGCATGCTTATGATCAGAAAAATCGTACATTCACGTAGTAAGATCTAAACGGTTTCCACCCAAGTATTCTAAAAAAATAATGGAATATAACAATTTTTATTTTTCACCAAAATATTTTATTTGAATTAAAAACGTTAACCCTTTAAGGCGCAGTACTTTTTTTTTAAATTATTCGATATTCAAAGGCATATTCTTACTCCTGAGTACAAAAGCAGCAATTTTTATTTGTACCATTTAAAAATAATAGAAATTTCTGTCGGTACTCATAAAATGATCTGGAGCTACAACTACATATTTTTTGATTTATTTAAAATAATAAACATATCAATTAAAAATCTCATTCAATGTAAATTAAAATTATTAGTCCTATAGAAGTTTTTTTACCCTTAATCAGCAAGAGCCGCTGGTAATGGTGTATGCTTCAATTAAACATAGACCATTCTAGCCTATTCTAATACATACCAATCGAAAACACATGCATACGTTGCTACACTTCAAACAGTCCTAAGATAAAATACACATTATGTATATCTATGTACACATTACAATACACATAAAGTAACAATCAATGAAGTTTTGTCCCGCAACAATACCAGTCTAATATCATACTCCATCACCAGCAATTAAAATGCAACTAAAAAACAATCTGTGGAAACACAAGTATATTAACCTATTTCAAAAGTACAGTTCTGATTAAGTAATTTTTTGAGTTTTAGCGACAATTCTGTTGAAAAACACTTCTCTTGTCTTTAGGCAAGGTGTAGTACATAAGAACAGCTTGCGGCAACAGAGAAAACATGTATGACTACTTGTTTTGTAATCATAGCTATTAATTATTAATTGACAGATACATTTAAGAAAACTATTTCTGATTGTGTAATCCTGCTTACACTGTTCGAGTTCAAGCAAATATTTTAAGGCTGGCAACCATGAGAAAAAGAGTGGAAGTGTCATTCAAATTTCACGGTGTATTGTTGGAATACAATAGGCTCATGTTTGCATATTAGATATCTAAGATCTAATCAAAATAATGAAAACGATAAGTTCTTATAGAAGCATTTGCCTAACGTATAAGGGTGCTATACCTCCCTATCGACGCTATGTTTTCTTTTCCAAATATTCTGGCTATTCCTTTTTGTTTAGTTTTAATGCTTTTAGTAGTAGGCGCGTTCCTAAATTCAATTAATTGTTCCATACGGCAGCAGATGTGTCTCGTCTTTGTCAAAATTGGTATGTTAGAAAGGGACAGAAGACAGCGACGCAATTAATAGTTCAATTTAAGAACATGCAAAGTTGTTCTCGGTCGTTGGCGAACATTCACAACGTTCTGTTTCGATGGAAATGCAATATGCGGAGCAACTGTATTTCCCCCTTACCCTTCAGAGAGGTTTGTTGCCATAAACAAAGGGGAATACTGCTTACAGTTTATCTCAATATAAATAAATAGCGCGGACGCAACAGGATATTTCCATCCCCTCTGTTTTCCATGCTTGCAATCCAGTCTGCAAATAAAGTGGGATCAGTGGGAGTGCGGTAGTGCTTTTGAAACAAGATTTATGTTCCCTTGTTTTGGAGAATTTGTACTTTGTTAAAATTTACTCTACTACGTATTCCTCAAATATTAATAATATAGGAGTTGTATTATTTCAAAAATCAAATTATTATGTTATAAATTATTTTCGTAATCGGATTATAATTCAAATTATATTACATGTACCGCGCTGCCAGTTGTAAATCATATTGCGCGACGTATTACGATAACGATAACCAATGTCTCCTCGTCACTTATCGGTTCTGCTGCTACAAATAGTAAATATGGCTGTAACCGATTTTTACAGTTTTTAGCTTTTACATGTATTTTTTTACCTGCGACATCCCACGTAGACTTAAAGCCTAAGTACTAACGTACCGTGGGCGCCTGGAGAGAAGGGAAATCTAGTCTATTGACACGAGATTTAAAGGATTGCAGGTTGGGATGGGAAGGGAAAACATCTGCAGGCAGTCCGTTCCATAATCTGGAGACCCTAGGTATGAACGAGCGAGAGAAGTGGGATGTTCTAGGCTCTTGTAGCTAGACAGTAAAGGGATGCAGACATAACGCACCTCTTGTTGTTCTGTTAGGAACAGTCAAGAGAGGAATTATAGCAGCTAGTTCTTCAGAGCAAAATCTGTAGAAGTAGAAAAGGGATAAATTCCCAACAGTGCGGCGATGAGCGAGAGAAGGGAGTTTTTTTGTGAGGACTGGGTTATTGATGAGTCGAGTGGCACTCTTTTGGAAACATAGACAGTGTATAAGTTGGTAGGGGAGAAGTATTTTCTGGCTCGAAAAGAAAACCAAGCATTTTAGCTGCTGATGTGGCTATTGAAGTAAAGTGTTTGTGGCAGCTGAGATCGCGTTTGAAACCGATGCACAAAAGATCAAACGTTTCATTGTTCTGTAGGGCTTGGTTATTCATGTGGATAAGAGGAAGACCTATGAAGGTAGTTTGTTGAGGAGTGGGCCGAAAGCTGTTTGAGCTCTGGTGGCTCGAAAGAGAGATGGGAGTTCTGATGGCACAATTGGCACTGAGTCGAGACTTTGCCTTGAGCAAATGGGGGAGTTCTGTGTCCCGAGTGGGACAGAACCGAGTGTTTGTCTTTAGCAAATGGGGGGGTGGGGGGTTTCTGTGACCCGGGAACAGGACTTTGCCTGGAGAAATGGGTACTGACGATCCGAGAGAGGGTACTTTTTCCCGCACTCACTACTTTGCACACCAATTTTGTGTGTGACCGTGTCTGGTCAGGCACTTGATCGACTTTCGTCTAGTCGCTTGACACGACGCGACTACTCTTCACCGCTTAGTTACTTTAATAACTGATAACTGCTCCTAACGGCAGCTCGAAAATGGAATGAAAAATCCCCACCCCTCGCGGACCTGCCTGACAGGCTTGACCAGTTCAGAGTTAATTTGGCAAGGACGTAAAATTTGTATACCAATAATATTTAAGCAAATATTATTTTATTTGTTAGAGAGATGAAAGGGGCCGATCGTTGATACCTTGGTATGACGACGAGGAGACGAAAGGGTATGGATATCTGTAGCCATGTTAGAATATTATTAGAACACTAAAGCACTAAAAGTGAGAGATAAGAGGTTTTCTGACGGAATTAGGCTTTTGAAGTTTCGCCCACAAAGGTGCCGATTTGGAATAGAAATAAATTGAGGGAAAGATTTTCTTTTAGTGTTTGTTCCGAAATGGGCTTTGTTTGTAGCCGACCACTGGGTATTTAAATGAAAGTTAAATAAACAAGAAACGCAAGCTTGAATTATTATTATTTGCAAGGGGTTTTATACCTGCTTGGTTATATTTATTAGGAAATAAAGACAGAAAAATAGAAACTAAAGGAACTGTTGAGTTTCTCCAACAATATAGGCATTGTATATTAGTTTACAATAGGCTGAGTTTAGAAAATTTACGCACCTATATGAAGCTCCGAACATTGGAATTCCAGTTCTTATCATCGAGTTAGTACTTATACCTAGGGTTAGTACCTAACCTAAATATTTGACAGACTGATCTTTAGGAATTTGTAGATTATGGACTTTTTAGTAAATCTCGGTATTATCAATGCCTTTTGGCGAAATACCATGTACACAGTCTTCTCTCTGTCAGGTTTCAATTCAATATGAATTAACCATTTTAAGTGCTTTAATAAGTCCTCATTGATATCTAGCTTGAGTTATACAAACTGCTATTTAAAGAGGCACTGTATCATCCTCTTACCTAAAATAACGCTCCACCAGTTTTGCCCGATTTAAAGACAACGCCAGCAGCAAGTACAAGAACTGTTCCAAGACGAGGCCTTAGGGTACTCCACATTGTTGTTTAATATACTAGTTCAGTATAGTGATATTCAACTTTAGAAACTATGTTCGCTTCGTCAAGTAATTTGAAATAAGTAAAAGAGTTTTACCACGAATATCCAAGGAATATAATTTGTTGAAAAGAACTGTGTGGTCTACCTCGTCAAACACCTTCTCTAAATCAACAAGAACTGCTTCACATCTGCTAACTTTATATAATTTTTGCTTGCAAGCAAACCCAAGCAAACCCAACCCAACCAGATTCGAAATTTAGAAAAAAATAATCGCTAGCTACTAGGTCGGGATTGTAGACTCTCGATTGCTAAGCTAGCGCGGAAACAATAAATAGATTTTTTTAAAGTAAGTAAAGCCATCAACCTTGTATAATTTAACAAACATGCAACTTGCGAGTTTATGGCCAACAGTTATTACACAAACTAGTACAATATATGCAGAAAAATATTTTAATCAGAGAAGTAATATTTGAGATCATTTTTAAGGCGTTCACCCTGTATCTATGTAGAAAAACAAAAGGACCCTTGTTAATGTAAAAGATGCAATTCTGAGCTATGTGCAAAATATTGTTTTTGTGAAAAGAGCTGCTATTGACAGAAATGAGTTGATATTACATTTTTTAAAGTGCTTGACCCCTATATAGGTATTTAACGCTAACGATATATTCATTTGTGTTGCACGAAACTGCACTAACATGCATTATTTTTTTTATTTGTAGAAAACACCCATTAGAAAAAAAAATCAGTGCAGGTTAGTGCAGTTTTGTTTAGCACAAACGAACAAACCTTATGTGTATCTGGTTTCAAAACTCAGAAATTCAGGCAAATAATAATAATAATGTTTATTCAAATATAAGATACATATATATATATATATATATAAAAATATTCCATTTTATGAATAAACTAAGAAATTTAATTTTAAGGAAACTCACGAAGTTTACCTTGTTGTGAGTATTGTAATATTTTATAGGATACTTTCATTACAGTTAATAATTGTTTCTTTCTTTCTTTCTTCGGACACAACTGTAATTTATATGTTTATGAAAAATTTTATTTAATTTTGCACTTTCTGTGTACTCAACAACGTTCCTTAATAATTTATTAAATAATTTTATTTTTCACCATTTATAAAAAAAATAAATAAAAAAAAAAAAAAAAAAAAAATAAACAAAATAAAATCCATATCACAAAGGGGTGAGCCGGGTTCTTGCTGCTCCTGAATTTCTGGGTTTTTACCGTTTGTAGCGTGATTTCTTATTTTAATTGTCGGACTTTAGTTAAAAGCGAATCTAATATTTTCTTCTGGCGAGTTATTTATCAGCTTTCGAGCCAACAGAGAGACCGACAGAGAGAAATCGAAAATGCATTCGCATTTTCGGTTTCTTCATCTGAAAACAATTTTGAGATGTGATTTCTTATTACATGAAGGATTCCTTTTTTCAATCGAAACATTTTTTTATAGCAGGTGTGGTATGAACTTTTTTATTGATTTTACCTTTATAACATGTCTAGCATACTATTTATCTTTGGT
This sequence comes from Philopedon plagiatum, assembly GCA_963971165.1. Taxonomy (NCBI): domain Eukaryota; kingdom Metazoa; phylum Arthropoda; class Insecta; order Coleoptera; family Curculionidae; genus Philopedon; species Philopedon plagiatum. Next base: position 44,593,807 of record OZ020190.1, on the reverse strand, counting down.
CATCCAATGACTTATCAGGGTACTTATTTTTAAAAATAAAGGCAAATGGCTGTAATGAGCTTATATTTTTTCTTCGCAAAATGTTATGATAACATTTAATTCAGATTATTTGTTAAAATATTGATAAGCTGGCCTTTAAAATAACGTAAGATAAAAAAAACGTCCTCAGGTATGCCGTGGAAGCAGTCACGCATGTCGTGAATTATTACTCTTGAAAGGTAACATAGGTAAAAGGTATAGGTGAATGAAAACTAGAACTGTCAAATTTTGAAGTTTTTATTTTTAAGAAAATTAAATATGGTAATCACGGCAGAATAAAAATGGTGGAAGGGTTTGCGGCCAGTGGGTTTATTCAACACGTGACGCCATTAGGGATTCTCAAACATAATTTCTACACTTTGTCATGGATTTCGACCAGTTTCGCCAAGTTTTGACTAGAGCTGTGGCTTTGTTTAGAGAAACAGGAGCTGTGAATAGAAAGGAAGTGAAAGACCCAAAGTTCGCACTGCACAAAAAGTAGAAGAATTGGTACAAATTATTAATGAACACCTACAAATCCCTTTTCGGCGTTTTAGCCAGCAAGTAAATGTACCATACGGAACCTGCAATGCAATTCTGAAATGTGACCTGCATATGCACGCTTATCGTCAAAGCTCAGTCCAAGAATTGTTACCAAACGACAAGCCGCAGCGAATGCAATTTTCAGAGTGGTTTATGGATAATTTGCATAATAGTAAAAACGTATTTGAGAAAACCTTATTTACTGACGAGGCATAGTTTACCTCTCTGGTTATTAAAATCCACATTTTTCTCTGTATTCATAAAAAGTTGGCGTATGGGCGTCAATTCGAATAACGAAATTTTAGAAAATTTTGTAAACGATTGGGCGAACTCTTGATAATTTAAATTTTTTGGAAGAATTTTTCCAAGACCGAATCATTAGTCGTAGTATGCCATTTTGGTGGCCACCACAGTCCTGCGATTTCACGCCGTGCAACTTTTTTTTATGGCCACACAACTTGGTATTCAAATTCTCTTGTGAAAACGAAGAATGAGAACCTGTTTGGCAGTTTGGCATGTGGGCACGTCTCTCATTTAGATTAAGTTTATAATTTTTATTTTCTTTGTTGTATGATTTTTTTTTAATTCCGTATTATGCAATAACAATAACAGTAATGTAATTTTCTCTAAAACAAAAACTTCAGAACTTGACAGTTTTATTTTTTATTCACATACCTTTTACCGATGTTATCTTTCAAGAGTAATAATTCAAGGCATACATGATTGATTCCATGGCATCCTTTGAGGACTTTTTTTGATCTTACGTTATATTTGATACAGCATAAAAGCAAAGCTGATCTAAACGTTTGAAAAAGTAGGTATTTAGTATCAACTTACTATGTAAATTCGACCCTTTTGTACTTTAGGTTGAAATTGGAATGTAGATTCGATCGTATTGGAGCAGCCAAAATATTTCGCTTCTTTGCCTAAAAGATAGATCGTGGCAAGTTTGCTCAAGTTTAATGACACTATCTTTTTGAAGTTTGTTACAACCATGAATTATGCACTAGGTAATCGTTCTCGTTTGTTGGAAACTTTTATGGACTGTTTGCTTGTTGGAATATAGCTACAGAACAAAAAGTAGATTTTCATGATAAAGTTATATGCTTAAACTCTAGCCAGTTTTATGGAAGTCTTGATGAAAACTATTTTAATTATTTCCTCGTGATGTTACTATCATGGTTGACAAAACGGGAGTCGAGTGAAAAACAAATCTGTTTTACAGGCTAAAATAGGAAACTGTTAAATTAAATAAGATCATTTTAAAATAAGTACGTCTTTAATATAATTCAAAGAAATATTTCTTTAAAGCGGGAAATCCATGTTTTTGACCATATTATTTCCTCCTAATAAGAGAACAATATACTTAAAATAGTACACTCTTAAGTCTTAATTTCGGTTTACGATAAATTTGGAAAGTGGTAGAGGAATTATTCTTCCTCGGCCGAAGTGGTACCATCCTACACATCCTCTTAAAGAGCTGGTGAAATCCCTACGGATGTTTCCAGCTCTGGATGTGTGAGTCGGATTTCCCCAGTACACCCACTGTATATAGTACTTAGGCTTCGGTCTTCGTGGTTGTCAGAAGATGAAAAAAAATACATTTTTATTTTGCAAAAGTAATATATTACTCTTATAATGACCCTATATCACCGGTGTTAATTTAATTATAATTATTTTTTAAGTTATATTCACTGACCGGCACGAAAAACGGGCAATTTAACATTTTAACGAACTTTAAACCTCCATAACTTTTTTGTTTTTGAACCAATTTTAATGATCTTTTAAGAAATAAGTAGGATATTTTGTCGACTTTAAATTAGTGTTTTTAAATTAAACAGAACATACTGTCTATCTCATACCATTCGAGGAAAAACAATATGTTGTTTTTAAGCTTAAGTTTGAAACACCCTGTGGAGTTATTTGACAGGACAGGCAATTTCCAACATTTTGTTTTAAATTCATCTCGACAGCTTTATTTTTGTCAGAGATAATGTTGTCTAAAAAATACTAACAATTTTGAATTAATTTTTGTTTTATCTTAAATTTCTTATGATATGATATTGAAAATGTTCACGAAACCAGTACTTATATCGAGTGTTACCCCCACGAGCACGGATGACAGCGTTAATTCTTCTCGGCATACTTTGCACCAAGCGACTTATATCTTCCGGGGGTAGCTGCCCATTGCTCTGAGAGTGCTCTATGTAATGACCAGTATATTTTAGCCGTAGTGGAAATTTAAGTTCCTAGGACACGTCCTTGCAGTTCTGATCTATGCGGCCATTATATTCTTAAGGCACTATGGTGCAGGTATAGTGACTGCCGCCAAACATACTTGGACCAATCATACAGAGTTTGATATTTAATTGTATATTACAGAACGTCAGAAATATCAAAAACTTTATAAAGTCAAACCTAGATCCAAAACTTACGTAATATCTAGTTTGGTTTACCGTCCACTGTAACAGGGTGTAATGTATATGTAGATTCCTTTTTTTCCTTGGAGAACCTTCCATTATTTGATTAAGAAGACAGTTGTTTTGTTACTGATTATCAGGCCATAAGGTCGTTTGGTCAATGACCCACCTAAATTTATTTTCAATGATCCACCTAGTAATTTATTTTTTAACACCAAACTTTTCTATCAAAAAATTCGATTTTTTCCCAAGCGAAAACTCCCCAAGAAAGAATGAAGCCAAGCCATCGTCGAAAGATATCCAAGGTTGCACCGTGCTCGGTCGTATTTTAAATTGGCCTCATAGGTTTATATGGACGATATAAATTCATTAAAACTAAGAGAGGATCAGACTTACGCGCTTTAGGAAGTTACAAAGAGGCAAAATTTGTCGATGGCCCACCAATAATATCGCGCCACTCCCACTATGGAATTACACTCGAACAGCCCCGTGAAATATACTTTTTCAAAACATTTAGGTTGGACAAAGAAAAACTAATTAGGTACCTAATATGCGCATTGTATTTGCATTTAAATAACGTATTATTAATTAGCTGCTAAACATAGACATACGATCTCCCAGCCGCACCTATGTTAGTCATCAACTATAACGGCATCGGCACGGGATTCCTCACATTAGCAACGTGGTCCAGAGGTAGAGTCTCAGATAGTGGACCAAGAGGTCCACGTTCCAAATTATGACACAGTATTCTAATTGCATCTTACTTCAAAATGCAGATTTTTTGAGAGATTTTTGGGGCTTAATGTAAAATTCTCTTTTTCTGTGTGTATGTATGCTGTAAAAACTATTTAAACAATTGCCTATTTCAACTGACTTAATATATTTTTAAGTAATGTAGATTATTCTAACTGTTATTCAAAGAAACTGTAGTAGAGACATGTAAAATTTACATTTTAATGAAAACTTAAAACTACGTTATACAATAACTTAATATTTCTAATTGTTATACTCGTATTCAACAAATATTAGAAGTAAAATTGTCAAGTTTTTTTTACTGTCCAGCAGCTTACAAATCATTTATCCTTATGTTTCCTACTGTGACATTTCCTTTTCCTTTATCATGGCTAATATAGGATTAAGTTCTCCGAAAACTTTGTTTTCGATCTTTTGACTTTGTTTTGAGTTATGTGACATATCAGCAAACTTTATACTGTATAATTTTTAGATCTAGCTTATCTCTTATTAAATTACAAAAATTGATAAAGTTTTAAATAAAGTAAAAGTTTTAAAATTTAGGAAAAATAATGAGATTAAGCAAATGTTTTCCAATCCGATTAAATTGAGTTATCTTTTTTTAAATTGTGTTTTCGTATAACGGTCGAAAAAATGTAAAAAAGTTTATAAAAATTTATAAAAATAAAATATTTTGTTGGCCTGCCAACTAAACACATTAAACAAAGAAAGTTCTGATGGATTTTGAGATAGAAATCATAAAAGGTTTATATCTAATGGGGGGAAATATTTGTTATCTTACGAGTTTTTATATACAGGACCCCACTGCTATTAGCGATAGCTCTGTTTCTTTGTGTTAATTTCTTCGTACAAAATAAATATTGTAATGGTGCAAAAATGACCTTTCGAGATTGGTTTAGATCTTCACGGTTTGGGGTCTATAGTCAGATCTTCACAGTTTTGGTGATGAAAACATGGTTTCTGGGGCGAAAACCCAAAAATTACCTGACAGAAAAAAGTACAATTTTGCAAATATACTAGTATTTAGTCTTTACCCCAGCTTGAAAACAAATATACACTTTACACGCCGGATTTATACAAAATAAGGTTTAAATCAAAAACGCTGGGTTTTATAAATATCATATTTTCCTTATTACCCCTGGCTTTAAGAAGGGCACATTTGATCTCCTACATACAGGGTGGACAGCTAAGAAAGCTCTAACTCAAGGATTGTTTGTCCGATAAAAAGTTTATTTATGTTGATCATGTGTTCTAGCTGAGATTTTTTTTCCTCCCTTGAACTCCGTCCGAGACCGGAAGCACTGCGGCCATTTGAGGCCTATTGTGCATACCCAATAGATTTACCGCACCCACTGTGTTATCCCAGTTCCCTACACTAGCTTGTACAGGTTTACAAGGGGGTGAGTGATCACTTCTTCCGGTTCTAGCTTTGGTTGCCCGAATAGTTGGTGGCGCTTGCGATCTAGAGATTCGCAATTACAGATAATGCGCTGAACAGTTTCATTTTATTGATGAGGTCCTTGACAGCCATGTTCGAACTGCTACAATTGTCCTCAACTAGATCCTGCTTAGGTGTAGCAGTTGTCCAATGGTTTAGGACTAGGATTTCCAATGACGGCTTTGCTGTCGTTTAGTCCCTGAACTTCGTTCCAGTGGCCATGTTTATGTTTGATCCATCGTTTTACCGTCTCTCGTAGTGTGCACTTAGGTACCCCGAAAGACAGTTATGGGCCAATATATGGTGTAGCAGATCCGTGTCTTGCAAGTTCGGCGGCTTTTTCGTTGCCAGTGATGCCGTTGTATCTCGGTACCCACAAGAGCTTGACTGATTTTCTGACAGAAAGATCATCTATACACTCCCATGCCAGTCCTGAAGTGACCTTCTGGCATGAGAGTGACCTCAGAACGGCTTGACTATTCGACCAGATATAGATCCGCTTATTGGAGTAAGGGAAGAGGGTAGAGTGTTTTGAGGCTCTTGCTCAGATTGCTTACAATTTCGAATGTTTCCTTGTTCTGTAGAGCTTGGTCATTCATGTGGATGGGGTAAGTGTTGTCGGAACTTTTGCGTGACAGAGAGCAAGACTGGGTTTTGGAGGCATTGAACTAAACAACGTTCTTGGCGCTCCAGTCTAAAATTATTTCAAGATCTTTGGAAAGGGACAGGTGTATCGATCAGCGTCTATTATCCATCTCTTGATTCGAGATTTGTCTTAAAAAATTAGTATTGGAGTGAAGAGTACTATCATCAGCATAACTGTGGATGGGATTGGCAGTTAAAGAAAGCAGGTCATTAATGTGAAGAAGAAATATGTTTGGTGCCAGGTCTGAACCTTGGGGTATGCCAGCATTGATGAGCTGAAAGTTAGATGATTGACCGTCCACCACGACAGATATGCGCCGATTAGAGAAATCTACCGATCCAGTTACATAGTTTGGAAGGAAGACCGTAAGAAGGTAGTTTGTAGAGGAGTCCGGCATGCCATACTTGGTCAAAGGCTTTTGTCAAGAGCAACAATTTGAGATTCGCCATGAAATTCGAGAGCCTTGTTCCAGTTAGGGGTCACAAAGGTTAGGAGATCAGTCGTGGATCTTTGGTGGCTGTAGTGTCTGTCATGGATGAATTTGTATTTCTCTAGATATTTTAAAATTTGCAAGTTGATGATTTTCTCCATAACTTTGCTGACAACAATGAGAAAAGAGATTGATTGGTCTGTAATTAGATGGAAGGGACTTGGAACCTTTTTTCGGGACAGGCTGCACACGAAGAGTCTCCAGCTATCTGGACCTTGTCATAGGAGATCTGGAAAAGGCGAGTTAAGATGGGTGGAATTGTTTGAACTTGTTTGATCTTAAGTATTATGTCGGACCTTTTGTGGGGTACAGAAGTAGCGGTTGGAAGAGCGAAATTGGCAAGAGGAGTAAGGATGGAATTGGCTAATGTTTTTGGCAAGTGACCAGAAAGATTTGCTGCCGTTGGAACAGGAAAGCACTTTATCTTTTATGCGGTTGTTAAAAGCATTTTGGACTCTAAGATAGTTTTATCGTATTGGTTTCTTGCATTGGTAAAAATTTGGCGATTTTCGGATGTAGGATTTTGAAGATAACTTTTATGAGCTTGAACTTTTTTGATCCTGGCTTTTGCACAGGCCTTGGAGAACTAGGGCTTTTGATGGTGGAGTTTAGGTGTCTTGCGGGTATGCGGAATAAAACTTTCAAAACCTACTTGAATGAGATCTGTGATATGAGAGCAGATTTTGGAGATATCGGGAGTGAAAAAACAGACAGGGTTCCAACCCTTCCCAGTCGGCAGATTTGTAGTGTTAGATCGTGCGTCCCGGATGATTTCAATGAACTCGAGATGTATGAGACAAGAGACGTGATCTGAACGAGCAAAGGGAGCGCATATAGATATTAAGTATGGCTCAAGATGAGTGGTAAGGAAAAGATCTAGTGGGTTTGGATTGTGGGAGGAACATGGGGAAGTATGTTGGCTCCCTGATTAAATTGGTGAGAAAGTTGCTGATTGCGAAGTTTTCTGCCGCTCTGCCTTGTAGGTTGGTTTTTGTGGATCCTATCCATTCCTTGCTATGGACGTTAAAGTAGCCTAGGACTGTAACTTTAGCGGAAGGAAATTCAGAGATAAGATGGTCAATTTTTGCTAAAAGAAAGTCAAATAAATTGTTGTAGGAGTTGTCTGTTGAGGAGGGGTAGATGCAACAGATAATTATTTTCATAATCTGATTATAATTCAAATTATATTACCTATACCGCGCTGCCACTTGTAATTCATATTGGGCGGCGTATTACGATAACGACAACCAATAGTTTCTCGTCCCTTATCGGTTCTGCTGCTACGAAGAGCGAATCGCGCTATTGTCGATTTTTACAGTTTTTAGCTTTTACTTGTATTATGTTGTTTCTTGTTTTTTAATAAGTTATTCTGTAAGTAATTTAGGCTAAGTTTCTATTTTTACATATTAACGTTATTTTACATATTGTTACATAATATATGTCATTGTTTCAGTTTCATTAAGCAAATACAGTGGCAACATCTGCAATGGCAGATTAATAAACAAAGTTTATTTACTCCCTATGTGACAGTTCAATCCAGTGAAGTTAACCTTGTTTAGTGCATTAGAAACTGCTTCTTGTTGCAATTGTTTCTTTTTCTTGTTAAGTTACTCGGAACGGAAGTTTTGGATGACGATCTGAATTACGATTTTCATAATCGTATTGTAGTGGTTTGTGTGTTGTGGAAGGAAATACCCGACAAACCGGATCCACCGAGGGTCGCGGCAACAGGGGGGATGACGATCGGTGAATCTCGGGCGACTTCGGGGCCGACCACAGCAGACGGACAACGAGGGAAAACGGGGATGGGGATAGGTAGTTAAGAGCTGGATAAGACCATAAAAAATTCTTCTTTTTGTTCGAAGGACCCTTCGAAATTATAAAGCAAGTCGGTCCAAATTCATATGCTATTGGAAATAACCTCGGAAGAGAGTTATCTCGGCAAAATGTGGTAAATCTAAGCAAATATAAAAACCCACCAGCCAACCTGGTTTAGCCGCTTGGAAGTTGGTATACGCATTCCTTGTGTTGTATTTATACTGTAATATTATATCTAGCTATGTAATATAGGCTGGGTTTAAATTTTCTTGTTGTATGTTTAATTGGTATACGCATTCCTTGTGTTGTATTTATACTGTAATATTATATCTAGCTATGTAATGTAGGCTGGGTTTAAATTTTCTTGTTGTATGTTTAATTGGTATACGCATTCCTTGTGTTGTATTTATACTGTAATATTATATCTAGCTATGTAATGTAGGCTAGGTTTACATTTTCTTGTTGTATGTTTAAACTTAAATACTGATTTTGGTTTAGTATTTAAGTTGGGGGGTAATGTAGTGGTTTGTGTGTTGTGGAAGGAAATACCCGACAAACCGGATCCACCGAGGGTCGCGGCAACAGGGGGGATGACGATCGGTGAATCTCGGGCGACTTCGGGGCCGACCACAGCAGACGGACAACGAGGGAAAACGGGGATGGGGGATAGGTAGTTAAGATCTGGACGAGCGCGGTCGCACGCTAGCCGACCGTTATTTTTTGATTGTTGAAAAATATACCTACTAAACTTGTTCTTGGGGGAGAAATAAAGTTGATGATTGACCGAAAAATAAGCGTTTGAATCCTCGAATCGAACCCCCCTGAAGAGGAGGCCCTTGCAGTATGATACCGATTATTTAGCAATCCATAATACAAGGTAAAGAAAATACGATTGTTTACTTAAATTTACAACTTTTTAAATTCATAAAAGATTTTATACACACTCACCATTGTAGCATAGGATTATCGTCACACTAAACCCATAAGTGGTTGTAAGTTTTAATATAGTTTTTACAAACATATTTTCTTTTTTATTAAACTTACAAATAAAGTAAAACAGTTACTAAATGTATAATAAGCTGCTGTATTTGCTGTTGATGGTACTCAAGTATTTTGTCGGGTCACATAACTATAACTACCCAGCCATTGATTCGGATCATAAAACAATATTTATTCAGGCATTAAAGCGGGGTTTGGTAACCTCAACAACTTCGGTCTCCAAGCTAAAGGGGTTTAAACTTAAGTGTTTTTGTTTGTGCTAATATTTTATAACGATTGAAAAATTTAAATTGAAAACAACCGATATTCAGATTTTGTAAATATTCATCGGATTATGACTATCATAGTTCAAAATATAATCGAAAACTTCGATTCCAAATGATTCAGAAGATTTAGCAAGTAGTTTATAATGTCTTAATGGAGGTTAGCTTTAGTGGACAAAACTGCGGCATAGTGAATAAATCTTGAGTATGAACCTGTCATTTGGGATGTTGTCAATTTCTTGCGCCATATAACATTTATATGCAAGAAACGTTAACCATAGATTAACTTAATTAAAACTAAAAACAAAATTTTCAAAAAACCAAACTGAATAAAGTAAAAGTATATCCTAAACGTTGTAAAATCGCAACAGCGCAACTCATTCCTCTGAACTGAACCGATAAATAACGTAACGAGGAAGCATCAGTTATCGTAATCGTAATATGCTGTCCAATATGAATAAACTAGCATGCGCCTGCGACTTTGTCCACGGTATAACAATTTTACTCCATTACAAACTTTGAACCCCCATTTCACCCCCTTAGGTATTGATTTATTAAAAACTGTAAAACACTTGTTTAAACATTTATTTTTTAGAGTACCTCTATGAAGTTTCGAGTGAATAGGACCATCTAATATTTTTTCTCCATATAAAACTTCTGTTTCACCCCCCTAGGGGTTAAACAGGTAAATTAGGCAGGCATGTACTTCCTTATTATATGCCTATGTTAATAAGACACCTCTGTGCAAAATTTCAAGTTTTTAGGCCCAGCGATGTGGGATGTGCGTTGATACATCAGTCAATCAATCAGACAGTGAGTTTCTTCTTTTATATAATATGTAGCAGGCAAATGATTATTTCAGGCAAATGACTTTTGTCTACGCAAATTCTATCTGGCTGCGCAAATGACTTTTGTATTTTTTAATTGCTTAAAGACTAGGCAAATGCTATTTGACTAGGAAAGTGGTATTTGCCTAAACCCTTCTTTGGCAAATGGAACAAACTTTTTTTTGAGCAAACCTGAGTAAGCCTAAGCAAAACTCTTAGGTAACAACAAAAATTTTTAAATATTTACGTACATGGCTATAAAATTGATAAACAATCTAAGAAGCGAAACGAACTGTAGGTACATGTCGCAGGCTATAGTTATTTTAGGCAAATGGCTTTTGTCCAAGCAAATACCATCTGCCAGGGCAAACGACTTCAAAAAATAATTTCTATTTAAAAGTTCTTGACCTAGCAAAATGGCATTTGCTATAATTGTTGTTAAGCAAATGACTATGAACTTATTAATGTATGATATTAGCTAGCGTGTACAGTTTTGATTGTTTATCAATTTTATAGCCATGTGAGTAAATATTTAGAATTTAATACTTTTTCCTCAGGTTTACTCAGAAAATGCTTTAATTTCCATTTGCCTAAATATGGTTTAGGCAAATACCACCTTCCTACTCAAATAGCATTTGCCTAGTCTTTAAGCAATTAAAAAATAAAAAAAAGTCATTTGCCCAGGCATATAGCATTTGCCTAATATAATACATAATTAAGCTCATAGTTATTTGCCTAACAACGATTACGGCAAATACAATTTTACTAGGTAAATAATTCTTAAATATAAATTACTTTATATTCCGACGTGTCATAATGACATTATTATGAATTTCATTTTCAGTGTCAAAATGACATACTTTATAGGACTGAGTACTATAATGATTTCATTATAGTACTGAGTACTATAATGAAAAATAGACGCAAAAATGGAAAAAATATAGACGGAAAAACTAAAAAAATTATTTAAAACAAAATGGAACAAAATTTAATGATTAAAATTAAAAGTAACATTATTACAATTCGTTAAATTGATGTTAGACATAGGAGTTGAAATTGTTGCATTATTGTGATTTTTAATTTCTATGGTTTCTGTTTCTTCTGAGAGAACGACAGTCGATGAAACACTCGATGATGATTTCTTCCCGAGAATGGCTGCTGAAATTCTTTTTTTGTTTTCGCAAGAGTTCTCTATATATCCTTCAGCAACTGTGTCACTTTTCCAACCACCATGGCGTTTAATAGTGTGAAGATCGACTCCTGAATCAGCCAGCAGTGAAGCTGAAGACCTCCGAAAACAATGACCTGTGTATTCGTCGGAATGGGGTAACCCACTGGTTGCTTTGTACATTTGTTGTTTCTAAATGATAGAAAAAAACGAGAAACTTCGGCATCAGGGGGTCTCATTGCTACATAAGTCCGAACAAGCTGCACCATATTTATTCCTTCGACATCGCCAGGCGTTACGAAAAATTCTCGGGGAACGTTGGTTTTTGTACTAGGTATGAAAATTCGAAAAACAACCCCCTCATCGTGTACATCTTCTATCCTTAAGTTTTTTAACTCATCTCTTCGACATGCTCCACTTATACCTATTATCATTGACACTTTTAATAGCAAGTATGTTTCGTTGTCTGCCTCTTGTAAAAACTTTGCAACATTTTCTTTAGTCAAAATCCTGGATTTTTTAGGTGTGTAAGAATCAGATTTTCGTTTTAGAAAAGCTATCAATTGATTGAACTTACTTATGTCGACGTTTTTCTTAATTAATAGTGTACTCCTTAACATAGAGTAATAACTCCATAAACTCGAAGACTTTTTCTTCATTGATTCTTCCTTGAAATATTCCAAAAGTACCTTTTCGTGTACGATATTGACAACCTTTTTCTGGGAACACCAAGTTTCGTAATTGGCATAAGTTTTTTCATATATGCCTTTAGACTTTTCGGGCAACAAACCAACAACTGCTTTATTGGCCAATTCTTCGATTTCTGATGGCAGATTATCCATATTATATTATATAAACGTTAAAATTAAAAACTCAATTCTGACAATGACAATACAAACAAATATTTCTATAGTTACCTGGTTTTATTAAAATCAAGCTACATTTACACTGGATTAGTTTACTGACGAAAACTTAAAATTCATCAAAAAAAAAACACAAAAATCGTCGGAATATAAAATATTGTATGAAATTCGGATCATAAACAATCACTATGGTACACGCCGTGTTATTAGACTCGGCTGACGCCTCGTCCAATAATACTCACGGCTAGTACCATAATGATCGTTATTATGATCCTTATAACATAAATTCTATTTTGAAGTCATTTGCCCGGGCAGGGTGTTTAAAAAAATAGGTGATTCCACTATTGCTATCTCCGAAACGGTAAAAGATACGAGGTCGGTTAAATTAGAGAAAATGTGCCATTTTTAGTCTCTACTTATATTTCGTTTACGAAGTTGCCAAATTCTCTATAGTTTCTTATCTACAGGGGATTTTTTAAAAATAGTCAAAAATGTCATTCTTAAATATCTCGAAAACTGTTATAGTTAGAAAAAAATTGTTTTAACCAAAATCACACGATTTTTTCCCTTCTATAAAGCAACGTTATTGTTTGTTTATACCATGTGTTTGTTTGGTTGTTTTTTTTTTCAAATACGGACCAGGACTTTTTGCTCCATTTTTTGAAAGAATACCTAGTAGGTAGTATACCTACTTTATACTCTTTACAACTGTGTACAGCTTGAAAATATTTTGCGACGTTTTGATCAAGAATAGCAACATCATCAGGATTTTCTAACAATGGTATCTTCCATGTTAAGGCACAATTCACAACCTATCGCTATGGTTTGTGGTTTTTGTGGTTGTAAAATGGCGCATTTACTTGAAAAATGCCATGTCCGTACTGGTAGAATATCCTGATGATACTATTCTTTACCAAGACGTCGAAAAATATAATCAAGTGACAAACAAGTTGGTATGAGTAACTTAATAAAAACAAATGATATAAACAAAATAATAACGCTACTTTAGAGAAGGTAAAAAATCGTGTTTTTTGTATTAAAACAATTTTTTTCTAACTATAATACTTTTCGAGATATATATTTAAGAATTACATTTTTGACTATTTTTAAAAAGAACGGACCTGGCATTTTTCAAGTAAATGCGCCATTTTACAACCACTAAAACCACAAACCATAGCGATAGGTTGTGAATTGTGCCTTAACATGGAAGATCCCAGGTCCGTATTGTTAGAAAATCCTGATGATTTTATCTTGATCAAAACGTCGGCAAATATTTTCATACACAGTTGTAAAGGTTATAAAGTATTCTTTCAAAAAATGGAGCAAAAGTTTCAGGTCAGTATTAGAAAAAAACAAGTTAGTATCAGTATCTCAATAAAAACAAATGGTATAAAAAACAATAGCGTTGCTTTACAGAAGGTAAAAAATCGTGTGATTGTTGTTAAAACAATTTTTTTCTACCTATAATAGTTTTCGAGATATTTAAGAATATATATATCTATATATATATATATATATATATATATATATATATATATATATATATATATATATATATATATATATATATATATATATATATATATTTAGTTAGTTTGAATTTATTAGATTCTTTGATAACGAGACTAGATATTAGGTCTCGAAACGTCAGAAAAATTACTTTATTCAGATTAGGTTTTAGACCGAATAGATTAGGGTCAGGCATACTTTTTATAATTAAAAGTCACTGACAGTGTACAGAACATTTCTTTTTTCAGGATTTGTTTTTTGTTTAAACGCAGTGACTTTTATTATTTTTAAAAAATATTTATTTTCCTTAACAGTAGAGTGGCGTAACACTCAAACAATAAATTTCTTATATATATATATATATATATATATATATATATATATATATATATATATATATATATATATATATATATATATATATATATATAGAACGATTCTGCCAAGATCAATGTCGATTTGTTCACCGTTGTTTGCTGCTGGGGCAGTTTTGCCGCCCCGGACAAAAATGTAAAATGCCGCCTCCGAACTTATTAAAAGAGATAATTATTTTACAAATTCCAGCCAAAATGCGGCCCATAAAATTTGCCGCCCCGGACATTATCTATATTTAAACGTGCAATATATTTTAAAGATATTTTCTAAATCTTCTTCTGTTTTTATTTAAAATGAATTAACTTAAATAAAGTGCAGCTGTGCATGCACAGTAAAAAATCCAGTTGATTAACCACAAGAGATGTATGATTTTATTGGCCGGATTAAATTTTTTGATTTAATTTGTAATTATTTTCTAAATCAGTTTCATAGTCTTCGTTATGATTCAAACAAATTACTCATTCTCGATTACTTTAAATCGATACTGATCAAATGCATAAAAAAGACAAACATTTTAAATCATATTTCCTTGTTAAAATAATCACAATAATCAGTATCAATCACCTACTGACTAGAAAATACTCAAACTTCTAAACCAAGCCGCCAACACATGCGCAGTACGCAACCTTTTAATCACAAGGGAGTACCGATATCCATCCACCCCGCTGCAATCTGCAAAAATTCCATTTAATCGGCAGTAGGTATGGCGGTTTCTGTGGTAGTGCAATGTGCAATGTGAGGTTATAACGAATGAAGTGGTCAACCTGTTCTAAAATTTTACGAATATTCTTTTAAAAACTTTGTTGTTACATCATGTTGGTGAAATTATGTTTCAAAAACAAAAGAAATACGCAAAAATCTCAGATCTTGAATCCAATCCCTTGGAGGAACTCATGCACCAATGTAAGTTATTTTCCATGTATTTTCAAAGAACAGATTTGTCATGCCAGGTCTTCATTAGTGTTTTATGTATTTATTTACAGATGAGTAAATAATTTTCGTGTTTTTACTTCATATAATTATTTTCCACTTTTACGCTGTAAAAAAAAATTATTGAATTTTAAATCAAATTCAACCCAATTTTGACTAAATCCAGGTCCACGCCTCACCTCCCCGGATTTTTGTTTATGATATGGGACAAACAATTCCCATGCTTTGGGAATTTGCATTACCTATCTTTTATATAATTTCATCTGTTTGTTCTTTAATGTGTTCCCTTTTCTTATGTATTATAGTATTGTCATTTAATAAATAAAATCGACGCCCTAATCAGGTACTTTATAGGGCGGAGAGGGGAAGGGCGGTGCTACTGATGATTGCATATCAATCACATTGGATTTAAGATTTAATAAAAAATGATTAGAGTATTATGGAAATTTAATCATTATAGAAGAAAATTTTAATAAAAATTGATTTAGATGTAATCAGAATTAATTGTTAGGTTAATCAATTTTGAATAAGAAAATTTAATCACAGATCCTTCGATTTAATCAATATACAGTGTTAATTTTTTCAATCAATCTGGCGTGGACCTGGATTTAGTCAAAATTGGGTTGAATTTGATTTAAAATTTAATCATTTTTTTTACAGTGTGTAGTAGCGTTATCGATGAACTTTTCATATGAATGCACACAAAAGGTTAAACTTTTTATTTATTAACAAGCTATCTTTGTTGTACTTCGTTTCCAACTTGTGGGCGCACATTCGATGTTTTCAGGCCATTAATTTTTACAATTCAGCAAGTTTTTTAATATCTTATTTTAAAAAACACGTTAAATAAACTTGGTGTACTCGTAATTAACTTCAACATTTTATAGAAAGTTTATAAAGCGTAACGTCTGATAATCCTTTAGAAATTCCCTATCGTATTAAGTTACAACAAAGTATCATGATCCTTTTTATTCCACTTTAAAATTCTCTAGCGGACAAAAGTTTGGACTTTCATAACATTAACTTCTAAACAGCATTTAAGTATAGTTTTACCCACATGTTATCCAATGTTTTCTAAATGTTTTTGTGTGTCTTTCAGGGCACTAGTGGATGTATATCTACTGCCCATATGATATTATTAGTCCACTAAATACTGGGAAATTGTGTTTAAGAGTATGTCCGCTGTTTTGTAGGTAATACAGATTTAAACAGCTTCGTTACCTCATTACCTCTTTGTAAATTGACGAAAGAAAGCAAGATCAGACAGCATTCGTAACGATTCACTGCATCCTGGCGTAACGGTGCTAACTGCTGCATACTAATATACCGGGTAACAAAATTATCCATTTTTGAAATAAGGCTTAAAAAATTCCAGTTACTACCAGTGTATTTATTGTTACTTGTAATAAAAATAGGACCTTTAAAAGAACTTCCGGTTTAACCGGAAATTATACCAACTTTTCATTTTGAATGTCATCGTTTAATTCGATACTTGAATTCTCTAGAAAATTTTCTGTTTAGCGACATATTACATATCATCATCTGTCTCAAAATGGCCTTCTAGTTCAATTTTCATCCACTATCTAAGATAGTGAAGTGATGAAGAATTCGTTAAAATAAGGTAACGTAGCCGTGCCCATGGAGATTATAAAATGATGTATTTGAATGTGTTGGATAATATCATATCAGGTTGTTTCAGAAACGTGTATCGAGTAGGGATATTTTATTTACGTGCTATTTTTTCTACATACAGTTAAATTACGTAATTTCTTCAAATGGAAACTTAATACTTCTCTAGCACCGTAAAGTTGCTCATGGAATTATTTTTCTAATGGTATACCACATGTTAATAATTATAATACTGCATTATAATACTTCATTGTCTCATGCATTTGCTGCTACTATTTACCATTCAGATTACGGAAAAGAGCGGAGCGTCAAGATGAAACGGTAAATCTGAAAAACGAACCACATATTATTATGTAAAAAGTAAGAATACAATCTAAGAATTATTGCTACCATCATCCAATTAATTATCATCAATAGTTGTTATAATAAAGACCAATGTGTATAACAACAAATCATTGACTATCTCTATGTAGCGGGGCAGTTTACTTGAGGGGTTTCCCTAATTTTCATTCATTAATGCCACATTCTAATGACCTATCAATGTACTTACCAAAAATAAATGTACCCTCCTTAACATCATTGGTGTGAGCCAATAAATCGTTTTAATTTGGCGTCAGTATCCTAAACGTATCAAACAGACCCCTACGAATAATTAAAATTCCTGTAAGTAAACTTAAAAAGCGTACATTATAGTGAAACAAGGATAAAAGTAATTTAAATGTTTAATTTAAAGAAGAAAAGGAAGGCATCATAGAATATAAACCAGATGTATGTAATGAAAAAGAAAATGATAATTTATTAACTAGCTCTGGGATGTTGCAACGCCTTTACAGTGGTATAGAAAACTACATTAAATTAGTTTTCTTTAAAGGTGATTATTCGGAACATTTGGTTTTTGACAATTATAACACTAAGTACTTATCTTGATACTGATGTTACTTAAAGCTCGAACCTTGGGACGTCAAGTGTCGGTTCCAAAACTGACATGTTCTCTTTGTGGGGCGCACTCCTTCACTAATTTACCTCAAAAGGCTTAAACAGGGACACACGTCCTAGATCTCTTCAAACTATAAAAATCCAAGCACTGCCACAAAAAAAACATCAAGGAGACAGTGTAACTTAATGAAATAATTTCACTAAATAAACAATTAGATAATGAGGCTGGGTCATCCCTAAAAATAAACAATAACCAAATGCCGACACGTGAAATTATAGGTTAGAATTTACGTCCAAAAATCAACAAAATTGACACTACTCACCATTTGGAGTCCTTAACAAAGAATCATATATTTTATCAGGAGGGATGAAACTAGATTTTAATTTTTTCTACAAAAGGGGCTTTCTCAACTCCAACCTTTAGAATGTCGTATCGGATAAATGATAGCTCACAAATCACAAACGTCAACCTTGACGATGTGACTGACACTTCTACGCTGAGTTCATGCTTCCGCGAATTCACGCGCTTCTTTCGCTCTCGTTCGAAAATACCTAAAACCTAATTAGCAACTAGATTACTTCACAATATAACAGTACCGAACGTAACAACAAAAGAAATCAGACCGTCGACTTTACATCAGATTTTGGAATTAGATCCAAGATCATGAATAAATATGTAAAACTAAACAGACAGACCGTAGATGTTACAATAAAACTGAATTTGGTGATATATATCTTACCCCCATAGCAGCTAAGCTAAACTATTGGAATAACAGTTGTATTAAGGTAACTAAAATCCCCGTGTGCGTCTCTCTTTTCGTAATGTTGTATTTATATTTTCCACTAATTAATTACTTTAGTGGCGCATCCAGAAAGTGGTAAAATTAGTATCTTCATACATGTTGCCTGTAATGAAATTTTTTGAAGAGAAATTTCTGGGTCAGTTGGGGAGGGAACTACAGGGGCTATCTTTCCGTAGCTTCACTACTGATATAACGAATGCAAGGTCTTCTTTAAAATTTAGCATTAAATAGGAAAATAGAACAAAAATTGGCATTCCCAAAATTTCAAGAACACTTTTAAGCACATTTTTCTTCTGTAGTCAGCAGCCTTTAAATTACTTTTTCACCAAGGGAATTGCGTACTTATTTAAGACCCCAATTAAAACATATAATTCTAAGTAAATTAACCTTTTACTGACTCGTTTATTACAACTGAACAATCATTAAATCTAAGCATGATTAATTTATATAATTGCCTGCCTCACCACGCAAATATATTTTAACAAAAGTTTATTTTCTTGCTAAACAACATTCTTTCGCTAAATCATAAAGTTTTCGTTACCGATTTTAAGTGTGTTTACGCCAACAACCTTTTTTCTAATAGAACTGGTATTTTTAAAATACGTATATTCTTGACAGCATTTTGGAGAGATTCTTAATGAATGGAAACCGAATTTCTTGATTTTCCAATTTAGGATTATTTATTGTTGGTTTGCCTGTATTGTTATAATAGCCGGACATCTCTAAATACTTGTTGGCCTGATATTTTATATATATACATATATATATATATATATATATATATATATATATATATATATATATATATATATATATATATATATATATATTTATATATATGATTTCCTTTAATGACGATATGCTCAAGATTGGAGTTTTGTTGATAATATTTTTATATAAGTGCACTCTTAAAAATGCCTTGGTATATACGACTAATTTTTATTTGCTCCCATACTTATGTTACCAGAAATAAGTATTTTTTGTTAAAAAAATAGAATGGAGTTTTTTCGATGTAACCTTTTGCACAAAAATAAACCTAGGTCAACAAAAACAATAACAGCCGGTTGCAGAAACCTTTTATTCAAGAGTTGCATCCTAATTAACCGTTAAAAATAAAAGATATTCAGTTTAACACAGCGTTAAATTTTTTTTCTTCCTGCAACTGCCTAAATTTTTAGCTAATCAATTATTAAACTGACAAATGCCACTAAAAAAACAAGGTGTTGTTTACTTTTTCATTTATTTTTAACGAAGAGAGAACTTAACGATGAATTAAATCAATTACACAATATGGTGTAATTAAAGTCATGTTTCTGGTAACATTTTTAATAAAATATTGGTTACTTTGGCAATATTTTATCCAAGAAATTGAAAGAAAAATCCTTTCTTTAATATCTTAAAATAAATCAAGATACACGTTTATTGCAGATGGGCATCTAATTTATCATAATGCTTACTAAGCAGGTGCCAACCTCCACACGCTAACAAAAAATGTAGGAAAAATAAAGTTAACCATTTATAATGTGGATTTTACCGAAAAACATACCATTCATCTTCAATAACATACCAAAACTACTCACAAGCACCATTATTTTGTTGTTAGACTTGTGCGAAAATAATATTCTACTGCCGAAATTCTTCTTGGTTATAAACTATTCTTTATCACAATATTATAACTAAAACAATTTTTCTACTAGGTTTCTATAAAAATATATATTAGTATCCTGCTAAATATCCTTTTACTTATTTTTCTTCAACACTTCCGAATATCCGAATTGGCAAGTAATTTTTCCTTGTCCTCCTACATTTAAAAATAATAAAGCCATAGCATAGTGGTAGTTCATTTTTTAATGGTTTTTGTCATTATAACAAAATCAAAAAGAAAGTTAGGTACCTACTGTATTATTTACAAAAGTAAAAACATAGGAATTCAAGCATTTTTATATAAATCCTTCTTGCTTTTTCACGGCCGCCTATCCAATAAACCATAACATAAATGTAAACCTTAAAAAAATAAAGGGTTTGTTACAGAAAACTAAAGTTTTTTTTTTTAAATATACCTGAACAAAATAAGATCGTATGTTAACCACGGATTTCAAAGAGTAACCTTAAACATTCCTCTCCTCCTCTTCCAGTTATTGTTAGCCCTCGTCCATGTGACAGGTTGACCAGCTCGCCACCCGTTTTGGCGCTTAGACCAGAGCTCTAGCGACCCTTAGGGATGGTGTAAACTACACTTTACTTCTTTTTTTTTCTGTCTGTTTGTTTTTGTTGTACAAAATTAAAGTATTATTATAATACCAGTTACAACGAATAGTTTATTTTTATGGTATCGTCCTAAATTTTGTTTTGTCATATTCCCTTATTTCTCGAACTTTTATTCTGAAAACTTCTTTTCTATCCCGTTTATTTGGTCACAATTTTTCTTAACCTCGAATTTAATTTTTATAATTTTTCCGTCACAGTCTATCCTGGATCCAGCCATGTTTTTCGCCAGTCCGTGTTGTTAATCACTAGGGAATTACGTCTGGATTTTGCCCTAAAACTTTATTTTCCAATTGATATAAACCAGGAGCTTTGACATCTAAAATGTCATTTTAACGTCTATCAGTCAGTGGTTGCTTCTGTCAAACCTGTTGATTAGTGCTGTTCTGTCATGAGCCGCCATCTGTTATTGGGTGTGGCAAACGTCTTAAGCCATGTAACGATGGAATCTGCTGTCTCTTTGAGACTAGGATTCTTGATCTTTACAAAATTGGCGCAGTATTGGTCCCTACCTGTAATCACAGGTGTGCGTTTGGTGGGGTATGAAATGTTGGATTCCGTTTTCTTGTGGCTTCATGAGCTGGACGCTAGAGGTCGGACGTGGCATTAGATTTGTGAATTCCGACGGTATTAGCTTGCCTATTATTTTGAGCTTAGTAATGTGAACAAGTCTTGAAGCTGCTATTATTTAAGAGAGTACTTCCTAATTTTTAGTCAGATTGGATAAGGGATAGCAGCTCTTTTCAACATTTAGTTTCGTTTTGAGCCAACGCCACCTATGGTGTATAAGCATTTACCTCCGGAATCTGTCATTAAAGGTTTCTATACGGTATCCATTTGGTTTTGAGAATGATGACAGAAAAAACAATTGAACAAGAATTAGCCCTATTGGTCAGGTCCATGGACCGTTTACACCAGAACATATTTTAGTGATCACAATATTCATCTTTTCTTTCCTGATAATTACGGAGGAATCAGATTTCTTTCTATCCGTGTTGGCGAAAGTGCCTTAGACAAAGACAAATAAAAAAAGGGTTTGTTCAAATTTTTATCGTACATTCTTTGCTTGTGGAAGTATTGCTGGTTATATACTTCGAAAGATTAGTCATCGCAAAATTCTTTTTTTTTTCCTGATAAAATCCCAGCGGAATCTGCTTTCTTTCTATCCTTGTTAGCAAAAGGGGCATTAGTAAAAGACAAATAAAAACGATGTTGTTGCCAATAAAAAAGACTAACCAAACAACATTTCATCACAGGCGGCTTTGTTTGTGCGCAAGTATTTCTGGTTGCCTATAGTGAAAGTTTAATCGGAGTTGTCATAAAAAATAAATTTCTAACCTGACAAAATACTTACGTAAGTTTTATGATTTTATAGCACAAGACCTTTGTTTTTACTGAACACAAACAGCATTTGCAAAAATCTCGTTTTTATTAAACAAAAACAGTGTCAGCATAGCCACATTAACCTTATTATTTTATAACATTTAAAATTGTTTCCTACCCAAATAACAATACTACCTCTAACCAACAATTTTCACTAAAAGGATCGGGAGAAAAGTATTTAAATAAATAAAGGAAAATTTTGAAAAATGAGTAAATATTTTTGTTAGGATAAACAATTTATAAGAAGGTTAAAAAATATTCCCTATTCTCCAATATATAATGAAAATGGATCTATAATATAGCATACCTGCGAACAGTGATGTTTGTGTAAGTTAAAGACGCGATAAAAATTGTTTAATCGAATATACCAAGTAGTTTCAAAATTTTTAACTGTAAATGTTCTTTGTTCCAGAAGGATAGATACACTTTGTAATGGCACTGTGACTTCTGCTTTAAACTGAAATCAAACGCTTCTAGGGCGCAATTTTCACTACTTTCTCAGTAACTAAAGAAATCTTCTGTAATGCCCACTATTCTCAACTTTATATCGGGTCGGTGTTCCTCTTACTCATTTCCATAACACCCGGTCCAAGTAATGTAAAGGAGAACAAATATGTACCTTGCGTAATATTTCAATGGTTGTTAGTCAGTCCCAGATTCACAGAACACAGGAATTTAAGCTGCTAATAATTTATATAAACTTTTTAAGTATATTTTTACACTGCAAAAACAACTTATATCATGGGACAGGCTTCAAATAATATGTCATTGTCATATTAATCTTTCACATAACCTAACTTTCTACCAGCTGTAAAAAATTTTACGAGTATGAGAGAGAAAGAAGACGAGAGAGAAAAAAATGAGAGAGAAAGAACATGAGAGAGATACATAATTGATCTCGTCGTTGTAAAATGGGTTTCTGTCATCATTCTCAAAAGTAAATGGATACGGTATAGTGTCGTTTTGTGGTTCGAAATTACCGTACCTTTGTGTTTGTGGAAAGCGTACCAAATTGGGTGCATTTGTACTAATTAATAATGAATGACGGTTTATTGACAAGGAAAGCAATGTATTTGATTATTGGTATTAGTAGTAGTGATACTGAATTTTTTTTTGTTGATTGCATTTAACGTTCCAAATTTTATGATAAAATTGTATTTTGCGGCTATAACTGATATATAACTTATTATCTAAATACCTTGGTTATGTTTATTATCAGTGTACCATTTGATGGTGTAGATATTTTTGTACCTGCGTTACATGTGTAAATATAATTAGTTTTTAATGAATATGTTTCTGTACACGGTAGCGCACAATGGCTTTTCTTATGTAAGTTTTATTTTCACTTTTTTGTTAATTAATTGGCTCCGGTAATGCCAGTAGTTTTTCTTGGACCTGATGCTTTCCGTTTAATTTAAAGTATTTATTTTCATTTACTTTCAGTTGTACTGATATAAATGAATAATCGCTTAAGACCTTCATCCAGTCACAGTTTTGCTTTTCTGATATAAAGAAATAATCGCTTAAGGTCTTCAGCCAGTAATAGTTTTGCTTTTTATTTGAGTCTAATATTTTGGAAATTATATTTGCACCGTACCTGAAGTTTACCTTGCCTTGAATACCTTTTGTTTTATTAGGGTCTTTTTGCCGATGGGAGACCCAAATCTGTTTTCGCTGGGAGACAACTATCTTTTCACTGGGAGACAGTGTTCTTTTCACTGGGAGACATTCTTTTTCTCGCTGGGAGACACAGCTATCTTTTCGTTAAAAGAAGATTTGTTCATCTTCTTTTCAGCGGCATATCTTTTTTATCATCGGCTTTCTGCTGGAAGACGACTTTTCCACCGGCAGACCGTCTGTTTCACCAGCAAACCATCTCATCATTTCACTACCACCGAGAGACATTGCCTCGGTCATCATAGCCTTGGGCCTGAACATCTACTTCGGAGGACAGCAGCCAACTCTCAGGCAACCGTTCAATATTTCTATTTAAACCTTTATTTATTTCTTTTTATTATGATCCATTGTTTAAATCCTTTTCTCAGTGTAGTTGACTGATCGTCGTCATTAGTCGGCTAACATTGTTTTTCTTATTCTCCATTGCGAAGCAGCTTATTTTGAAATACTTGTGTGACAGTATCAGTTACCTATACGACGGTACATTTCTTTTCAATTCCTATTTTGCGCTTAAGGCTTTAGGCCTTGTGAGGTCACGTATATGAGGAGCGAATCGATTCGTACGGTGAACTTTCATGTTTTACGTTTCCTTCTTCCCTCCTTCAGAGTGGTGAACTTACAATTTAATTCGTCACATTTTTTTTAAAATCAATAGTTGTTTTTATTCCTGGAACCGATCAAACTTAGTCAATAAATTTGTAAATTTGTATTTTATTTGATTCACCGGACAGCGCAGTTTCGAGTTAGTTTTTTTTATGTTGGCTTTAATTTCTGAGTGAGTTGAAAACGAGGTCCCAACGGTACCTATGAGGTTTCTGTTTTTAACCTGGCTTCAAAAAGAGTGGCACCCTCATAAACCCATCCCAATCTCTCTGGCATTTGAGCTCTGAGCTTTGAGGCTCTTTGGCACGCATGCGCAAGCTTCTCGCATTCAGCTCGACTCGTTACATGGTTAAAATTTCGAACTTCTAAAATTTTTTAATTTTTATTGAACTTAGGATTTTAATTTTGGAGGATAAGTAAAATTAAATTAAATTCTTTATTGCGGAAAAGAGCGTGGCAGCTTGTTTCAGAGTTGACAAACCGGTACAATCGGAATATGCTCTACCACAACCGCGATTGTGGTCTGCGGCGTATTCGATTGACGAAAATTGGATCGATTCGGATAGGTTTAGGAATTTCGAGCGAAATACGTAATTAAATGAAGAACGGTAGTAAAAAGAGATAAAAAAGATTCAAGTGTCATAAAATGATCCGGATCGATCCATTGAATTGAATACGAGATAGGGCTCCTTACTCCGGGAGGTTACAGGTTTCTATAATCGACACAAAGCGATCATGTTATTTTGGTCTGCCGATCATTTCACAGCGAATCTAAGCCAGAGGGAAAAAATATCGCTTTGTCTCTACAAATAGAATTAGGAAGTTTCCATTTTCTCTTAACAAATAGTCCTAAAAATGTAAAAAACATATGTATTTTTTGTATTTAATTATCTGTAGAAATAAAAAAGTTATCGTCCTTCAAAGGCTGAGATGCTACGCTCACGTTGGCTGCGGCTCGATGACGTCAATCGACCCCACGCCGTCAACAGCGGAATAGGCGCCCGTTTAATCTGTAGTGTTATTCTTACCGGACACGCGAAAGCAGCAGCGGGCCGCTAGCCCGGCGACCATGGGGCGACAGAGTTCTGTATTTTGACGTCACGGCCGATAAAAGTCGCGCGCGAAGTTATTAAATAAGAAATTGAATAAGTTCGTCAATTTGGAAGATATCGAGATAATTTTTTTTGTTTGACAAGTTAAACTTGCACAGAGTTAGTGCAGTTAGTGAGTTAGTGCAGTTTCGTGCAACACAAACGAACAGATCTTATGTTGCCCTATTCGACTTTTTTAAATTTAAAAAGAACATTATTGCCACAAAACAAATTAAAAAATGATTAAAATTACCTGTGTAATTTTCTTTCTGGAACTTTTCTAGTTTTATTAATTACCAGGAAATAAAAAAAAACAAAGTTATTGATATAAATTGATGTAAACTTATATTTGAAAAATCCTAGAACATATTTTATTTATGTAAAAGTAGCAAATACCTATTTATAAAATATTTCAACATCTACATATGTCACCAGTAGGTAGGTACTAAGGTACCTATATTATTTTGAGTTAATCTTCACATTACATCTTTGATATATTCTCTGTCACTTATCTATATCCTGTAACACAAGAAAATGGAACAGATAATAACATGTAAAAGTATATGTACATGATTACATAGTAATCTTAACAATAACTTGTTCATAGATATTTTATTCGTAATAGTAACAATATGATTCATATAAGTATAATAAAAATGGTAGTTAAGTAAATGTGTCACAAAAAAATTCCAATCTTCAATCTCTTTATCTGTAATCACGAGCAAAAAGTTTATTAAACGCGAAATATTTTACTTCGAACTTAATTTTGACCGACGTTGTGGTGGATTAAATCAACACTCTACAGTTTAACCTTGCCACATGGTTAAAAAAATTATTTGTGATCTGTACTACCAGTAATTAGATTTATAAATTGACCAGGATACTTACCCACAGTTGCTAGGCTAAATTTGACTGAAGGCGAGCCAGGAATTTTGCACCCCTATAACAAGACCTAATTAGCTTATAGACGCTGTAGTTTTTCTATGTGGCGCCACTTGTCAAAAGCGCCCATGCAAGGGCCTAGTCTGCCTACACCTAGGTACGGCACTGCTTACCCAGACAAAAATGTTTTGTCGGATGCACTGGACAAAAAAAATATAGTATGCATGTTACCTATTATGGGTAAACATAGAACTTGAGGTAAAAAGAGGAAACATAATTGTACTCAAAAACTTTATAACATAAGTAGTGATAGAATATTAATGACAATATTTTACCTTATCAAGAAAATATCAATAAACTTTCCAATTTTTCCTCTATTATGTGTGTATTATTGTAGCTAGGAGAATCTCTCAAATAACATCTATTTAGGACTCCGTTCCTTATATGTGGTTTACCAAGTCCAAGGAAAAATGTTTATGATATTTTTGTGCTTTATCTTTCATTAAAAGTCTGGTTTTTAGGGTTAGGAATTCATATTCGTTAAAAACAATACAATCCTATTTCCATGTACCTAAAACAAGCACATAAATGGATAATGATGAGAAAAGGATAGTGTTTAAGGAAGCTGAAAAGCAGCAAACTTTAAAAATTAATAGAAAAATTATAAAAATTTTGCCGGCGTATACACTAGTTTATGGGTCAAGGGTGTCATACTACTTACCTTAAAAAATATCAGCCAGATTCTCCAATGCTAGTCCGGTC
This sequence comes from Philopedon plagiatum, assembly GCA_963971165.1. Taxonomy (NCBI): domain Eukaryota; kingdom Metazoa; phylum Arthropoda; class Insecta; order Coleoptera; family Curculionidae; genus Philopedon; species Philopedon plagiatum. The sequence continues at coordinate 44,566,716 of OZ020190.1, read as the reverse complement.
TAATTTGACAACCAAAAGTTTTAAACTGACAACTGTTTTAACAAGATTTATGCTATGGACTTATTTCTAAGCTTTCTCGCAAATTTATCAAGAAGAGGACAATTTTAGTACATACTTTCAACAATAGTAGAACTAAATTCATTACAGTAACTTGTTCCAAGATAAAAATCATTTGGAAACCAAGTAAATCGCTGAAATATCACAATAATTCATAAGTTTTTAATGACGACTTATGAACAATGACAGGACAAAAACCTGTCAAAACATAACTGATCAACTAACTATAAGATCTTAATTTAAACCAGTACTAAATCTTAAACTTTCTTAGTGCATCTCAACGTATATGTTTAGGACTTTATGTTCATCTATTTTTCTGTAATGTTTCTATTCGCATTGCCTATTTTCCCAGTTTAGCATTCAAAAATATTTTTTTTGATACAAAATAACTTCGCAGAACAAAGACAGAAACAAAATAACCAAACGCTTTGTTGACATTAAAATCTGACCTTTATCATTCGACTTTTCCCGATGTGATACAATTAGATCCGAATCGGGGACCGGGGCCGAAATTTGAATCCAAGGAGGCCAGTATTTGTCACTGGAATCCAATTTAACAAGGTATTAAGATCTAACACTGACTGCAGAAAATAAATAATATCAGGTTCAACGTAAGTAGGACTTTTATTTCATTCTAACCCATCTTCCGCGTTGAATTTCAATTGCTTTTGTAGTGTTTATAATAAAAAGTTACCAGAAAGACGATCGCTATTCGACATGTTTGAAATAGTAAAAAATTAGTACACGGATACATAAGTACTTCAAGCAAGCTAAAAAACTCGACTTAACGAAAAATATTTTATGAAATTAATCATTTAATATTGTAACCTTCGGATTTTTCTACATCAATTTTTCAGAATTTTCATTGTCAAGCAGGACTTTGTGCCAAATTGTTTTGTGTCGTGGTACCTAGTTGCATTCGAAAAAAAAATGTTTTTTTTTTCAGTTTATCGAGGGGCTTACAAAATCAGTTAATAAATTATGATTATGCTGATAAGTACCTACAAGTAATATTATAAAGTTACATCAGATGAGGTATGTATTCATTTCAATAATGTTTCCGTATATATACGAAATATATGTATACCACAGTAAATAAAAATAATTCATACCTGTCAGAAAGTTTAAGTTCTCCGTATTACAAAATTAGTTCTTATTACTAAAATCTGTAAGTTGAATTTACCTATGTGATTAATTGGTTTAACATTTTTAAAACAAAAGTTTTTTTGCAACTGCGACCAAAAGTTGGGCTAAATTCGTTTTCACTAAGAAAAAAATGTTATAACTAAATTTTAGTTATTATTACCAAGTTATTTTTAAGAGGGTGAACTAAAAAACTGTTAACAGATTTTTAATCAATATTGTAGCCATAGAAATTTACATGTAAATCGAAGCTTCATGCTAGTTTACATGCAGATATGATACCATATTATAAAGGGTTATGCGAAGGCATACTTATCTACCATCATGTAACAAATAAATGTCGCATGCTGAAAGATAAATCTATTTAAAACGAAAATATTGCTTTTTGTGTTCGTCAGAGACGTTTTAAGATTTAACATGTAAACCCTCCAATTGGCACACGATACGAAAATAAAGTAATTTAAATAAAAAGGACATTTTTATTGAAACCTATTGTATTTTAATTTCAGTTTCAAAATTATGGCTGCAAGGGCCCTAAATGGAAATTTGACTTGTTTCAGTCCCTGTTTCTCACAAAAGGATACTAATTCTATGGACCAAAGCGGCTGTCTTACAACATCGAGTACAATAATAAATGTATATTCAAAATCAAGAATAGAAGTAGTGCCCTTAGGTTGCCTAGTTACAGCTGACAGCGATATTGCGAAATAACGTCACTTCAAGTCCTTTATTAAACAGTTATTTTACACCATATTATGGTCCACTAAAAAGAAAATCGCCAGCTAGTAGTGATTATTGAGTACTAGTCGGAAGAACAGTGTGGCCTTGCCTTATCATCATCATCATTCATAATATCTGCATGAAGATGATAGCTCATTTATAATTTGTGGGCCTAAAGTCTAAATACATTTAGTTATTTGGAAAAAAAAACAAACAAAAAAAGCGAAAAATGTGTTTTCCAGAACAATAAATTTATTAAGACAAAAAAGGTTCTATCCCATGACTGGAAGTGAACCAACCACCTCTTGTTTAATAGCCAAACACATTATCATTGAGCTACCTTCATCATGTAGATTTCATAAAAGTATTCGATGATAAATAAACAGGCAAAATTTAAGGTTGCGGCCAGATGCGCAACCTTATTATTCGAAATAGTACTCGTTAACAACCATAATTTTTTTAAATGCACCATATGACGTAAGATGAGGGATAAAAAAGACCGGAAATAATCAATTGGGTCATTATCAATCAGAGGTAAATTGGCCAATGAAGTGTGTAAACGTTACCACCGTTATATGTCGCCTTACTATAATATTTCATTATAACACATCGCCTAAAAGTACTGAACTTGTAGAAAGCCAAGAGAATGTTTCAGAGATAGTAAAACTTAAACTACTTTTTGACGAGGTAATATCAAGACAGTTAAAAGATGATTTTAAGAAAATAAAAAAATGTAAGCAAAAAAGAACTGTCCTAAACTTAGTAGATGGCAACCTAACAAAAAAAATGCACGACGATGGAACCGTAACTGGTCAGAACTTGCTTAGCCAAAGGCAAATTCGTGGTTGTTAGGTTTTTTGGTAAAAGAAGAACTACATATTTTGTAGGTCAAGTATTGTCAGAAAAAAAAACGACGAATATGAAGTACCTCTTTTTCGCAAAAGGGGATCCAAAACATTTGTCTTTCCAAACCAAATAGACGTAGCCACAGCGGACAAAGAAGATATTGTTTCTATTTTATCCAGTGCCAGCATACAGCGAGCCCAATATTATTTTTCTTTTGACGAAATATTTCAGTTTAAACCATTATAGAATAAAATGGTTTTATTAGTCTGTAAAACTACAGATTGCAAATTTTTGAAATTAAAAAAGTGTTTAGTTTGTACTATTTTAGGTCGTTTGTATTTTTTTCTGTTGTTTCCGGTTTATTATTAGAATAGTTTGTTTTTAATAAACTTTGAAAACTTTAACCCCAAGTCTTTAACTGAAAAAAAGTTTTGAGTAACTTCGTATGTTTCATGTTTACTACACTATAATTTCTTAGTATTTTTTTATATTAGCTAAAACGAATAAATGCCTTATGTAAAGCATACTTGGTATTATTTTATTAATTCCTAAGTTTAATTTCTTGTTTAAAACAAGGAAGATTTTTTTTCAACTCCGTTATCATGTAGGTCACCTCTGTTGCAGGTCGCAGGAAATATTTTAATATATATTATTTGTCAAATTTAACTAAAATGAGCTCAGCGACTACTTCTAGAAAGTAGGTACGTATCTTAAAATCACAAAGACAACACAGTGTTTAATTTTGGTACATTTTTTTTTCAATTTGACCGGTGAAAAGTTTCCCCCCTGACGATAATTACCCATTATCGCGATATTGCGGCCATGGCTAACCAACCCAATGACACGCAGGACTTCTTGCGGTCACCGCTAATATTATTACGGCTCTACAGTGTTTGTAATAAAACCCATTTGTATTTCTCTACGTTCTTGTTTTCCTTTTTCAAGAGAACGCCCCACATCGCAGTTTTAGACAAAATTTATTAAATCATGTTCAAAATTGTTTTAAACTGTATTTTCGTCCCCTTTTAAATTCATTTATGTCGCTTTTTAACTCAAGGTCATTAACAACCCCTGCGAAAATATTTTAACAGAATTCGGTAAGGATCTGGATTAGTAACAAATGAAGTTAATGTTAAGTTAAATTTTACCCTAATTTGTTTGTAGGGAATTAAATAATTTTACTAGATTCATATTTTAATAAAGTTAATTTGAGTTTTAAAAAGTATGAACATAGGGTTGCTTGGGTTTGATCCGTCCGGATTTCCCCGGATATGTCCGGGTTTTAGGAGCGTCCGGGGACGTCCGCGTGCGGGTTGTGATATCGGGTCCGGATTTTTGCTAGGTTCCACATCCAATAGGTTTTAAAAATGAGAGCTTTCCTTTTAAAAATAATATCTTTGAGATTTACGATAAAGCAATTGAATATTTAAATAATTTGATTAAACCATTTAATGAGTTTAGTGTATTTAATCGGTTAAGTCTCAAAGACCTAGAGAAACTTAAGTGGGAAACTGATATTATTCCCTTAGTTTCCTACCTTTTGACAAAAGGAGTAAAAATTGAGGATTCAAGACTTTTTGACCAATTCACGGCATTAAAAAATTATTTTGCAAACAAGCGATTTGCAGACGAAAATGATTTGGCCTCTCACAAGAAGTGACTTAAATACTTTTCGTACTGCAAATGCTCAGAAGTACCGTAAAACTGGGTGACTTGAGACAATTTTCAACATTGAAGGCGCACCAAGCATACATGCTCTAAGATACATCAATGTCAGGTGGGCCTAAATTTTAAGTCGTGATCTTTAGAATGGGGTTTTCTATGTACCAAGCTTTCCGATCGCGTACTTGAATATCTATATTTGTTTTATCGGTTGTCTCAAGTCACCCGCGGGGGTAGGGTGTCTTGAGACATCAATGCTTCTTCTGGTTGCAAGCGCAATATACCCGTCGCAGAAGTCGAGGTGAGACAAATATGAAGTTTTAAAAATATGTTGGTATGGGTTAGGTACGCCTTAAGTAAGGCTATCGACATAATATCAATGAAAAATTCAAAGGTTTTATCATTAGGTGGTGCACATAAAGTTTTGCAGAGTATCTGGGAAATGCATTATACAAAAAATTATGTTTGGCGAAAAACTTTGACTTACCTTTACTTGATCGGGCTAAAAACCGCTCCGTCGTGAAGACCGAACTAATGGCAACTGAACGCCACCAATATACCAAACGAATTCTATTAAATTACAGTGTTACCACCTGTCTTAAAAAAACGTGAAGTTGTGGCGCAAGTCACCAGGCTGTCTCAAGTCTCCCGGTTTTACGGTATATTCTGAATTAATAAAAATATGCTTTTATTCGCTAACTAACAGCAGACAATATATATATATATATATATATATATATATATATATATATATATATATATATATATATATATATATACAGGGTGGTGCAACCAAGATGGGGTGGACGATTGTGAGTAAACGGTGAGGAATTTCGAAAAAATTTGTTTTGGATATTATCGATAGTCAGACACGCTATGTTTTAAAATTATTGCCATAATACAGGGTGGTCCGAAAAACTCGTGGCGAACCAAACTTGTATTTTTTTAAATGGGATACCCGGTATATTATTGTTCCAATTGATTCTCCTGTTCGTTACGATCATTTTGATATAGGGTTTATTGGGTCTAAAACTTATAGTAAGGGAATGGGAGGCGGTTAAAGTTGAAAAAATGCTCACAGTTCGGCCATTTTTTAAAGAAATTTGAAACAGGTATGGAAAAACCAAATATTCCATAAAACGTTACATATCCTTGAATACATTAATCACTTGCAATTTGTTTAACATTATACTGTTATACAGGGTGGTCAAGTTTTGCAAATACGCCCTGGACTCATTTTTTTTAAATGGAACACCCTAAGTATATATTTTATTTTCATGTTAAAGATAACATTACTAGCTTTCAAAAAATACCATACATGATGCCTTTCTGACCAACAGTTTTTTAGTAAACCAGCCGTGAAAGCAAAGTTTCTTCATTCTAATACGATTATACTGAATTTACGTTAACTTCAATATGTTTTCCGACGTTTTGATTAAAAATAGCAACATCATCAGGATTTTCTCTCAATACGGACCTGGGATCTTCCATATTAAGGCACAATTCACAACCTATCGCTATGTTTTATTGTTTTTCTGGTTGTGAAATGGCGCATTAACTTGAAAAAAACAGAAAGTTTTTTAGAAGGGAAGGGAAAAACTAAAAAAATATACCAAACAAGTTCAAGAAAGAACAAAAACAAATTCAATACAGACATATATATATATATATATATATATATATATATATATATATATATATATATATATATATATATATATATATATATATACATATATATACATATATATATATATATATCGATGGTATTTTTCCAAAAGGGCGAACGCGCCAAATTTGCGATTTCGACTTTTATGTACCAGATTATATATACGAACTCTGCGGTCATTTTGGCAAAAGGCCGAACATATTAGGATCAAAATAAGGAATTAGTAGCAAAAAAACGAAATTTACTCTGGGCGAACGTGCTGTAGACGTTTCTCCAAAAGGACGAATATTTAGTACTCCTAGATGGCAAAAGGGCGAACGTGTATTGTTTTTGTATTAGAATTATAACCTCACTTATTTCATTTTATTTTAAGCAACGTTATTTTAGCGAAGTTAGTGGTTACTGCCAAATAAGCTTAAATTATGCCGAATAGAACTAAACGAATATTAAATTTAGCAAATAATAATGATAAACAAAGAATTAGAGTGTTAAGCCACGTAAAACTACCAGTCAGTATACCAACAGTAGTAAAGAATTTAGAGGTTATCGATGGCTCAAGCTCCGGCGTGATTCCCACAACTACAAGCGACAAAGTGTGTGTTGTTTACCAGATTCAGAAAAAAATAGTCCAATTCAAGTTACACAAAATGAAGAGGTTCGTACATTTTCTTTGTGTATTTTTTTATGTATTATAATCCCTACATAAAAATATTTTAAAATAATGCAGATACAGGGTGTCCGCTTAAGCCCGGCGACCAACCATCTGAAACTATTTTCGGTATATGGTCGTTTGCCGTTGATCTAGCCTGTAATATTTTGAATTATTTTAGGCGCGATTACTTAATGTAGGGCGAATAGTCATTTATTTATAAAGCCTATCTGGAGAAAGGGCGAATATCCAGAAAAATAGGTTTTTTAGTTAACTGTTTGTAGTTTTAAGTAATTTTTAGTGATTTTCGTTACAGTTAATGAACATTTGAGGTCCTAAATGCATTACTTACTAGTTTCCTCTTATAAGAACGTACCAAACAGTTTTTCTTCATTTTCTCAAAACATCAAAATGGCGCGTTCGCCCTTTTGGAAAAATACCATCGATATATATATATATATATATATATATATATATATATATATATATATATATATATATATATATATATATATACATATATAATTTCTTTTATTACAAGTGATTTTTGAAATATCAGCGCCGCGTCGTCCGGATTTTTATGTAGTCTTGTCCTGGTTTTTAATTTTAGAGATGGCAACCCCAATGAACATTATGTCATAGTCATAACTCGTAATTAAACGTAGTACAAAAGTGCAAATTTGACGAGCAGAGCAATCAATGGCAACGCAGTCAAGCAACAGTGTAAGAAGTAAAAATAATAAAAGTGGTTACCCGAAATGTAAATGAGCGATAAATAAATAATATTTTGCATAAAGTTACATGATTGGGAAGCCCTCCATGTTGGTTTAGATCCAGCGCCGACGGTATTGTAACAATATGTATGGGTATTTACAGTGGCGGCAGGTGAAATTTCAAAGTTGTATATCTCTGTTTCTACTTACAGGACCCGAACCAAATTTAAGGTTTTTAATAGTGAGCCCACTGGGAATGTTTTGGTAGAGAAAACAAACATTTTGTAATTTGCGAAAAAAATTAAAAATTTTGGTGTGCCCCTCCTAGAAAAAAAATTAAAACGTCTAGGTATTTTACTTATTCTTTTTTCTAAATAAATTTTACATCATTTTGTCGACAGTTTTTAAATTTTGAGAGAAAAAAATGTGTTAGTAGAAAGTTATAGTCATTTGAATTTTTTTAAACCTAAAATAAAATTTAAGAAAAAATTCAAATGACTATAACTTTCTACTAACACATTTTTTTCTCTCAAAATTTAGAAACTGTCGACAAAATGATGTAAAATTTGTTTAGAAAAAAGAATAAATAAATAAAATAGACGTTTTCATTTTTTTCCTAGGAGGGGCACACCAAAAATTTAACTTTTTTTCGCAAATTACAAAATGTTTTTTTTCTTTACCAAAACATTCCCAGTGGGCTCACTATTAAAACTCTTACATTTGGTTCGGGTCCTGTAAGTAGGAACAAAGATATACAACTTCGAAATTTCACCAGCCGCCACTGGGTATTTATTATTACAAAACAATGTTTTCTGCATCGTACGAAGTAAATCGCAAATTTTAAACATTGGTCGATGACTTCGGGTTTTACGTAGTTTGCTGAGGCTTGCTCAGGTTTCCATTTCAATAGGAAGAGTGCCTATATTCCAAATAAACCTGACATGATTCTTTATGTATTCTCTACGTAAATTTAATATTGATGATGGCTGTTTTCATCCATTTATTTTAATTTCTATTAACAAAAATGAAGATGTCTTATTTTCGTACAAATTTTGAAAACTCGACGCTATTGGTTGTGCCGTCATACTACACATGTAAATAAAAGTGTGATTATGGATGGCGTACCGTAAATTCGAGTGTTAACTTATTTTCTTGATTACTTTCCGAAGATTAGGAGCTTTCGTGGATATTACATTTGATTAAAAAGTCTGTTCAATAGTGACCACAGAACAATCGGATAATTTGCGGACAAACACGCTTATTCTATTGTCTTCGACGTCGACAGTTGGTTCATTTACGATGATTGCTTATTTTTCTACAAATCCCGACTTTACTTGCATCTGCAGAAATTAAAGAAATAAAAACTTAAAGGTATCTGTTTAAGATAATGTTATCTGCTAATTTGGTCCAAATAAGCTTTTTCTTTTTATTTGTCTAAGCTTTGATACTTTGACAGTGGTAAATCATATCCTCATTTGCCTTCAAACTTTTATTAGGGTAAAAATAAATAAGTAGCAAAATAAGCTTACATAGATGAATTTGGACATACTAACATTTAATAATACTTACCTATGTAATTTTTTTTATTTAACTTTGCACTACTTTCTTCTGACTTCAGCTGTTCAAGAAAAAAGAGTTTGTTCGGGAAATTCGCAGTAGTATTTATGCATATTGCCAAAATAAAATACTTATAGGGTAGGTTTTACGAAATTCTTTGTTTAATAAAAATAATTACACACAAATTACACTATAAGCAGGAAACGAACTCTACGCAAACAAAAAATACTTTCTAGTTACATCACAGCTGAACAATTCGGTTTAAGTGTGCTGGGTCTAGGCAACCGAATATACAATCAAGGCCGCGTTCTTTATTTTTTGACAGGAGCGTGACTACTTGTCACACAATACGATTAATCGTTAATTGAATATAAGAACGTAGCACGAAAGAGCGACTCGTGCTTTAGGCAATATCTGACGTCGTTTATCGTTGCTTAAATGGCTACTTTTTATATTGCAATATGGCAAACCAAAATATAAAACAATTGTTAAATTGTCTCAGTAATTTTCTTCAAAATAATATTTTCTGGCTTGTAATGGCTTGCTTGGGTAATGGTAAAAGTTTATGACAAAAGAAAACATTCAAATTCCCTAGTGGGACCTGAGAGAGCTGGAACCATCAGCAAATCTACTTTTAACACGGCTTGCCATATAAATATTTTAAACCGGGGGTAGCGACCAACATACATACATACGAGTAGGTATTGACTAAAGTTACAAAAGGTTCCGCGATATGTTAAAGAAAAGTGTTAAAATTTAATGACCTTTGTAAAATAATTCTACCTAAGTTGTTTTTCTGCGCTCTAGTGTTTTACGTGATTTTACAAGAATTCGACTATTCGTCGGTGAACACACAGATAACTTTGATAACAGCCGGAAAGAAGTAAAGTACGACGCGTTCATCATCTAATGTTAAAAGTTGACAACTGAAGTTTATCTCTTTGTATAACCGTTAATTTTCACAATTTGGCATAAGACGCTTAAAGGAGGCGTATTCGATATCTCAAACGACTATAGGTGGCAGCACCAATTTTAGAAGATGGTGGTCACAATTATTGGTGTAGATTTTAATAACATATAAAGTATTGCTGGTGATTTTAAACGATTCATTGTTTGAGGCAAGCCATATTACGTGTTGAACATTATATACTCGTATTATAAACCCCAATGACAGTAAATCCTATTAAAGTTGAACAAATGTACCGACCTGGAAAAAAGCAACCCTTCTTTTAAAAATGAAGCTTGCAGGCACTCATATTTACAAACATAGAAATAATGTCAACGTAAAGCCATTGGTTTCTATTCAAGAGCTTATTGACTGTCATTATGTGGCAAAGAAAAAGGGTCTCAAAGAGAAAAAAAATGTTTTCGTATTTGTGCACTTCGAACAAAAGAAAGCATCTCGTATTAAAATAGTCCTTACTTTAGTTCGTGTGTAAATAGGTTTTATATTAAATAATAATTTTTTTAGAACGAAAGTGATATATTTCGGGCATCGGTTTTGACTGCTCTTATACTAAGAGAACATGTTCCTAATGAAAGGCCTACAAAATTTCGTATTAAAGAATGTTCGCTTTCTTAAAGAAATACTTGATATCATTGTTTGAAAAAATATTTATTCAAAATCTGCGATAAAATATCTTAAACTGAGAGATATTTTTTCCATTTAAAAGTAAGGATATTTTTAATTGTGAGCTTAAATCTAAAATTAAAACTATTTTCTCTCCGTACAAGAGCGAGGGTATTTCACTGCGTGTATATTAAATCTTCCAATGAGATGGTTAAAACCTTATATGGAAACCTTTGTTTCCTAATTTTAAACAATTTTATTCTTTAACAAGTGCAGATATTGTACCGGGTGTTTCCATGATTTACGGCCGCCTAGTTGTTGATTTTTGCAAAGGAAAATGGCTTATAATACAAAAGTTAGAGTTTTTCCTAAATCACCAACATTATTTTTCAGGTTTAATAAAAACATCTTTGGCATTTTAGAAAAACTCCTCAAGTTTTTTATTTTAAGTTTTTTTTTCTATGCAAAAATAAAAACTATGATTGGCATAAAACATGAAGACACTCAGTATGCATGTACCTACATTTGTTGAAGGAATGAATAATTGTTCAAAATAAGAAATACATACTATAAGTTTTCAACATATATACAACACAATTACAAATTAAAAAAAAAACAATTTTATGATAATTTCGTTATGTGTTTGTTGTTTATCCAAATATATTATCAATATTAAGTAGGGCTAAATTAAAAACACAACTTTATTTAAGAATATCGTCGAACGAAACAAAAATTTAAAACTTTTTATAAAAAACATTATATTATATAATTACCTACCGCTATAATATATTTACCTTCTAAAGCCTTTATAATATTTTCGGCCATACCCCACGATTTTAGTTCCTCCATGGCTAAAAATGAAACAAATTTCTTTAATTTATCTAACAAAGGAGTAAACTTACCAAATGCAAAATAATTTTATTTAATACCTGTTTCAACGTATATTCTTTACTTTTCTCTCAAGTTTTATGTTGTACAGCAGGCCATAGGATTTTATATGGTGAATGTTTACCCCATGTTAGGCACATTTCTCTAATAATGTCTAATAAGACAAACAATATTGAAACTTGAAAATACATCCACAAATCTGAGATGTGAAGAATAAGTTTCCATACAATCTGTGTCAATAAATTCCATAAAATATCCAAAAAAATTCCTTGTAATTTTGTAAAAATTACACTAACAACCTCCAATAAAGCTGAATATTATGACACCGCAGGTCAGCATTTCCGTATAAACTTGATATACAGGGCTGGGCTAAATAATGTGTTATTATAACTTAAACTGATTTTTTTCAATATTTTGCGTTAGTTAAGTAATACTGCGAGGTCATAACTTGGACATGATACCCCATACCCAAAGAGCATTTTTGTTAAAAATTCCTGATAAAAATGTATGCCGAAATGTGCCTAACACGGGCTTGCTTCTTACGTTAAAAGAAACGCACTGTATACTACGCCCATGCTAACATTTTCTAGTTATAAACAAAAAGTGCGAAAGAACACATCAGAGTTAAGCACAAATCAGACCTAGTTAAAAAATAACTATATGGCGGTTATTACTATCTCAACATGTATTGAGTCATCCATATTACTTTTTTCTTTTACAGTGTACCTATACAAAAACATAAACAATCAAATCAACAATCTAAATGTACTATAATATATTATTTATTTTACTTTGTATGAAATAATTCTATTTACATTCCTTTTTCTAATTGGTGTGGTTCTCGATTTCTCGCCAGCTCATCCACGGACGACAAGCAGCTACAAAATGGATAGGATGGAAAACAAAGCACTAGATATTCGGTAATGGTATAAAACACATCGCTCCGTCTTTTTCGCTTGCACATACTTGAATTCCGAAAACAACAAAGACGCGTGTCTTATTTTAGTGTCGCTGTGGTCACATATACATTATAGTTTTCGATTTAGAACTAGGCGATTTCAAAATAACGTAGATGTGTGAATAATTTTTTTGTTTTGAGCTCCTACTATCTAAGTAGAAGAAATCTGAAATCTTAAACTATAAGTTTTGAATGTTTTTAATTCTTAAATATGATGCCTTGCAATTGATAATCACGGTATTTTCGTTTAAGGAAATATCTTTAAATCGAGCACAGAAGTTAAAATATATTTTTTCTCACTTTATATCTTATATCTTATCCTTAAAATAAAGAAGTTCTCTTGAGTTAAAAACTGAAGTGTTACAAGTAAAGGAATATTTCTGAAAGCAATTATTTCCTTGAAACAAGACTTCATTTTTTTGTGTGTAGGAACTGTTTTTTAATCTGAAGAACTTAACATCATTTTTCAATATCTCACTTTTAGGAATAGTGAAATAATAAAGGCTTACAAGGTCACTATGGTAGGCACAGACCAGTACCGTTTGGTTTTCTTTTTTTCTTTTTATCAGTTCCGATTTTAAAATGTTTTTAAAAGTCAAGATCAGTTTACAAAAAAATAATAGAAACTGTTGTGTTCCTGACCTTACACATAATAGATTATAGTATTTGTTATTTATATTATATTAACAGCAGGACCTGTTTATGATAGTAAAAAGGTACGTGATCTATTATAGAAGTTTAAAACACCTGAGCGTAGAACAACAAGTTCGAATACGTCGTAATCACGCTTGGCCAAACAACTACGCGTGAACTTCACACGGCGCGCCGATCCAGTAGAAATAACGAAAGCAGCTTCTTTGTTATCTGATTAAGCTACTTAGGAATGTTCTATATATATATATATATATATATATATATATATATATATATATATATATATATATATATATATCTACTAATATTACTGTCATAAATAATAAAATTTCAAATAATATTTGAAGTGTAAACAGCAAAGAACTCCTGTCTTCTTAAGTTGTCGTCGTTAGTGATTTATAAGATAAAGTTTTCAAAAACTCACATTAATTTAAAACTTTTAAGAGCTAAATCTTTTATCAAAATATATTTGTTACATCCTTTTTTATATGTTGTTTTGATTTAGTGGCAATGAGGATGGCGTTTTAAATCTTCTAAATTGACTTTAAAAGCTCTAAAGTTAACAAAACAGGATTCAAACTGTTTACTTTTAACTTTTAGTGGTACGATTTTATTTCGGCATGAACTTTAAAAAGAAATTCACCGGATTCACCCCGACACTTTAGGAAAGTATAGTGTGATTAAGTGGTATAAAAGCTTTGTTAAAAGTTTTTCGGCCCAACTTTTTGATAAAATGATATTATATTTGGTTTCTGTCAGCAATTTCCTAAATATATTAGAAAATTAGTGTTACACTGTAAAATGATGTGGGAAATTTACTACAATTATCTTGATAAAAATCCTAAATTATTACAGTAAGTTTTTTGTAATATTTTAGATTTGATGTAAAATTTAAGGATTTTTCGCGTAAAATGTAATTTCCTTATAAAAATACTCAGCATGTAGTAAAATTACTAACTATTTACACGACATATTGGAAAAGTTACACTAAAAATACAGTTAATTCTGAAAACCACACCGAAAATAGAAATGTTTGTAATTTCACAACATTAATTGATGTAAATTCACATTGAAAAATGTTGTCTCCTTCCGAGACGTGCATTCGCGCATTGGAGCAGATGCAGTCATCTGTTTACGGGCCTCGAGCGCCTTGGCTGTGTGCGTAATATTTGTGCGGTATTTGTGGTAGTTCTGCTATGTTATTTGACAGTATTTAAGACCGTACAAAATTTAAACCCCTTTAGTGAATTAGGCTGTACATGTCTATGTCTAAGTCGACGTTTTTTTGTTCTTATAAAATAAATGTTTATGTTCCTATAGAGTTATGATTATTTTATTTCGTAATGCCTTCTTCACAGATTCTATAGCCTGGATGTAAATAAAAAGGTATAACATTCCATAATCAAAAAGGACGTCGCTGCCGGTTGTACCTTAAAATAGTCTTAAAATTACGACAAACATAATGATTTTTTTTACAATAATCGACTGTAAAAAGCATATTATATTACCGGCAGATATTTAAATTTACAATAATTATTTCAACAAATTTCATACAATTGTACATGATGTTACTGTATCCGAATTGTAGAAGTACATCATTTTTATTATAATTGTGTTATTTTTATATATATTTTACACTGATTTCACAGCGATTTTTTAGAGGAATTTACAAATGGTATATTAAAACATATTTACCTAATAAGTGTCAAATTACAGTTACAATGTAAATTCGCGGTGATATTTGGTGGCCAAAGCCAAAAATAACCAAACTTATTTATTGTAATTTTACCATATTTTCGTTTACAGTGTAGGAAATGATTTGGCAACCATAGCTCTGTTTCTTATAAGTGCGGTTAGTTATGACGCTTTGATTATTACAATAATTTAATTTATTAATCAGCACATTTACTGTCCGTTTTTGAGTTATTCCCATTTCTCGAAAAAAGTATTATCCACTGCAATGAAATTTTTAAATGAAAACTCCTTGTTTTATAAATTGTCGTACATAATTTACATTTTATAATTTCTATACAGGGTGTCCCTAAAAAGGTAGGTACTGTTTCGGTTTAAAATAGCTTCTTTTTCATAAGGGCTATCCATCCAATTTGAAAATAGTAGTTAACATTGCTAATCTATTATATTTTCTTTGGTTGTGAGCCTAAAAGTATTAAGCTACGAAGTAGCTGGATCCAACTAAACACAAAAGTTGTTTTAATTCACAAGTTTTCAAAATCCAGTATTTTGTTATAGGATTGTTGACAGAATGTGGTATACTCCATATTTTAGTTGTAATAGCAAATATAGGTAGATGTGGTGATTTAAATATAATATAATTTTAAGATCGTTTAAAATTTTCTTGTACACATCTGTATATGAGAAAATATTTCTGCTTGGGAATCCGTAGTATACAATACTATTATTTGTCCAGGGAGAAGTCAAGTTTGATTTCTGGGCGCACGCAGTGCAAGTTAGCTCCAGAGCTCTTGTGCTATTGGTCTACTTTTAATCCAGACAAGCCCATGTTGAGTAAAATAAAGCTTTTCTATTTGGTTATTCGGTATCTCTCCCGCAAAGAGTTCTTAAAAGAAAATTGTGTTATCTCTTGCCTCAAGTAACAAGTAACCAGTAACTAAATAGCTTTTTAAGTCTTGCTCAGCAGAGTTAATCGTTAATTAGTTTATATTAGTAAGTAGTGAGCAGAATCGCATGATTTTAAAAACCCTTTTTATTCCCAAGACAGTAGTTCAGTCCAGTGAACCCAAGCAATCTTTGTTTGAATTTGCTCATTTGAATTTCTTGTTTACCTCTTTTAATTATAATCTCAATTACGATTTTCATTATCAGATGATATCGATTATTTGAAAAATCGAATTGTCGACTATTTTTACTTAAAATTATCCTATCGTCAGTTTATATAGACCACTAGTATTTAAAGAGTTTGGGCTGTAAAGATACTCAATAATTTTAGTCTCAAATATTTTAATCAAAGGAGTATTAGGTGGCTGTCTAATAGTGGGACCCATTAACAGCAATAAAAAAAACAATTATTTCATGGAAAATAAATTATAGGAAAGACATATTTAAACAAAATTTTAAATAATAATTTTGGAAAAATTTGTCCCATAGTTTAATTTGTCTTCATTCTAAAATGTTACTCTACTACAATCCTGCATATAGCTAATCATGAAATCTAAAAACAAATCATATATTAACCAATATGTTTTTACAAGAACCCGAACGATTTTTAAACCAAACATTCTAAGCAAGTTTTAGAAAAGCAGAATAAGTTATTATCTAAAACATCTTTTCGGAATAATCAGATTATTATGTTATAAACTTAGCTGATGTGCTCAAACTACTTTAACAACATTTTATTATGTTGTGTCATGTAACTTTTTCCAGCTTGCTGAACTTTTCTTATCGCATTATAACTTTGCCGCTGAAATGTCAGGAATAATTCTAAGATTTTGGTTATATGTCAAAATGACTTAGAACTAAAACATTTTTTAAATTCAGGACCTTACTAAGTTTTAAGCGTATTTAATTTTAAATGGCAAATATACAACACCTAAATATAAAGGTAACTCCTATTCATTCACTTGATGAAAATTGTTTTGCGTCGGTTATTCTCCTATAACTCTTCCATCTTTAAAGGAAAATCCTATGTTGAAATAATTGCCAGCAAGCATAGTATTAAAATAATAGCTATAGGACGTTCAATACTATAAATTTCTATTCATCCCGATTTTTCTTTAGGTTTCGATCCCTATTGTCATTGCGATCACTCACTTAATTGTGTATTACTATACACTACTTTGAAAAATCTCTATTTCTTAATAATATGCTATATAACGTCGCCTAACAACTTAACTAATGCGTGCGTATCTAATACGCACGCATATTGAATCATAAGTATAATTATACTAAACTAAGTACCTCACACATATCTTACCTTTCTAACTTGCAACTGTCCCCGTGTATTTATATAAGTTGAATCTATAATTTAAAGTTATTTCACTTCGGAAAACAGTTGTAAGATAAAAGCTATATACAAAGAGCCGGTGTTTTAATCTAGTGCCAACTTAGGGATTATATCTCTAGCGAAACTCTTGGTTGAGGTTGTAGGAAGAAAGTAAGATATATATCGATACTGTTTTGCTTCCGCCTATATAATAAAGAAGGAAAAGATGGTTCAGTTGAACCGAAAGGAATCTTGCATTAATTTAAACTGTGCATTTTCTGACTACTTTTTTAATTTTGCACCTGGACCAGAATAAAAAAAATCCTTTCTCTCGAGTTTTTCGCCGATCCTTTAGTTAACTACAAAGCAATTTATTTCATTGCATTTTATTATATAAAGCAACCATTTTAAAATCAATAATTAAACTTCTTCTCTCACTTATCATCGCGAATCTTTGATTAAATCGGCAATTCGGTAGATCATAGAAGAAATCAAGAGATCTACCGATGTATCGTTGCACTTGGCAACCCTGCGTGTACAATAATACTGTTTCCTTTAGCCACTGCCATCTGCTGATCGAAAATGCCAACAATAATTCTTGCGCCCTCGTGGTAAACCTCGTCACGGATGTTTGTGTTTCTGGTTGTATATAAAACTTGTTTATGTGCTGTCATAAAAGTGACCTTTATAATTTAGGTATTCATCATCATCATTAATCAACCATGTTCTGTGTCCGCTGCTGGACATTCTTCATTCTTCGCCATGTGTCCCGATCCTGCGCCATCTTCAGAGTCTTTATTCTCTCTATTGCATCGTCCACCCCTGCTCGTCGGCGTATTTCCTAGTTTGCGACTCTGTCCTCATTCCATTGCTCCTGTGCCACACGGATTTCATTTACTGTTCTCTTTGTCAGTGTTAATGCTTTCGCTCCGTACGTCAACACTGGTAATACACACTGATTGAAAGTCTTTTATACTGGAAGAGATGATTTGAAAACATAATTTAGTTTGCCGAAAGCTACCGCAGGCTAGTCTTAGGCGGCGGACAAGTCCAATGGTTTGGTTGTCCCTTCCTATGTAAATCTCGTGTCCTAGATATTTATTTTGTATGAAGTAGTCTGGTTGATGGCTGCTCCAACGATAAACATGTTTTCATTGAGCACAAGATTTGTCATTATGTGGGTTTTGTTCATGATTATCTTTAGTCCAACCTCCAAGGAGGAAGGATAGAGCCTATTCAATTGTTCCTTAGCATCGTCCATACGATCACTACAGAGCATCGTCGATACGATCACCACACTGTGCCTGAACATGATTTGAAAGAAAAGTTTTTGCCCTGTCTCTAATAGAGTTCCTCGTTCATCCTGAGTATTTTGCACGAAAAATTAAAATCGGCGGCCGAGTCGTTTTTGAGAAAAGTCTGTTTTTATATGTGCACCTAATAAACATAGCAATTTTCATATGCAATTGCTATATCTATCCATAAAAATTCTATCTATAGTCCTCGTCAACTATTGTTACCATTTATAAAGAAAAACTCTATAAAATAACTGGCATACCCGAGCAAAAAATCGCCAGCCGGGAAAAGAATTTTAGTCCGGGCGCATATATTAAATTAATTATTATATTTTTCGACTATTGTATTGTTCTAGTTTTCCTTACAAGTTCAAAAAGCCTGAAAAAAAGTGTAAGCTCATTTAAATACACTGCTTGTAATAAAATTAAACAATGTTTTGTACAAACAAGAAATTTATTTTATTTATTTAAACCGTTCCAAAAACCTATTTGCCTGAACTGAATACTGGCGATCTCTTGGACAGTCGGCTATCCAAACAAACAAAAAAAATCAGAGCTGTGCTTCTCGATATTTTACAAATTTTTCAAGTGCATAGGGTAAAGTAGCCTATATTGTACCACTTTGTAAAAAAATGCGTTCAGAAGTAAACGGTTTAATCTGTGCGGTTTGAGAACTTGACCTGTTATTCGTAGTGATGTTTCCTACCAAAATTGACAGTTTTTTTACCTTTATATTTCATAAATTAAATAAGAAAGCGTTTTTTGAAAACCATTGCAAGTAGTACAATTTAGGCAACTAGTTTCCTAAATTGTACTACCTGGTTTCCTAATTTGTACCAACCAGAATAAAGTAAAAAATTAGCAATAAAGCATCAAAATATTTTTTTATTGAAAAATAGGTATAATCTGAATGTAGTCATATCAAATACATTAACTCTATGAGAGTTTACTTAATTTTAGCACTCGTTACAAATTTCTTTTAAAACTTTGAGACGTTATACATTTTACATATCTCGTTCAATCCATATTTCCCAGTTTTATAATTCTTCAATGTGTCGTCCATGTTCGCCTTTGACCACTTGCCCCATTTCATACCCTTTTGGCGCATTCCGCAATAAAATTAAAGAAAGTTGCTACAATTTGACCGGTACAAAATAGGCAACTCAATGCTGGTACAAATTAGGAAACAATTAAATTTTCTTAATATTTACAAAATATAATTTCAAATGTTGGCTCAGCCCAAATATAAATAGGGCAAAATGTGTCTGAAAACTTACATATTTAGTGAAATAAACAGCTATTAGAATAACAATACGGATTTCGTTCTATATCTTAGGAAAATACATACAAAACTTACTTCCGATTTAAGGAAAATAAACAACTTCGATATTCACTGCCGGTAACTTTCCTACTCGCGTGATATCTTGCAAGATGGCTTCAGATTGGTTAAACTACCACATGCGTATGCTACAGGGTCCCTCACATAGAGAATTTATGAAATATTAAGGTGGTACAATTTAGGATGCAGTACAATATAGGATACTTTCCCCTATATCGTATTATCTTTTGAACGCGTAACTCTTCCTTGCGATTCGAAAATTGACAAGTCAGGAAAAGAGATGTTGTTTTTCACACCTCTTTTTATTAGACTAATTTCTCTCTTACATGAACTGCTCAACTGCACAATGTTTCAGAAATGGTATCAGTGTCAGCATAGCTTTGAAAAAAAACCTTTTAAGATGAGCTTTTAATGTTTTCGTCAAAGCAAACTTTTCTCTCCTTTTTTTAAACACAGTAAACACTTTAACACGATTTTCATCCTGCGTTTTTCATCGGTGTTTCGACATGCTGAACTTCGAAAAAATATAACCCGTCCTAATGTTAGTGATTTTATTAAATCCATGGTTACCATAGTCATTAATAAGAAAACACAACGAATAAATGAATGTATAGCTCCGTCAACTATAGGTCATATGCGTATAATTGTTTTTTTAGATATGCCGATTGTCCAAGATATTCCCAGTAAATATACAATATTTTTTTTATTCGTACAAAACTATTGTTTAAATTTATTATAAACAGTGTATTTAATTAATTAATATATGCGCCCTGACTAAGATTATAACCTGGACTGGAGATTTTTTGCTCGGGTGTGCCAATTATTTAATGAAGTTGTTTTTTTTATAAATGGTAACAAGAGTTGACGAGCACTATGGATAGAATTTTTATGGATAGATCTAGCTATTGCATATGAAAATTCTAATTTTTCATCATTGTGTCATATAAAAACAGACTCAAAAAACGCCGATTTTAATTTTTCGTGCAAAATACTCAGGATGAACGAGGAACTCTATATTAGAAATACTTTTTATAGGGCAAGACGTTTTCATTTAAATCATGTTCAGGCACACCGTGTCACCTATTAGGACGATATCGTCTGCCAATCTTAAATGGCTAAGCCTCTCTTCATTCACATTGATACCGTATTTGTTCAGATCTGCTTTTTTGCATGTATGTATGTATGTTCCAGTGAACTAATAAACAATTTCCCTGTCGCACTCCGCGCCGTTGACTGATTTGTATATCGCCAAGTTTAACATTTTTAGGTGTTATGTAATATGAAATATAAAAATATGGAAATATGAAAATAAGTTTATATAAACATGGATCCTCAAACGCTTCTTTTTAGAGATACAGGGTGTTTAATATTTTCTTTTTTCAATGTTTTTTTTTTAATTTCTCGAAACCGCGTTAAGATATTGACATAAGTTTTGGTACACGCCAGTAGGTAATCAAGGGGTACATTCAAGTCCAAAAATTTATTTTCTAATGTACTTGAATCAGTGGCGTGCGTGCTGGTAAGTCTTTATTTTTAGCGAAAAATGGGACGCCCGTGATTTTTTGCAAAATTAATATCGTTTTCTTAAAGCCCAATTAATTTTGCGCGAAAAGTGTCTTTTGAACTTTTTCGCTCTGACGCGCCGTTTTCGAGATAAAAATTAAATTATATCATACAATAAAAACAAATAATGAAAATAAGTATTTTTATATATTTTTTGTTCAGGAAATAGTGCTTTTTAATTTAAAATTATAGTAGATGCTGTATATGGCTTCGTCATGCTTCAATACATGCTCTAAATCTAAATAGAAATTAAAAAAGTAACATTTAAGAAGGAAAATATTAAACACCCTGTATCTTGAAAAAGCAGCGTTCGAGGATCCATGTTTATATAAATTTATTTTCCCATTTTAAGATGTAGAATTTGCCTTTAAAATTTCTTATCATCTTTTTGTATCACCCTGTATAATTCCCAGCCACTATGAATCGTGAAGAAAAATAAATGGACAGTTTTATGAACTAATATCGTATGAATGAAAGTCTACTTGTCAGGGGTACATATAAATATGCAAAAATTGAGAATAAATTCTCTAACCACCTGAAAATTCCTTATACAATAAGGATTTCAACAAATAATGGTAAAACAGCTATGCTCCGGGCTATATGCCCCTCCGAGCGCTGAATTACATACCAAAATTTGCCGTACTTTCTTCTAACACAGTTAGATAAGAAAATACTGTTTCAAATGCAAGAAACTACCAGGAAGAAGGAATCTTTTTCTTTAGTTAGAATGTCGTCACCTGCAGACCGGTTTCGAACTCGTTGGTTCTCATCAGTACAGGATAGACGAACACACCAACCTTCCGAAAAAGTAATCCCTTAAAGCTACAACTGTCGTACTGCATAAGCAGTGAGACACAGGCAGCGCCATCCATTAGCAGTTTCAAGCATTCAGAGTAGAGTTTACCGTAAGGTAAAATTATCAAACGTATGAATGAAAGTCTACTTGTCAGGGGTACATATAAATATGCAAAAATTGAGAATAAATTCTCTAACCACCTGAAAATTCCTTATACAATAAGGATTTCAACAAATAATGGTAAAACAGCTATTCTCCGGGCTATATGCCCCTCCGAGCGCATATTTATATGTACCCCTGACAAGTAGACTTTCATTCATACGTTTGATAATTTTACCTTACGGTAAACTCTACTCTGAATGCTTGAAACTGCTAATGGATGGCGCTGCCTGTGTCTCACTGCTTATGCAGTACGACAGTTGTAGCTTTAAGGGATTACTTTTTCGGAAGGTTGGTGTGTTCGTCTATCCTGTACTGATGAGAACCAACGAGTTCGAAACCGGTCTGCAGGTGACGACATTCTAACTAAAGAAAAAGATTCCTTCTTCCTGGTAGTTTCTTGCATTTGAAACAGTATTTTCTTATCTAACTGTGTTAGAAGAAAGTACGGCAAATTTTGGTATGTAATTCAGCGCTCGGAGGGGCATATAGCCCGTAGAATAGCTGTTTTACCATTATTTGTTGAAATCCTTATTGTATAAGGAATTTTCAGGTGGTTAGAGAATTTATTCTCAATTTTTGCATATTTATATGTACCCCTGACAAGTAGACTTTCATTCATACGTTTGATAATTTTACCTTACGGTAAACTCTACTCTGAATGCTTGAAACTGCTAATGGATGGCGCTGCCCGTGTCTCACTGCTTATGCAGTACGACAGTTGTAGCTTTAAGGGATTACTTTTTCGGAAGGTTGGTGTGTTCGTCTATCCTGTACTGATGAGAACCAACGAGTTCGAAACCGGTCTGCAGGTGACGACATTCTAACTAAAGAAAAAGATTCCTTCTTCCTGGTAGTTTCTTGCATTTGAAACAGTATTTTCTTATCTAACTGTGTTAGAAGAAAGTACGGCAAATTTTGGTATGTAATTCAGCGCTCGGAGGGGCATATAGCCCGGAGAATAGCTGTTTTACCATTATTTGTTGAAATCCTTATTGTATAAGGAATTTTCAGGTGGTTAGAGAATTTATTCTCAATTTTTGCATAAAACTAATATCGTGTATAAATTATCATATTGACTGGTCATTATAAATAGAGCTATTATATGGCCGGGCACCGCAACAATTTCATTACGGGGTTATGTACAGTCAGGAGGCCTAAAAAAAGCGATTTTTCAAGAATTTTTCCTGAGAAGACTTTTAAATTTATTAATGTGAAAATTTGTACACATATTATGGTAACTTTTAACTGTCTTTTAAGATTTTTGTATTTGTAAAAATAATAATTTTGAAAG
The DNA here is from genome assembly GCA_963971165.1 of Philopedon plagiatum. Taxonomy (NCBI): domain Eukaryota; kingdom Metazoa; phylum Arthropoda; class Insecta; order Coleoptera; family Curculionidae; genus Philopedon; species Philopedon plagiatum. The sequence continues at coordinate 44,543,223 of OZ020190.1, read as the reverse complement.
CTGCTATAGCTGATCTCCTGGAGTTCCTCTCAAAAAAGGCATTTTGCGGTGAAAACGCTATCTCTGGACTGGATCATCGAAAATGAAAAAACCAAATGGATTTCGTTTCAGTAATGTGTAATCTTCTAATTAATCGAAGGAATAAGCAAAATATTTTTTTTTCACAAAATAGCGGGTTCTCAGAAAAGAAATCGATTTTTGGCCGAAGTTTTGGCCTTAATTTGTTTATACAAAAAAATATATTATCGGTGAGAAAAGATCTTCGATTAATTACTACAAAAATATACTTAAGAAGCTTGTGTTAAAATTTCAGACTGATCTGTTCAGCCGTTTCCGAGAAATCTCCGTCACCGACTTTAAAAACACAGTTATGAGAAAAATTCGTTTAAAGTTTCAAAAGCACTTTACATAGCGTACAATCGCTCTGACACGTCTTTACAAATATGCGTGTAACTTCGAAAATAATCGCCCTATTGCCTTGAAATTTTCTGTGTGTGTACTGGAATATATGTACAGGGTTTTCTCTTATATATTGAACGAGGTCCACAGTCCTTATTTTTAGAGATATGGAAAAATGTTTAATACAAAAATTTTAGGGTTTTATCTAAATCATCGGAATTTTCTAAAAAAATAAACAAATGATAATCAGAATGTCAGAAAATCGCTATCAACTTTAATTTTTTAAATAGAACACCCTGTATATTTTCAACCATTTAGAAAGATATATTTTTCCTGATTTCAAAAATATATAGTTTGATTATGTTTCTTTAAGCAGTTTTTAAAATATTTAGATTTAAATGTTTAAAAATGTTCAAAGCTATACGTTTGCGATCACTGAACAAGTGATTCCAAAGCCACCTATGCTTGAGCGGCTATGACTTAAAACTGAGCATTTTCAAATATTTAAAATCTAAATATTTTAAAAACTGCTTAAAGAAACATAAACAAACTATATATTTTTGAAATCAGAAAAAAGATATCTTTCTAAATGGTTGAAATATATAGGGTGTTCTATTTAAAAAATTAAAGTTGATAGTGATTTTTTGACATTCTGATTATCATTTGTTTATTTTTTTAGAAAATTCTGATGATTTAGATAAAACCCTAAAATTTCTTTATTAAACATTTTTCCATCTCTAAAAATAAGGACTGTGGACCCCGTTCCCCGGTATAAGAGAAAACCCGGTACATTACGAAAATGAAATTTAAAAAAATCGATTTTTTGAAAATTCTAACTGTATATAACCTCTTAAAGAAGAAAACTTGAACGAATCTAAGCAAACCTCACCAAACTCACAAAAGGCGAAAAGATCAATTAAATGGGTGTTACGCCACTCTACCGTTAAGGAAAAATTAATATTTAAAAAGAATACGTCACTGCGTTTGAAAGAATAAAAATTAATCAAATCCTGAAAAGAAAATATTCTATTACTCTCAATTACTTTTAGTTATAAAAGGGATACCTGACCCTAATATATTACTAATGTGGTATACAGGGTCCTGCAAAAAGATGTTAAGAAATTTTAACGGCAGATGCTACGTCTAAAAATATGAAAATAAGTTTATATAAACATGGCTCCTCAAACGCTTCTTTTTCGAGATACAGGGTGTTTAATATTTTCACACTTCAAGTATCCCCAGTACACCCACGGTCCATAGTACTTAGACTTCGGTCTTCGTGGGCTGTCAGAACATAAAAAAAAAATTCCGAAGAGTTAGAAGAAATATGCGAAGACGATTTAGAGCGTGTATTAAACCACAAAGAAGCCATTTCCAGCATCTAATATAAACTTAAATCAAAAAGCACCGTTTTCTGAACAAAAAATATTTTAAAAGAAATTTATTTTCATTATTTGTTTTTATTTTAAGAAATAAATTAATTCTTACCTCGAAAACGGTGCGTCAGAACAGAAAAGCTTAAGAGACATTTTTCACGCAGAATTAATAGGGCTTAAAGAAAACGATTCAATTGCAAATTGCAAAAAATCAGTGGCATGCTATTTTTTTCGCTAAAAATAGAGACATATCCGCACGCACGCCACTGATATAAGTACTTCAGAAAATTAATTTTTGCACGTAAAGGTACCCTTTGATTGCGTACTGGCGATTACCAAAATTCATGTCAATATCAATCATTTTCGAGAAATTAAAAAGAAACATTTAAAAAAGAAAATATTGACACCATGTATCTCGAAAAAGAAGCATTTAAGGATCCATGCTTATATAAACTTATTTTCATATTTTTAGATGTAGAATCTGCCCTAAAAAGTTCTTAACATCTTCTTCTAACACCCTGTATATTTTGCCTGCAGCCGAATCTGATCAAAATAAGTTTTCTGAGGTTTCAAGACCTAATCTCTAGTCTTGTTATCAAAGAATCAAATAAAAACTACTTAAGCCAAATTAAAAAAAAATTATCTAAGCAGTTGTAAAAATAATAATTAAAAGATGAAAATCAATATGAAATTTCTTCTTGAGCTCTTCGGTATGTACTAAAAACCATTCTTGATAACAGTTTTGCTCTTTCGTCATCAGAAACTTGGCATTAGTCAAAATGACGTTTTCAGGTTATGCATAACGTAGGACAAAAAAATATAGCACTAACTGAGCAAGCAATGACGTAAAACTTAGTAAACCTAACTTTTAGAACTATTTTTAAATTTTGAAAACCTAAAATATATAGAGAATTTTTGAAAATACAATTTTTCTTAAATAAATAGGTACTGTTTTTAAAAATATATTTTTTCAAAAATACAGTTTTTCGATAAGTGAAGTTAGAACTTTATTTAAAAACATATTAATGAAAAAGAAACCTGGACATATTTATGAGCTTTGTCTGTGTTTGGTCCCGTTTGCTTGGGTTTGCTAAGGCTTGCTATTTATTACATAAATTTGTATTTTGCCCAGCCATATCAAAGCGGTTTTTACGTACCTATAATATGTATAATAACTCGCCAATATGATAAATTTATGAATACATGATGGAATTTGTTAAACTACCCGTTCGTGTTTATTATTATTTATAATAGCTGGACATTATCTATTTTGCCCTTTATGCACAGAAAAAAGTGATATGCTATTTTGAATAATAGTATTATTTTTGACCACTGTCACATTAGTTATATTAAAGTTAATATTGTCTCAATAAAACGTTATTCAAATAATCCAAAAAAAAATATTTTTTTTAAATATAGACTTATTATTGGAGTTTAAAAGTATTCCTACTTCTTTGAAAACTATATTACCATTTTTCCAATGACCAAAATATTATTGGAAATCGATAAATTTCCATTATTCCTTAGAGTGTAGAATTGTTAGAGCCAAAAAATTACACTATTTGATGAGAATGCTAAAATATAATTCAGCAAAAATAGCTATTTGTAGGCGGTGTGATTCGAATTACAATGTATTTTATTAAACGAACAAGAACTACAGTTTAAACAGAAAATCTAAAAATTAAGTCAATAATCCTTATATCATGTTAATTAAAATAAACACTCCAATAAAACATAGTAATGGATTCTATTGTTGGCTGAAATATTACTTTTAGTGCTCGCGGATACCCTTTGGAGAGGTTAAAATTGTGCTGTTGGTATTTGTTCGTTGAATAGTCATTTAGGCTTGCAGCCTGTTGATTTATTACGCCAAAAATAATAGATCTTTTGCAATTCTGGGGACTGGCGTAACTCATTTCAGTAATTTATGATATGTAAGGAAAACAAATCTAAAAAGCTTTGTAATATTAATACGTATTTCGATTAAATAAGATGTATATTCATATGTTCTTACAAATAAATGATTATTGAAACCAATGATACATTTTGTATTGAATCTAGAATAGGCTGCATCAAATAATTTTGTTATATTTAAACGACCTATTAAAAACCAATGAAACCTTAAATTTCAAGCAAACTTATAAACTAATCCTTGAAAGAAACCGAATTTGTATTGTGCAATACGGAATAGAGTGTGTCATTGAGTGAATTGGTATCTAATATCCAATATACGATATTTTTTTTTCTGTGTAATCAGCTGGTTAATAACATGGAAATATTCTAAGAAGTTATTAGTTATTTTATGACTATCTAACAAGAAGGTAATTATTTGTTGGTCAAGAGAAAAACTAAGCTGGAGGAGGAAAATCAGCTTTGTTATTTTTGATAATGAAGCAGTTTGAATGATTTTAAAAAGTATGCCCTGAATCGTCAATATATAAAATACTTTGGAGTTTGTACTTTTAGGATACATCTCCCTTAGGTACCTAAACTGTGCCCAAAACCGCGGCCTAAAATATTTTTGAGAGACATATTTTACATACAATTTTTTTTTAAGTAAACTATACATTGATATTTTGTAGCAATTTATATAAATTTTAAAATAACAAGGGTCTAACCAGATAATGTATTGTTGCCATACAAAACAATAACACGGAAAAAATAAATGGAAATAGGAATGTTTCTATTCTTTGAAAACGGCTTTCAAACCTCCATCATTCGAGGACTCATGGGGAAACTCTTTTTACGAAGTTACTTTAGACCTTATAAATAATAAACAAGATTGTATTGTAAAAAGAGATTTTGTTGTGAGTTAGATAATGATACATGCTTGCAGTTCCATTAGGTTAAAATTAAATATTCAGCTCTTGTAACTGCAGGATATATTCTGTCAATTTTATAATAATTGTCGGTACTGCAATTAATAATGTTATATTCTGAAAACTATAATAACAAAGAGAAAACCCAAAAGGCAAATTGCAAAGTGATCCATTGTGTATGAGTATTCATAGAATATACGCAATGATATTATGTGGTTGACATTCAATATTCATATTCTTACCATATTTTGCAAAAGACGGATAAACATGAGCCATACACTGCACACATACCATGCATGGTCTGGAATATCCCAAAGACTGCCTACTTTGAAAGGCATTTATTAATGAACATAATATATACATTACAATGCTTGCTACTAATTACATTGTGTCGTACAAGGGTACAGAAATAAATGAATTTATTTGCTCACCTCGAGCAAGCGGCCAGAGTGTGGCCGGGGCTGTTGGTAATCCTAGGTAGATATTTAGCCCTCAAGTTGGTTTACGGACGGCATTTTCCGCAAGTGCTTACAAAGGCCATTAAAAATTCAATATTTCAAACAGTGCTTGGGTTATGTAAAAGGAGATATGTAGCTCTTTGTTTTAACATATTTACTTTTTGCTGGAAAACACAACAAAAAAATCAGCTCGATTTGGTCTTGCTCTGCTATAATTTATTGTTGGTGCGTTATCCAAAGAGATTTCAGTAGCAGGCAGTCAGAGACAGCAAACAGTCTTGGCAAAATTCTTGCTCTCCTTGTGGAAAAACTCTTTGGGTGTACCTCAGCCACAAAAATCAGTTAACGGACGTGATCGGCCGTTAACCGAGGACATAACGCTGATTAATCCTTTTTATGGCACCAATACCAACCTTAAGCCAATTAGTAAACGGACTTGATTGACCGAATACTGAGAAATTGACGCTGATTAACCCTTTTTAGGGCACATCTGCAATCATGCCACGTCTACCAGACCACAATACAAACAACAACCGGGGTTTCTGATGGCGTAGTTTGTACTCAACGCCAATGCCGTTGTGACGAAAGCATTATACTTTATCGAATGTTAAGTGAAACCGCAAAAAAAAAGTAACGAAGCCGACACCTTTGAGGCAGCAATGCCGATAAGGTCCAGCCATAGGCGTCCCAAAATATTCTAACCAATTTAAGATGGGACACAATAAAAAGTTTTAATATTTTAACCAAATATTATTTATAAGTATATCACAACCTAGCTGAATCTGCAAAAACGATGTTTAACCATAGAAATAATTGTATTCATGGGCGTACCGTCGACCGATAATTAAGACTTTAAATTAATGGCATAAATACGTTGTTATTTTTATGATCGTTGTGTAGTAAGTGTAACTATATTATATTTACACCGTCGTCCGCTCCCCAGGCGCGCACGTATGGGCGTACCTTTACGACGCGCGGTTTGTCATAATCGAGGTCAGCTATTCAACTGAGAACCAAGGACACACATAATGGCTCGGATGCGTTATGCATGTCATTTTCTTGTCGTTATTAGCCAAGGCCACGCCTCTTGACTATAATTATTTTTCCTAGGTTTTTTCCTGGGATTATAACTTAGACCACTATCGGTCTAATAAACCATTTTTACCGTTTCGTGAATACCGTTCATAGAGTTTTCATAAGACCTTTGTCTTCCAAAAGTATATTTATCCGCTTTTGAAACAATTTCGTCCAAAACTTGAATTTCTATCAAGGTGTCTCTGTATTTTCTGGAAGAGCATTGTGAAAAGCGGTTTTCACAACAAATGCTATATATTTTAGAAATCTGTCAAATCCATTATCAAAAATAAAACAAAAATATCTACATGCTGTTGGAATCGTCAGAAGATTCGGAACTAGAATCATTCGCATTTTGAATCACAAGTGGCGCTACTGCCGGTAAAATAGGATATTCGTCTTCTTTTTTTATAACGTGGGATACACATTTTCTCCAAATATCACGGCTCAATTCACTTATTACTCGTCGAATATTATCCAGTACCACTGCACTTAATGTTGGTGACTGATTACATTTACGAAGACGTTTTTTATAGTGCCCCAAATCATTTGAATTGGATTAAATATGCAATAATAAGGAGGTAACCGCAACAGAGTATGGCCGTGTCTAGTGCAAAGATTATCAATTATATATTCATTTTTAAAATTTCGACTCTTATCATTTTTATCAGCTCTTTTTTTACCGGGACCTTTTCAGGAATTTCCATATTTTTATGCCTCATAAAATTTAAAATGTCTTCCTTTTTAGTATTATTATTCGGTATTTTGTTTAATATACGCGAATGATATGGTGCTTTGTCCATGACGATTACCGAGTTTGGTGGAATTTTTCGGTAAAAGCTGATCAACAAACCAATTTTCAAATAAATCCCCAGTCATGTCCTCATGATAATCGGCAGTAGATTGGTTTACCTTTTTGTCCGACAAAAGCAGTGGATTGGGCACGAAACCATTTTCACCTCCGGCATGAAGTATTATCACACGCGCTTTCCTCTTGATCACGGTGCATTTAAACTGCAATTTTGAGTTTCATCTACCCAACCGTACTGAACAACATCATGAGTATCAAACCATGTCTCATCTAGATACACTATATACCTATTTGACTCCCGGTGTTCTTTTATTTTACGCAAATGTTCTTGACGATGTTCAACAAGACGGCGTGATTCCATTATAACCATCCGATTATAAGTTTTTTTGTGTTTAAATCCGCAACTTAATAAAATTCCTCGAAGAGTTTCCAATGACTGGTAATTGTAATCAGGGTAATCGCGTAACTTATCCCGGATCATTTCTAATGTTGGCACCGTATTTTCCTTCTATAGATTGTACACAATTCGTCTAATGACATCTTTTGCCGCATCGTCAACTTTCTGAAACTTTTGCTTATTTTTATTTCGCTTTACCGAATGATCTGTAACATCTCTTGTTTTAATTACGCGATAAATTATAGATATCGAAAGTTGTGTTAATTCGTTAACTCATTTTATAATGGCTTTATCTGACTGTGCCGGATTTCCTTTTTTTAAACAGCCGTAAATATTTAGAATTATTCGTTGACTTTGAACATGTAAATCTTTATTAAACTCCGGACATGTTTCGACTGGCGATGCCACGGTCGGTACCGAAGGTAATTCAACATGTAATAATTCCCTTTCATCTACCTCAAAAGGTCGCTAAAAAGTCATTATTATAATATAAATTCACTTACATAAACCAAGTAAAAACACTTATAATACGCACTTCACTGGTCAAAACCTAAAACTTAACTGTTTCACATATATCATGTTCTAAACGAGCATCTGTCTAGACGTAACGTCTTAATTAAATTGAAATGACTCCGTCCTCTGCATGCGCTAATATAATATTACCCTTAGTGGAAAAGAGACAAAACGAATCGTCGCTGCAGGTGTTCCTTCACGAGACAGGCAGCTGCTGTTTGCATTATATACCGAAGTTATCACTAATAAATCTGAATGAAATGTGGGTTACTTGCTATGGGGAATCGAGCGATCCCGGTATAAGCGGCAGGCCTTTGTCTGGCTTTTTATACCATTTAAATCTTAATAATTTAGATTTATGAGATTCAGGTAACTCTGACAAAACTTATACATATCAAAAGCAGGACCATAGAGAATGCAATCGGACACAACAACATCGCCACTTTTAAAACGTAAACTGATAGACAAGTTCTTCAATTTAGCGATTAATACAGTCCCTGAGTTCTAACTCCTGTTAACCTACTCACTGCGACAAGGACACAACTTTTTCAGATTTATTAAAGCGGGCCATGGTTGTGCCCATATATAAATACATTTTTATGTAAAAAACGCGTTTTAAAAACAAGGTTTTATTATTTACATGTACTAAAACGAAAAAAATAAGTATAGATTTTTCATTGTGGCAATGCTGAATGCTATTTATAAAGTGGCGCAGTTCGCGTGGGTCGATTCTACACTGAGAGAAATCCCCCAATACAACGGTTATCCTGACACGAGGTTATTTGTGGTTATACAATTTTCCATACGCATCTCTATAAATTTACGATACTTTTGTATTGTGGCAAGAATATCAGTTATGCTGTACCAAGGAATATAACCGATATACAACATCCCTTTTGTTGTTAAATACTTTGCTGCCGCTATATTCTTGTTTCATAGTGCTAATATAATTAGCTATATGCATGATCCATTTAGAGAGATTGTATAACCATTATACAAAAAATATATAATGGAAATATACCAGTTGTTTTGTCCCAAGAAGAGCAAGTTATAATTTTGTTCAAGGTTTCCGTTTGCCAACCAATCAAAATGCATCGACATTGCAGCTCGTCTAATTTCGGTGTTCGTGCATATGATTCGCGACTCGGCCATTTGCATTTATGTATTAATAGGTAATGTATTATTTTGGCATTTTGCGACATTGCCGGTATTGTATGTGCAGTTTATTTGTTAGATCCGTAGTTTTGCAATGATGGAGGATGGAGTTAGTTTTGACAAACGAATAATTAGAAAGATTTAAGGGTAAGTAAGTTAATTTAAAGGAATCTATATATATTATCTAAGTATTTTTTTGCTTTACTAGCTTCACCTTCCCACACGAATCGTGAACATGGGCGGCTTTTCTTATGAAGTTTGTCGTTTACAAGTGTGATGTATATTTTTGGTTCTACACTAACGCAATGCGTAATTTCCTTCAAAAATAATATTTAACAAAATAGGGCAGTTTTTTTGTAATAATATATAGGTAGTGAAAAAATAGCGGATTATTTTATTTTCTTGCAATTTTTAATATCATTTTACCAGTTGAAAATAGGTACTATTTTTCCTGCGTAGGATGTTCTTCTTTTCTTTAGGCTTTTATTGTGATTTTAGTTTGTATTACTTTTTTTTAACTGTATTGAAATGTAGCGAGAGTGATATTAAGCTAATAATAATAGATATTATGCTTTGATCAGTGTCAAAAGGTTGAGAAGCGGATTAATAAATTAACCTAACCTCTCTTTTGTTTACTTTTTGGTTACTTTTAGTTACTAAAAAGTACAAAAGTTAGATTTTCCTCACTTTTTTCATACTTACGAGATGTGTACTTTATTACCAACAATTTTTTGTCCAGTAACTAGTAAAATGTACTTCTTAGGTTGAAAGTGACATTGATGTCAAACATAGTGACAAGGATGATTTAATTTACACCAAACTGCCTGAACTAGCTAATGCCATAGTAGCAGAGGCCAAAGCACAAAAGATATGTCTTGTTCCAGAAGAAAACATTGGTAAGCATACAATTTTGTATTTTTGTTTGTATACTTACGAGATGTGTACTTTATTACCAAACATTTTTGGCCAGTAACTAGTAAAATGTACTTCTTAGGTTGAAAGTGACGTCGATGACAAACATAGTGACAAGGATGATTTAACTTATACCAAACTGCCTGAACTAGCTAATGCCATCCTGGCAACAGGAACCAAAGCATGAAAGATATGTGTGCTTCCAGAAAAAACATTGGTAAGCATACAATTTTGTGTGTATACTGTATACTTATGAGATGTTTACTTTATTACCAAAAATTGTATGTCCAGTAACTAGTAAAATGCACTCCTTAGGTTGAAAGTGACGTCGATGTCAAATATAGTGACAAGGGTGATTTAACTTACACCAAGCTGCCCGAACTATAGCTAATGCCATCCTAGCAGCAGGGGCCAAAGCATGAAAGATATGTGTGCTTCCAGAAAAAAAATTGGTAAGCATACAATTTTGTGTGTATACTGTATACTTATGAGATGTGTACTTTATTACCAAAAATTGTTTATCCAGTAACTAGTAAAAGCACTCCTTAGGTTGAAAGTGACGTCGATGTCAAATATAGTGACAAGGATGATTTAACTTACACCAAACTGCCCGAACTAGCTAATGCCATCCTAGCAGCAGGGGCCAAAGCATGAAAGATATGTGGTTCCAGAACAAAAAGTTAGTAGGTAAGCATAAAATTTTGTATTTTTGAAGGGGTGATTGATGGGGAAAATTTATTATTTTGATTTAACAATAAAATAACTTTATGGAAAAATTTAATGGGATAACGTAAGAAACAACGGAAAAATTTTGATACAAGGCGAGGTTTTTGTTAAAGAAATAAAAAAATAACTGCTCCCGCAGATATCAACTAGTCGGAACTAATGAAACTACTGTAAATCGGTCAACAAACCATCACGTTTTTTATGAATTAGGTCCGCAAATTCAAGATACAGGTAAAAAACAAGGGGTTTTATTATTGTTAAAGGACAACAAAAGTGTTTTGTTGATGAAGAGCAATATAAAAATCACCAATAACTCAACAAACTTTAACAGTATTCATGAGCGCCCATAGAGAGGGGCAAGGGGGGCAGTTGCCCCCCTGGGGTCGGGTTCCACGGTGCTTTTTAACAACGCAACTTCGTGACTTTGTAACATACGGTTTTTTTGCTGGTTAACCCCCCCCCCCCCCTGAAATTTACTCTATGGGCGCCCATAACAATATTGTTAATAAGATGAATTTATAAATGTATATTTTTTGTTCATTGTATTTGTTTTATTTTTCAGGTCCTCTCTTAAAAGCACTGTTAACTCTGCCATAACTTTTACAATATGTTGAAGATATTTTTGAACTAAGGCGAGAATTAAACGTTCCCAAACACGTTTCGCAAAAGTCGGGAATATATCGCTATCTTCAATTTTTTAGTTTTAAATATTATGTAAAACAAAACTGAACATTTTACGTTACAATTAGTTATGACAGTTCCGAATTATATTTACTTATAAATATATTTGACGTTTATAGAAATTGGTGTTTTATTTATTTGAAACGGACTGAAATCTCATCACTTGTCATTAAATTACACATTGCAGTAATAATTACTTTACATACATTTTTCTAATGGATTTATTTTAGTTATATGACAATTTTATGTGTAATTTTTAGTATGTTAAGTAGCTCTTTCTGTATTTTCAAACTACTATATAGATGCTTTATCATTAGTAAAGTTGTTCAGCTCTTATATGTAACAAACATTTATTCATGATCAAGCACCTATATAATAATTTGAAAATACAGAGCTGATATTTAACGCATTAAAAATTATATAATTATTGTCATACAACTAGAATATTACCATTAGAAAAATTCATATAACTTGTTATATAACTGATATATAATGATATTTTAATGGTATATAATTAACCATATAGCGGTTGCATAACGAAAACTTGCTTTAGTAACATTTCATATAATCTGTATATAATGATATTTTAATTGTATATAGTTAATCATATAGTAGATATACAACTAAAGCTCGCTCTAAAAGAATTTAATATAACTGGTTATATAATGATATTTTGGTGGTATACAGCGTGTCCAGAAAAGTTCTAGACATATGGGAATTTTCTTTATTGTTGGTTTTACGAAAAAAAGTTATTCTTTATAAAAAGTTCTGCTTGATTCGCAAATAATATTGACATATCAAAGCTTAAGATATCTTGTACAGGGCGGCAAAAAAATGCAGAAACACAGAATTGCGATAAGAGAGAAGTACCCTCAATTTTTATTTTAGAGCAAATTGTTATAAGAAAACTTTAGTAAGGACTACAAAACGAGGTCAGATACAATTTTTCGTTGAACTATTTTAATTTACAGGGTACCATAAAAAATAGATCGAGCATTTTTATTACCTCTTGTTTGAAAGTAATTACGTAAACATGTCAATTTTCGTTACAACAGTATTGCACACATGTTCTGCTTGATGCGCAAATAATATTGACATATCAAAACTTAAGATATCATGTACAGGGCGACAAAAAACTATAGAAACACAGAATTGCGTTAAGAGGGACAATTTTTATTTTAGAGTAAATTGTTATAAGAAACATCAAAAACATCTAAACATCAGTGATCTAAAAACAGATAGTTTAAAATAAAAGATTATGTCTCCACATGCCCTACTTCTTTTTCCATGCAAACTACAGTACGTCTTGTTACTTCTGATACTGTCGCCCGTATCATATTGGGAGTGATTTCTTGGACACAGTTTGTTATTACTGCTTCAAGATGGTCAATATCCTGAAAAGGCCTATGCTTATACACCATTTCTTTTAATCGGCCCCATAAAAAGAAGTCCAGGGGTGTGATGTCAGGCGATCTGGCTGGCCAAGGAATATTTGAACGTCTACCTATCCAACGTTGCGGAAATACTTCATTCAAATACCCAGTTACTGTGTTAGTACTATGGCATGGGGCTCCATCATGTTGCTACCAAATTATACGTCTTATATTTAGTGGCAGTTCGTCAAGAAATTGAGACAACTGGTTCCTTAAGAAGTCCAGGTAAATGGCAGCATTTATATTTTGTCGAAAAAAGTATGGTCCAACGATCCGATCTTTAAAAATGCCACACCAAACATTGGTTTTAAATGAATATTGACTAAGGCATTCGATTATAAAATTTGGATTGTTGTCACTCCACCATCGACAATTTTGGGTGCATACCACGCCGTTGGAAGTAAACATGGCCTCGTCCGTAAATAATATTTTTCTTGCAAAAAAAGGATCGTCTTCACACTCGCCTTGGAACCACGCGCAAAATAGGAAACGAGAATCAAAATCTCTGGGAAGAAGCGTGTGAACGTATTTCGGTTTATATGGATGAAATTTATTTATTTTTAAAATTTTACTAGCAGTAGACTTCTTGACGTCATTTGGAATAGTTTCTGACAGTTTTCTTAAAGAAATTTTCGGGTTTTCGATAACCGCTTGCATGACATTGAGTTGATTTTCTTCTGTTGTGGACCATTTGTTATGTTGTTTCTTAAATACATTTTCGACGGAACCAGTAGCCATAAATTTATTGATTATATTTGCTATAGTGGCGCTACATACCATTTTGTCAGGGTGTCTATTATTAAATATGAGTGCGGCTTCCCTAATAGACTTATAGTGATCTCCGACGATAAGTACAATTTCTATTCTCTCATGCAGCGTTAACTTTACAACCATGACGAAACCCAACCCAACTTTTGTTAATAAGTCGCAAAATAGTAAATGATTTTTGACTAACACGTCAATATTCGTTACTATAGTATTACAGGGTCCGGAACGCTTTCCGGACACCCGAATTAAGAATCTTTTCACATGTCATCGAAAAATAAGGATTTCAAATAGTGTATTTCCGCAAAAAAATTTGCGGAATATTCAGTATTTTTCTTTAAAAAAATTATTGAAATTTGAAAAATTGCACAATAAAATGTCAGTTCTATGCTGTGGTGCCAAAATTTTATACCTACACGTATCACGCAGTCACAGTAAAAACTCAACAAAGATAAAACAAATTAAAAATATACTGATGAAACCTAAAACTGAGCAAACCTGTCCGAGAATGTATTTCACAACTCCTTGACCACAAGAAGAAATTATATTATTTCTAACAACAGCGTTAATGCCAAAATTTTACAAAAAAGAATTAATACACCAAAAAAAATTACAAATGTGGCAACACTGTGTTCCCATAAATCCAAAACGTCATTCAAAGTTGATATTTACCATAACCTCAAATATGTTGGAAAACCACCAAAATAGGTGATAAAAATCATGTTTTTTTACTAATAAAGTAATTTCTGAGTTAAAATATTGTATTTTCCACATTAAAGATGATTTATAAACGTAAGTAGCATCGATATCAATAAAGAAAAGTGTTAAAATTCCAAAATTAAAGGTGTCCGGATAGTGTTATGAAACCGTATTACACATAGTTGTTGCAAAATTGTTGCCGGTAAATGTTAAAGAAATAAAATAAAAAAATATTTTCCAAAGGCTTTTTATGGTACCCTGTAAATTAAAATAGTTCAACGAAAAATTGTATCTGACCTCGTTTTGTAGTCCTTAGTAAAGTTTTCTTATAACAATTTGCTCTAAAATAAAAATTGAGGGTACTTCTCTCTTATCGCAATTCTGTTTCTGCATTTTTTTGCCGCCCTGTACAAGATATCTTAAGCTTTGATATGTCAATATTATTTGCGAATCAAGCAGAACTTTTTATAAAGAATAACTTTTTTTCGTAAAATCAACAATAAAGAAAATTCCCATATGTCTAGAACTTTTCTGGACACGCTGTATACTTAACCACATAGCGGCTATATAACTAAAATTTGCCCTAGTAATATTTAATATAACTGGTTATATAACCGGTATAAAATAATACTTAGTGGTAATGGTAAATTTGCTAAGTTTTTAGAAAAACGCGTTGTATAACCGTAACAAACGGTTTATTTGTCACAAATAGTATATAACTTTTGCATAACCATTATGTAATTTTCTATAATGGTTAATATACTTTTCCCTCAGTGTAATAAAAGTAGTATCAAAGTTATCACTGAAACAGATATATCACGTTAAATTTAATGTCTAAAAAGCTTTTCGCGCGCGAAAAGTTCATACAGGCATTAATTTTATTTGGCAGAAATTGTAAGTACCTAAGTATGTATTTTATTCCTTTCTATTCACGCGACAAGCTCTTAAGACAATACATTTATATTATACCTGTTTCAGTGATAACTTTGATATTACTTTTATTAGGATCCACCCACGTGAACTACGTCCCTGCTATTTATAGCATTAAAAAAACTATACTTATTTTTTCGTTTGAGTACATCTAAATAATAAAAGCTTGTTTTTAAAAAGTATTTTTTACATAAAAATTTATTTTTAAATTTTTAGTTACGTCTTAATTATGCATTTCTGATAATGCATCATTATTACAAGGCATTTTACCTGTTATCGTATTCTACTCGGCAAACCCTTTCATTTGATACCCATATCAATGGGATTGTGAAGGAAAAGGTAATCCGCCATCTTGTAGGGTCCGCCATATTGGGTTTAGAATGACATCACACAGCTTATCGTATTCTACCCATAAAACTCTTTCATTTGATACGCATATCATGGGGGTTGTGAAGAAAAAGTTAATCCGCCATCTGGTGACGTCCGCCATATTGGGTTTAGAATAACGTCACACATCTTATCGTATTCCACCCATCAAACTCTTTCATTTGATAACCATATCAAGGGGATTGTGAAGAAAAAGGTCATCCGCCATCTTTGGGCGTCAGCCATATTGGATTTAGAACAATATTAGATATACTGTATTGCATTGTCACCGAACGTATATGCGTATGCAAAATTTCAAAGCTCTGGCTTAGTTAGAACTAGTTGAGGTTTTGATTGCAATATTTGACCTAAACTACTAACAAGCATACAAGCAAACTAACAGGTGAAGTTAAATAAAAGCTTGTAAAAAAGAGCTTATTGGTAATCTAGCAAACTATCGCAGGATTTCGTTGGTCTCAGTGTTGTTCAAAATTTTGGGAAATGCCTTTGGCGAAACTATAAAATATTTAGTTAAATGAAACTTGTGCTGTTTTGAATATTGTGAATAAGTATAGATTAGAACATGTACCTTTTATGGCAAAATAGCTATGTTGGATCAAACCAGTATTGTATTATCTGGAAACAGAAGATTTTAAACAGATTGTATCTTAAAATATGAAAATAACTTTTTCAACTAAGAAATAAACTTATTGTAGAAAAACAAATAGGGTGTGAATAATCAACATTAGTAAATGCAGTACTTTTCCCCAGTTTCAAAGTAAATTGTATAACGGATAGCACTAACAGGATTTTCCAGTATGATATTTGAACATCTCGAAACAAAATTACACAAATTTCGATTCATATTTTTTGTTTTGCTTATAGGTGAGCTCAACTGATTCGTTTACATATATCATGTATAAACTGCAAAAAAATCTAAACATAAGTATAATACTCAAAAATACGACTTTAGTTACTTATCCATTATTTTTTATTAGTTGGCTTTTAGTAGCTTTCAGCCATACAAGTTTTAGCACTGGAATTTATGTAAAGATTACGAAAAGTTTTGAAACTACCTCAAAGATTTCTAAATTTTAAAGCTATTAAATCTTCATATTTTAGAATTTATTAAAGTTTAAAATTAAACTTCAGCAATCCGATACAACAGTGACAACAAACTATTTTATATATCATGCCTTTGCTTCTAAAGGAATCGCAACCCAGTCGGCGCAATTTGAATTATGTGGTAACATCATGGTTTGTTGACTGATTTTTAGTAGTTTCGTTGCGGAATAACTGTAGAATTCGTATTTCTTAGAAGAGTTTTTAAAGTCTATGCATTTTAAATTTTTACATTTTTGGTAGTCTGAAAAACTTTATTGTCTTGCCTTGTTAGCCAGTATTTTACTTTGCTAACTGAGCCGCGTGCGTAATATAGCAAAAATCTGGACTCCGACACTAGTGCTTTAACCTCGCCAGGCGGCACTTTGAAGTGTTTTTATTCATTTCGAGTTAGTAAGTATCCATGGTCAAAATTTTTCATTTTGGCATCTTTACCGATCTACCAAATTTACGGAAAATCATAAAATATAGAGATGCGTACACGAAAAGCGGAACACACTAAATACAGGATGTCCGGAAATGACGATGACAAATTTTAAGGTATAATTCTACATAAAAAAATATAAGAAAGTTCATAATAACATAGGTCCGAAAATGCTTCCATAGGGAACTACAGGCCGTTGAAGATCGTGTCATTAAAATTATTTTTATTTAATTTATCAGGATCTATTTACAATACAGAAGTGCACTTTTAAGTACAAGTTAGTGTTATTGGAGATCACTTTTTAAAAATTCCAGGTGACCCATATTGCATCCAGTGGTGTGGGAGCAAATTGATGGTGGGTGAAAAACACGAACTTAAATAACTAACCACCCTTTTATTCCCACGCCACTGGTTGCAAGATGGGTCTCCTGCTATTTTTAAAAAGTGACTTCCTACAGCACTAACTTATACCTAAAAGTTCATTTCTGTATTGTAAGTAGATCCTAATAAATTTAATAAAAATCATTCTTCAAGGGCATGTAGCTCTTAATAAATTTAATAAAAACCATTCTTCAAGGGCATGTAGCTCCCTAGGGAAGCATTTGCGGCCCTATGTTATTATAATCTTTGTTCATATTTTGTATGTAGAATTATACCTTAAAGTTTGTCATCGTCATTTCCGGACACCCTGTATATACGTAGTAAAGTCCAAAAGCTTCCTGCCTTTATTTTTCTTCTCTAAATTGTTATCATGGTTGAAGTATAACGAGTGCAAAAGTAACAGTGTCATTGGTTGGATGAAAGATGCGTCAAATTCTTAACATGCCGTAGTGTGTAGTATAAACTTTTCATATTTTTTATAAGAAGACTTATTATATTTTTATTGTCCCACAAAATGCTTAGAAATATCAGCAAGTAAAGACTTTGAAAATTCTATTTTTTCCCTGCTTCATACAATGGCATCGACATTGGCATTTAATAAAAGAATTCATTATAAATAACACACTTCTTAGTTTTGCGTTTTTCTTGTCATCACCACAATTACATTTAAAATAGCAGTTATGTTATGTATTAAACTAATTTACAGTTATGATTATAATGCAAAAGCCAATTAAATCCAGAAATAACATTGTTATGACTGGGTAAATAATTTATTTTTCAATATCAAAATAAACTTTACTTGAAATATATTATTGCAATGAAAATTCAAATTATATATATGTTTATATCTTTCCGTGCCTGATATTTGTTTAACTTTTAAATAAGGCACCAAAAGTTCAATTATAGGGTTGTTAAATTTTATAATAGTTTAAATATTTTGGTTAATAGAAATGCATTTAGTAAGAGGCAAATAAATTACTTCCCAAGTACTAGAATAATGATAGAGTTGTGCGAAACACGACATCTGCCAGTGGAATTACCTTTTTATTTATTGGTTTGTATTGATATTTTTTTTAATTAAAAGGCTGCGGCTTTAGCCATTATTAAATCTGATCTATTAGACCAACCATTAATATTTCTCTAAATTCCTAAAAACTAAAGGCCCTATATACTAAAGTCCACTCAATGGAGTTCTAGAGGTTCATCTGTTATGACTCATGGCAATGGCACTAAGCACTTATACACTTGCGCACTCTACTCTGGTTTTTAAAAATCTTCACTAGTTCAAAGGGCTTGGTTCTCTTCAGCCTTCTAACTGGGGGTCCTGGTTATCAAGAAGCCTGGTGGCTTCAATATTAACATACTGATGGAGTCGAGACTCGTGTCTGATGGCAAATCTTGTAATTTCACTAGCGACATACGGGATTCAAAGATCGTGATGTGAGTTACTATTACGTATGTACCACGGTGCTTTAACCATGTTCCGTAGTACCTTATTTTGTAAGGTTTGGATGCGTTTGATGTGGCACTCCTTGGTACAGCCCCATAGCTGAATGCCATAAACCCGGACTAGTTTTAAAATCTGGTTAAATATCATGATTTCTCTGTGTACTGACAGGCGAGATTTTCATCCCAAGAGTCAATACAACTGGCTATGTTTGAGCCCCAGTTCAGTCCATTGAATTCTGATATGTTCCTAGTTTCGCCTCGAAGGTCATTCCCAGGTCATGGGCCGTGTTTTTATAGGGAACTATGATATCATTTATGTTAATTGGTTGATAGTTGCCTATTCTGTTAATAAAGTTGCCATGAATAGATTTTTGCTCGTTAAGCTTAATCTTCCAATCTGTGGTCCAATGGTAAATTTAGTCGCTAGCTTACTGGAGTTGGCTGGTTACTGAATCTAAACATGTTCCAACTTCTAATAAAACAGTCATCCGTGAATGTAGCCACAGTTACATTTTGTGAGAGATCCTAAGTGTCCAGTAAATAAAGAACGGGGCCCAAGACGCTCCTTGGGGCACACCAGAGTATCGTTGGTTTTTATGTTTTTTGTACGACCCGAAGAATAGGTTTTATCACGACAATGTGCGGAAGGAGAATGCTTGGGAGGAAATAACGACAAAAACGTCTGATACGTCCTTATACGATACTACGTCTATACACCAAAATAGATACAGCGGTTTTGATAAATTTCAAAGAACCTGCAGCCGAATCAATACGCGTTGACTGTCGACATTCCGAAAGAAACGTACCGAGCCGACCGAACCGAGTCGATTCAATTAATATTTAGAAATATTTTGCGTATGCGGATATTGCGTCCCTATTACGTCGAAAGCTAATTTTTTAAATATGGTGTAATATTTGCTGTCAAATAAAGGTATTTATCGGCAGATATAATAAAAAGTTTATTAATAATGGCATACGAACTAAGTTGTTTTCTATTTTATTTAGCTCACTGCAAACCAATAAATAAAAGAGTATCTGTATCTGGAAAATGTCGTGTCTTGCACAGCTCTAAATTGACGAAGAATCAATGTTTACTAATTATTTTCTTCAATGTCGGGCATATTTCCAAAACTATAACATTAAATTTGAATTCGTCGTCGAAGTTTAATGTACCTACAGGTATAAAAGGTGTTGCAAAACTCTATCGGTAAGGTTTTACAGGTGATTATTTGATCAATAACAAGAAAAAATTGTTATTAACTATGTAGGTCCGGAGAAGCTTCGTTTTAGGGTGAAAATATTTTACTGGTATTTCGGGTTTTCCTATTTATTGTACACGTATTCCTTGTTTCTGAAAACAACGACTATCCTTCTGGTAAAAAATATCATTCCTATTGTACCCTTGGACTTTTTTGTATCTTAGATTTTTTCGACTGTTTGGATGAAATATGGCGAAATATGACCTAAAGCCAGGCTAAATTTTCAATACGCTCTATGGCTTTTTAATCTAAGTGAATCAAGTTTGATATATTGGATCGTAACCCCAAAGAAATATCAGTCTGCAAATTATTTTCAATGGTTATAGGGTTACTTCATGGCAGTATTGGGCAAAATTCAATCTAACTAATGATTGAAATCTAACGACTAAAAATTTAGTCCTGAGTAATGATTAAAAATTAATTAGTTCTAGTCATAATCACTGACTAGGGATTAGTTTAGTTTTAGTCTGGATCATTTAATCCTGACTAATATTAAAATTATCGGTGCACTCAAAAATTGAATGTCGTCGGTTATTCCTCCACCCACACTATCCTTCCGCCCAGGCCTGGGCCAGAGTAACTAATAAATAAATAAGAGACGAAAGCTTTGTCGGTTAATTTGATGTTTCATGTGCCCAAATTCTGTGACCTTGACGGTTCTCAACACTGTCTACTACATAGTAAAAAAGTGTTATTTTAATGACAAATTTGTGTCCGATTTCGATGTACACTGGAAAACATCTTTTTTTTTATTTAAAAAAAGTACTAAATTTAACGAAACTGTACTAGATCTTTAAAAATCAGATGGAACATGCGCGTCTAATACACTGGCAAGAGCAGGTATAAAAAACTTTTTTTTAAAATATGTATCTGCATTTGGTACAGTTAGGGTACGGCCAAATCAGCGACTTTGTCGCTGCGACGAAAACGCTGCGACAAATTTTTATGTCGCAGGAATATTTAAGTCTGGCCAAATTAAACGACTTTCAGTTAGTTTTACAATGGACGCGGAAGAAGAGGCATTGTTAGCGATTGCAGTTTCTAGATATCTCAGGCGAAAGAAATTGAAAAACAGAAGATTTGCAGTTCATCCTATAAATATGAAGAGAAAGAAACACGGATAGTTTCACACTTTATACAATTTGTTACTAAAGGACGATGCAAAATTTTTCGCTTATTTTCGGATGTATCCCAAAACATTCGAGGAGTTGTGTGAATATGTGGCAAACACCTTTGCTGCTTAAAATACAATCCATTACTGAATATCTGAGCTGGTCGCAACGTACAGCCCGACGCTAATCTGGCCACTTGCATTAAAAACAACGGAGAGCGTTTTTGTCGCCGCCGCAGAAAGTCGCTCTCGTTCGCGACAGTGCTGCTGTCGGTGCACATGAAACGCTAGATTTGGCAAGGCCTGTTTAGTTACATTTGTTGTCAAGCTGCGACTGAGTCGCAGCGTTTTCGTCGCAGCGACAAAGTCGCTGATTTGGCCGTACCCTTACTTCCAATCTCTGAAAAAAAAAGAGTTGGTTCAAATCTATGGACAATGAGAATATAAGAAAAACGAGAACAATAAAATACATCTCTTAAAGATAATATTTCGTAGTAGATTGTGACTCTATATAGTTTATTAGATGACTTAAAAGGATACTAGATGTAGTACAATTGTACTAGGCTGGCAACTCTGGTCGCGACTCAGCCGCCCGAGCTCTGACACGAACACCACCTCAAAGATGGGATCTTGCACATGCACATGCACTTGCACATGCGCACAAAAAGTTAGTACAGACGTCAGAACGTCATCTTTCGTCTCTTGGTAATGAGTTACTCTTTGCCAGGTCCTTGATGACTGATTCTTTAACACAAGGCTAACAGACTGTTTGTACAGCTCGCCTTGCACCATTGAAAGATTATCCTATAGTAAAATTTCTGTTCTGCCCCAACGGTGCAGAGTACGGAGGAGCGATATCACGTTTCACCTATCGATAAGTGATAATAACCCACCCATTAATAATTCTCAGTTTTATCGATATATCGATATCGATAAATATTGATTGCTACAACGATAACTGTCGATATTTGTCTAGCTCATGGAATACCCAAAGCTCTTTTAGAATAACTTGAGTACGAAAACAAAAGGGATGCAGCCTTCTTCTAAAGCCAAAACTGAAAGTAGAAAAACCTAAAATGTATATTTTTCAAAAACAGTTAATATACAGGGTGTTATGAAATTCACTGCATATATTTGAATGAGTGACTCCTGGGGTAGTCTACAAAGATACCTAATACTTTTTTCCCTCAAATCGCACACTTTTTTATTTTAAAAAATACCCTAAACCACCCCCGTATCCGACGCTTCAGCTCTAATATTATAAAGAAAAGACAAATGATCCAGCCGGGATATTGCAAAACTTAAATATTATCTTCACATCTCATTTTTTTATTACGTTTAAATAATCCAAAGTATTTTAATTCCACAAACGCATTTTACCAAAAATATGTAGGTAACTACCTGTTTTAATTTAATAGCAATTTTTTTATTTAATATGGGAAAATATTGACCACTCGTGAAATCGGTTGAAATTGTACCTAACCAGAACGAGCAACACAACGAATTATGACTTAACTAACCTATATTACGTTATTAATGAGATGAGAAATATTCCTACTGTCTGCTAAAGAAAGGTTAAAAATCGAAACAAAAAATACTAACTGAGCACAACTACACCGTATTTTAAAACAATAAATCAAAATTATGTCATTACAGCATTTGTCAAAAAAAATATTCTTTTTTACACAGCACGTTCAGAAAGTTGTTATTCGCTCTTTTGCCAATACAATTATCGTAACTTACCGATTTTTTTGAAGAGATCCTCTAAATGACTTTTTCTAAACTCGACATGTAGGTATCTACATAAATCGCTTTCTTGCACCCCTAAACGTTACATAATACGTAAATATTATTAGTGGTAAACTTAATTTAGTTTTCAACCCTATCAGACTAATTTAAGAAGTACTAATCAGAGCACAAACTAAATAAAAATATGCAAAATACTAGTCAACAACGGATCGACGAAGAGCATTATTTTTCTAGGCAGCAAAACAAAAATAAACTACGTAGGTACATTATTATTTAAAACTACCTTCTAGTTCTAAAGCAGACCCTGTACGATCGTTATTACATCGGTATTAAGCAATATTGTCAGTAATATTGATCGTGTACGGTGTATAGAATGATCAAATGAAGTAAATTCAAGCAAATTGAATTCAGGAATAATATTCATAATGTTAATACTAGAAATCAGAACGCAATAGAAATGCCTAAACATCATACTGAAAAATATAAGTCTTCATTTAAATATACCTCTTCTGTAATTTATAATAATATTCCTTCTAGTCTAAAAGGCTTAAGCTATATAACTTTCAAAAATAATATCAAAAATTTTTTGGTAGGGGTAGGATTGGAAGAATGATTTTTTATAAATCAAAATCCTACCTATTAGTATACTACTGTCATTTTTTTTATTTTATTTTTTTTTTGGTTTTCTTTTTTACTTTTATCAATTTTATATTTATATTTTTAATAGTTTTATTGGCATAAATAAACATCTTTATTATTATTATTATTATTATTATTAAATTATTGAAGATTATTCGAATATTTTAATATTTTTATAATACTTAAGTATTACTGTTGTGTGAAATACTGCTTTAGAAAAAAATACTGATAATATGCACGCGTGTTGGTATAGTTGCCTAAGCAGTAGGTGGTAGATCTTGATGGAGGCGCAGCGAAGCTAAAGGGTTGTTGACCCCATTCTGCTATCTTAATTCAGTCCGCTAGAGTGATTCCGATTGGCCGAACTCGTGCGTCAGTGTCAGTTGTATATGGATCCATATTGACCAGTTTAATAATACCATTTACATTATTTTTGCTGTTTATTTCTTAATTTGTGAAATAAAAAGTTAAAGTCGTTAAATATTACAAAAGTTAATGCCGTTTAATATTAAGAAAATATCGTATCCTCGCTTAGTGAGGTGCATTTTAAATTAGTTCTGGGTGTTTAATTGAAGTTGGGGTATTTATTTTGGTTTAAACAGCTTTTCTCTAGGGAGTTTTATTAAATTTATGTTATAGGCATTATTTTAACATTTCGAAATTGAAAATTTTGGAAGAGTTTGTACGATTTCTTTCTATAAAAGTAATGTATTAAAAATAGAATTTCTTTAAACTTGTTACATAGAAATATTGTTAAGAGACTTGGCAACACAACAACCTAGCGCACTGTTATTTTGTTCTTTATATGGTCCTGTGTTTTATTTCCAGTAGTCTACAGTGAAAAACTTTTTTGAGGGGGGTTATTATCGCGAAGCGCCATTTATGACTATTTTTCCTCAATCTGAATTGGAATCAGAATTTCCTAGTTTGAATAATATATGCAGTGAATTTCATAACACCCTATATATATATATATATATATATATATATATATATATATATATATATATATATATATATATATATATATATATACTTTTTGTAGCAATGGGTCATTTTCAAGAGAGCCCGCCCACTCGTTCAGCTCACTTGGAAGGGTCGTTTACAAGGGGTCGTTCGAATGAACGATGGCTGCTGAATTGTGAAGTACAGAATCGCGGATTTCTTTACTTTAACGTGACACCTGCACTTGTTCATGTGTGCATAAAAGAGAGCATAAAACGCGGATGTGAATTACACATTTGCGACTGCCGACGTCCCGCTGCCTGATTGTGGCGCAACGGCTTCAAACAAAAATAATATACATAATATAAGTAAATTAAAAAAAAATATTGGAATGATTCAAATTTTTGTTTGTTAAATTTTCAAAATAAAAGTAAATAGATATTAACAAAAATGGTTTTATTGTGGATTAGATAATGATTATGTAATATGAATTTCAAAATTTTAACCTACCCGCAGTATACGTCTATGATTAGAAAACTTTGTTGCAGATTTCCGGCAAAGTAATTAATCGTTAATCGTAAAATAATAGTAATATGAAAGACGCACAAACTGTGTAATGTATTGTCATAGGCCTCTAGACGCTCCACCACTCTCGTTCTTATATTATACGTTTGAGCCGCTCGCGCTCTCTAGAGTCAAGACAAAGTCATGCTAACATTAAGGTTCACTAGAGTAGTGAGATCACGAAACGGCAGTGAATTGGCTGCCACAAAAAAAACACAAACTCCGCAGCCAATTCATTGTCGTTTCGTGATATCAGTACCTCAGTGAACTTCAATTTTAGCATGACTTTGTTTTATATAGGTGTTATAATACATTTTTATGTTTCAACTGTGATTGTGTCTGCGTCGCCAGTCTTTTGTAAAAATAATTTTGGTGCTCTGCCAATGCACCACTAAAAAGTCTTTCGAAGGTAAGATATTTTTAGCAGCACTGTGGCCGAGGGGTACGTAGAGTCTTTAGAAAATAAAAAGAAAATTGCCACACAAATAATGGGGTAGAAGGCATTTTGATATTCAAATGGATGTCGACTTGGAACACGATATTATAAAAGGAAATTAATGCCATGTGTTCTTTTAAAATAAGTTCTTTCGCGAGAACTAAATTTTATAATATTAATATGGATATTCTAAGAAAATATTATAAGTGTTGGACAATTATAAAAGTGATCCTAAGATTTTAATTTTTTTAATAAAGAAATAGGAACTGGTTACAAATCCTCTGAATTTAAAATCGAAGGAATGAGTGGAATTTATGATGTTCAGCTTCAATTCAATAATGATTCATATAAATTCTTTGAAACATAACACTTCATGATTACCCTTTAATAAATACAAATTTAGCTTTCAAAATTAGTAATAAAGAAAACAATTAGTTTGACATATAAACATATTTAAACTCGAAATAGGACGATATCTGCGGTCAAGAAAAAGACAAAGTAATATTGCTTTGGTGACATTAGGACGTGTTCCCGTCATAATGAATATATTAAAAACGGTCGTACGAATTTAGGAAATTATTATCTATAAAATATAAAGGCTAGTAATTATTTCTGCTGCGATTTAAATAAGTAGGTAGGTAAGCCCAACCGGCAAAAAAATTACTCGGGTCGTATAATAATTTTCTGTCAATACTTTAAATAAACTGCCTGTGAAACAATGATGGGCAAAATATAGTTCATGTGGTCGGCATAATAAAACTTTAAGTAACAAATATCTATCCCGTTGGGCAGTCCGAAATCTATTCGAGCAGTAAAATTATTAATTGGGCCGTGAAATTATTAGTCGGCTGGTGACAAAATAAATTAGGCTGTGAATAAAATGTGTTCGGTATTTAAATATCGTTCAGCAGTTTTTAAGCAGCGTTTCGTTTTCGGCAAAATATTTACTTTAAAAGCCAGAAAGTCAAACGACCTGTGTTTAATATTAAATTTTTGGTTGGCAAGGGTTTGAAGATAGCGGCGAGATTCGTTAGTTCGATCGGTTTCTTTAATTCGTCTGTTGAACTTTTGATCATCACTAAGATTGGCCACTTTTGATCTGTTACCAGAGGCGTCGATGCCAAAAATGAAGTACGTATGTATATTCACGTGAAATAAAAAAAGACGGTCAGGTGCGAGTTCAACTCGCTCGTAGGGGGTACCGAACGGCGTGCCGCGTGGCCCAGCGGCGTACCGTAATTTTAAGGAATTCGAAAAATTGAACTGCTGCTGCGGTCGAGTTCCCCGCGATGTAATGCTACTGGAGCGGCACTAACGGTGGGCAGCATGGGCGCCCACAGGAATTTTAAAGTTGTATATCTCTGTTGCTACATGCGGGACGCATATTTACAGATGCTAGCATGTGTTGACACCAGGGTGTTGAAATCAGCGAGGGTTTGGAAAAACAGTACATTTACAAATGCTACCAGATTTGGACACCAGAGGCGATCATAGTGTTGAAACCAGTTTTAGATATCCTGAGCAGTAGATAACCTTTTTCCATGATTTTGCCTGTACGGAAAATAGCAATAAAACGTTGTTGGAATATTGAAAAAATATATTTATTAAAGCAAAAGAACAAAATAAAAATAAAATATTAGGTTAATGAGCAGATCCATGCCCTTCAGCATTAGGCTGGTTATGTGAGATGTTAAGATGAATAATAAGTAAAAGCTAACCCAGATCGGCCCTACAAGGTGCAGAAATTAAAATCGCATAATAGTCGTGAAATACGCTCTCGGACAAGTTTACTCAGTTTTAGGTTTCATCAGTATCTTTTTAATAAAATGTCAGGTGTATGCGGTGCTGCCAAAATTTTATACCAATACGAATCGCGCAGTCGCAGTAAAAAAACTCGGCAAAGATAAAAAATTAAAAAAATATACTGATGAAACCTAAAATTGAACAAACCTGTCCGAGGACGTATTTTACAACTCTATGGCCACAAGAAGTGCTGTTGTATACGCCACACTGATGCTTGCTAGGCATTCTTTCAGATTGTTTGCAACGGTGACGAAGGAATATCTTTCAGTACACCTCCACACTTCTGCAGTCTCTCTCTCTCTCTCTCTCTCTCTCTCTCTCTCTCTCTCTCTCTCTCTCTCTCTCATTGGTGTTGTATACGCCACAGTGATGCTTGCTAGGCATTCTTTCAGATTGTTTGCAACAGTGAGGAAGGAATATCTTTGGCAACAGTGAGGAAGGAATATCTTTGAGTATACCTCCACACTTCTGCAGTCTCTCTCTCTCTCTCTCTCGCTCTCTCTCTCTCTCTCATTGCTGCTGTATACGCCACCCTGATGTTTGCTAACCATTCTTTCACATTGTTTGCAACAGTGAGGAAGGAATACCTTTGAGTATACCTCCACACTTCTGCAGTATCTCTCTCTCGCTCTCTCTCTCTCTCTCTCTCTCTCTCTCTCTCTCTGTCTCATTGCTGCTGTATACGCCACCCTGATGTTTACTAACCATTCTTTCAGATTGTTTCCAACAGTGAGGAAGGAATATCTTTGACTATACCTCCACACTTCTGCAGTGCCTCTCTCTCTCTCTCTCTCTCTCTCTCTCTCTCAAGGTGGCGTCAACAACAGCAATGAGAGAGAGAGAGACTGCAGAAGTGTGGAGGTATAGTCAAAGATATTCCTTCCTCTGTTGGAAACAATCTGAAAGAATGGTCAGTAAACATCAGGGTGGCGTATACAGCAGCAATGAGAGAGAGACAGAGAGAGAGAGAGAGAGAGACTGCAGAAGTGTGGAGGTATACTCAAAGATATTCCTTCCTCACTGTTGCAAAAAATCTGAAAGAATGGTTAGCAAACATCAGGGTGGCGTATACAGCAGCAATGAGAGAGAGAGAGAGCGAGAGAGAGAGAGAGAGAGAGAGAGAGAGACTGCAGAAGTGTGGAGGTATACTCAAAGATATTCCTTCCTCACTGTTGCCAAAGATATTCCTTCCTCACTGTTGCAAACAATGTGAAAGAATGCCTAGCAAGCATCAGTGTGGCGTATACAACACCAATGGGAGAGAGAGAGAGAGAGAGAGAGAGAGAGAGAGAGAGAGAGACACTGCAGAAGTGTGGAGGTGTACTGAAAGATATTCCTTCCTCACCGTTGCAAACAATCTGAAAGAATGCCTAGCAAGCATCAGTGTGGCGTATACAACAGCACTTCTTGTGGCCATAGAGTTGGAAAATACGTCCTCGGACAGGTTTGTTCAGTTTTAGGTTTCATCAGTATATTTTTTAAATTTTTTATCTTTGCCGAGTTTTTTTACTGCGACTGCGCGATTCGTATTGGTATAAAATTTTGGCAGCACCGCATACACCTGACATTTTATTAAAAAAGATACTGATGAAACCTAAAACTGAGCAAACCTGTCCGAGAGCGTATTTCACGACTATTATGCAATTTTAATTTCTGCACCTTGTAGGGCCGGTCTGGGTTAGCTTTTATTTCTTATTCATCTTAACATCTCACAAAACCAGCCTAATGCTGAAGGGCATGGATCTGCTCATTAACCTAATATTTTATTTTTATTTTGTTCGTTTGCTTTAATAAATTTTTTTTCAATATTCCAACAAAGTTTTATTGTTATTTTCCGTACAGGCACAATCATGGAAAAATGTTATCTACTGCTCAGGTTATCTAAAACTGGTTTCAACACTATGATCGTCTGTGGTGTCCAAATCCGCTAGCATTTGTAAATGTACTGTTTTTCCAAACCCTCGCTGATTTCAACACCGTGGTGTCAACACATGCTAGCATCTGTAAATATGCATACGGGACCCATACCAAATTCAGGTGAGCCTACTAGGAATGTTTTGGTAAAGAAAAGAAGTTAAATTTTTCCTTGGCCCCCCCGTGAGAAAAAAATTAATACGTTTAGGTATTTTATTTATTATTTTTTCTAAACAGATTTTACACCATTTCGTCGAAAATTTTTTAATTTTATGAGAAAAATATGTGTTACTTGAAAGTTAAAGTCATTTGAATTTTTTAAACTTAAAACGTAATTTGAAAAAAATCAAATGACTCTAACTTTATCTACTCCTATTAAATTATATATTAATTATTCAACTACTTTTGAACAATTAATAGTATCTATAAACAAACAGCGTGAGTTATAATAACTCACTGCTATAACTCACTATAATAAATCGGAAAAGCTTTACGAACCGAATATCAAGGTGGCTCTGTACAAGCCGATTGGCTGAAAGGAAACAGCCCATTATTGTTACTGAGGGAAGTAATGTCACTCGAATAATTTTGACGTTTTCAAATTAAGTTAATAAAGTTAATAAAGTTCTTTCTCTGTACTTGTATCTTAGTATTTATTGTTATAGTCGTAGATAAAGTATAGTATTCAACTTGCGGTAATGGTCATAACTCACTTGATGAATTACATCACTCGCCTGCGGCTCGTGCTGCAAACTTCATCTGCGTGAGTTATGACCTACATTACCGCTCGTTAAATAATATACTATTATTTTTTACGTAATTAATTACCCCTTATTACACGCTAAGTTAATTTTAGAGCAGTCACAACAGTATTAGATTACCCATCAATTTGTAATGTTACAATATTTTTTCAGCAGTCAACTTGATTTTGGAGCAGACAAAAAAAAATAAAATGTAATTTATTTCGCACAGACCAAATATTTATTTAGTTGCAACTTATTTTTTTTACTGCTTAAAAGATTTTGAAGCTGCTTATTCAAATCTAGAACGCAGACCAATTTTTGTTTTATTACCTGATCAAGCTTCACCGCCCAATCCATCATTTCGCCGGCCAATCGTATATTACGAGGTGTCAAAATTGTAAAATTTCGCTGCCCGTTTAAATCACACCCAAATATAAATATGTTAAAATTCGTGTCAACAGGGTCTGGATTAGGATGTTGTATGGTAATTAAAACTTCTGCCATTATTTGTAAAAAAGTCTATTTTGATTGGGGTTTTATTTTCATTTTATATCCTCTAAAAAAACTTTATATATTACTAAAAACGAAAAATGCAGAAAATTATGTTTTTTTCTCCTTAGTCATTCCATAGAAAGAAAATTTAATAAAAAAATCCCATTATAAACTTATTTTTAATCTCTTTTTAGAATGCTTTCAAAAAATTAATAACTTAAGCTAATATTTCACTTCCCCAAAAAGAGTAGCTACCTTTTTACGTTTAAACACAAAGAATACTTTAAAAAACTTAATCGTCTTTGTTAAGGGTAAAGTGCCATTTTAAGAAATTTTTCCTCAATAAGTCCCATTCATAATTCACGATTAAAAGAGAATTTATAAAGTCCATTGTTTTTTAGCTAAGCTTTTGATAAAATCTGGCGAAGTGAGTTATTGTTGTTTTCTGGAATTTCTTTGAGCCCTTAATTATGTACTGCGGCTAAAATTATTTCATTTAGTGAAGAACCTGTATCGTTACTAAACACAAATTGTAAGCAATATTTGAAACTTTATTTAAGACTGTTCTTTCAACAATTAATTAGGTAGCGCCAACACTTTCCCAACATAACGTAACGTAAGATAAAAATCCTCAAAGTGTGCCGGGGAATCAATCAGGCATGTCTTGAACTATTACTCTTGAAAGGTAACATAGGTAAAAGGTATAGGTGAATGAAAAAGAGAACAGTCAAGTTCTGAAGTTTTTATTTTTAAGAAAATTCAATATGGTAATCATAGTAGGGGAGTTAACGACAGAAATTTCCGGGTCATTTTCGCAAGCTTTATTTTTTTGTATGAGTTACGTGTGTAATATATAATAGTTATATGAACGTCTGCCGGCGCACCCACATGATAGTGGCTTACAGGAGGGTTACAATTACAGCTGAAAATAAACAAAAAAAAAAATTATAGCCGCATACGCTAAACTTATTGTACGTAGCAGTTGAAACATAAGAAGCTTAGAAAATACCGTCTGCCACCTAAATTCGACAACAAACCTCGTCTGCCACCCACATAAGTAAGCGCAAAAAAAATATTAAAAAATTTTATACCCGCAAAGATGAAATTAATGAAAATTCTTCTTTTTATAGTAACAAACACAAAAATAATAGTCTGCCACCAATAAGATACAACGAAGGTCGTCTGCCAAGCCTATGAAGTTGCGCTCGGCATACACCGCGCGAGCACCACGACTACGACGCTGCATCTTTATCGGCTTGAAAGACGATCTTTGTTGTTCTAAATTGTTGAACGACTATCATGAAGTTGTTTTTTATGTTATACATTTATTCACTGAATTTAAATCTGTTCATTTGTAGAGTATAGAAGGAGTCATCGCGTACACGTACTCTCGGTGTTCAAAATGTATCTTAAATATATTGATGAATTTCAATAAAATATTACTGTCTTACAATGTCATTAAGAGATTATTTTTTAAGGCATAATTATTTATTGATTTTCATTTTAAAGAATTCTATATTTATTATTAATAAATATGAATGAATATGAATATATAATTATTAATAAATATAGAATTCTTTAAAATGAAAATCAATAAATAATTATGCCTTAAAAAATAATCTCTTAATGACATTGTAAGACAGTAATATTTTATCGAAATTCATCAATATATTTAAGATACATTTTGAACACCGAGAGTATGTGTACGCGATGACTCCTTCTATACTCTACAAATGAACAGATTTAAATTCAGTGAATAAGTGTATAACATAAAAAACAACTTCATGATAGTCGTTCAACAATTTAAAACAACATAGATCGTTTTTCAAGCCGATAAAGATGCAGCGTCGTAGTCGTGGTGCTCGCGCGGTGTATGCCGAGCGCAACTTCATAGGCTTGGCAAACGACCTTCGTTGTATCTTATTGGTGGCAGACTATTATTTTTGTGTTTGTTACTATAAAAAGAAGAATTTTCATTAATTTCATCTTTGCGGGTGTAAAATTTTTTAATATTTTTTTTGCGCTTACTTACGTGGGTGGCAGACGAGGTTTGTTGTCGAATTTAGGTGGCAGACGGTATTTTCTAAGCTTCTTATGTTTCAACTGCTACGTACAATAAGTTTCGCGTATGCGGCTATAATTTTTTTTTGTTTATTTTCAGCTGTAATTGTAACCCTCCTGTAAGCCACTGTCATGTGGGTGCGCCGGCAGACGTTCATATAACTATTATATATTACACACGTAACTCATACAAAAACAATAAAGCTTGCGAAAATGACCCGGAAATTTCTGTCGTTAACTCCCCTACTATCACGGCAGAACAAAAAGTTTTTATGATCATAAGTTATTTTAGAAATAGTAGAAGGGTTGATAGCCAGTGGGTTTATTCAACACGGGACGCCATTTAGAATTTTAAAACAGAATTTCCACACATAGTCCTGTTACCAGTTTCGCCAAGGTTTGACTAGATCTGTGGCTTTGTTTAGAGGAACAGGAAGTGTGAATAGACAGGAAACCAGTGGGAGACCCAAAGTTCGCACTGCATAGAAAGTAGAAGGATTGAGACCAATTGTTATTGAACACCCACAAACCGCTATTGTGCGTTCAAGCCAGCAAGTAAATGCATACGAAACCTGCAATACAATCCTGAAATGTGACCTGCGCACGCTTGTCGTCTAAGCTCAGTCCAAGAATTGTTACCAAACGACAAGGCAATTTTCAGAGTGGTTTATAAGTAATTTGCATATTAATGAAAACTTATTTGAAAAAACCTTTTTTACTGACAAGGCATGGTTTTACCTCTCTGGTTCTATAAATTCTCAACAAACGAGAATGTGGATTTCTGAAAATCCACATTTCTTTATAGATAAGCCTCTGCATTCATAGAAAGTTGGCGCGTGGACTGCCATATCAAAAAGAAAGTTAATTGGACTGATTTTTTTGAAGGTAGGTACTCTCAATTCGGCGCGATACCGTAATGAAATTTTAGAAAATTTTGTAAATGCATTAGACGATGAAGAGATGCGACTAGGCTACTTCCATCACGACGGTGCACCAATTCAAGTAACTCTTGATAATCACAGCCCCACAAAAAAAAAATAAAAAAATGGTACTCCTATCGAGACAACTATATCCGTATGTAATTTTCGACGCTGAATCCGAATCCGAGGTCAAAAAAAATCGTACACCCCCAAAACCAACCCCTAGCCCTAAAAAACACCTAAACAGCGTAAAAATGACAACGCTCCACGAATCGTCTTAAATCTCAATAAATCGAAGTAAATATAAAAATTCAAGTATATAACGCATAAATACAGAGTTAACACTACTTTCCATTGAAAATCACCAGGATCCAGAAAATCACCATACAACAGGAAACTTAAAAAAATGCAGTCATTGCAAAAAAAGCTTACGATGCCCATTTTTTTGCAAGGAGTGAGTAACTGCATTAGTTCCGATGCGATGCGCAAAATCTACCCCCACAGAGGGGCGGAAACCACCCGTAGATTAAAGTTGCAAGGAAAATCGGGCAAAAAATTTTGTCATCGTGATTTCTATTTTAATCGATGCTAAAATTGGTTAAATATATGCAGCACTGCAGTTTGGAAGTTGGGTTGGGTTGGGTAGGGGTGGTTTCCGCCACTTTATGGGGGTAGTTTTTGAGCATCGCATCGAGACTTATTCAGTTACATACTGTTTCTAAAATAACTGAGCATCGTGAGCTTTTTGCAATCACTGCAGTTTTTTTAAATTTCCCGTTGTGTGAGGGGTAGTTTTCACTCACTCATGAGTGTGATTTTCAATAAAAGTGGTGTTAACTCTGTTTATATTGAATTCGATTTATTGAGATTTAAGACTATTCGTGGAGCATTAAGTCATTTTTACCCTATTTAGGGAGTGTTTTTTTAGCGCTAGGGGTTGATTGTTGGGGTGTATGATTTTTTTGACCTCGGATTCGGATTCAGCGCCGAAAATTACATAGGGATACAGTTATCTCGATAGCACTTCCAAAAAAATTTTTTTGAAGGGCTGTGTAATTGGAGTAATTTTCACCCTCTCATGGTGATGTCACTGAATGACTTTGGTGCAATGTGTAAGTATTCACCTCCAAACTGCAGTGCTGCATATCTTTAGCCAATTTTAGCATCGATTAAAATATAAATCACGATGACAAAATTTTTTGCCAGATTTTCCTGGCAATTTTAATCTAGGGGTGGTTTCCGCCCCTCTGTGGGGGAAGATTTTGAGCATTGCATCGGAACTAATACAGTTACTCGCTCCTTGCAAAAAAACTGGGCATCGTAAGCTTTTTTTGCAATCACTGCATTTTTTTAAGTTATCAGTTGTATGAGGGGTAGTTTTCACCCACTCATGGGGGTGATTTTCAATGGAAAGTAGTGTTAACTCTGTATTTATGCGTTATATACTTGAATGTTTATATCTAATTGGATTTATTGAGATTTAAGACTATTTGTGGAGCGTTAAGTCATTTTTACCCTGCTGAGGTGTTTTTTAGCGCTAGGGGTTGATTTTGGGGGTGTACAATTTTTTTTGACCTCGGATTCGGATTCAGCGTCGAAAATTACATAGGGATATAGTTGTCTCGATAGGAGTACCAAATTTTTTTTTTTTGTGGGGCTGTGTAATTTAAATTTTTGCGAAGACCGAATCGTTAGTCATAATATGCCAGTTAGGTGGCCACCACGGTCCTGCCATCTCACGCCGTGCGACTTTTTTCATGGCAACACATTAAAAACTCGGTTTTTAAAACCCCTTGTGAAAATTTAGAAGATCTACGGGCTAGATTTACAAATAAATTTCAAGAGATTAACAACTCCCCCCAAGTGCTCACCAATGTTTTGGATGCTGTAAAAAGAAGAATGAGAACATGGTTGGACGTAAAAGTCACTCATTTAGTTAAAAATTATAATTTTGAAGTTCTTTGGTGATTTTCTTTAATTCTCTATTATGCAGTGACAGTGACAAAAAATTTAATTTCCTTAAAAATAAAAATTTGTGTAGAAAGGTTTGTACCATCATATTTAAAAACAAAGGAATGTATATGATTACAACAAAAAATATTTTGCATCAATAAAGAAACAATATCAGTTATATTGGCCATTGTAATAGAACATACACACACAAATTTCGGTGAAATGAACTCGAAACTTTCCCCAACAGTAAGTTACAGTACTCGATATTTTAAATGTAAGCAAAATTTTACTATTTCAGGAGAGATTTCAAGTATTGGTGATTGCCGAAAGTTAAGAATTCCTTAATTCAAAAGACTTATGTTGGGTTGGTTGCATAAAAAATTTAATCAAGTAATAAGTTTAATGGACGTTCAGAATAATTCTGAACGTCCCGGCCGCAGATAAAATTATTGTATTTGTCGACGTCAATGTTATACGTTTTGTTACAATCAAAGTTCCCGGTTATTGGTTCAATTGCTTTGAGCAACCCGCTATAAGTATAGTTACGGCAGATAAAATTCGGACACCAATCCATCATTTTATGACGTTTAAGTGTATTTCGGTAAGTTTGGCACACGCACACTTTAATTTGCCCTAAAAACTAAATATGAAACTGCAGGTCATAAAAAATGATATGCGATAGCAATACCTACCTGTGGAGCTTATGTTGTTGACGATACCAAATACTTCGTCACTTTGCCAACATTTCTTAAGTGTTAGGTCATTGTCCACCCACGTTTCGTCCATATATATGATATTCCTTTCTTCTTCTCTATATTTTTTAATTTCTCTTAAATACTAATATCGCCAATGCAATATGTTGGGCCTTTCCATCAATATTTTTCTTTTATTTTGACATTTGCGAAAATAAAAGCCGCTTGCTTTCAATAGCCACCTTAACGTGTCTTTGCTATTAGGAAAGTCCATGTCCTCTCTTAATTTTTGTAGAAGTTTCCTCATTGTGGGGACAACATTCAGTTCCAAATAGAATTTTTCAAGAGTGCGCCTAATTATGCCAAAATCGGCGTCGTCGATCTTGTTGTTGATAGAAAGACGAGGCCTTTTTTTCCCAGGAGATGATAGTGGTTGCTCCGGGTGTTCTCTCCGTCTCTCCTCATCTCTCCGAATTATTTTTACCGAATTTACGCTTACTCCCGTATATGAGGCGGTTCGTTCAACTTTTTGTTTTAGTGGCAATTTAAATTGATTATTTGCATCTTCTTCATTGCACACCCTATAAACATGGCCAATTACGTCCCGGGCTTGGCTATCCAAGGCTTTCCCCGCGTGTACTCATTTATTTTAATAAAAATCACAACAATAAACAACAAATTTCAATCAACTGCTTCTCCGCCACTGCCAGTCGTCCGTTAAACCTTCAGCCCAGCCTTCAGATGTTTATTATACTTAAGTGGGACAAAAAAAACATGTATAATGAAAAGAGACGGAATATTCATCACAGGAACGATATTTTTAGTCGGCGTCCTGGATTGGTCGAATGCAAGGCCGTTGCCAGATTTAACAGAAGAAAGGGTTAACTAAGATTTTTAAAAATATTAGGCCTGGTGCCTTACGCTGATTGAAACGTTGTTTTGTGTACGATTGCTTTATTTTTTATTGAAAAGTTAAAAATCTAATTGGTATACAACTTTCAAAGAGATAAATTTACCTATATTATAACATAAATTAAAATGAAAAACTGTTTACAATTATTTTATTTAAATTTCTATAAATAATTGACAACCGTGTAAGTTTTTGTCCGCATTTTTCCGCCAGCTCTAGACTCGTGCAACGTACTTTCTGTTACCTTTCAAGAGTAATAATAAAATTCAAGACTTGCGTAATTGATTCCACGGCATACTTTGAGGACGTTTTATTATTGACCTTACATTACTTATATTACTACCATTTTAAACACTTTCTTTATATATGATTCACTGACTTTATGCTTAAAAAAATAAAAACATGGTAAATTATTTCTTCTTATTTATCTTTTAAGTTTCCTAACTCAACAGACCACTAAAATCTAAACATTAACAAAAGTACGCTGTAATAATTAAAAATACAAAACACATATCAGAAATTTAACATGTTTGAGGCGCTTTTATTAATAACATTTGTATAACCACTTTATCAGAATATATACAAACTTTTTTAGACGATAGATTGTTCTTACCAAAGTGTTCGTTACTTCAGCTTCTGTTTACCTCAGTGATGATTTTACAGTGATCATTTTGTGATTCAAAATTGGACAAAAATTTTAGATAATTATTAAAAGACCAGTATCTACAACATAAATAAAACGAGCATGCAGCAACAGGAATGTATGGGAAGAAAGGTAGAACAACACCAAAGCGGAAATAGGCGGACGAAATCAGAGAGATTTTAAGGGGAATAGGTTTAACTGAAGAAAAAGCTCAGGGTCGGGCGTCGCGTCGTCGTGAAACTATTAACCAGGAACATGTCCACATAAAATTGGAAAATGATGCAGTCGAAGAAAGGAAAATAATGCAAATTAAAGGAATACAAAATATTATTGGAGAAATTCAAATTTCCTGGGTTATTAGAGGAATCGTTCAACTAGCTTCGGTAAAAAATTCAGTTATACAGGATGTTTCGTTGCGGAGCTATTGAACGTCAAAGTCGAAATATCCGCGATTTCCGTTAAAATCGGATACAGGGCGCAAAAGTGAATTAAATCGATATAGAATTCCATTGAAACTGGTGAGGATCGAAAAACTAACTAATTCTTTTGATTTTTTTTATGTCGAAAAATGTCATTTGCAGATTCCTCTTTGGTCCCTAATAACGAAAATAAAGCGTCGGATCGAAAAAACGGATTAATAAGTGAAACTTTAAAATCTCAAATACTTTCTTTTTGCAATACATTTACCTAAACCTGAAATTACAGGAAACTGGATATTTTTGGGAAAAACTGGAAATTTCTATTTTTGATTTATATATTTCACGGTTTTTAATTTTTTGTTTGGTTCAAATTAAAATACCACATCATCGTCATCGGAAAGAGCTCGTCGAGATACATGATATCCATATTTTTTAGTTTCTTTATTCTTTATAGGAAGGGAGCAATCGCCGATTAAATTTAGATGTTTGCCTTTTTTGCCATCGACATCGGGACATTTGAATCAGTCTGTATTCTTTACTATTTAATTTTCCCCAATTTTTAACACTATCTTATAAATGGATAATCACATTTTAAAATAAATACCGAATGGGTTCATCCAGGAGCGTATTTAAAGAGTAAAAACCGAAGTTTCTCGATTTTTTCCGACAAATCCTATTTTTAACCGACATTATTCCACACTGCTTTCGTTATTTAGTAATTCTTTTTGAGTTTATTTTATCCGTTACTTATCTAAGAATACCACCCACTAATTTAAATCGCATATTATTTTCGTTAAAGTTATAAATAAATAGGTTTATTTGCATCGGGGACATGCAAAATTTGAAAATTTTTGAATTTTCGAAATTTCGAAGATGCCATGAAAACAAAAAATTTCAGTTTATTTACTCGAAATTATTAAGATATGATGTGTCAAAATTTCTCAAAAATGCCATTTTTGTTGCAAAATTGAAAGGTTTCGGCTTGAAATATACACGAATAAGATTTTAGGAACCTTTTACTTTAAGTGCTGGGATATTTCATTGGATAAGTTGCGCATTAACTGCCATTTTTATTGATTTTTCAGTAACTTTACAACACTGGAATTGGGCATGTACTCATTCTGAGTCATAAATTCACTTTTGACGACACAGCCAGGCCAGGGGCGGAGCCAGGTTCTAGGAAAGGGGGGCTAGACTTAAAGCGTTACTAAAACTTAAATATTTACCCCAAAATTCACAAAGAAGTTTTAAGACTTGAGGCCCAGATAAAACCAGACCAGATGCGAAAGCTCCAATGTCGCCTGTACGACCCGCCAGCCCGGTCTGGCCTCTAGTACGGAGACCGAGGTTATAAATTTAAATCACAACATCACAGCCAGTGCCGTGTCTTCTTCAAATGTGACGTAACTGCCGTATAGTACAGACGCCTGCACTATCGCAAAGCGATGGTGCAGGCAGCCGAAGTGAAGCGCCTCAAGGTCATTGAGAGTGAACACGATATTTGACAGTCTTACGCATCTGGTCTGGTTTTATCTGGGCTTGAGGTTTAAAAAAATGTATTAGTATTAGTTATGGTACTAACTATTAACACTGGTGCTGAGGTTGACTGAAGTCAGGGGGCAATTATGATATTATGCTGTTGTTGGCCGGTTAATATGGGGGGCTTGATCCCCAAAGTCCCCCTCCCCCGTAGATTCGCCACTGGACACAGCCAACGTTTTATAAGTTTCGAAATTCGCTCGAAAACTTTCAATAGAAAATTCTTTTTTTTTTGTTAACAAAGACCAAAATAAATGGATAGCACCATCACCTTGACTTTATGTAGAGACTTTTAAAAAATGTATTTCAGATTTATTTGGGTTATATGCATATTCCCTTAGCACTTCTTGGTGTTTATTATTTAAGTTGAACGGTGAGTACAAGTCCGGCCCTGTCTTTTAGCCAACCTCTAAACGTAAAGTAGGATCAGACTTTAGGGTACCATAAATCATAAGTGACTTGGCCACCATTTCGCGAGATCTAAGAAAAAGTTTACTATAACCAATATATTACCAATGAAAACTAGCGGCTCAATGCAAAAATACCCCCGACAGAAATATTAGCGATTTGAAGCGACCCGGTGGAGTTTGCGCAGTAGAGTGGAAATCTTACCAATCGTCACGAAAGTAAACAGAACGTGACCACAACCGCCCCAGTGTGACAAACGCACAATCTAGAAAATAAAAAATCATAAATCATAATTAAACTTCGGAGCCTAAAATGACAATCATTTGCCAGCATCTTCTTTACCAAATGATTTCGTGGCATAAAAATACCGTTCCTATACATTTTGAGTACCTATTTTAGTATGCCGGGTAAGCCAAGAAAAATACAGGTACTAAAGTATATGTCGCTGGTATTGTAAAACACTGTATGTGGGAGTGGGTTGTTATTTATGTAATTTTAAGTAGCAAATTCCAGTTGTACCTACTATATTATGTTGTATATTTTTATTCATATAGGTACTCAGCATGTTTCAGTTAAACACAATACAAACTTTTTTAATATTTATTTTGGTATATATTTTGTATGTTCATAAATTTAATGAACATAGTATTTAAAAAAGTAAAAACTTAATTATTTTAGAAAAATTAGTACCTCATTAGGTACTACTATTTACAACAGATATATGGCCCGTGTTACGACAGCAAGGGAAGTCCAACACGGCAACGCGACCAGGGAGCGGCCGGGGCTGATGTTGACCCTTGGTACCCATTGCGTGACGACGGTACGTGGTAACGACTCTTACCGATAAACTTACAGAGTCGAAGAGAGTAGTTTGCATGTAGCTTGAGAGGGATTTTGGTTATTTACATTTCCCTAATTATTTAATTTTTATAAAAGCATAATAGGTTCTGTATCAGAATGAGGAGAAGAAATAGCTTTACCGCGCGGTTCCGCACTTAAATTTAAGGTTATATAATCTAAAAGGACTGCTTATCAAAATGGTACATAATTCCAACTGAATCTAGCCGAGTCTGCAATTGGCGGGATCTTTATTTTTGAATAATTTAATAAAAAGGGCACTAATCTTGACCGAAAATCAAAAAGCATTTTCAAAAGTGGAACTACTTAGCAAATACAAAGTTTTTCTTAAAATTATAAACATATACTTACCTTGAAAAACACAATAGTAGGATTAGCAAAAGTATACGTACATAACAAATGCCTTAAATTAGGCGTTAGTCACAAATACGCGAATTGATGCACACTTACAACGCACAGTGGTTCCGACTATATGGAGAGTGTGGTCATAATTGTTGTAATTAATATTTTTGGAAAATTAATAACTGAAAATGCATTTTTGTACTTAAAAAAGGGTTATTGTAAACAAACCATACAAAAAAATGATGAAGTATCGGTCTAACTAGAGTGATAAATGTTTCATAATACAACTTTTTATTATTATAATTTTTTTTCTACAGTGTGCATCATTCTACAAACACTTAACTTTTGTCAGATTTGTTCTACTATGATTTTGCAAAGTTTAGGAAAAAGGCAACAGTTTTTATTACTTTGTTTCACATTTTACTTAACCATTAAATATGCAAATTATGCATATGTTTGTATTCTCCATTTTGTGTGATTTTATTTGATACCACAGACACTGAATTTGAAAGTAAAACAAACTCGTTTACCCCCAAAAAAACAACCCCCAAAATTTTGAATTAATCTTTTTGTATTTTAAATCTACTTTTATTCTGTGACCTATACCTATGCTAAATTTCAGCTCTTAACGTTTAACAGTCTTGGAAAAAGAGGACTGTGACAGGCAGACACCGAGTTGATTTCATGTGTTCGGTTTGTTTAAATTTTGGTGCAAAATAGTAACAATAAACTACAGACAGAAAAGGCCGTTAAAAAGTCAAACGCTTAACTCATATTAATTTAACTATTATTTTCTATAAAACATGCTTAGTCAACATATTTTTCTGAATAATATATAACTAATAATAATACATTAATACTAGTACACATGATACAGTTTGTTGAGTAGTGAATATATCTTAAAATTTACAACTGTTTTTCAAAACAATTATGATGATAATTCTTGTTACAGAACTTAAAAAAAATTAACTATTGTTCCTAGATATTAATCCAAGCTTCCACATAATGTTAAAATAAAATTTGAGAAACAAATATTTCGATTAGTGCCAACATAGCGTTCTTTTCCACCCTTTATTATACCCAATCAAGACCGAAGTCTAAGTATTGTGTACCGTGGGTTAACTGGGGAATCGACTCACACATCCAGAGCTGGAAACATCCGTAGGGATTTTACCAGCCCTTTAAGAGGATGTGTGGGGTGGTACCACCTCGGTCGAGGAAGAATTCCTCTACCACCTTCCGTTAACAATCACAATCACTGTGCAACGCTGGTAAATCTTATATTCAAATTTCACTCGTTCCCATCTGCATCAAACCTAACGTGATAATTTTATATTATATTTTGGGGTAAAATAGTTTGTTATTATTCAATAACAATATTTAATACGAATGTAAGGAATTTAAAAACCTAATATTTTTGACTTATTTCTTGCTAAATGTTAACAAAACCACATT
The DNA here is from genome assembly GCA_963971165.1 of Philopedon plagiatum. Classification (NCBI taxonomy): domain Eukaryota; kingdom Metazoa; phylum Arthropoda; class Insecta; order Coleoptera; family Curculionidae; genus Philopedon; species Philopedon plagiatum. The sequence goes on along the minus strand of OZ020190.1, from coordinate 44,500,478 downwards.
GTGCGGCGTTGTTTTTGGTTTACCGTTATTTGGTGGCTTACTCGTCGCCACTTTTTATTTGGTTAGGATTTTCAGCGTGGTTTTTGTGTGATTGTGGTTATGATTTCCATGGTTCGGGTGAATTTATTTCTAAAACGTTACTTTAGACATTTGCATAGACTTTGTTAGTGACTTTTGAAAGCCGGTTCTGTACAGTACCGACATCGACAAGGAACTTTCCTAACTGCGCAAACTCGACGGGCCCTGGTCGGATGAAGAAAATATAAGCAGAGAACTCTCGAGGATATCCAATTCATTTTTTTTACTATGTGTAATGGCAGTTTCTACCACAGTGTATACCAAAAAACTCTGGGTAAAAAAACTAAAATGTGGTAGGCCTATTAGTACCTAGAAAAGTGAGATGTTAAAATAAAAAAAAAATATGACTACTCTAACCCAAGTTAATAATAACCCAAGTTTCAGACTGTTTGTTAATCTACAGCCACGAAACCCTTTTTAGTACGGAGTTGAACAGCGTTTGAGTAATTTCTTGCCTAAGGGTACACCTTTCCCAAAAACCTTAAATTCTCATGTACCTGATGTGATAACTTAAATCCGCAGACGTCTCGTCGCTTAGACCATTAACTTTCCTCATTATTCTTATGCCCTGCGAACTCAATTAGGATCTGTAGGGACTTTAGGTTTAAATTATCTTTGTCGGTGTAAATAAGTTAATTGTTTTAAGCGCTGTGCCGCTTTACCATCAGAATAAAAGGCAGCTGCTGTTTTATTGATTGATTTATCTTTGTTAAGGTTACATAACCTAAATTTTTATTTCAGTCGCTTCGATTTATTCTGATAAGCTTATTGCAGTTATTTTCTTTTAGTCTTTAAAATAAAAACCCATCTTTAACTCAGTTATATTTATTCCCGTTTTCCTTTAATCAGACAGTACTTTTAAGTGGGTAAATCAAAAATATATGTACCTACGTGCAAAATCTCAAATATCTCCCAATAGCGCCCATTACGGTAGTTCGGAGATCGGTCGATCAGCTGATTTGAAGATCACATGAAGCAATAAAAAAGGACTGGGGACAGGGGCAGGGAAACAAAAGCGAGATAAGAATATGTAGTTTGTAGTCTACAAAAATTACCTATGCGGAAGAAGTTCTTTGATGTCGGTAATTTTTTACAATTTAGTATAATACTAATACTAATAACTTATAATAGTGACAAAAACCGCGAATGCGAATAATAATACCGAAAGCAGAAACCTACCGGAAAAAATAGTAAATGGATGCTTTTACCTTTTTTTTATGTGGTGCAGTAAAATTTTGAAGCATCGCTCAAAAAACATTTTTAAATACGTAGGAAAATAATATCTTATTTCATATAAGTGATTTTTTAAGTATAATGCGTCCTTGGCAATTATAAATTATTTATATAGGTTATTGTTGGACAATTGTAGCGTAATTCATTATTTTTTTTAGTAAAACAAATTTGAAACAATATTCCCCTCAAAAATAAAATTTTAGCAACGTCACATGTGCGGGCGCGCGTATTATCAGGCTTTTGGGTGTTAAACAATTTTTTTTAGTTGCTCGATTAAACAAAAACAAGTGTTGAGTGTGTCTGTAGACTACTCCAGGAGTCACACATTCAAATATATGCAGTGAATTTTGAACACCCTCTATATGAGAATGAGGATCAGTAATTTTGAAAATTACTTTAAAGAAAATAAGAGTCAAAATAAACAATTTTTTATCCATCGCTACTAAGCTTAATTTCTAAGTGCGAGGCGATGTTCCCAGCAGTGGGCTAGGCATTGAATCGCTGTGGTCACGTACTCATTTGGAAATGGATGTATTAACTTGATACGTACGAGGCTATAGTGTAGGCCAGGTGCTGAGCGATGTGCAGTGAGACCCAGATCATAAGAGGAGTTCGTTCTCGTCCGAGGAGGCACCACCACGACCTAACACATCTAATTAAAGGGCTGGTGAAATCCATACGGATGTGTCCAGCTCTGGATGTGTGAGTCGGACCCTACAGTACACCCACGGTACATATAGTACTTAGGTTTAAACCTTTGTAGCGTGTCCAAAGATAAAAAAAAATTAGGTGTGTACATTTGCCCCTTTACACCCACAATGCGGTGGTGATTTCCTTGGCCTCTCAACTACTTTCGTTTATAGTGGATTTACTTGGGTAAAAAAGGCTTTCCTGTATTTTTGGTATATTATGAGTATTGTCTGGTTTTGACATACACATAATTAATTTCTGCTTAGTATTGCAGCAATCTATGCAACAGACTTTCCGCACACTTTCCTAGGTGAGCATGACATGTTATAAAATATGATAATGCTATGTACGAAATTAAACTTTAACATATCTGTTCACAAAGCATTAAGGCATGGTCGATAATAATTAACATATTTGTCGTGGCTGGGTGTGGCCACAATCACAAACATAATAAACACAGTCGGCCAGATTCTCTAACGCTAGACCGGTCTTATTTGACAACCAAAAGTTTTAAACTGAAATCACTGTTAAAGAACTAAATCAGTGATTAGATCCAAAACTCCGTTGCATCACCTGTATATCAGCAATTAGAAAGAAGTGATCTTTAATTAAGTACAACAGCCATTCAAGGTTGTTTAAAATATCGATTAGTTGTAATGTCAGTGAGTAACGTCAAAGTGGCAGATTTTTTTTCTTTTTCGCTTTGTATGATTTGTTTATTTTGTTATAATTCACAATGGATTTTAGTAATTTAAATGAAAATATTTTTATTAATGATGATTTGAATATAATAGACATTATTGAATTTGGATATCCACGTGAAACTTAAGAAAGAAATAATAATTTCGACGAGTTAGATGATTACACTTTCTTCAGAGGTTTTCAACTTGCTAAAAACACTGTATTACATTTACTGGAACTTATGAGTAAACTCATTTTCTAAACCATAAACAATGATCAGTTCACGACTTGACAGCAACGAGTAAGCAGTAATAATGATCTTGGAGAAACGTCTGCCAGATTCCATTAGGAATTTAACAATTGTGGTTTCTCGGGAGGCGAGTTTAAGTTTTTTTGTTCTAAGTGGCTACCTACCAATTTTTTTAGACCATTGGATAGCTCTTTAAAATCCCTTTTAGGTGATATATAACAAAATGTAGTTTGTTTTCAAAATGGCGGCATTGGAGGCATTTTTCTCAGTTTGGGTAGTTCGCCATTTTGATGTCCCTGTTTCTGTTTTTATGAAATAACTCAGTAGTTTAGTCAAATATTGCTCATGTTGTTTAACACACTTAAATACTACTCTTAGGAATTATCGATATTCATGCTAGCAATGGTTGTTAATGACTAGCACAGCCCATCGTAAAGATTGTCGCTATAAAGTAGGAGCGAGGTTCATACTATAAACTTCATAGGCAGCTGTGTATATATCGCCTCCGCCTCCGCGATCTAAGTTATAATTATGATATAATATGACATCAAGTTCACAGTAGCCAAGGAGTTTTGTACGACTACAGCAATTATTTGCTGGATACAGCCACTACAGGAGGTTGGGGTGACGGTAATGAGAAAGAAAAAGACTAAAGTGTACGCATATAGACATAAAATAATAAAATGCGTATCAGTTTTAAAAAATATTTAGTTAATTTTGAAATTTTGAGCTTTAACAAAACTTTCCAGTAAATAGTCTTTCTTTCTCTTGTTACTTATTTCCTATAAAGCTCATACGACAACGAAAACAAAAATTGGAGGGGGGGCGGTCCTTTATTTTTAACCTTTTAGTAACAGATTTCATGTACCGAGTAACTCAACCGATTACTCGATACTCGGTATTACCATTTAGCCGAGTACTCGGTAAAAATGAAAAAACCTGCACTCGGTTCACCTTTAATTCTAGTCCATATTTAGCAGAAACAACCTGCATACCCTTGAGGATGATTTGGATCTTTTTGCGGCATGAAGTCTTCGAAAAATTGTCATGCGGAAATTTAATTTTAATAGCATGAATTTTCCACGAAAATTGCTTTGGAAAGACGTTATAATAATGAACGTACCGGTTATGTTCTGGCCCCGATCATAAATTTAGAAACAAAGAGGATATCCCATTGCTTATATTTTGGAGATATCAGAGATTCTAGGGTTACTAATAATCTGGCCAACTGTATATGGTCTCCCACCCACTTTTTGAAAAACGCTGTTGGCAGGCTATCAGTCACATATTTTCAGATTGACAAACTATACTATAATATCGGAATTAATGTAGGTACGTAAATACCACAGGCTAAAGCATTGTGACTAAGGATTATTATTAAAACAAACCTATATACCATTAATTTTCGTGATAATAAATTTTTAGTAAATTACGTATTTACATTGCATGGTGATGGAATTTAGAGTGAGATTGGCAACATCGCGTTTTTTTCGGTAGCACTTGCAGTAGTCCCGTTTATTCAAGGCGATGTTAGGAACTTGTTTTATATATTATTATATGTATGTTAATTTTTGGGACATTTTCATCCAAACAAGAACGACAGTATAAATGTATAAAAACGACAAAGATTTTTCTCTGTACAGTGAAATTTATTATAATATTCTTAGAATATAAGTTATTTCACAATAAAATTATTAATGGTATAGTCCCAGACTACACATGGAAGTCATTAAATTGTGGACAAAGATATAAACAGGATTTATGCGACAATTTCGATTACCCAGCAAAATATATTGCTTTTTTATTAAAGATTCAGTGGACATAAATTTAAACCGGCATCTTTATTAGTGCTATAGATTAAGAAAGCTGGATTATAGACATCCATGGAAAAAGGTTGTGTAAAGTTGCCAACCAATCATTATCAGAGCCAGAGGACCAGATACCATACCAAGTCTCCTGACCATTCTATTGCTACATTCGTAAAAATACATTATATTATATAATAAAAACAAATCTTGTTTACATTAAAAGAAAATCTAAATAAAAATCGATAATAATTTCTAAGACTATAGTATTTAAGTATGTTAAACAATATAAGCAATTAATTTATTTATGTATGCAATAACATTTGCGTTTTGTTCCTTTTTATGTGCTATGTACAGGTACCCAATATGATATTTTTGTTTGTTAAATGTTGAGCAATTTTTTTGGGTATTTGAATATTATTTTTATCGCTCAGGTCATTTACACATTATTAAAAAGCATACATGTTCTCTTTTCTAACTGTCAACATTTACTAAGCTAGCTTTTTCTTCTTTCAGGTTCCAAATTTTATGAAGACTATATTCCAAGCCAAAAAGTAAGTCATAGTACTCGTAGTATGTGTTTTCTAATTATCTTGCAATTTTATTCTCAAACTTTATAATATAATAGTAATTAACTTTCAGATTCACTGAAAAGGTTTTTAGTACTGGTTTAAATTATGATCTTCTAGATGATCAATTAGGTTTTAGCATTTTTGTCTTGTCATTGTAAATAAGCCGTAATTAAAAACATATTGAGCGATTTGCTAGGTTTCCCAATGATTTTCGTATTGGAACGTGTTGCTTCGATGAATTTACTTTTATTATTGTGGAAAGCATGTGCTAAGATTGCATTTTCCTTATCAGTTTTGCGAACCTCAGAAATATATTTATAGTATAGAACTTAGTTGTCTTGTTCTTACACTCGTCAGTTTTTTTGGTCGGCATATTAGACCGGTCTTACGTTGCCGTAAATATTTAACGTTAACCACATATATATATATATATATATATATATATATATATATATATATATATATATATATATATATATATATATATATATATATTATAAGTATATATACTGTTAATACCATACTTCAATTATGATTATGTCCCCTCCGTGGGCATCCGTCGAGTTTGCGCAGTTCGAAAATGCACAGAATCGGTTTTCAGCTATACATATGTCTAAAGTAACGTTTTATAAATAAATACCACCGGAACCTTGGTAATAATAACCATAATCCCACAAAAACCATATTGAAGATCCCAACCAAATAAAAGCTGGCGGACGGCCAGCTACCAAGGGCGTGTACGGTTGTCAACTTCGGTTACGGTTTTGTGTCCCGTAGGTATCGGTAACCTGAAAAGTTGGTAAGATTGGAAACTCGTTTCCTGAAAAATATCTGTCATTAATGTCACCGAAGGAACCGTTGCTTCCCCGGTGGTTTTCCTGTTTGTTATGTCATTTTGTTTATGTTTTGCTGCTTTGTTTAAATTTAAATTTATTTTTTCGCAAATGTTAAAAATCATCTGTTTTAAAATGTTGGAAGCTGGAGGAGAGGTATTGGTCCAAGAGCTGGTAGACATTTTTGGGTAGGTATTTGAGGCACTGTGAAAAAGTGTTCAAAACTTCTTCTAGTTATACCTGAATTCGAAAATGCAGACCTGGCTGAAGGGTGGCGGGGCTTAAGTGACCCTTAGATTTTTAAAGAAGCCGAAATTTTTTTGCAAAAAATATTCTTGAGGCACTTTGAAATTTTTACAGGATAATATTTGTGACTAAAAATAAATACTTACAAAAAGACAGGTCGTCTCGGCAGGACATTTTACCTGCCAGGTGAGTGAGAATGTTCAATGTGAGTGCTATGCGTAAGTTGAAGTGTGAGAGAGCGCGTATATCGCCGTTGTCTCAGGGGGAAGCACGCTGCGGTGTGATTGGCTAGTAAGAATTTTGGAGTACCTACTTATAACGTTCTCAGTCGTAACTTTGTTATTTTAAAATATTTATTTATTTATCTATACCTAAATGAAGAAAAGTATAGTATGTTGTACACATGTATTGATGCGCAACATAACTAAGCAAATAAAATATTTTTTTTTCCTTCAGATAACTTTAATTCAATTTAAATTTTATTAATTTTCATGAAATACAGTAGATTTAAAAAGCGAATGAATATAAATATCAAATTGCATAATAAAATCAACTGAAATGAATTTATAACAAACGTATAAAAATATGTTTTTATATTATTCATCGTCGGAATGTGTGGCTTCTTCTTCTTCGTAGGACTCCTCATCAGAGCTTGAATACTCTTCTTCTTCTGCTTCTTTTGCCGTATCTGAAAAAAGTAAAGATAGTCAATAAGTAATTGAATGAAATATGTAAGAATAAAAAAAAAATAACTCACCTGTAATGTCTTCACCGGTACTATCGGATTTTCTATTAACAACAGCATCTATTACTAACTGCGGCAAACAATCTCCGTGGAACCAACAAAATTCCAGCGTATTTGACTTCTGTTGCCATCCATTTCTGTCAGGTTTTAACGAACTAGGAATACGCTGGAATTTTGTTGGTTCCACGGAGATTGTTTGCCGCAGTTAGTAATAGATGCTGTTGTTAATAGAAAATCCGATAATACCGGTGAAGACATTACAGGTGAGTTATTTTTTTTTATTCTTTATTTCATTCAATTACTTATTGACTATCTTTACTTTTTTCAGATACTGCAAAAGAAGCAGAAGAAGAAGAGTTTCAAGCTCTGATGAGGAGTCCTACGAAGAAAAAGAAGCCACACATTCCGACGATGAATAATATAAAGACATATTTTTATACGTTTGTTATAAATTCATTTCAGTTGATTTTATTATGGAATTTGATATTTATATTCATTCGCTTTTTAAATCTACTCTATTTCATGAAAAGTAATAAAATTTAAATTGAATTAAAGTTATCTGAAGGAAAACAAAATATTTTATTTGCTTAGTTATGTTGCGCATCAATAAATGTGTACAACATCCTATACTATCCTTCATTTATAGATAAATAAATAAAAATTTTAAAATAAGAAAATTACGGCTGAGAACTTTATAAGTACTCCAAAATTCTTAGTAACGACCGCATGGGTACTGTAAATCACGTGGTCTCGAGGGAGCCAATCACACCGCAACGATATACGCGCTCTCTCACACTTCAACTTACGGATAGCGGTATTAACTCGCACTCACGTTGAACATTCTCACTCACCTGGCAGGTAAAATGTCCGGCCGAAACGACCTGTCTTTTTGTAAATATTTATTTTTAGTCACAAATATTATCCTGTAAAAATTTCAAAGTGCCTCAGGAATATTTTTTGCAAAAAAATTTCGGCCTCTTTAAATATTTAAGGGTCGCTTAAGCCCCGCCACCCTTCAGCCGGGTCTGCATTTTCGAATTCAGGTATAACTAGAAGAAGTTTTGAACACTTTTTCACAGTGCCTCAAATACCTACCCAAAAATGTCTACCAGCTCTCCGTCTATATGTTTTTAGGTTGGGTCGATATCCGTAAAAATAAACAGAAATCTATCAGAAACGATCGATCTGCGTTCCGTAGTAAAACCGGTCCTTTCAGGAACCAGTATTACCATTGGTTTACCGCATTATACCGAGTGGTTAACCAGGTTGGACAACGATACACAGCCGAGAGAACAACGCCGAGCCGGTTCTGGTAACGTTCTGTTTACTTTTGTGCCGATCGATACGATTTCCATCCTACTGCGCAAACTCTACGGAACCGTTCCCATCGCACGTCGGGGATATTTTACATTGGGCGATTTAGTTTGCATTGGCAATATATTGGTTATATATTATGTAACTTTAACAACATTTTATAGCAATGCCAATGTTAGATTCAGTAATTTGCGAGAAGAAAAGTAAAGGGTATTAATAATCCATATAATATATACAATATATGTTCAGGAACATATAATATATGTTCCTTAGTGTTTTAGAACAGGCTCATGCTTCATTGAGCACAGACTGCCAAAACAAACGAGGGCACACACAAATCTTATCGTGCAGCTAACAAAGACTGTACCGTAGGAAGATAAACTAAGTTTCTTATTTTTTATTATTTATTAAACTAACAAAATTGCTATACAAAACATATACAAAAGATAATTTGGTAACATTCGTTACACATGAAATGGGTTGACATAAAATACATTTGTGAAACCAAACCTAATTATGAATTAACATTAAACTGACTTATGTTTGTATAAATATCTATAAACTTTGATAAACAAGTCATTACATTAACCGCATGTTTTATTCTATACATTAAACCATGAAATAACATTACAAATTACAAGAAACAATTTTACCTTTGTTGTCAAGTGTTGTACAGTACTCCACCTTCCCTATAGTTTCAATGTACTACCACATTGGCAAAGAAATATATGATTATCAGAAGTTTCTAGTATTTACATTTTGTTTAGATGACAGGTAAGTAATAACAGATACATTTTAGAGGTTAATTTTTCATTATGACGATTGACGACAATGTCGTCCTTGGAGAGAGAGACACGTTCACAAATTCACTTTTCTAGTTACCGAGACCAACCTGATTGTTGATCGATAAGACACAAACTGATTACTGATTGATAAGACACGAACTGATTATTGGTCAATGAGACCCGAACTGATTTATTTGTTGATAAGATAAGAATCAATTATTTAGTCGATAAGAACCAAAAAAAATCCTGCAAACCAAACCTGCAGTGCTGAACGTATAGCATTCAACACAACCACTACTTCACCTAGTGTGAAGCGTAATCCTTTTTCCTCCCTTTATAGTGTGCATTCTCTTTGTTCTTAACACAGCTTGCATCACTTGTTTTCTCTCTCTTACAATTCTAGAATTTGCAGGAAATCAACCGCTCCAAAAAATGTATCCTACGCGCACACGACAAAGTAGTACTTTCAAAGTACCTGAAAATTTCCCAAACTACTTATAGGAGAGAGGGGGTTGATGTTAAATAGATCATTTCAATTGTCAGAATGCAAAAGTATTGAGTAGATGATTAAAAAATGTAATATTTAATGGGGAATAGGGTAGAGAGCGACACCTATGACCCAGTAGAAGTATCCGTCACTTCAAGCTGACGTCGTTAGTTTTCAATGTTGTAGAAATTGACAGGGGTGCATCCAAGTAGGAAGCGTACATGTTCGACAAGCGTGTACCTCGTTGTTAGATGGCGCATGCGCCACAATGTGTTTATTTTCCATGTTGGAATCGTGTTCACAACATAGTCCCCCCTTTGAATGCCTGCGGCATTCAAAAGATTTGAAAGATAAGGATAACAACAGAACTCAGACACAGTCTGATCAAAATATTAACTAAGAGTTTTGACACAAATAAGAATAGAATTTCGACACTTTTGGTAATAACATTTGACACATTTGGGTTAATTGAACTTTCGACATAAGTAGGGATTGCGTGAAGTTTGACATCATAGGGTAAATTGAGTATCGACATGATCAGGGAGTGAATTTGACATGATTGGGTTTACGACTGATTGACATGATTAGGTGATGAAGTTGACACGATTGGGTTTACGACTGATGGACATGATTAGGTGATGAAGTTGACACGATTGGGTTTAAGACTGATTGACATGATTAGGTAAGGGACATTTACAACAGTTTTACTTTCCTCTGTTGTTTCTTGTGGTTTAAACCTACTAGGCTGAAAATTAGAATCAAACAAGTATGATGGACCATTCCACCATAAAGGACAATCTAGAATATTTTGAGGTTCCATACCTCGTGAAGGAAGATCTGCTGGATTACAGGCTGACTCAACATAGTGCCACTGATGTTGTGAAGTTAGCTGTTGTATTTGTGACACTCTGTTTGCCACAAAAACATTCAATCTATAGGGCTGGTTACATATCCAGCATAACGCTATTTGTGAATCACTCCAGAGATGTATAGAATTTATTAAAAATCTCTGATTTAGGATAGAAACAACTTTCTGAACTAACTGAGATGCTAACAGCATAGTTTAAGTCTAGCTATTGTTATTGTTTTGATGGGTGCAACTCTAGATTTGGAAGTGATAAGGTTACAGGAAACATCACCATCTTGATATATACATAGTACGAACATATAAGCATGCTGAATATGTTTTCTGACTAGCATCGGAAAAACAATGGAATTCTATTGCTTTTATAGTTTTATCGTTCAACAAATATCTAGGTATTTTCAACATTCGTAGAGAAATTAAGTTATCTATGAATTTTTTCCAGTTCGATAGAATATTTTTATCATGAATTTCTGAATCCCAAGTTAAACCTTTGGTTTTCCACAACTCCTGCATCAAAATTTTACCAACATCTATCACTGGAGATAGTAAACCTAAAGGATCGTAACACTGAGCAATGACAGATAATATTTTTCGTTTAGTGGCAGACACTTCAACATTAGTTGGAATAGAAATACACAATGTGTCCTCGATAGAGTTCCATGTGAGACCTAATACCTTATTAGGCGGGTTATCAAAATCTATATTAAGTTCAAACTTGTCACTATGGGAAATTGTATTCAGAAATTCACTAGAATTTGAGCAAAATTTATGCAAAGTGAAACCATGCACACGTTACTTTAAGCACCTCATTAAGCTCATTATATAAGGTAATTAATTCTGAGGATCGATCACACCCACCAAGTATGTCATCAACATAACATTGAGTAAGCAATGTACTAGAAGCGAGAGGGTATCGAGTCTGATGTTTAATAGAAATTTCTTTTAGAACTCTGGTAGCAAGAAAGGGTGCACTTTTTGTACCATATGTTACTGTAGTGAGTTCTATGCACTTAAGATCGTCAGTTGGGTTATCTCTCCACAATATATTAGTTAAAAAAGTTTGATTGGGGTTTACTAAAATTTGCCTGTACATCTTTTGGATGTCAGCAGTCAGTACAAACTTAAAAGAACGAAATCTAATCAAAATGTCATACAAATTTGGCTGTACTTGGGAACCCTTCAAGGTAATATCATTCAATGACAGCCCTGAGCTAGTCTTACAAGATCCATCAAATACAACACGAAAAGGAGTACAACTATTATCAGTACGAATGACTGGGTGATGTGGTAAAAAGAATTTATTTTGATCATGAACGTTAAACAAAGATAGGGGAATTACTCTTGCATGATCTAACTGTATATATTCATCAATAAAAGCTCTATAAGTTTGAAAGTATTGTGGATTTTTCAAAAACTTATTTTCAAGATTGTGAAACCTAACTTTAGCCATCTTAAAAGAATCACCAAGTTTATTTGCATCATTCGGGGAATTCATAGGTAGGTCAACTTGAAATCTACCATTTTCATGAATTTTTGTAGTTCAAGAAAAAATGTCTACAACTTTCTGCTCTTCAGCAGAATACGAAGGAGATTTGAGTAGTTCTTCCACTTCCCAAAATTTTACAAGAATCTGATCTAACGAATCAGGCTTAGTGTTAACGAACATAGAGACACTGTCAGCAGGTTGCTCGTAACAAACTTGAGATGAAATGTGATTACCATGATTTAACATTACTGGAGATGGTCCAGTGATAACCCATCCAAAGCAAGTATTTTGCATAACTGGAGGATTCCTACCCAAATGGCGGACACCCTCCAGAATAACGTTATAGTAACAATCTGCACCAATCAAAATGTCAATGTCACCTGGAATGGCAAAAGACATATCAGCAAGTTCAAGGCCATTTGGTATGTTCAATTTGTTTGTGTCAACTGACACTTGAGGAAGTTTAGAAGTTATTTCTGAAAGTACAGCACACGTTACTTTAAACCTTTTCTTATTTGCATTAGAATGCAATACCAGATCTAACATTTCCTGAGATAACACCGGCCTTTGTGAAATTCCACTAATATTTAGTGACTTTTTGTACGGTTTAAACTTTAAATTTTTAAGCAAATATTCTGTTATAACGGAGCTTTGACTTGCAGGGTCTAACAGCATTCTTACATGTACACGATGACCAGAATTATTGTAAACAAAAGCTCTTGCAGTAGCTAAAAGCACATGTGATTTACTAGAAGCCATTGCAGATACAGAAACTGTATTTGACTTTTCTCTATGAGGTTGATTTTGATTGGTACGAGCATTGTCCGGCTTTTGACTATGTGTTTCACTAGTAAGAGAAGTAGTTTTATCACCACTCCTACTGCCAACTGTGTAAGCAGGAGGTGACCCAGAGTTATGAATTAACGTGTGATGCTTTTGAGAACACGTTTGAGTGCTTGTGCACTGCGATACGCTATGAGCTATTCCAAGATAATTATAACAAAGAGATTTAGATCGCACAAATTTGTGCTTTTCTGGCAAAGTCAAATTTTTAAATTTTTGACAGCTATAGATTTTATGAGAAACTTCATTGCAATAATTGCATTTTAGTTTTACTTCATTTTTTAATGACTGAAATTTAATCTGATTGTTAGACGTACCTTGACTATCACTTGACAACACACCTGAATGTAATGATGTTCGTGATGAACGCCTTGGCTCTAATGTTTTGGTAGATGTCTCTGATGATGCTACATTTTCTAATACAACACATCGATTCCCAAAAAATTCAAGAAATTCAATAAAATTTGGCAACGCTGCAACATTACGAGATGACTCGAAGGCTTTTCGAAGACCAAGATCTACTTTTCTTTGTAAAATATAGATTAAGATGAATTCAAATAGTTGTGTATCTGAATACTTTAAGTTTTTCAGCGACTGAAAATTGGATTTAACATTATTTGTTACAAATTCCCTTAAATTTGTACTATCACATTTAGAAAGAGGACTCAGTTCAATAATTGATTTTAAATGAGCATTGATTACAGATAATTTATTTTCATATCTTTCTCTTAAGAGTTTTATAGCAACATCACAAGTGTCATTATTGAGCTCTAAATTGCCAATAATTTTCAAGGGTTCGTTACGTAAAAATGACTTTAAGTACATAAATTTTTGTACATTATCTAACATACTGTTATTTATGATAAGCGTAGTAAACAACTGGAAAAACGAAGACCATTCCTCTATTTTTCCACAAAAGGGTTTTATGTTAAATTCAGGTAACCTAACAGAGGGTACATTTTGTGCTACAACAGTAGCCTGAGCATTAGAACTGTTTATTGAAGCTGAAGGACTTAACCTTTCAATGACTTCTTGTATACCTACATGAATATCACAATAAATTTCTTCTATTTGCGAGCGGTCTTCACTATCGATATCACAAACAAGACTATCCTCAATGACATCTTGTGCAGTACAATATCTGTCATAATTCTGTTCTAATATTGCAAGTTTTAACTCAGATAGTTTGATTTTAGTTTCAGTATTTTTATTTTTGTTAAACCAATTCACAATTCGAGTGATGTGCCCTTTGGCACTAGTACGGCAAAGTTTTGCTTGAGAATAGTCCATTTTAAACAATTTGTTTTAAATCGTTAAGAAGTTCTACTAAAAACTATGAAACTTATCCGGCTCGAAGGACCATTTTGTTTTAAAACAGGCTCATGCTTCAGTGAGCACAGACTGCCAAAACAAACGAGGGCACACACAAATCTTATCGTGCTGCTAACAAAGACTGTACCGTAGGAAGATAAACTAAGTTTATTATTTTTTATTATTTATTAAACTAACAAAATTGCTATACAAAACAAATAACAAGAAAACTTGGTAACATTCATTACACATGAAATGGGTTGACATAAAATACATTTGTGAAACCAAACCTAATTATGAATTAACATTAAACTGACTTATGTTTGTATAAATATCTATAAACTTTGATAAACAAGTCATTACATTAACCGCATGTTTTTATTCTAAACATTAAACCATGAAATAACATTACAAATTACAAGAAACAATTTTACCTTTGTTGTCAAGTGTTGTACAGTACTCCACCTTTCCTATGGTTTCAATGTACTACCACATTGGCAAAGAAATATATGATTATCAGAAGTTTCTAGTATTTACATTTTGTTTAGATGACAGGTAAGTAATAACAGATACATTTTAGAGGTTAATTTTTCATTATGACGATTGACGACAATGTCGTCCTTGGAGAGAGAGACACGTTCACAAATTCACTTTCCAACCTGATTGTTGATCGATAAGACACAAACTGATTACTGATTGATCAGACACGAACTGATTATTGGTCAATGAGACCCGAACTGATTTATTTGTTGATAAGATAAGAATCAAGTATTTAGTCGATAGGAACCAAAAAAACTCCTGCAAACCAAACCTGCAGTGCTGAACGTATAGCATTCAACACAACCACTACTTCACCTAGTGTGAAGCGTAATCCTTTTTGCCACCACTACTTGACCTTTATGAAGCGCGATACCATGACTTCACCCTTGTGAAGTTTTAATTCTGCTACTCCTAGTGAAGCGTACTCCTTTTTGGCTCCTTTTGTTCGACTAAAATATAGACTGATAGTGTTGGTCACTCAGACCCAAACTGGATTGCAGTAACTAGTACTGGGGCTAATTTCAGTATTACCACATTGGTAAGACCAGAGAAAACAAAGCTATTCACTTATAACTTCGCGAGTCTAATTAACCACACAGGGTTCAAACATTTTGTAGTCACTAGGACTGAGAAGAATTTCAGTTTTACCACATTGGTAAGACCAGAGAAAACAAAGCTATTCACTTATAGCTTCGCGTGTCTAATTAACCACACAGGGTTCAAAAACTCTGTTTTGGTTGACTAACAGCGCGGACATAAGAATCTGACTGATAGTAGAGTAATTGGTTGAATAACAGCGCGGACACAAGAATCTGACTGATAGTAGAGTAATTGGTTGACTAACAGCGCGGACACAAAAATCTGACAGATAGTAGAGTAATTGGTTGACTAACAGCGCGGACACAAGAATCTGACTGATAGTTTGACTAACAGTGCGGACGAGAATCTGACTGATAGTTTGACTAACAGTGCTGACGAGAATCTGACTGATAGTGACGTTTTCAACGCGCTTTCCTCCCTTTATAGTGTGCATTCTCTTTGTTCTTAACACAGCTTGCGTCACTTGTTTTCTCTCTCTTACAATTCTAGAATTTTCAGGAAATCAACCGCTCCAAAAAATGTATCCTACGCGCACACGACAAAGTAGTACTTTCAAAGTACCTGAAAATTTCCCAAACTACTTATAGGAGAGAGGGGATTGATGTTAAATAGATCATTTCAATTGTCAGAATGCAAAAGTATTGAGTAGATGATTAAAAAATGTAATATTTAATCGAGAATAGGGTAGAGAGCGACACCTATGACCCAGTAGAAGTATCCGTCACTTCAAGCTGACGTCGTTAGTTTTCAATGTTGTAGAAATTGACAGGGGTGCATCCACGTAGGAAGCGTACATGTTCAACAAGCGTGTACCTCGTTGTTAGATGGCGCATGCGCCACAATGTGTTTATTTTCCATGTTGGAACCGTGTTCACAACACTTAGTTAAAAGATGACTGGTTAGTTTAACAAAAAAAAGAGTTATTCATTTAAATTTAGTGTTTCACTCTTATTACACATTTTTCTCGCGTTGCTTTGCGTTTATAAGATGAGACAAAAGTCGATTAACTCAAGTACGAAACAATACTTTATTGCCTAGAATTTCGTGAGATGTAAATTGCAAGAAAACCAAAGTCTCGCTAAAATAAATTTGTGTGGTTAATTAATGTTTATTTTGTCAATCAAACTTAATAACAAATATCCATGCGTTTAGGTTAATATCTAAACATAAAATATACATTGTTAATGTACATATCTCGATACTGTCTTGATTCGCTATACCTTTCCACACCTGCTTAAGGCGGCTACACACGTAACTGTAAACTTGACAAGTATGCTTGTACAAGTTTTTGTGCAAGTATACATGAAGGTGTGTATGAAAAACCCTGCACAAGTCTTTGCATGTACAAGTCAGATGAAAATGTTTGAATTTCTATACTGTGTAGGTACTTGTACAAGTTGGGCTGGTGCAAGTGACATGAGTGTGTGTATGGTCGCTGGACAGACTTTTGTTAACCTATAATAAAAATTTCTAGAGCAAAAAAGGGATTTCGAACATTATTTTCTCTATATGACTATAAACATGGCGAGCAGTCGAGCACATTATATATTGCTTGGCATATTTTAGGAATTATGTAGCTTAATGCCAGTGGTGAAATAATGGTTAAGTTCTTTAGATTCTCATAGCTTCTTCCTGTTGCACGAAATCGCAAAGATGCTGTTAATCTTTCATGTGGGGTTACAGCCTCTCTCATGACTGTGTCTTTTTTTTAATTTAAGGGGTGACGAGGGATAATAGTTTTAGGTAGATTTCTTCGTCCATTCGTAGATAACTGTGCCAGTCAAGAGGATATATTTTTAATTCCTTCAAAAGGTTAATATGTCCACCATTATACCACATGTTACGTTTTTTTCGCTGTTTTTTTTTGAGAATCAAAACGAACACAGCTAAGCGAGCGTGTCGTCCATTGTACTTGAACTGCACATTTAAAATTTTTCAAGCTCAAGTACGTATACTTGTACCGTGTGGAGCCGATGCGGTTTTAACGAAACATGTACAAAAAAACTTGTACAAGCATACTTGTCAAGTTTACAGTTACGTGTGTAGCCGCCTTTATGAGGCAAAAGACATCATTGGGTTTGTAAAGCGATGCAAATGCGATTCCATCACGGAACTGATTGTATAGCGACTGTACCTATACGAAAAATGACTTTGTGCGTTCAGCCTTAAAGCCGATAAAAAACCGTCAAATAAAAATACGTATTGTTTAACAAACTGATATTTTTATAATTTTAACTTCAGGAGATGAATTCTATGGTTTTGAATTTTTCATATTATGAGCTTTAAGACTACTGTCGCAGGCATGTTGTGATCGCTGAAAATTGTAATGTCCTGATCACCATTAATAAAAAAACACACAAGGAGAAATTCTGTTTCTAGTCATGGGTAATATAATATATTGTCTTTGTTTGGCAAAATCTTTTTTTTTTCGTATCACACTGTAAAATTTTTCTCTAACACATATACCTGTCTCGTCATTTAAAGTCTGTAGCACTTTTTACACGTCATCTATTATTCGCAAGGATTCACCAAAGAATCATGAAGTCCACGCAGAGCCCGTAAATGTCTTTGCTATATACTTCGGCCGGGCAATTTCCATTTAGGATTATATTTCTTCCAAAACTGACGAAATGGTTCTTTAATTGAAATAAATAACGGCGCATTACCCGACCACAGCATAATAAGTAAATCGAAAAGAAATTGTGTATAAGGGCGTTAGCCCTTTTTTCAAGGGATGTGTTGCACTGTTTACGTGCCTTATACATCAAGATTTCTTAAAGGCCAATAAGCTTCGCTGACAATCCACACATATTATTTGCGGCCCATTATATCTTAAATCAGGAAGTTCTTATATAAACCTTCTAACACTGTGCGCAAACAGCCTCGTATTGCTGCATACTTTCAACATAATATTACGAACTCCCAAATTCACAGCGACGCGGTAGAAAAATAAAATCAACAAGTGGAAAAACTAAACTGAATTCCTGCTGCGGCCGAGTTCCCCGCGATGTAATGCTACTGGAGCGGCACTCATGGTGGGCAGCTTTAAATGATCTCTTAATATTCTTAATATCTCTTAAGACTTTTATGTTGCTATACGTTTCAGTTCAATCAAAAATATACTTTTATAATATATTTGAAACTTCTATAAGCAAACTTTTTAGTTTTTTTTGTAGTAGTTTATTTTATATTTTTTATTAGTGTTATCTAGTTTACTATTATTTATTTTAAGTTCGTTTTTGATACCTAATAAGTTCCGACTTATTGCTTTTATGTTAAAAATATAGAATAGTTACATTTTGTTGGAGTTTCCTAAAAAGCTTTTACTTTTGTGTTATGGTGTGTGCCTTTTATATTTTGTTTTAGTTGTAATGTGATATTTTTAATAATGAAATTGTCAAAATTGTCAAAAGGTGAACTCTTTGGGGGTCCAAAACTAAACACAAATTACATTTATCTACTGTGGAAGTGAAGTAGCGCGTGGGTCAAAGGGCCCCAGTCCGACACTGCCAGCACTGGGTGTGTGAGTTTTATAATGGATCTATTCTTCATCAAGTAAAAGCTAGATCAATTGAAAATGTGTTTCCTTTTTTATCGTGTTTTCTAAAATTAAAATGATAAAAATTTTAGCTACCAGTGTCGAACTAGTATTATTTAAAATGTTGTGTTCTTTTTGGTTTTACCAACGGAACACTGTGACGGGAGGGGGAAAACTGCATTTAGGCAGCTTAAGTAATGGGTTTGGTTCAACAACAGTGAAATTTGGAAAGATACAACGTTATGCTGAGCCCTTTTAAAAGGGCACACTACTTAAGTTAACTAATTTTAGCTCTGTCAGGATAGCAGATATACAAACGTTATACTAGCGCTTTTACTGCAACTTTAAACTAAAAATTAACATGTTTCCATGCTTAAGGGGTAGATTATTTTTTGCACTACAAAAGCAACTTATCGGACTTTCTTAAGATATATCATGTTGATGTTTCTTATATAACCTAACTTTTTATTAGTTGTCAAAATTTTAAAATATGAGAGCGAAAGGAGATGGAAAAAATGAGAGAGAAAGAAGATGAGAGAGAGAGAGAGAGAGAGAGAGGGAGAGATATATATATATATACTTTTTTTCGTTTTAAAATAAATTTCTGTCATTATTCTTAATTCAAAAAACGTGAAGCAAACAGTAGCTAAAAAGGTTGTAGTCATTTTTGTTGACTTGAGATATTTCCACCAAAATGAATTTCGTTGCTTGTAAATTATGTTTGCTTTGTCGCTTTGCTTCTATAATTTGCAATACGTGAGGAACTACTTGTTTGGGCCTAAAATTTGAGAAATTGTTTAATATAATATCTAAAAATATGCATACTATAATAAACTAACACATGTTTAAAGATATACAATATATGTACATCTTAAAAAAAATTGTAAAATTTTTTACAGTATTGTTGTATGTACATTGTATTTTAATTTATTTTTCGACGTTACAAAGTGAAGTGTAAAAGAAAGTTTATAGATTAACCTTCTCTGTTGGTTAGTGATTTTTTCATTTAATTTGGAATTGCAATACAACAGACCACTAGTGTACATAGCTTTTAATTATTACTTATAGACTACAGTTCACAGGCTTCAATATTAGATATCTATAGATATTTCATTTATATTTACAGTAACATTCCCTACTTTTGAAATTGATAGTGATTTTTTCTCCTAATTTTGAATTGCAACTCATAATTCTTTTAATCACTAAGATCAACATAAAAATAAAAAACAAAAAAAAAACGCAGGTTTGATACTTGACTTTAAAAAAATAATAAGCTGTTACTATAAGAATTACCGAAGAAAACAAGGTATTCCCATTTACCCTGTATTCTTCTTCGATTAAATCCTACATATATTAACTCGAGTAACCAGAAATGAAAAGAGAGTATACAGGACTTTCACCTGGAAAAAGAAAATTGGAAAATTATCTAGCTATCAACTGCGGTTCGAAATTAGGTGAATCATCCATTTCAACAGTTAAGAAATTTATTTTCTCTTAGTGTCACAGTCAAACTACTATTTTTTTAAAACTATTTTAAATCTTTCTGAAAAAAAAAACATTTCATCGTCAAAGTCTTCTAGTCACAGACAAATATTCTATTTCAGATGTTGGTTATCTCTCGCGCGGCACATCCAACAAAAGATGATTTGAACAAATAGTAAGGTAATAATATGTAAAATTTGAGGCTTAAAATCTCTCTTTAGTCGTTAAACCTTTTGTACCTTGTGAAAAGTACTTATTGACAGTACCTTACAATAATGCTAATTTATTTTATAAATTGACAAAACTTACTCCTGTATGCACGGATTCTTATTTAATACGTCTCCTCTAATTTTTTCATAAACTGGTCCTAAACTTTTATTTACTATGTCTGTTATCATCGGTGTTGTCGTGACGCCAGGGCACACCCCCACCACTCTAACTTTAGTTCTTTCATAATGAACTGGCATACCCCAGGATAAAGTCAAACCGTGAATGGCAAACTTGGTTCCTACGTATACAGGAAATGAAGCAGAAGGCATGACACCCCCTGTTGATGAAAGGTTAACTATAAGAGCTTCAGAACCAGATTTGTACTTGGGCAGGCAGTTATCTAAACCAAGAAGAGTTCCATGGATGGTTCCATTCTAGAAGCAAAACTTAAATATGTATCTAATTATAAGTTTTTTTAAAAATCAAACTTTGTTTTAAATTAGTATGTAAATTCCACATTTTATTTCTGTATGTATAAATGCTCTCGATAATGCGCGATTTAATTGTCTTTATTAATTAATACATAAAATATTATAGGTTGACAAAAGTTGCATCTTCATTTGGGCATAACGGAGATATTTGTATCTTAACTTCTGTTTTATTTATATTTGGCATTTTTTAGCAATATGATAATTTACTTACTAATCTTTTATCGACTAAAATATTAACATTGTTTTTATCAGACTATTAAGTATTATAATTAATACTTCGTATTTTCCAAGTGTTGTAAGTCCAATTTTTGAAATCGTTAGTTAATACCAGGAACGTGTCCTTCAAAGATTTCTCTATGTTATTAAGAAATGAGGTATGCAAAACTTTACAAATAAGCCAATAATAAAAGATAGTTAAGGTAGGGGTCTTGTGAAAAGAGTGAGAATGTTTTTACGGAACAACATCTAAAAACTGCACTTTATTTTGATACAAACCCTCGTTGATTCTAAAAGTTTAAACACAAAGAATAATATTAAAAACTAAAATCCGTAAAAAAACATACAAATTGTACTAATATAGGGCCCAAATATAGCGGACATAATTTAGTTCGTGCATTTAGGTCATTCAATAATAATATCTTAACAATTAGTAAGTTTTTTAGGATTACATTGATTCATGTTATTCTTTGTATGGTAACCTTTATAATCAAAACATATTTTTATCAAATAAATCGTATTTCTTTAGTTTTATTCCGTGATAAAAAAATAGTCTCTTTTCACCTTAACCACGATAGTAGTAAAATCAAGCGTCTGTTAAGAAAATGTTGGTTTAAGTCCAGACTAGATCGATTAACTAAACACTCCAACAAGAAAAAATTTGTTATCATTCCTGTTTTTTAATATTTTCATTTAATAAAAATAGTCGTCTAGGGCAGTCGCCCTGTATGAGTATGCAGTATTTGTAATTTGTCTCAAAACAAAAAGATTTTTTTGTGTTGCAGCCATTAAAAGTGGTTCTTGATTTTTGTCTTATTTTATTACATTTGTTTATATCATATTTTGTTTATTCCTCTCCAAATACAATAAATTCAGCAGGAGGTAAAATAGGTACTTAAAGATCAGGTGTTTGCTTTTTTTACAAAGTTTTTCGACATTTTTTTAGTAAAAACAATAATTCTAGGTAAAAATGTAGACCTAGTTTAATAGAAGAGTACCCTTTATCTCTTGAAAGCTGAAAGGGGTGCATCCACGTAGGAAGCGTACATGTTCAACAAGCGTGTACCTCGTTGTTAGATGGCGCATGCGCCACAATGTGTTTATTTTCCATGTTGGAACCGTGTTCACAACACTTAGTTAAAAGATGACTGGTTAGTTTAACAAAAAAAAGAGTTATTCATTTAAATTTAGTGTTTCACTCTTATTACACATTTTTCTCGCGTTGCTTTGCGTTTATAAGATGAGACAAAAGTCGATTAACTCAAGTACGAAACAATACTTTATTGCCTAGAATTTCGTGAGATGTAAATTGCAAGAAAACCAAAGTCTCGCTAAAATAAATTTGTGTGGTTAATTAATGTTTATTTTGTCAATCAAACTTAATAACAAATATCCATGCGTTTAGGTTAATATCTAAACATAAAATATACATTGTTAATGTACATATCTCGATACTGTCTTGATTCGCTATACCTTTCCACACCTGCTTAAGGCGGCTACACACGTAACTGTAAACTTGACAAGTATGCTTGTACAAGTTTTTGTGCAAGTATACATGAAGGTGTGTATGAAAAACCCTGCACAAGTCTTTGCATGTACAAGTCAGATGAAAATGTTTGAATTTCTATACTGTGTACTTGTACAAGTTGGGCTGGTGCAAGTGACATGAGTATGTGTATGGTCGCTGGACAGACTTTTGTTAACCTATAATAAAAATTTCTAGAGCAAAAAAGGGATTTCGAACATTATTTTCTCTATATGACTATAAACATGGCGAGCACATTATATATTGCTTGGCATATTTTAGGAATTATGTAGCTTAATGCCAGTGGTGAAATAATGGTTAAGTTCTTTAGATTCTCATAGCTTCTTCCTGTTGCACGAAATCGCAAAGATGCTGTTAATCTTTCATGTGGGGTTACAGCCTCTCTCATGACTGTGTCTTTTTTTTAATTTAAGGGGTGACGAGGGATAATAGTTTTAGGTAGATTTCTTCGTCCATTCGTAGATAACTGTGCCAGTCAAGAGGATATATTTTTAATTCCTTCAAAAGGTTAATATGTCCACCATTATACCACATGTTACGTTTTTTTCGCTGTTTTTTTTTGAGAATCAAAACGAACACAGCTAAGCGAGCGTGTCGTCCATTGTACTTGAACTGCACATTTAAAATTTTTCAAGCTCAAGTACGTATACTTGTACCGTGTGGAGCCGATGCGGTTTTAACGAAACATGTACAAAAAAACTTGTACAAGCATACTTGTCAAGTTTACAGTTACGTGTGTAGCCGCCTTTATGAGGCAAAAGACATCATTGGGTTTGTAAAGCGATGCAAATGCGATTCCATCACGGAACTGATTGTATAGCGACTGTACCTATACGAAAAATGACTTTGTGCGTTCAGCCTTAAAGCCGATAAAAAACCGTCAAATAAAAATACGTATTGTTTAACAAACTGATATTTTTATAATTTTAACTTCAGGAGATGAATTCTATGGTTTTGAATTTTTCATATTATGAGCTTTAAGACTACTGTCGCAGGCATGTTGTGATCGCTGAAAATTGTAATGTCCTGATCACCATTAATAAAAAAACACACAAGGAGAAATTCTGTTTCTAGTCATGGGTAATATAATATATTGTCTTTGTTTGGCAAAATCTTTTTTTTTTCGTATCACACTGTAAAATTTTTCTCTAACACATATACCTGTCTCGTCATTTAAAGTCTGTAGCACTTTTTACACGTCATCTATTATTCGCAAGGATTCACCAAAGAATCATGAAGTCCACGCAGAGCCCGTAAATGTCTTTGCTATATACTTCGGCCGGGCAATTTCCATTTAGGATTATATTTCTTCCAAAACTGACGAAATGGTTCTTTAATTGAAATAAATAACGGCGCATTACCCGACCACAGCATAATAAGTAAATCGAAAAGAAATTGTGTATAAGGGCGTTAGCCCTTTTTTCAAGGGATGTGTTGCACTGTTTACGTGCCGTATACATCAAGATTTCTTAAAGGCCAATAAGCTTCGCTGACAAGCCACACATATTATTTGCGGCCCATTATATCTTAAATCAGGAAGTTCTTATATAAACCTTCTAACACTGTGCGCAAACAGCCTCGTATTGCTGCATACTTTCAACATAATATTACGAACTCCCAAATTCATAGCGACGCGGTAGAAAAATAAAATCAACAAGTGGAAAAACTAAACTGAATTCCTGCTGCGGCCGAGTTCCCCGCGATGTAAAGCTACTGGAGCGGCACTCATGGTGGGCAGCTTTAAATGATCTCTTAATATTCTTAATATCTCTTAAGACTTTTATGTTGCTATACGTTTCAGTTCAATCAAAAATATACTTTTATAATATATTTGAAACTTCTATAAGCAAACTTTTAGTTTTTTTTGTAGTAATTTATTTTATATTTTTTATTAGTGTTATCTAGTTTACTATTATTTATTTTAAGTTCGTTTTTGATACCTAATAAGTTCCGACTTATTGCTTTTATGTTAAAAATATAGAATAGTTACATTTTGTTGGAGTTTCCTAAAAAGCTTTTACTTTTGTGTTATGATGTGTGCCTTTTATATTTTGTTTTAGTTGTAATGTGATATTTTTAATAATGAAATTGTCAAAATTGTCAAAAGGTGAACTCTTTGGGGGTCCAAAACTAAACACAAATTACATTTATCTACTGTGGAAGTGAAGTAGCGCGTGGGTCAAAGGGCCCCAGTCCGACACTGCCAGCACTGGGTGTGTGAGTTTTATAATGGATCTATTCTTCATCAAGTAAAAGCTAGATCAATTGAAAATGTGTTTTCTTTTTTATCGTGTTTTCTAAAATTAAAATGATAAAAATTTTAGCTACCAGTGTCGAACTAGTATTATTTAAAATGTTGTGTTCTTTTTGGTTTTACCAACGGAACACTGTGACGGGAGGGGGAAAACTGCATTTAGGCAGCTTAAGTAATGGGTTTGGTTCAACAACAGTGAAATTTGGAAAGATACGTTATGCTGAGCCCTTTTAGAAGGGCACACTACTTAAGTTAACTAATTTTAGCTCTGTCAGGATAGCAGATATACAAACGTTATACTAGCGCTTTTACTGCAACTTTAAACTAAAAATCACCATGTTTCCATGCTTAAGGGGTAGATTATTTCTTGCACTACAAAAGCAACTTATCGGACTTTCTTAAAATATATCATGTTGATGTTTCTTATATAACCTAACTTTTTATTAGTTGTCAAAATTTTAAAATATGAGAGCGAAAGGAGATGGAAAAAATGAGAGAGAAAGAAGATGAGAAAGAGAGAGAGAGAGAGATATGTATACTTTTTTTCGTTTTAAAATAAATTTCTGTCATTATCCTTAATTCAAAAAACGTGAAGCAAACAGTAGCTAAAAAGGTTGTAGTCATTTATTTGTTGACTTGAGATTTCCACCAAAATGAATTTCGTTGCTTGTAAATTATGTTTGCTTTGTCGCTTTGCTTCTATAATTTGCAATACGTGAGGAACTACTTGATTGGGCCTAAAATTTGAGAAATTGTTTAATATAATATCTAAAAATACGCATACTATAATAAACTAACACATGTTTAAAGATATACAATATATGTACATCTTAAAAAAAGTTGTAAAATTTTTTACAGTATTGTTGTATGTACATTGTATTTTAATTTATTTTTCGACGTTACAAAGTGAAGTGTAAAAGAAAGTTTATAGATTAACCTTCTCTGTTGGTTAGTGATTTTTTCATTTAATTTGGAATTGCAATACAACAGACCACTAGTGTACATAGCTTTTAATTATTACTTATAGACTACAGTTCACAGGCTTCAATATTAGATATCTATAGATATTTCATTTATATTTACAGTAACATTCCCTACTTTTGAAATTGATAGTGATTTTTTCTCCTAATTTTGAATTGCAACTCATAATTCTTTTAATCACTAAGATCAACATAAAAATAAAAAACAAAAAAAAAACCCAGGTTTGATACTTGATTTTAAAAAAATAATAAGCTGTTACTATAAGAATTACCGAAGAAAACAAGGTATTCCCATTTACCCTGTATTCTTCTTCGATTAAATCCTACATATATTAACTCGAGTAACCAGAAATGAAAACAGAGTATACAGGACAAGAAAATTGGAAAATTATCTAGCTATAAACTGCGGTTCGAAATTAGGTGAATCATCCATTTCAACAGTTAAGAAATTTATTTTCTCTTAGTGTCACAGGGGATAAGAAAAATTATATAAGTTTCTTTTTATAGTCTTGCGCCACAGTCAAACTACTATTTTTTTAAAACTATTTTAAATCTTTCTGAAAAAAAAAACATTTCATCGTCAAAGTCTTCTAGTCACAGACAAATATTCTATTTCAGATGTTGGTTATCTCTCGCGCGGCACATCCAACAAAAGATGATTTGAACAAATAGTAAGGTAATAATATGTAAAATTTGAGGCTTAAAATCTCTCTTTAGTCGTTAAACCTTTTGTACCTTGTGAAAAGTACTTATTGACATTACCTTACAATAATGGTAATTTATTTTATAAATTGACAAAACTTACTCCTGTATGCACGGATTCTTATTTAATACGTCTCCTCTAATTTTTTCATAAACTGGTCCTAAACTTTTATTTACTATGTCTGTTATCATCGGTGTTGTCGTGACGCCAGGGCACACCCCCACCACTCTAACTTTAGTTCTTTCATAATGAACTGGCATACCCCAGGATAAAGTCAAACCGTGAATGGCAAACTTGGTTCCTACGTATACAGGAAATGAAGCAGAAGGCATGACACCCCCTGTTGATGAAAGGTTAACTATAAGAGCTTCAGAACCAGATTTGTACTTGGGCAGGCAGTTATCTAAACCAAGAAGAGTTCCATGGATGGTTCCATTCTAGAAGCAAAACTTAAATATGTATCTAATTATAAGTTTATTTAAAAATCAAACTTTGTTTTAAATTAGTATGTAAATTCCACATTTTATTTCTGTATGTATAATGTATATGCTCTCGATAATGCGCGATTTAATTGTTTTTATTAATTAATCCATAAAATATTATAGGTTGACAAAAGTTGCATCTTCATTTGGGCATAACGGAGATATTTGTATCTTAACTTCTGTTTTATTTATATTTGGCATTTTTTAGCAATATGATAATTTACTTACTAATCTTTTATCGACTAAAATATTAACATTGTTTTTATCAGACTATTAAGTATTATAATTAATACTTCGTATTTTCCAAGTGTTGTAAGTCCAATTTTTGAAATCGTTAGTTAATACCAGGAACGTGTTCTTCAAAGATTTCTCTATGTTATTAAGAAATGAGGTATGCAAAACTTTGCAAATAAGCCAATAATAAAAGATAGTTAAGGTAGGGGTCTTGTGAAAAGAGTGAGAATGTTTTTACGGAACAACATCTAAAAACTGCACTTTATTTTGATACAAACCCTCGTTGATTCTAAAAATTTAAACACAAAGAATAATATTAAAAACTAAAATCCGTAAAAAAACATACAAATTGTACTAATATAGGGCCCAAATATAGCGGACATAATTTAGTTCGTGCATTTAGGTCATTCAATAATAATATCTTAACAATTAGTAAGTTTTTAGGATTACATTGATTCATGTTATTCTTTGTATGGTAACCTTTATAATCAAAACATATTTTTATCAAATAAATCGTATTTCTTTAGTTTTATTCCGTGATAAAAAAAATAGTCTCTTTTCACCTTAACCACGATATTAATAAAATCAAGCGTCTGTTAAGAAAATGTTGGTTTAAGTCCAGACTAGATCGATTAACTAAACACACCAACAAGAAAAAATTTGTTATCATTCCTGTTTTTTAATATTTTCATTTAATAAAAATAGTCGTCTAGGGCAGTGGCCCTGTATGAGTATGCAGTATTTGTAATTTGTCTCAAAACAAAAAGATTTTTTTGTGTTGCAGCCATTGAAAGTGGTTCTTGATTTTTGCCTTATTTTATTACATTTGTTTATATCATATTTTGTTTATTCCTCTCCAAATACAATAAATTAAGCAGGAGGTAAAATAGGTACTTAAAGATCAGGTGTTTGCTTTTTTTACAAAGTTTTTCGACATTTTTTTAGTAAAAACAATAATTCTAGGTAAGAATGTAGACCTAGTTTAATAGAAGAGTACCCTTTATCTCTTGAAAGCTAGCTGCATACTGTATTATTCTAAACATGTACGTGTTAATATCTAAACGTTAGGCCCAAAATATAAAAAATATATGTCTTATTTTGGCTGCCAAATAAAGAACAAATCAACAAGAAAAGTTAAACACATCGTATATCCTGCAACAATTGTGCAAGGAATGTTTGGAATTGGCTCTTATTATAGAAAGGGTATCAGCAAAAACAGGTACTGCAATATCTCAGTGTACCATCTGCCATCCACCTGGTCCCTAACAATGATGGCCATTTCTAATCCACCACATCCTTGATTCTGATGAAGGATTAGGTAACGATTGAAGGCGAAACCCATCCAGACATTTCGTTAGATCCCGATTTCATTTTTGATTTAGTAGGGAGCCATAAAAAATTAACCAAAACTTTAAATGACCATACAAGAGCTTTAGACCTGTTCAAGGAAAAAGTCGAGCTGTTGGTATTTCAGTTGCGAGAGTAGAATTTACTCCAAGATGATCAAATTTATATGTATTGCAATTTTCGTAAAAACGTACCAGGGAATATGGGGTTCTGAAATATTGGTTGTCATTGAAATGTTATACGAGATACGCCAGAATTAATTTATTCTTCTATAAGCTAAGACGCCGCAGCAGAATGTCCAATTTAGTGACAAAATGTTCTCTTACAGCGAGAGAAATTAAAATACTTATTATTAGTTGCCTGTAAATTACATTTGTTGAAAATTTAAATCAATTGGCAACAAATAATAGTATTATTTGTTAGAGCCAAGAAATAAGTTTATTTAGGGCTTAAGTCAGATAGAATACAAAAAAAATGGTTTTTACCAAGGATACAGAAAAAGAGTTAAAACGTGCTGACCCGGTGTATTCTATGGTCTACCTAAGCCAACCTGTTCATAGTAAAGATGGGAGAAATACGCTTGTATTATAGATATGCAAGTGATGACATACGTGGGGACTGGAAAAGTGTCTTTACCGATAGTCCTGCAATAAATACTAATAGGTACTTAAAATTTAAATTGTAAATTTGTAGATATAGTGCACGCCATGCCTGAAAAAAACCATCTGTATTTATTGAAAGAATTTAGTACTAGTTTAATCTCTATGTCCAATGTTAACTTACCATATTTATAGCAACCTCTTTTTGCCAAATGGAATCGTTTAAAATTCCAGCGTTATTTATTAAAATACCAACATTCTTGAAATTTTCAATTATTTTCTTGAAGGCATCTAAAAATTAATAATACAGTTATTAATTATAATTTAGGGAGAATATATTTAATTTGGGTCTTGAAATGTTTGGGAAGGATATTTTCCCTTTAATATAAAAATAGTAAGCAGGGTCCGTACATTTCTACCGCTTAATTGACAAAGCTAACTTGGGCTTTAAATTTAATCCTTGCAATGTAAAATTTGTATTTTACTGTGTTATTTTTATGTTTGTTTTATAATTTTTTTGTATTAATGAGACGGAAGCACATTTAAATACATATTTCTTCGAAAGCAACCTTATGGTTTTCTTCTTATTTATGTTATTTAATAAACATTATTTATTTAGTGTCAAGTTCTTTAATTTTTTAAGAGTAAACAATTCTTTTGTTTTGTTTGTTTTTATTTTTTAATACAAAAATTTATGTTATTTATTTAGAGATATTATTTGATTTGGAATTTGTTTCTGTTTTTTAAATATTTAATTTTTTATTAAATAAATTATAATATTTATATCTGATTTGTTATCAAAAAGCATCTCCTTGGAAAGTACCTTTTTTCGAAAAACAGCTTTTTCTAAAATGGATTAACGAAATTTTTTCAAATATGTCCTGATCGCTTTTTCAAAAATGCTTTTTAGAAAACAAATTTATGAAATATGTTGAAAATATTATTTTCTCCAAAAACCCGATTTCGAAAGTACATTTTCTCAAAACGTCTCCAAACAAATAATTTTTAAAACAGGTACATTTTCGGAAAATATATTTTTTTGGAAAATGATACTTAAAAATTATATTATGAACTCTAGTAGCTTGGAAAATGTTAGTAAAAAAAAAGTCGAAAAAAGATCCTGAACAAACCCAAACGAACCTTTTTTGGGTTTGATCAGGTTTCCTTAGGTTTGTTACGCTACTTTCTACTATTACTTATTATTAGCCGTTGCTTGAAAAAATTAATACTATCCGAACAAATTTAATTTCGATCCGATCGATACCTGAAAAACTGAAGCCTATTTCTTATACAAGTAGTATACAGGGTGTATAACAAAGATTGACCCTGAAAAGAAAACAACTAAACGAAATTTAAAATTCCTTTCACTTAAAGATAGTTAAGTTGAGAGCTTCCTGAGTAGTCCCTTAAGTTATGCATCTGATTTATTTACACATTAAAATTAATTCTGAAATATGAATTATGTATGGCGAAAGCAAAGTTCTTTATCTATCTTAGACAAATTAAGCAAACTTTTAAATACGAATCCTTATTAGATTTACTCTAGAACAGTACTTACCCTTGCTCCCTTTTCTAATAGCCCAAGAGCATATAGAAATCCTAAACCCGAAGCACCACCAGTTATAAGTGCTACTTTGTTTTTAATTTCAAAAGCTACCATTTTGTTAAATTGTGTTCAAGTGAATGATCACACTAGAATCATGGAGCAGTGCAAATTATATCAGATACTGACTGGAAAATATTTAGTACCTAAAGAAAATTATTACTAATACATTTTAAATTTAAATCCATCAAATCACGTTTTTATCTATTCATTTTAAAGAAGAGACTTAAAATAAAAATTTCTTTGTTTACTTTTTTAAACCATTGATTAGGTATTATCAGTTAAGTAAATATACAATTTAAATGTTATTTATATACAGTAAAAATCACCTAACTGCGAACATAGGAATCTTCAGGACGAATACATCTATGGTCGTATTAACTGCGGTAACGGCCGAAAACTATCGAGCTCTGCTCAATCGCTGCAGCAATAGTTGCGTTCCCGCTACCGCAGATTTTGTCGAGCAGCCTGCCGCCGTCAATTCGTCAATGCATCATCATCATAATAACAAACCTGATGTGTTGACGAGCTGACGGCGACTGGCGGCTTGACGAAATCTGGGATAGTAGGCCAATCATTAGAGCTTTTTGTGTGAAAACAAGACTAGTAGAAAACCACCTGTGCCATCATTTGAAAGACACTCCGTAGATATATTCTGATGTATTTTCGACTCGCAACTCTCATTAATTAATTTGTTATTAACATTTTAGTGCAAAAAAACGTTTTTTTTTTTTGGTTATAAAACGATAACTACTCGAAGAATTTCAATTCCGTAAATGGAAAAGTTGTAGAGAATTAAATTACGAAGAAAATAAGAGGTGAGCGATCCGATCGGTTGATTAGAACCAAAGAAAATCCGGAAAAATCGGAAAATTGAGCTTAATTTTGAAAAATTCATAACTTTTCCGTTTATGAAGATTAAGAGCTGAAATTCGGCACAGAAGTAGATAATTATATCAACTTTAAGTGTGCGCAAGGCAGGTGCTGTCGGACCATTAGTTTTTGCGCAAGTGCAATTTCAATTTTTTTATGCATTTTTTTGCCTGGAGCCTGCTTGCGTTAAAAATGGTCCTATTTTAATTCTAATACCGGTTTTCAAAACTAATACTATAAATCGTATATCCCAATTTTTCATTAAAATTCAGCGAAATGGATGAAACATGCACTTGAACATCGGTGTAAATGGCCTTGGGCGCGCGAGCGAGCGAGTGGTGGGGGAAGGAGGGGAAGCGTACATGTATAGACATACAGGCGGGCCGCGCGGACGTCGCATCTTTTCACTGGCTTTTCTCAGCGACTACTGCAGCTTTTTGGAAGATTCTTTTTTTTATTTTGGGGTTACTGAATACGAGGACTCTGATTCTCTATTCAGATTCCACGAATAATTCAAGATAAATCTACTATTCCGGATTTCGGAGTGGTCTAAGGATTAGAAGAGACGAGACATATATATTATAGCTATGGCACGCTTAAATTTTGAATAGCTGTGTAACCGTCTAATGCGCCCCCTCCCTCTCTCTTCTATTGTTCGGTGGTATGGGTACAGCTGTTGCCTTGGGATTCAAACGAATGGAAGCGACGCCAACGGTTAGATGCTACAGAGCGTTCGGAGCTGTGAGTTGTACTTTTCGATCTGATTGATCGATCTGATTGATCAATCCGCATCCGACGATGATTCTGACTTTGATAGTTTAATAGATAGCGAGCAGATCGAAGAAAATGAAATAAACTATGCGGACCTTCCGAAAAGAAGGCGAATTTTATAACTAATGTATTCTGCGCAATAATATGTTCATGTTGTTTATCATCCATTTTTAATCATATTAATAAAACACTTTTGTGAAAAAAAATAGTTATTTACTATACAAGGGGAAAAAAGTATTAAATTTTAGCTCGAGGTTGTGTTGTCTCTCGACGCGAAGCGGAGGGAGACAAAAAACCGAGAGCTAAAATCTAATATTTTTCCCGTGTATAATACCCTATGTTTTTCTGCGACGGGAAAAACGACGATTTAATATTGAAAAAAACCGAGGAAAAACCTATTATTACAATATATTAAAGTCAGAAAATTATCGATGCGAAATTTCACGTCCAGATTCACTAAGAAGGTTTAAGATTTAGTACTGGTTTAAATTAAGATCTTCTAGTTGATCAGTTATATTTTGACAAGTTTTTGTCATGGCGTTGTTAATAAGATGTCATTAAAAACTTATGAATTATTCGAATATTTCAGCGATTTGCTTGGTTTCCAAATGATGTTCATCTTGGAACGGGTTGCTAGAGTGAATTTAGTTCTATTGTTGAAAGTGCGTACTAAAATTGTCCTTTTCTTTATAAATTTGCGAAAAAGCTCCGAAATAAATTCATAGTATAAAATTTAGTTGTCTTATTCTCACAGTTGTCAGTTTAAAACTTTTGGTTGTCAAATTAGACCGGACTAGCGTTGGAGAATCTGGCTGTAAATGTTTAAACTGGTAGGCTGTTGTACTTATAGCGACAATTAGACCTGCGTTGCTAAGGAAACCTATAAAGTAATCAAACATCTGTCATTTTAATTCTGTGATTTGATTTAAAAATTGCAAACTTAGTGGTTGTTTAGTAGTTATTTTGAATAACATACAGTTAAAAAATGTCTGAAAGGAAATGTAAATTTTGTATAATAAAAAATTCTAAATTTAAATATCTACCTCTACTTATGTGTATATATATCCGGGATAAAGGTACTCACTTTTTTCAGGGGGAAAAAAGTAATTTCATAAAAAGTGACATTTTGTTACCTGTCAACAGAGATAAAATGTCAAACGTTTTTCCCGTCACGGAAAAAAATATATATTTATGTGTTTAAATTAACAACCTTCCTGCTCGTTTATTTATAGAATAGAAATATAAGAATGTTACTCAAGAAGGTGGAATAGCAGCTTTATCTTGAATTATTCGTGGAATCTGAATAGAGGATCAGATTCCTCGTGTTCAATAACCCCTAACTCAAACAAAGAATCTTCCAAAAAGGTGCAGTAGCGCTCAGAAAATCCAGTGAAAAGATGCGACGCTTCGCGCGGCGCGCCTGTATGTCTATATAATATGTACACTTCCCCTCCTTCCCCCACCACTCGCTCGCTCGCGCCCCCAAGGCCATTTACACCGATGTTCAAGTGCATGTTTCATCCATTTCGCTGTATTTTAATGAAAACTTGGGATATACGATTTATAGTATTTTGCTTCTAGTTTTGAAAACCGGTATTAGAATTAAAATAGGACCATTTTTAACGAAAGCAGGCTCCCGGCAAAAAAATGCATGAAAAAAATTAAATTGCACTTGCGCAAAAACTAATAGTCCGACAGCACCTGCCTTGTGCACACTTAAAGTTGATATAATTATTTACTTCTGCACCAAATTTCAGCTCTTAATCTTCATAAATGGAAAAGTTATGAATTTTTAAAAATTAGACTGAATTTTCCGCTTTTTCCGGATTTTCTTCGGTTCTAATCAACCGATCGGATCGCTCTACCTCTCATTTTCTTCGTAATTTAATTCTCTACAACTTTTCCATTTACGGAATTGAAATTCTTCTAATAGCTTTCGTTTTATAAGCAAAAATCCAAAAAAAAGCGTTTTTTTGCACTAAATTCTTAATAGCAAATTAATTAATGAGAGTTGCTAGTCGAAAACACATCAGAATACATCTACGTACTATCTTTTAAATGATGGCATAGGTGGATTTCTACTAGTCTTTTTTGCAATATAAGACTTTTTTTGGTCTAATGATTGGCCTATAGCGGGGAGCGGAAATGCAAATATTACTACAGCGATCGGGCAGAGCTCGATGGTTTTCGGCCGTCACCGCAGTTAATACGACCCTAGATAATCGTCCTGGCGTTCGGTTACGCTCCTATGTTCGCAGCGGGATAGCCTCAAGTGGCCGAAAGTTCATCTGGCCTAATCCCGAAACTCACTTCGTGGCGAATCGGAGATCTTCGTTTCTGCAATTAGCCTAACACTCGAGAAGTTGACAAAGAAGGATGGAATACGCATACTTTATTGTACACGTGCCAGTGTATTGTATGGAAAAAATTATTTATAATTCACTTGCAAGTGATATTGCCGCCAAACTTTATAACGGATTAGTTGCCTGTTACACTTGTTAGACTTGTGTCAAGCAGCTTCTCTAGCATCAGCGACTTTTTAAAAATCTGAAGTGACCTATTATTTGTTTGAGATCCCATTTGTGTGTTGTGATTACAACGGTATTACAATTTTTTTGCAGATTAATTTGTTAACAAAACTCATACAATGCTTTACCAATTGTTTTCTAGATCGTTTCACACTTAAAAAGCAAAGAACTACCCATTATAAAACCGTACGATATGAGGTACGCTGATTGTAGAAGTTCTTCGGAGTTAGTACCTACTGTGGCAACAATTTTCCAAAGTATCCAGTTGCATAATATGCTAGAAAATATTAGAATGGTTCGATGATTTTCTCGTGGAAATAAATAATAATAACAGTTTCTTTTAGTTCTTCCACAGATGTGTCCTGTATGACATAAGTATTAACTGCCAAAGTTTAGTTTTTGATTACCTATTTAATAAGTTAACCCTCTAAAACACATAATCAAATACTTAAAATAAATTTTAAAGTAACAAAGTATTAGGTACTCGGAAGTAGATGAAAATGGAGTGAAAACGCACTACAAAAACCTGACCTCTTAGTTTTATCTCAAAAAAATCAATGAAACAGTTAATATTATTCACCATTAATTAAACCACTAAAAACTATTCTTAAAACGTAAGGTAATTAAACAAAATAAGAAAAGCAATCAGTTATCCTTAAAATACCGAGAAAGATGCGAATAAATTAGTACAAACTCTTTTATGGGAAGACGATAATTTGAAATTTCGTCCACGATCAGCTGTTCAGCCGCTCTAACCAAAATAGCAAAATAGTTTGCTCCACGTCAGGAGTTTAGGCCAAATGGGTGTAAAACGGATTATGCCATACGAGCTTAACCGAACGCCCGCCGGATACACTCGGGTTTAGGCCAGTTGAACTTTAGGCCCGATGGGTTTTAGGCCCGATGGAGCCATCTCTTCGCAGCAAGGTGATCTTTACGGTAGGGAGAGATGGCTCCATCGGGCCTAAAACCCATCGGGCCTAAAGTTCAACTGGCCTAAACCCGAGTGTATTCGGCTGGCGTTCGGTTACGCTCGTATGGCATAATCCGTTTTACACCCATTTGGCCTAAATCTTGACGTGCAGCAAACTATTTTGCAACGAATACTAATTAATACAGGCTATTTTGGATTTTGGTTAGAATGGCTGAACAGCTGATCGTAGACGAAATTTCAAATTATCGTCGTCCCATAAAAGAGTGTGTACTAATTTATTTGCACCTTTCTCGGTATTTTATGGATGATTAGCTGTTTTTCTTATTTTGTTTAATTAGCTTACGTTTTAAGAATAGTTTTTAGTGGTTTAATTAATGGTGAATAATATTAACTCTTTTATTGATTTTTTTCTGATAAAACGAAGAGGTCAGGTCTATTTGTAGTGCGTTTTTACTTCATTTTCATCAGTTTCCGAGTACCTAATATTTTGTTACTTTAAAATTGCATTTAAGTACTTGACTATAAGTATTTTTAGAGGTTGAACTTATTAAATAGGTAATCAAAAACTAAACTTTAGCAGTTAATACTTATGTCATACAGGACACATCTGTGGAAGAACTAAAAGAACTTTTGAATTAACCCACCTTATTAATTAACACGCTTAGCTATTTTATTTCTTATTTTTTCTAAACAAATTGTAGGTATATCATTTTGTCGACAATTCTTAAATTTTAAGAGAAAAAATATTTGATTTGAAAATTGAATTGAAAATTATTGAAGTTAGTGTAATTTTCTTTGTATGCTTTGTAATTGTAATACTGTTGTAATCACAACACACAAATGAGATCTCAAACAAATAATAGGTCACTTAAGATCTTTAAAAAGACGCAGATGCTAGGGAAGCTGCTTGAGACAAATCTAACCAGCAACTAATCCGACCTACTCTAACCAGCAACTATCCGAGAATAAAATAATCAATATCACTATCACTTGCCAGTCTTGCCACTGCGTCACTACATACTAAACCGAATAATTGTTTCCATACAACACTTACACGAGTACAATAACGAAAGTATGCGTATTCCCTCCTTGTTTGTCAACTTCTCGAGTGTTAGGCCAATTGCAAAAACGAAGATCTCCGATTCGATACGAAGTGAGCTTCGGGATTGGGCCAGATGAACTTTAGGCCATTTGTGGCTATCCCGGTAGGGATAGCCCCAAGTGGCCTAATCACGAAGCTCACTTTGTATCGAATCGGAGATCTTCGTTTCTGCAATTGGCCTAACACTCGAGAAGTTGACAAACAAGGATGGAATACGCATACTTTCTTTATTGTATTCGTGCCAGTGTATTGTATGGAAAAAATTATTCGGTTTAGTGTGTAGTGACGCAGTGGCAAGACTGGCAAGGGATATTGCCGCCAAATTTTATAACGGATTAGTTGCTTGTTAGACTTGTCTCAAGCAGCTTCCCTAGCATCAGCGTCTTTTTAAAGATCTGAAGTGACTTATTATTTGTTTGAGATCTCATTTCTGTGTTGTGATTACAACAGTATTACAATTTTTTTTGCAGATTAATTTGTTTGTTTCAAAGTTTTTTAGACTAATACGTCGATTTAGTAGACTAATACGTTTATTAAGAGAAGGATATCTCAGTAGCTGACTGCATTTCTGACTGCCTTCTGAGCCCATAGGCAGCTAACAACGAATTATTTTTTTTATTATTTTCTTGAAACTTTTTACATAAGATTAGAAGGTGAGAAGATTATATATTTTCTTATTGGGAGTTTCTAAAAGTAAGAAAAAAAGTCTAACGTAATAAATCAACAGCCCCTTTGTAGAATTTAAAAAATTGGTGTATGTTAAAATTTAACTATGTTACATATGTTACTTAGAATAGATTATGTGTGATCATATTTTCCTTTTGTTTTCATTTGGCATTTTGT
Organism: Philopedon plagiatum; assembly: GCA_963971165.1. NCBI lineage: Eukaryota > Metazoa > Arthropoda > Insecta > Coleoptera > Curculionidae > Philopedon > Philopedon plagiatum. The sequence goes on along the minus strand of OZ020190.1, from coordinate 44,462,378 downwards.
TTAGATACTTGCTATACCATAATAAATATAATAATTAGTACAATATGTACTTTTGAGTCCCTTTCTGTTTTAATGTTTTGTATAAGCCAATATACAGTTATGAATGTGCTTTTGGGTTTTTTTGTGAGTGAGTGTATTATATTTCTTGTTTAATCTTAATAAAATTGGATTAAAATAAAAATATGTTTTATTTCCTTTTCCCAAGAATATCAAAGCGCATTTCAATATCATGAACAATTTTAAAGAAAGATGAAAATTATTATTATTAAAGTTGGAAGTATCAAAAGTTATCTAAAAATAAAAGTCTTGAGAAGTCTTAATGTTTTCAAACTAAAAATTTGTTTATTCTTTCGTCATTTTTTTTAGATTGTTTTATTTTAGCAATGGTTGTATTTCTATTTAAATAAGTGCATTTCAGTCAAAAACTCTAAAATGAACATACCTACACATTTTAATAATCCTTACCCATAATTTAATTTTAAAGTCCCACCGTCACCGGTTAATATGAATAACTGCAATGTTTTTGGAAAACATTCAGTTAAGTGCTGCACGAGCATACAAACAAAATTAAACTAACTTCAATAATTCTATTTTCTTTTAGTTTTGTGTCTTCGTATGATGGATGCAAAATCGGTTATACCATACCAGGAAGTAAAATTAAGTCATGTTTAATAGTAGCTCCACTAGTGACAAAGGCACTCCACAGTACTAAACCCTAGCCTTCCCCCACAGTAAACTGAAAATATTACTTTTTCCTGGGGATAACCTTGCTCACAGGCTGATTATTATATATGTTACGCTCAATAGCCGAATTCGGGCAATGCCCGAAAAAAATACGCAAAACTAGTTTTGAGCAACGAATATTTCCCAAACCCGAAATTTTATTTTTATACGGTTATTGAGCATTACAAAATAAGCAGAACTAGTTTTGCGCAATTTGAAATGTACAAAACTAGTTCTGTACATTTCTGAATGGCCAGCACTAGTTAGGCTTGTTTTACAGACTCCCAAACCCAAATAAAGAGTAGGGTTATGTTGTTGTTTTTTGTTTTGAATTTATTTCGTTTGTGCGACAAAGAAATATCACTTAGAACTGCATCCTCCGATATTTCTGGATCTACACAAGGTTTTATTTCATGTATGTGCAGTAAAAAGTGTATTAATAGAGCATGTTCTTGTCGAAAAAAGAATGTCATCTGCAATTCTAAGTGCCTTCATTCAAGCTCTCAGGAAGTAAAATTAAGTCATGTTTAATAGTAGCTCCACTAGTGACAAAGGCACTCCACAGTACTAAACCCTAGCCTTCCCCCACAGTAAACTGAAAATATTACTTTTTCCTGGGGATAACCTTGCTCACAGGCTGATTATTATATATGTTACGCTCAATAGCCGAATTCGGGCAATGCCCGAAAAAAATACGCAAAACTAGTTTTGAGCAACGAATATTTCCCAAACCCGAAATTTTATTTTTATACGGTTATTGAGCATTACAAAATAAGCAGAACTAGTTTTGCGCAATTTGAAATGTACAAAACTAGTTCTGTACATTTCTGAATGGCCAGCACTAGTTAGGCTTGTTTTACAGACTCCCAAACCCAAATAAAGAGTAGGGTTATGTTGTTGTTTTTTGTTTTGAATTTATTTCGTTTGTGCGACAAAGAAATATCACTTAGAACTGCATCCTCCGATATTTCTGGATCTACACAAGGTTTTATTTCATGTATGTGCAGTAAAAAGTGTATTAATAGAGCATGTTCTTGTCGAAAAAAGAATGTCATCTGCAATTCTAAGTGCCTTCATTCAAGCTCTTGTTCAAATAAATAATTTTTTAAACTTAACTGAATATCTGTCTAAGAATAAAGTTTTATTTGTTGTTGTATTTGTCAGTATTTAAATAAAATGTATTATTTAAATAACATTTCCAACTTTATTTTATTCGGACGCTTCGCGCTGATTAAATGAAAAAAGCATAACTAGTGCTGGCCATTCAGAAATGTACAGAACTAGTTTTGTACATTTCAAATTGCGCAAAACTAGTTCTGCTTATTTTGTAATGCTCAATAACCGTATAAAAATAAAATTTCGGGTTTGGGAAATATTCGTTGCTCAAAACTAGTTTTGCGTATTTTTTTCGGGCATTGCCCGAATTCGACTATTGAGCGTAACATATATAGTTATAAAAGCAGCAGGTGCGGCCCGTAAAATTTAACAGCCAGATTCTCCAATGCTAGTCCGGTCTAATTTGATAATCAAAAGTTTTAAACTGACAAGTGTAAGAATAAGACAACTAATTTTTATTCTATGAACTTATTTCTGAGCTTTTCGCAATTTTATCAGGAAAAGGACAATTTTAGTACGTACTTTCAACAATAATAGAACTAAATTCATTACAGCAACTCCTTCCAAGATGAAAATCATGAAGATCTTAAGTTAAGCCAGTACTAAATCTTAAAGTTTCTTAGTGAATCTGGACGTAAAAGTTTTATATCTCTGTTGCTACTTATGGGACCCATGCGAAGTTCAGGTTTTTTAATAGCCTACTAGGAAAACGGTAAAGAAAAAAAATATTTTGCAATTTGCGAAAACAGGTGAATTTTTGAATTGGCCAACCTGGGAAAAAATGAACACGCTCAGGATTTCTATTTATTATTTTTCTAAACAAATTTTATCATTTCGTATCATCATGTAGACAATTCTTAAATTTTAAGAGAAAAAAATGTGTTAGCAGAAAGTTATAGTCATTTTGATTTTTTTAATTATATTTTAGGTGTAAAAAATTCAAATGACTATTACTTCCTACTAAAATATTTTTTTCTCTTAAAATTTAAGAATTGTCGACAAAATGATGTACAATTTGTTTAAGAAAAATAAAAAATAAAATAGCTAAGCGTGTTAAATAAGGTGGGTTAATTCAAAAATTCAACTTTTATCGTAAATTACAAAAAAAAATCTTTACCAAAACATTCCTAGTGCTCACTGTTAACAAACCTGACCTTGGTATGGATCCCATAAGTAGAACAGAGATATACAACTTTAAAGTTTTACGGGCCGCGCCTGAAAAGCAGTGCTAAATGCAAATAATATCGTAGACGATAATTTGAAATTTCGTCTACGATCAGCTGTTCAGCCGCTCTAACCAAAATAGCAAAATAGTTTGCTCCACGTCAAGAGTTAGGCCAAATGGGTGTAAAACGGATGGGATAGCCACAAATGGCCTAAAGTTCATCTGGCCTAATCCCGAAGCTCACTTCGTATCGAATCGTTCTGCAATTGGCCTAACACTCGAGAAGTTGACAAACAAGGATGGAATACGCATACTTTCTTTATTGTACTCGTGTAAGTGTTGTATGGAAACAATTATTCGGTTTAGTATGTAGTGACGCAGTGGCAAGACTGGCAAGTGATATTGATTATTTTATTCTCGGATATTGGCGCCAAATTTTATTTCGGATTAGTTGCTGGTTAGATTTGTCTCAAGCAGCTTCCCTAGCATCAGCGTCTTTTTAAAGATCTGAAGTGACCTATTATTTGTTTGAGATCTCATTTGTGTGTTGTGATTAAAACAGTATTACAATTACAAAGCATACAAAGAAAATTACACTAACTTCAATAATTTTCAATTCAATTTTCAAATCAAATATTTTTTCTCTTAAAATTTAAGAATTGTCGACAAAATGATGTACCTACAATTTGTTTAGAAAAAATAAGAAATAAAATAGCTAAGCGTGTTAGGTAATTAATAAGGTGGGTTAATTCAAAAATTCAACTTTTATCTTAAATTACAAAAAAAAATCTTTACCAAAATATTCCTAGTAGGACTGTTAACAAACCTGACCTTACCATGGGTCTCATAAGTAGAACAGAGATATACAACTTTAAATTAGTAATATTGGTTTCTTGACCGTTTTTGATTAAATAGTTTTATTGTACTTCTTGGGCTTTCGGTCAGTTTAAATTAAGGTCTTGAAATGGATTTGACGTTTCGGTTTATTTCATTTCTAAACCATCATCAGAATCCTAATAACAAAGGTGTAATAGTAATATATTTTTCTATGTAAGATTTATATAAACAAGAGATAGTAGAATAGGACATACCTTTTAAATTGATTTCACTTAAACACTACATTATAACAAAATGACTTATTGCAACAGGGTTTTAAACTAGACTGATTTGTGGATGTTTACAGTAAAGAGCTTTGGTTTTATTATTCCAGATGTTTAAGGGTAGGGACACAAAAATTTTGCTTTTATTTTCGTTTTACTTTTTTATGATAAGGTTGTTGTAAATGGTACTTAAATTATCCGTATCTGTTCTATAGTTTAGGGTGTTATGGGTTTTTTTAATATGTATCATTTCCTTTATGTTTCGTTTTTTGTAGTTTGATTCATAATCTAAGATTTCTACGTTATTAAAATTAAAGTTGTGTAAATATTCTAGTGAATGATTTGATAGAGCTGTTGAACTGTGACTAACATTTCTAATACTGTTTTGATGTTCCTTAATTCTGTTTTTAAGATATTGCTTTGTTTGCCCAATATAGGTTTTTGGGCAATCAAGGCAATTTATTTTGTAAATGAGTTGAGACTGGTTTGTTTTTGGAATATTTGGTGATGATGGTTTAGAGATGAAATAAACCGAAACGTCAAAACCATTTCAAGGCTTTAATTTAAACTGACCGAAAGCCCAAGAAGTACAATAAAACTATACAACTTTAAAGTTTTACGGGTCACGCCTGAAAAGCAGTGCTAAATGCAAATAATAAATAATACACATTGTTTTATTTGAAATTTTTTATTTTAAATGTTTAGTGTTATTTTAGTACTACGCACAGACAACCGTTGTTACATGTCTTTATGTAGGTGGCTGCCTATGGGTAGTAGGACACCTTTGAAGGCATGGATTCTTAATAAATCCATGTTTGAAGGCCTACTAAAAAGTTGCTAGGAGCAAGGAGAGGATTATGAGTTATATAAAAAAGAACAGTAGTAAAAACTGTTTAGTAAAAGAAGTCAATGATTCAGTGTTGCCGATTTGCGGGTAGTTAGGTACCCGAAAATCGTTTTTTTAACTGTTATGCGGGTAAAATTGTCATGCGGATAAAACCGGGTATTTCAAAATTGATATAAAGTTATACAAAGGTAAAATGGATGTCTAGCAACCGCTAAAGCGGCAAAATAACTGCTGTAGCAGTTAAAAATTACGAGCATTTTTCAAAATGGTAATGTAACCATTTTAAATCTCCCGCCTATTTTAAAATTTTGTTAGGTCAGGATTTCTTGACAAACATGATTTTTACATGATGTATGCAAACCCTTTTTATTTTCTTTGGATGTATGAAAGAGCAGCAAAGCAAAAAGAAGTGTCTTGTATTTTTTAGATTATCACACAAATTATAATGACAATTCTAGATCATTTCATACTTAAAAAGCAAAGAACTACCCATTATAAAACCGTACGATATGAGGTACGCTGACAGTAAAAGTTCTTCGCTTCGGAGTTAGTACTGTGGCAACAATTTTCCAAAGTAGCCTCTCCAGTTGCATAAGATGCTAGAAAATATTAGAATTGTTCGGCGATTTTCTCCTGGAAATAAGTGAAATAACTAATAATAGCAGTTTCTTTTAGTTCTTCCACAGATGTGTCCTGTATGACATAAGTATTAACTGCTAAAGTTTAGTTTTTGATTACCTATTTAATAAGTTCAACCTCTAAAAACACTTATAGTCAAGTACTTAAATGCAATTTTAAAGTAACAAAATATTAGGTACTCGGAAACTGATGAAAATGAAGTAAAAACGCACTACAAATAGACCTGACCTCTTCGTTTTATCCCAAAAAAATCAATAAAACAGTTAATAGTATTCACCATTAATTAAACCACTAAAAACTATTCTTAAAACGTAAGCTAATTAAACAAAATAAGAAAAACAACTTATTATCCATAAAATACTGAGAAAGGTGCAAATAAATTAGTACACATTCTTTTATGGGACGACGATAATTTGAAATTTCGTCTACGATCAGCTGTTCAGCCATTCTAACCAAAATCCAAAATAGCCTGTATTAATTTAATTAGTATTCGTTGCAAAATAGTTTGCTGCACGTCAAGATTTAGGCCAAATGGGTGTAAAACGGATTATGCCATACGAGCTGAACCGAACGCCCGCCGGATACACTCGGGTTTAGGCCAGTTGAACTTTAGGCCCGATGGGTTTTAGGCCCGATGGAGCCATCTCAAACGGATTATGCCATACGAGCTTAACCGAACTCCAGCCGAATACACTCGGGGTTAGGCCAGTTGAACTTTAGGCCCGATGGGTTTTAGGCCCGATGGAGCGATCTCTTTACGGTATAACGCAAGATATGGTGAAACGATGCATAAGCGACTCATACTTGTCAGATTTTAACATAGTTTTTAAATTTTTGATCTAAAAGCTAAAGAAAAAACAAGCTATTAAAGTAAGTTTTGTGTCTGTCACAAGGTAATTGTACAATCCTTTTTTAAAACCTAGGTTTTTAGTAAAAAATCCTTTTTTGATAGCCTGGATTCTTTATAAAAAATCGTCCTATTGTAAAATCATCAATAAAATGTTTAAAATATTTTTAGAAATTAAATGGTTTTAAGGGATATTGTGAATTAAAGCATGTTTTTACAACATTTGACCTGAGGAATTTTATAAAAAGCCTTTACCTTTGGTGTACTGCGTAAAGTTTGATACACAGCCTGTTGGTCAAAACTTTTAATCGGACAATAAATTAAACTGGCCTTTAGAAACGCCTTTGGCAATGAGATTAACATAAGTGCGCTCTTTTTTTTATAAATGGTTGTATATCTTTATAGGCATTTTCTTCAAAACTGTACAAGATATCGAGTCCCTGTAAAAATCAAATTTTACATTTTCTTTTTATACACGGTAGTTTGAGAAATCACATAGTATTTTGAAACCCTTAAATGAAAGGAACGGCCTGTATATTGGGCATCTTTTAAATGTATTGAGAAATTTTATTTCTCGAGATTGCACTGTACAGATATCTGTCAGATTATAAGAACTGTAGTTTTTTACATGTCAATATCTCGAGAGCTTATTAACGATGATATTATAATACGAGTAATATGCTACATAATATACTAGCTTTCGCCCGCGACTTCGTCCGCGGTGTAATAATTTTACTTCTTTACAAACTTTGAACCCCCATTTTACCCCTTAACCCCCCTTTACCTTAATTTAATAAAAACCGTGAAGTGTTTAAACATTTATTTTTTAGAGTACTTCTATTCATGTTTAAAATATTTTTAGAAATTAAATGGTTTTAAGGGATATTGTGAATTAAACCATGTTTTTACAACATTTGACCTGAGGAATTTTATAAAAAGCCTTTACCTTTGGTGTACTGCGTAAAGTTTGATACACAGCCTGTTGGTCAAAACTTTTAATCGGACAATAAATTAAACTGGCCTTTAGAAACGCCTTTGGCAATGAGATTAACATAAGTGCGCTCTTTTTTTTTATAAATGGTTGTATATCTTTATAGGCATTTTCTTCAAAACTGTACAAGATATCGAGTCCCTGTAAAAATCAAATTTTACATTTTCTTTTTATACAGGGTAGTTTGAGAAATCACATAGTATTTTGAAACCCTTAAATGAAAGGAACGGCCTGTATATTGGGCATCTTTTAAATGTATTGAGAAATTTTATTTCTCGAGATTGCACTGTACAGATATCTGTCAGATTATAAGAACTGTAGTTTTTTACATGTCAATATCTCGAGAGCTTATTAACGATGATATTATAATACGAGTAATATGCTACATAATATACTAGCTTTCGCCCGCGACTTCGTCCGCGGTGTAATAATTTTACTTCTTTACAAACTTTGAACCCCCATTTTACCCCTTAACCCCCCTTTACCTTAATTTAATAAAAACCGTGAAGTGTTTAAACATTTATTTTTTAGAGTACTTCTATCAAGTTTCGCGTTAATAGGACCATCTAATAATTTTTTCTCCATACAAAGTTTAAACCCCTGTTTTGTTTTATTCCCTTAGGGGCTGAATTTTAAAAAAATCCTTCCTTAGTAGGTGCTTACGTTATATAAGAAACCTCTGTGAAAAATGTCAAGTTTCTAGTCCGTTCAGTCAACCCAGCTGTGCGTTGATATATCAGTGTCAGTCAGTTAATCTGTCAGTTTCTTCTTTTAAATATAGAGTGTGTGATTTATTCGCAACATTTAAACATTTAAGAAATTATTGCAGTCGGTGACACCATTCCGAAGCATACACACAAAATTTATCGATATTCAAAGAGTTTTTTTAGTTTTTCATAATTTTTAAGGTTTCCTCTCAGTTCAAAAATCCTTTAAATTCCAATCGGGAGAACTCATCTACAAAACAAAACCTAATTTATCGAAATCGGTGTATCACTTCAAGAATTATGCGTGAACATACATAAAAACCACACATCCGGGTCGAATTGATAACCCCCTGTTGTGAAGTCGGTTAAACAAAATACACATACAGGTCGAATTGATAACCTCCTCTTGTGTAGTCGGTGAAAAATGGTAAACATGTTTACAATATTTTAGGTGCAGGTCTCAATAATTTTGTATTTTAAAAATTACTACTACTACTTACTACTCGTTAGCAAAAAGTATGAAATATTACATTTTTTGGGTAATGAACCATCTAGTAGGTACATAATAAAACACACCTATATTAGTAACTTTAACTTGTAATATTGCTTTTTATTTTGTAACCATTTAAAGAAATATTGTTTTGGATACTTTTTACAAAAATAGGTGCAATAATTTGCTGAGATAGTTTTGTGTTGTAAAAATAAGATAACAATGAGTGTATTTTTTTGGGAGAGAATAATGTATTTTTACAGTGGAAACTTTCCACTTTGTTCAGTGCACAAGAATTATTTTTAGGAAAGATTTGCCTGCCTATATTCTTACATACGCCTACTGTTATTTTATACGAAGAAAGACCAATAGAATACGGATCAGGAATCGACATAAATGGAAAGAGAAATATTCTCCGCTAAATCGACTTTTAAACCCGATTTTAGAGAAAAATTGTATCTTGCACGGGTGTCTGTCCTGTTCTATCACTGCAAACAGTGCACATGATAATATATTTCTTTTCGAAACTAGGGGATATTTTTATAAACAATTTTATTTGTACTTAACCAATTTATTAACTTCATCGGCCAAAAGACACTTTTTAAAATATAAAATACTTAAGACTGAATAATTTTTAAAATTTACACAAATGCATTTATTTAACCTCGATAAAAATTTGTAAATTAGGTACTGTTGTAGTGTAGGTTCTTATGGCTATCATTTCACTGAAGGTGGATTTTTGCCATTTCAAAGCGGTTTGGCAATACGAACTGATAGGGAGGTTCACCCCCTTCCACAACCCACATTGTGCCTGAAGGTGCTTTTTCAATAATCTGCATTACAAACGGTGCCACTTGTTCACGCCTAAAATAAAAAAGATTTTTGTAAAATTGAAAAAAAAAAGAATTTCTGGAAATTGGTCTTCCTAAAATAAGGCATTTAAAATAAAGCTTATTTTTTATTGAAATTCGGATAGTTTTAAAAAAATATGAGCCGTAGATTTGGATGATTCATTGTAACACTATTTTTGTCCTGTTAAAAAAAATGTTAAAATAATAGAAAACAATACATAATGAGCAGTAAAACCTACATTCTATTTGGCATTTAGATAATAAGTAATTCCAAATTTCTCTGTTAAAGAAATCGCTCATTATCATTAGGGTTCGTATAACTACCACAATGTGTCGCAACGTCATGACTCGCGAGCTGCACTGTGTCAATACATGGACATGTTTTCAGTGGAAACAGGTTACCAAACGTTCGTAATCACCTGCTATCGCGATTATTTATTTTTTCGGAAGTTTATTTTTATTTATCAGGACCTAAAATATGACGGGTCTCGCGTATGGTGTCTGGTAGGGACTTATGTGTTGGAAATGATCACAGTGCCAAAAACATGTGTTAATAATACAAATCATCAATACAAAAAGGAGCCAAAATCCTTACGCCGAATTTATACTAGATTTGATATTTATGATGAGTACTTGTAATATGCCCTTTTATACAGTCCAAAAAAATACGTTTCGTAATTTTTGGCCAAATATAATCCCGACTGGAAATTGTCATGCGAAGCAACATTGCGAAATTATTTACCACATTTACGCGAACGAATGGAACATAGCCCAGTCGCTAGGTCCAAGAAAAACCTAAAATTATAGAATTTTTTCCACAATTTTCTATTTGTAGTCTTCGGGGAGGATCATTGGAAGTCTAAATCCAGAATTACAACCATATTCTACCAATGCGCCGAGCACCAGCTTGAATTTAAGGAGGATTGTTTTGTTAAATAATCCGTCCATTTTCAACTTTTGACTAAAAATGGTCACAACAGAACTTGTAGGAAATATAATTCTCTACAACTTTTGTTTCAACAATTTTTCGTCTACGATCAATATTTTTCGATTTAAAGCTGAAAAAAGGGTGAAATTAAATGATTGCATTATCTCGTTTATTTCAAACTTTAGTGCATTAATGGACTTGAACAATCTTGTAGGAAATGAAATTCTCGACAATTTCGGTCCTAACCTTTTTGACGTTGAAAAACGTCTTACTCTGCATTGGATAGGGGGTTCAAGTACGAATGATCTTGAAAATCGGTAATCAACAGATGGCGCTCAGTGTATTTACCGGGAATGAAAATGAAATTGGGTTGGCCAACGTCGACGTCATGTAGAGAATGCCGCCTTACCATTAGTGAAATCGTGCATTCAAACATAGTGCTATAAGCCTTAACATTATTCTGAACGACTGTGCTGGGCGTTTCTATCTCTAAGCGCTCAAAGTCTATGCGTAGTCAACTTAAAACATTTTTATTTAACAATCTTGCCCCATTGATATCCAAACTTGTTATCACGGCAGAAAGTATGACCCTAAAGAATAATGTTGGTTCCGTGTGACATGTTAATACTGTAAAAAGTGGTGGTAATATTGCATATTTGGGTTCAGATGTGATGCATATCGCTTAGTCTTGTTTCTGCTGCAAACAAGTGCACATGTGAGCATTTTTTCACAAAGATAATCTATTTTCCTTGCTGTAACCAGGTACTCCATCAGTTTCGTGCTCGTTTTTATTTATGTTTTTTAAGGTAGAAGACAATAAAATTGTAAATAAAAGTAATTATGATCCTGGCCTTGTCCGATACTCATAGTTTATTTTTGTTTATTTTTTTGTTAATGAAGACAAAAAATATCACTTTGCTGGCTGTCAATTGTAGTCATATGTATGTATGTATCAAATTTTAGTTATACAACTGAAAATATCAATCCCGGGAGTCCAGTGGCGTATTCAGGAGTTTGAATACGCCACTGGATTTTGAATTTGGGGCAGTAACTTGAAAGCGGGAAGGTGGGAAAGAGCCGCAGGTAATGCGGGGCCAAGCCCAAAGTTCATCATAAAATCGAAATCAAAATTTTTTTTTCAGGGGGGGGGGGTTTAGCCCCCAAAACCCCCCTGAATACGCCACTGCCCGCGACTGCTATTTTAATATACTTTTGTCAGTTTTCCTAAAATTAAAAAAGAAACTAACAACAGTTTTACTATGCAAAACATTTTTGTGAGCATCCGAATGAAATCAGATTGCTTTAAAACATTTGTGTTTGCGTAAAGATGTACATATGACAAGTAAACACCTATGCGTGTGTCGGCTATAAAACACAGTAGGAAATAAGGAATATGCATATAACCCAAATAAATCTGAAATATTTTTTTATATTCTCTACATAAATTAAATGTTTATGGCGGCTCCATTTATTTTGATCTTTATTAACAAAAAAAAAAAGATTTTATAGTATAAATTTTCGCGCGAATTTCGAAACTTTTAAAACGTGATTCCATTGGCTGTATCGTCAAAAGTGAACTTATGACTCATCATGAGTACATGGCGAATTACAGTGTTGTAGGGTCATCGAAAAATCAATAAAAATGCCATTTAATGCGTAACTCATCCAATGACATATCCCTGCACATAAAGTGGAAGGTTCCTAAAATGTTATTCATGTATATTTTAGCCGAAATCGGTCCAGGAACCTTTCAATTTTGCAACAAATGGCATATGCAATTCTGCATTCTTTGTTTTCATATATGGCAATCTTCGAAAATTTAAAAATTTTCAAATTTTGCATGTCCTCGATGCAAAAAAATATTTATTTGTAACTTTAACGAAAACATAAGCGAGTTACATTAGTGACAGGTATTCTTAGATAATTAACGGATAAAATAAATGCACAAAAATCACTAAATAAAGAAAATAGTGTGGAATAATGTCGGTTAAAAATAGGATTTGTGGGGAAAAATTCAAGAAAATCCCTTAATATGCTCCTGGATGACCACTCGGTATTCATTTTAAAGTGGTATTGAGAGAGTGATTCAAATGAACCGATATCGAGTGCAAAAAATCTAAACAAAAATCGAAATTTAATCGGCTCCCTTCCTTTTTAGAGAACATAAAAACTACGGATATTTTGTTCTTCGACGAACATTTTCCAATGACATATGTATATGGGATTTTAATTTGAACCATTTTGACCCCACAAAAAATTTACAAAACCCTGACATATTTAAGTCAAAAATCTAAATTTACAGTTTTTCCCAAATATTTCCATTTTTCAGTGATTTTAGGTTGAAGTAAATGTATTACAAAAAAAAGTATCTGAGATTTTAAAGTTTCACTTATTAATCCGTTTTTCGATCCGACGTTTTGTTTTCGAGTTATTAGGTACCAAAGAGGCGTCTGCAAATGGCATTTTTCGACCCAAAAAAATTCAAAAGGATTACTTGCCATTTTCTGATCCTCACCAGTTTCAATAGAGTTCTGAAGCTCCGGGTTCTCTACAACTTCCGAAAATTTACATCGATTTAATTCACTTTTGCTACCTGTACCCTATTTTAACGGAAATCGTGGAAAATTCGACTTTGACGTTTAATAGCTCCGAAACGAAACACCCTGTATAACTGAATTTTTTTCCAACGCTAGTTGAACTATTCCTGTATCAACCCAAAAAATTCAATTTCTGCCCGTCTGACTGTTCCCGAGAAAAACAAACCTGTTCGACTTTAGGTTAAGCTTCGCGTTAACATGTAGATTGACACTTATTTTTGCTGATCTGAGGTCACTTTTTATTAATGACAAATGGCTGCTTTTTAAATTGTAATAAATTATACCGAAAAGTAAACATTTTTTGTAGGTAAATTAACCTAGTAATTTTCTTCAAAATGCTTTTTTTGGGTTTGTAAGGACTTCCTTAAACGATTTATGCAATAAAAAAATATGTGCATATTCCTTATTATTACAACATCGTATAATTTGTATTTTTGTTTTCCTAAAATTAAAAAAGAAACTAACAACAGTTTTACTATGCAAAACATTTTTGTGAGCATCCGAATGAAATCAGATTGCTTTAAAACATTTGTGTTTGCGTAAAGATGTACATATGACAAGTAAACACCTATGCGTGTGTCGGCTATAAAACACAGTAGGAAATAAGGAATATGCATAAGATAACCCAAATAAATCTGAAATATTTTTTTATATTCTCTACATAAATTAAATGTTTATGGCGGCTCCATTTATTTTGATCTTTATTAACAAAAAAAAAAAGATTTTATAGTATAAATTTTCGCGCGAATTTCGAAACTTTTAAACCGTGATTCCATTGGCTGTATCGTCAAAAGTGAACTTATGACTCATCATGAGTACATGGCGAATTACAGTGTTGTAGGGTCATCGAAAAATCAATAAAAATGCCATTTAATGCGTAACTCATCCAATGACATATCCCTGCACTTAAAGTGGAAGGTTCCTAAAATGTTATTCATGTATATTTTAGCCGAAATCGGTCCAGGAACCTTTCAATTTTGCAACAAAATTTTGACATATGCAATTCTGCATTCTTTGTTTTCATATATGGCAATCTTCGAAAATTTAAAAATTTTCAAATTTTGCATGTCCTCGATGCAAAAAAATATTTATTTGTAACTTTAACGAAAACATAAGCGAGTTACATTAGTGACAGGTATTCTTAGATAATTAACGGATAAAATAAATGCAAAAAAATCACTAAATAAGGAAAATAGTGTGGAATAATGTCGGTTAAAAATAGGATTTGTGGGGAAAAATTCAAGAAAATCCCTTAATATGCTCCTGGATGACCACTCGGTATTCATTTTAAAGTGGTATTGAGAGAGTGATTCAAATGTACCGATATCGAGTGCAAAAAATCTAAACAAAAATCGAAATTTAATCGGCTCCCTTCCTTTTTAGAGAACATAAAAACTACGGATATTTTGTTCTTCGACGAACATTTTCCAATGACATATGTATATGGGATTTTAATTTGAACCATTTTGACCCCACAAAAAATTTACAAAACCCTGACATATTTAGGTCAAAAATCTAAATTTACAGTTTTTCCCAAATATTTCCATTTTTCAGTGATTTTAGGTTGAAGTAAATGTATTACAAAAAAAAGTATCTGAGATTTTAAAGTTTCACTTATTAATCCGTTTTTCGATCCGACGTTTTGTTTTCGAGTTATTAGGTACCAAAGAGGCGTCTGCAAATGGCATTTTTCGACCCAAAAAAATTCAAAAGGATTACTTGCCATTTTCTGATCCTCACCAGTTTCAATAGAGTTCTGAAGCTCCGGGTTCTCTACAACTTCCGAAAATTTACATCGATTTAATTCACTTTTGCTACCTGTACCCTATTTTAACGGAAATCGTGAAAAATTCGACTTTGACGTTTAATAGCTCCGAAACGAAACACCCTGTATAACTGAATTTTTTTCCAACGCTAGTTGAACTATTCCTGTATCAACCCAAAAAATTCAATTTCTGCCCCTCTGACTGTTCCCGAGAAAAACAAACCTGTTCGACTTTAGGTTAAGCTTCGCGTTAACATGTAGATTGACACTTATTTTTGCTGATCTGAGGTCACTTTTTATTAATGACAAATGGCTGCTTTTTAAATTGTAATAAATTATACCGAAAAGTAAACATTTTTTGTAGGTAAATTAACCTAGTAATTTTCTTCAAAATGCTTTTTTTGGGTTTGTAAGGACTTCCTTAAACGATTTATGCAATAAAAAAATATGTGCATATTCCTTATTATTACAACATCGTATAATTTGTATTTTTTTACGTATTATATATCTCAGCGTAAAAAAAAAGAAATAAGCTTTATTTAAAGGGTTCAAATAATACCACAAAAGAAAATATAGGTCTTACTGTGTGGATTAAATGCATTATTTTCTATAATTTTTACTATTTTTTTTATACTGGACAAAAATAGCATTAAAATGATTCACTTTCCTTATAATATACTCCTGACACCTTTATATCAATTTACCGGGTTATGACCCCAACTTAAATCTGAATCGATAAAATATTTTAATGTTTTAGAGATTTATTTAAGCTTACTCTTGTGTTGGGATATCTTGAATTTCTATTTCTCTAATTCTTTCATAGATAGGCCCCAAATTTCTGTTTGACATTTCTGTTATCAGTGGAGTTAGCGTTACGCCAGGGCACACTCCCACCACTCTAACTTTAGTTCTCTCATAATGCGCTGGAAGACCCCAGGATAACGTCATACCGTGAACTGCAAACTTAGTTCCTACATATATAGGAACCGCTGCAGAGGGGGCAATTCCTGAAATTGATGATATGTTAACTATAAGGGCCTCAGGACCTGATTTATATTTGGGCAGGTAGTTTTCTAGACCAAGTAAAATGCCATGGATAGATCCATTCTGAAAACCAAATAAAATGTAATAAACTGCAAGTACCGTGCAGAAACAAATAAGCTTTTGTTTATGCCTATTTTAAAAAATTATTCTAAACTACTAAAGTCCCGTCGGAAGAATAATGGTTCCAATTTTAGTATATTGAATTGGCTTGAAGAGCTAGCATTGTCCTTAGTTTTGTCACAGATTTAAATAGCTTCGCTCCAACTACATAGTCATATCTCTTAAACTAAGAATATTTGACTTATTGAAAATTTATTAAAAAATTACTTGCGTTAATAAGACAGCTAATTTTTACACTATGTGCTAGTAAGTTTTAGCACAAATTTTAAAGTAAAAGGGCAATTTAAGTATCTATGCATTTTTTTATCTTCTGACAGCCCGCGAAGACCGAAGCCTAAGTGTGAGCCGAAAAACCCTTTTTTTAGAAATTCAAAAAAGTAGGTGCATAAAAAGTTGTCTTTGGGTACACATAATAGGTAAGTGGTTAAAATGTGAGTCAAACCATTAACATCTTCAGTCTCTGCAACGACCTTGAAATATTTAAAAAATGTAAACGACCCTTTCGTTAAAACTTTAAGAAAAAACTTTTTTTGAAGATTTTAAAAATATACCCGTGCTGGTACCAGTTTCAGATAAAAATAAATTAAGAAGAGAACGAATAAAGAGTCGCACAAATATTCAAGAATTGCAATGTCTTGAAGGTCACAAACCCAAGCAAACCCTTAGGAAGTTTCGTTGTCCAAAAATTTAGTTTGACTGCGGTGATTACATTGACGTAATTTATTGGCAAGAATGCGAACTAACACAGCCTCCAGCAACAGTAAATTTAACAGAAGCTGAGTTGCGTTCTTTTATAGCCAGCTATGTCCGATATTCGATTTACCTTGTCACTCCCAAACGGTGGAGAGAACACTGTTAAAGTGGTATCAGAAGCATCATCCAAAGTGTGTACACAAAATTCTCGTGACGGATTTATTAGAGCTTTGCTTAAAGGCAGAAAAATTATAAAAAAATTAAATAAATCCCAATTTAAACTTAAATAAATAATATGCCCTTTAGTTGGGTGGTAAGGAGGCTATGGGTGGGACTCGAAACACAGTCACCTCCTCGTGGTGAGCCCTGAGTAGTATCAAACTAGCGAAGAACTGTGCAAGTGGCTTTATTTGAAAAAGTCTTCGAAATTTTTGACATTTTCATTTTTTTACAAAAATTTCTAAACTTTAGGGTCCTTGCGGACCTAATCCTTGCGGAACTAGTTTAATGCACTTTAAACCAACATTATAAAGGGGAATCTTTTTGAAATTTTCAACAAAACGTTTTTGCTAAAGTTTTAAAGAAACGGTCGTTTTTACATTTTTTTAATATTCCAAGGTCGTTGCAGAGGCTGAAGGTCCTAAACGACTTGCCAAAAATTTCAATCACGTATTATGTGTACCCAAAAACATCTTATTAATTAAGCATTAGTCAAAGAACAACGTATTAACCAAACAACTTATTAAGTAAAAATTCGGTCAAGTGCAAGCTATACTTGCACAATTGGGCTTCCGTGCCATCGTCCCCCCACTTAACCTAAGCAAACTTCAGCCGCCCGATCGCCGCCATTTGCCGCGCTATCCGCCGCCGATAGCACCAATGTCCTACCACATCGCGTATGCGCGGAGCTGAATGGGAAGCCTTTCGTCTGAGCCAAATTGAAAATGTGTAAAAACAAAAGTTGTTCCTTACATCGTGAGAAATACTTTTTGTCGAAAAACTTTTTCTCTAAAATCAATGGTGTCCCGTTTCACGGAACACAAGGAAGGTTTTTTCGGCCCACCCTACAATTACCATATACCGTGGGTGTACTGGGGTTGTCCGACTCACACATCCAGAGCTGGAAAGATCCGTAGAGATTTCACCAGCCTTTTAAGGGGATGTGTGGGATGGCACAACCTTAGCCGAGGAAGAATTTCTCTATCGCCTTCCTGGTTTAGAGCGTTATTTTATTGTATACTTTTTGATTTAGGAATTCTAATTATTGGCGAGTGGGATGTTTCATATGTAAGTGGCGCCAAATTAAATTTATTTTTTGTGGCTCACACCAATAATATTAAGGATACATATACATTTTTTCTAGTAAGTATATTTATAGGTCATCGTCATGTGGCACTAATAAACAAAAATTAGTAAACCCCTTCAAGTAAACTACCGCGCTATTTAGAGCTAGTCGATGGCTTGGCCTTTACTATAACAACTATACTGTCATTTGATGACAGCAACAAGGTTATACAATTTTGTCACCTTCTGCGATACAAAAAATATATAAACATTTTAATAAAACTTTTATGTATTTATTTTAAGTTTTAGTACTTGTTATGGCTATTCAAGGTAAAACTAACTAATAAAATTTAGTTCAGTGTTTACGGTTCTGACAACTTAAATATTCTAATTCGCCAATTTAGTTATTTTTCACAAAAGAAAATTGTTATTATGTGTTATTAAAATCTACCTACCTATAAATCTATTATTTTCACTTTTTTTCCTGCGTCAAATATGCCTTTTAGTATTGGCTCATTTGGCTTTATTGATTTTGTTTCATAAATAAACAGTATTTTCAAAAAAACTTACCACATTTATAGCAACTTCTCTTTGCCATTTTGAATCGTCCAATATTCCAGCGTTATTTAATAAAATATCAATATTTTTAAAATTCTCCACTGTTTTCTTGAATGCATCTAAAAAATTAATTCAATTGTTATAATAATAGCCCTTTTTATTTTAGCGGAAAGAATTTACAACGAATGTGAGTTGGCCTAGAAAGTAAAGGGCCAGTTTAACTATGGAGTACAGGCCAGGGCCTATCTTCAACTGAGTTAGGCCCTAGGCTCTCGCAAATTTTCGGTCCCCCTATTAGGATTGCCAGAAAATTTTCGAGTGAAAGTGAGTATAGAGGTAAAGTTTATACGAAGTCAATCGGAACAGCTACACAAAAGGGTCGCGTACCGGGTCTGCTAAATTTACCAATAAATCCCAAATAAAAATGACCTAATTTTATGATGATTAGACCCTGTATGAATATTCTAGTTGATGAAATAATATTTGGTGGACACAAAAATAAAATAATGTCTAAAAATGTGTGGTCCACTGTAGACACCTGCGTTTGCATTGCCTGCAAAATTCTCAGCGCTTTGGCAGTGCTGTGGCTTGATTATTAAAATATAAGGCATTAAAATTAGCTTATTCTTCGTTCTGGGGAATTTTATCGAGTGTCTTTGAGTGTCCCCAGTGTCGTGTTTTTCATATTGTTTTGTTGTTGTTACCGTTGTTGTTGTTATTGCAGTTGTTATTTGATTTGTTGTTGTTATTTAAATATTTAATCAAGATGGCGTTGTGGAGACCTTTTGATGTTTCTGATTATAAAGAAAGGGACAATGTGGAAGCCGATTCCCTGGCGGAGCCGTCGGAATTTTTTAATAAAGACTTACATGTTCAAATCATCGACCATTCTGTAAAGCGAAAAAGAGCTAATCAGAAGCTAAAAAAAGTTGATAATGGTGACAAAGAAGCTATACGCCGAGTAGTATATCAATTTTACAAAGAAAACAAAGTCCCGACATTAGAAATGATGATAAGTTACGGGATTATCCCGATTATGAATATAAACCTCTGGACACCTTACGTAATATTTGCTAGATTGTGGCTTCAAGTAAAAAAATTGGACAAAAGAATGGTTATAATGGAATCGCCTCGTATCGTAGAATGGCGGCAAGAATATTTACGTAAAATTAAGGAATACCGCCAATCAAACAGCGAGATAGTGTACCTTGACGAAACTTGGTTCGACACACACGATCTTGTTAAATATGGTTGGGTGGATGATAGTAATAAGTGCACACTAAATGGACCTTGTTCTCGCGGTAAACGAGTAATCATACTACACGCAGGCAGTGATCAGGGTTTTGTTCCTAACGCTTTATTATTGTCGGCCAAAAATATAAAGCAATCGTCGACTGACTACCATGAAGATATGACCGCCAGTCTATTCGAAAAGTGGTTTATTGAACAATTGCTGCCAAATATATCCCCAAATTCTGTCATTGTTATGGATAATTCATCTTATCATTACGTCTACAAAACAAAATTCCTAACAGCAGCACAAAGAAGGATGAAATTCTTAAATTCATGGAAAGTAAAAGCATGGAAATTCCTCAAAAGGCTACAAAAAAGGGGTTATTGGAGGCTATAAAAAAAAGAACATTAAAAAGGAATATGTAATCGACAAAGTATGCGAAGCACATGGTAATACTATTTTACGCCTCCCCCCCTATTACTGCGTATTTAATCCGATCGAGATGATTTGGGCTGCAGTCAAGAATAAACTGAGGAAATATAATCAATCCCCAACTGACAGTGCTTTCGTACTAGGAAATATAAGGACAGTTGTTGATGAAGTAAACGAGAGCGGTATATGGATGAAATGTGTCCAGCATGTCATAAAGAAGGAGAGTGAATATTGCATTTTACCGGCCATTGACCCCATTATTATATCCCCAAATTCGGATTCAAGCTCTGAGAATTCGGATACTGAATTTTAATTTTTTATGAAATTCACGAGGAATAAAATAAAATAATAAACGGGTAAGTGTTTTTCAATCATTACCCTATATAGTACTGATTTTAAAAAAATAGGTTCGTGTAGGTATATGAAAATTACTGGGAATAAATTTTTATCCATATAAGTTAAATGCTGCGCCGCAATGCCGACCTTAACAGTTTTTATGCTGTTCCAATTGGTTTCGTGTACACAAAATAAAATTAATTCGGTAAAATATTTTTCTATTCCTAGCGTTGCACCCCATGCTTCATAAAGAGGACGCCGCCTGTAACTCGAGTTCCAGTTTTTATGGCTATTCCGATTGACTTCGTATAAACTTTAATAGTAATAGGAGGGTAAAAAAATAAAGACGCAGGCGGCGCAGTCGCCATTACCAAAAATTTATCTGATGAGAATTTAATGCCGCCTGCCGGAATGTTTTTTTTTTGGACGCCGCGGCCTTTTTATCTTTTAAACACCGTGGTTTGCGTTTAAAAGACAAAGAGGCCGCCTCGGACACCGACGGCACGTCGGGCGACGTGATTAAATTTCGGGCCCCTTTATTGAAGTTAAAAATAGCCGCCTCTATTTTTACGAATGGAAATATGGAATAAAGTATAAAAAGTGATATATTCTAAAAACAAAACGATTGTCATTTGTCAAGTTGTTATTCGTTCAATGAAGATTAGCTTTGTTTTAGATTAGGTAGAAAGATGTGAAAAATTATTTAATCTAATTAAATTTCTTATCTGGGCGATTGGAAATTTAGGTATTTTTATTTAATATTTTTTGTGCATTATTATGATTTTATGTTTATTATTTTAAGCCCCATCTTGTCATTGGGCCCTAGGCACGCCCCTAATACGCCTTATGGTAAAATAGGCCCTGGATACAGCTTGTCAAATATAGCTTTGCCTCTGAAAAATTTCATACTTGCGCGGCCTAGAAAGTGAGATAGCATTCGGATAACAGAAATGGCAGTATTAAGCGGCTTCTGCTTTGGGAAAAGTACCGTCAAAATAAAATTACATAATTGCTTTATAATATTCGGTTTCATTTAAATAAGATTTTCCTTCCTAGTC
The DNA here is from genome assembly GCA_963971165.1 of Philopedon plagiatum. Taxonomy (NCBI): domain Eukaryota; kingdom Metazoa; phylum Arthropoda; class Insecta; order Coleoptera; family Curculionidae; genus Philopedon; species Philopedon plagiatum. The sequence goes on along the minus strand of OZ020190.1, from coordinate 44,440,853 downwards.
ATTAAATTAGCATAAATTAGTTTAAGACAGGTAGCAGTCAACAGCAATTTTGTTCCTAGATTCTGCTTGTTTGATTCTGATAAAGGATAAAGTCAAATTATTTTGTGTTGAAGGGGTTGGACTGTGATTTTGAGTGGTATTATAAATACTTTCCGACAATTTTTGTAATTATATTTTAGAGCGGCTAGGTACTAGGTACTAATTAAAACTCTAAATTCGATAAGTTACCTGATGCATATAATAAATTGCTACCAGTCTTATTATTATTGAACCCTGGCAATGACCCTTAATCTATTAAATATCTCTTATTCACTGACTGTCCGACTAATCTCAAGTATTATAGAAGATAAACAGGCTTAAATGGAACAGTAATACTAAGAAAGTTTATAACTCAACTTTATTGCACTAAACAAGCTCTTGAAGTTTCTTTAAATCATTGATGGGTTTATTCGCTTCTTATTTGCCAAAATTTCACGGCTTTGCCCAGATAACACTTTGCCTTTTACTTTAGACATGAACTCCATAGTGAAATGCACGTCACGACAGTTAGAATATAAATGAAGTGAAAAAGGCATGCACTTTTGTTACGGACTGTACCTATCCCCAACGATGCAACCGGTCTACTGCGCAAGAGTGGGCGGGGCTAACTCAGATTCAAAGTTATATTTCACAAGCTGTACATCACCTTTTCAGTATAGGAACCAGGATTCTTCACAAAGTGGAAATTTTTATATATTTCACTCAAACAAAATAAATACTTTGTTTGTTTATGGTTTCAAATGTAAACGACTTTTCTACTTTTTTTAATAAATTATGCTCAGAATTAAAGAAAAGCAAAAAATGAAGATCCAACTCTAGAACACAGGGTCTGCGTTCATCGTTAAATCACATTTTTTTATGTTTTTCTCAGATTGTTACTTTAATAGAACGGAATCTTTTACAACTTGAATCATTTAGATAATCATAGTTATTAGAATTAGACCGGGTAAAAATGGAATAGCTTTCCTCCTCGAATATATAGGATTCAAAAAGGTACATCCTTTTTTATCCAAAATTTGTTCTGCTAACTGTAGCCGACTGTATTGGATTGTATTGAAAGGAGTCGTTAGGCTCTGATAGCACTACATCACTCCGACGAAGATATGTAATTCGTGAATACCTTACATTATTTACCCATCAATTCCTAAACTTTCCGCGAAATAATTTAGTCATTTCCGATGGCGCACTTTAATTGGAAATTTCCAATTAAAGAAATCAGGAAATCTCCCTCAAGATATTGTAGCCAGATATTTTAGTTCATTTTAGAGAATACAGTACGAGCCACGCGACTACGAATATGAGCACTGCTGTGTAAGTCATGATAAAAAATAGAAACCAGAGCCAACGGCCAACTAGTGTTGGCGGCTAATACAGCGTGGGACTTTTCGCCTAAGTTGTACCTGTGTTCGTACTAGCCTGGTCCGTACAGTAGAGCTACACGACACATTGATCTCAGCCATTGAGGCCAAGCCGAAAACTTAAAACTAATTATTAAACATCGTTACACTGTCAGATTTTGTGAGAATAGTGACACATTCCCAAGCGATATGTTTGTTCAGGAGAGGAATTTAAAATTTTTAGTGGCATTTTATTTATGATTTCGTTTACGATAAACTTTTTAATACTAGCTTTTCTGAAACATAATAAGCAGTTTAGTTCTATTTAAGTAGTTTTAACTGAATTTGATACATTTCACCCATAATACACGGTACTTGGTAGCGATGGGTCGTTCGCGAACGAGTCGTTCGATTTAAACGACTCTTTTCAAAGAGTCGCGAATGAGCCGCTCCCATCAACTGAACGATACGTTCACCGCTCGTTAAAATATCTGGCTCGCTCTCGTCCGTTCGTAGAAATTCCACTCCACGCTTTCGCGAGTTTTGGACAACTCGGAGAGCGCGAGCCGCGAAGAGCGCTAGCCGGGAGCGGCTCAGTCGGAGTCGTATAATAGAACGAGAGTGGTGGAGCATCTAGCGGCCTATATGGTAATACATTACACAGTTTGTACGTCTTTGGTATTACTATTATTTTACGATTAACGATTAATTACTTTGCCGGAAATCTGCTACAACGTTTTTTAAGCAGAGGTGTATACTGCGGGTAGGTTAAAACTCAAGCCACAAACTAACGCATAAAACAACCAAAAATCAAATCAAATGATTTATTAAAAGCCTGGTTCAGTATTAGGTATTATTATATTAGTATATTATTGTGTCGGTCTCGGTACCCACCAAACTCAAACGCCCTGCAAAAAAAGCCATAAATAATTCCAATATTTTAATATTTATTTTATTTTTGTTTGAAGCCGCCGCGCCACAATTAAGCAGCGTGCCGTCGGCAGTCGAAAATGTGTAATTCATAGCATTTTTTGCTCTATTTTATGAACATGAACATATGCAGGTGTCACGCTAAAGTAAAGAGCGCCGCAATTCGCAGCTCGGATATACGGGTAGCAGCTCTCGTTTAATCGAACGACTCCTTGCGAACGACTCTTTCAAGTGAGCTGAACGAGTGAGCGGGCTCTCTTGAAAGTGAACGAATGACCCATCGCTAGTACTTGGGCTTCGGTCTCAGTCGGCTGTCAGAAGATACAAAAATATTAAGAAAAAAACTACTTTTAAAAGCGATTTTTGTGCCTAGAAATATAGTAACACTGGCGCCAACTAATCGCTATTTATTACTTGTGTCATTGTACGATTATATTCTTTAGTAGTTTTAAATCACTTGGGCAATATTAACTTGAAACCAACAATTCTTAAGCACTATTGTTTGGAATGAGCGAAGTGTATATAAATTATGTGGTAGATACTTATAATTATTTAAGTAATTATTAAAAAATTAAAAAAATTTGTATATTTACTTTCAAATTGCTCGTAGCTTGTGACATCTGTTTTTACGAAAATAGCCTTATTTTTCCCATATTTGCTTTCGATATCTTTTACGGCTTGACTTCCAACTTCTTCATTAACATCTGCTAAAGTGACGGCCTGTTGAAAAAAATATAAGCTAAGATTGTGATATTTTTATTTAGACATTGCAAAAGATTTTAAATTATTATATTGAATTTTGAATATCCTCTTTTAGTAATTTAAATGATTTAACCACCCTGCATACTTTATAAAAATATGTACAAACGAATTACTTGATTGATTGATAATAATATTCATCAAAGGTTTTGAACTAGCTGTGATATTTTCGGGTCAGGTTTATACAGCTTCTTACAGAAAAGTGAAAGAATTAGAAAGATATATCTTTTCTTAGAAATAACAAGAACAATAATACAAACTATCTATTAAAAAAGAAAAATAAAGCACATCAATTTTACACTACTAAGTCAAAAAGAGGTTTACAAAAAGTAATACATAAATAAGTTCTAATTTAATATTAACATGAGCATTTTATGGTTTCCAAAAAAACCTGCATGTGTGCCTTAACGTCTCCTAGGAATCCTAGGATTGTAGTCTTTTTGGCACATACAAAGAAATAGTAAAAATCTTTTTAAAATAATTATTAAAAGCTTACTTTTGGATTTAAAGTCAAGACTACCCTACCAATTAATATGGTCCATTAAGTGCGCAACAAATGGGAATTTGTTTTAGTTGCACAGCGGAAATATAAATACCGTCAAAAGTTGATGTATGTCCGATAACCATATTAGGTGCACCTAATATGGCTTCAAGTCAAACAGCATACAGGGCAGGCCAAAAAATACAAAAATTGTTCAAGAGTAAAGTACTATTATTTCGAGAAATACAGAAAAACGTTATTACAAAAAGTTGTTTAGAATTAAGAGATATGTCCAAATAAAAAGTCATAGCCTTCCATTTTAAAGAAAATATATTTTTATGAAAATTTTAAATTACCCCGTATAATGATTTTTTTATATTCAGCTATAACACATTTTCAAATTAATCAGAATCAAATCACTTCGCATAACTTTTATCAAATTGAAGCCAATGTTTTATAATTTACTTAGATTTATATTTTTCTAAGTAACCAAAAACTTCATGCCTGTTGCAACGATATTACACACAAGTTGCGAATTTCACAAATATTCTTAAAAATATGGCAAATACAGAAACGTATTTGCCTTATTTTTAAGAATATTTGCGAAATTCGAAACTTGTGTGTAATATCGTTGCATGAAGTTTTTGGTTACTTATGAAAATATAAATCTAAGTAAATTTTAAAAATTTGCTTCAATTGGATGAAAGCTATGCAGAAGTGATTTGATTGTGGTTAATTTAAAAATGCGTTATAGTTGAATATTATAAAAATCATTATACGGGGGTAATTTAAAATTTTCGCAAAAATAAAAGGCCATGACCTTGTATTTCGACATATCTATTAATTCTAAACAATTTTCCTTTATAACGTTTTTCTGTATTTTTCGAAATAAGGGTACTTTTCTGTTGAACGATTTTTATATTTTAGGCCTGCGTATGCTATTTGACTTGAAGGCAGTCTAAGTGCACCTGATATTGTTATCGGACATCCACCAACTTTTAGCGGTATTTATATTTCGGTTGTGCAACTCATAAAAAATTCTCATTTGTTGCACACTGTATATATATATATATATATATATATATATATATATATATATATATATATATATATATATATATATATATACAGAAACTAAGGCAAAAAGTTTATATAAGCATGGGTCGGCAGATGCTTGGGTTTGCTTTTTCAAAACATTTTCAGAATGGCTTCGTCAATTTTGATGAAATTTAAGTTGTGTAAAGTACCTAAATTAAGCATAATGATGACCATAAAAAGAATTTAACAGGTTCTCCAGGGGCGTGCGTATGAGAAGACGCTACGATATTTTTCTAATAAAAACATGTACGCAACTGATTTTTTCACATTTTCGTATATAGGTCAAATATTTAAAAACGGAAATAATGAAGAAAACTTTAACACTTTGTATCTCAGCAACGAAACAGTAGTGGACCTACGCTAAAAAAAAATATTTGTCATATTTTTGAGTGCGCAATCTCCCCACTAACAGTGGGGCATGTTTTTTGGAAACACCCTGTATAATACGATATTTAGCAAAATATCAGTTCTTATATGTATCCTTATAAGAATAAGTTTTCATCTTAAACGAATATTTTACTTATTGTTTAAAAGGGGTGAAAGATATAGACAAATGCTTTTTAAAACACCCTATATATTTATTTGAACTTGGTCTCTCCGGTCATTCAAAGTTAAAAGTTTAAACATACATCAATTAATTGGGTACCTATATTTACATAATAATCATTTTATTTTTTTCTTGTTATGTAGTTCCTTACTTCGAAAACATAATCAATTATAATATTGTTAAAAACAAAAAGATAGATTTATCAATGCTATAAAGCACTGTTTTTATAAAGAGAAACAAACATATTTGATCAGAATGTTATTTCTGTCTTCATATTTTTTTTTGGAAAATTTCCAAAGAACTTTTCTGTAAAAAAATTTAACTGAACACTTCGTCCTAGATTGAATTTCGAGTTAGAAGATATAGGAAGGCTTAAAATCCTCATAGTATCTAAGATTTTATTCCATCGTATTACTGCTATATGCAGGGTGGTTTAGGAGTCCCCCATAAAACTCATATTTCTTTAATGCGTACTTTTGGAGTAAAACGCTAAAACACGTGAATTAATTGAACTGGTTGCTCATTTTTTTGTAATATTTCTAACCGTCTCCCTTCAACCCTTTAACCCCCAGCCACCCCATTTTTTTTTAAATGACAACCAATGTCAAATGGGGGCTCGTTGAGAAGCTCGTTAAAAACCGAATGTAACTTTAAAATGTAATTTTTTTTTCAAGATTTTTTTATTGAGTTTTTTTAAAATGCAATAAAAGTTTATAAAGAGCAAATCTGGTGCTTTGTATTGAGAACCCTACAAGAATGTGTAGAATTTCTTGTTGCATATTGTTTACTTGGTAAATAAAATAGCATTCTTATTTATTTTTATTTATGCACTTTTTTAGTCCAAATCTCTTTGGCTAGATAGGCAAAATTCCACTAAGTTTAGTACTTTGCTTATTGAGTTTTAAAGCAGTTCTGTGTGCTTTTAATAAAAATGGTGTTGTCAGAGAGGCAACGTATTGAAATTGTGATGATGTTGGGGTGCGGGAACAGAATACGGAGCCACAACAAGTTTTCGTGTTATTTAATGCAAAATATCCAATCCAAAATTCCATTACGTAGTCAACTGTGAGTAGGATAATTAATTAATTAGAAGTGGTCGACCACCCGCGGCTAAATGAAGACAAAAAAACTTGCTATAATCCTATCTGTTAATAAAAATTCTCATTCGACAACTAATATATTATCTCTAAATAATTATGTTACCAAATCCTAAAGATTTATAAAAAGCCAAAGTATCAGCCATATAAAGTGAACCTTGTACAGGAGTTTTTAGAGGATTTTCACCAAAAAGACATAATTTTCGATTCTGGTCTCAGCAAAACCCACCCACACTGGATATGTGAAGCACATAGCCTGAGAAAGTAAACCTGTGAGCTGGCATAATTAATAATAGAATTTTGTGACCATATTTTTTGACGAAAATCTTACAGCTGAACGCATTTAGATTTCCGCACATTTAAATTAATACCTACATTGGCAAGAAATGAAAGAATATGGCTTTAGCAAGATGGCGTACCAACCCATTTTGGTATTAATGTTCGGAGGTACCTAGGTGAACAGTCGACAAGGTGCAGTTCAATGGCCACCAAGATCTCCGGACCTTACGCCGTTAGACTATTTTTTTGGGATATCTGAAAGAGGAAGTACTTAGACCAGAATAAACCACAAAAAGTTAACGACCTTAAAGATAGAATTCAAATTAAGATTAATAACTTACAGCCCCAAACTATTCGTCATTCAGTAGAAGTATTTACCACCGAATTGGTGCATGTTAGGTGGAAGGTGGGGGCCACTTTTAACATTTCTGTAACGTTAGGTCACATGAGGTAAGTACTAATTAACTACTTATAGCATAATTTCAAATAAAACAAATCGTTATTCAATTATTATCTTTACAATAACATTACTCCGACTATAAAACCTAATAATTAAAAACGTAACACATGGTTTATTGACACCATTAAATGCATTTTTTAGCGAGCTTGTCAACGAACCTCTATTGGACATAAGTTGCCTTTTAAAAAAATTGGGGCGTCTGGGGGTTAGAGAGTCGAAGGGAGACGATTGGAAAAATTACAAAAAAATAATTTCAATTAATTCACACATTTTAGTGTTTTACTAAAAACTAACGCAATCCAAAATATTGAAGAGGATAATTTAGACCTGTTTAAGAGTTAACGTGACGCGTATCAAATAACGCTTAGTATTTTTATATACAGCCTAAGTTTTTTTTTAAATTTAAGATCAATGTTTTCTATTCACATTTAGGAAAAATAATTGAATTTTTTTAAGCCGAAATTAAAATTTACATTATATATACATATATATATATATATATATATATATATATATATATATATATATATATATATATATATATATATATGTATATATAACTTGGAAACTTGGAAGTTGAAAAAAACACAGAGTTCACAGACCAGGGACCTGCTAGCACATTTGTGGTTGTCTTCTGTCAGAACACCCAGGGATTTCCGGGCAACATCCAACATCACCACGGAGGCTGCAATAGCACCTGCGTAAAGCCTCTAACCCCAAGGAATATAACAATATAAAGAAACTACCGGAGAAGCTGTCTGTTAGGTAACAGACAGCTTCCCCGATATTTTCTTCATCTTTTTTTATAAAATTTCCTGTCGATATTTCTTTGTTTCTTTATATTGGTATATATATATATATATATATATATATATATATATATATATATATATATATATATATATATATATATATATATATATATATATATAACTAAAACGTGACACAATACATGTCAAACCACATAATTTGTGTTTTCTAAGTAAGTGACCCAAAATGTTCAATGACGATTTTGTATTATTTGTGTAAATGCTTAAAGTGCGCAAGATATTATTTGTCAAATCTATAGATTTTATATTGCAATCCTAAACTTCATAAAGAAATACATTTTTGGTTTGTAGTGTGTGGGCAGAAATTTAGAATAGGGATAATAATAATTCTAGGGGCAATTTAAGGTATACAATTGCGAGGGGTGCATTCGTTTAACAATAACAAGATTTGCTTTATATAGTTTTTTTTATAAATATTTTACAAATCGTTGGTACAAGAAATAATTTGCAACAGATGCAAGATGTCGAAAAGGTGCAAGACACAAGGGAGTTTTTAAATGAATTAGGGAATATCAAATAATGTGCTACACAACAAAATTTTTGAGAATGTGGAAGAAAAATGTCCCGACAAAAATATGACCAAATATCAGTCTTTCAATTGTGTTAATAATTTAATTTTGTGTAAAATACCAAAATGGCTCACGTGCAATTGTAAATTAATTTTTCTTCAAATTCAGTAAGAAGAATGTTTAATACTACAAAATACTCTAAACCTTATCATCCCAAGTCTTAAAAACTAAGCAGTATGAATATAATAACATGTTTATAAAAATTTAAACAGCGATAATTAACTTTAGAATCACCTGTTTAATGGTATGGATCCCTTAACGAGCATCCTGTAAACTTACCTTTGCTCCTTTTTCCAATAAATGAAGAGCGTACTGTAGTCCTAACCCAGAAGCACCACCAGTTACCAGAGCTACTTTATCGTTAATTTCAAATGCCACCATTTTAGCAACAATCCACGGAGATTTAAAGCAGTAACTTTAAAATATAGTGAATCTACTCTCTTATTTATTCGTTCTTTACAAGGAATTAACAAGTGTTTATTTTTTCGTTATCGCACCGAAAACAAGTTTTTATAGGCATCAAAGACTCATTATCTGGCGAATTAGTATCAGTGTAAATAACTATTTATTATTGTTGTACAGGGGCGATCAAATACCTCAAATATTCTAATAAACCATAAAAAATCAGTATGCGCACATTTAAATTATAGTATATTATATGTCAAGTGGAGCAACTGGGACCGTGCGTCCAAGTAACAGTGTAAAGAGTAAAATTATAAAACTGCTTACCTTTTCGTACATAATATGGACTGGCAATGGTGGATTGGATTAATAGATTTGATATGTTTTATGCCATCAGAAAGAAGCCCACCATGTTGTTTTCGATCAATCGTTTAGCTTCGCTGGTCGGGCTATATTCCGCCATCAAGCGGTTTCTCCGTTTTTCCCAACAAAATAAAAATAATAAATACCCATTAAATAACATTATATTCTTCATAAATCATTCTAAACACTTTATAATAAATCCGATATGGCCAAAAAGGATCACCGGGCAGGTCTACATTATAACATCAAAGCCACAGTTATGCTACCAAGGGTTAGGAACAGCCCCAGCTCGTTTGCACTGACTTGTTGGACGCACTCGCGCGGTACAATGTCACCAACGTGTAAATATATGTATATTGGATATAATAATGTTGTAGCATAGGGTGAAATGTAAAATAATTGTACGAATAAAGAGATTTTGTAAGTCAGTATAATTCGCCCCATCACTGATGATAAACGACGCCCGGCACGGTTAGTACTTGGATGAGTGACCGCTTGGAAACGCCGTGTCTCGCCGCACTTAACAAGGAAGGTGGTAGAGGAATTCTCTCTGGGCGGAGGTGGTACCAACCCATACATCCTCTTAAAGGCCATGGCAAATCCCTACTATGTTTTCAGCTCTGATGGATGTGTGAGGCGAACTTCTCCATTACACCCATGGTACATGGTACTTAGACTTCGTTCTTCGTGGACTGTCAGAAGATAAAAAAACGCCGCGCCTGCGGTATTGTGAAAATGGATGGATATAATAAGAAAAAACTTTTGCATTGTAAAAAATTATATTCGACACTGTCAAATATTGGTCGATGATGTTGGGTTGTTAAGCTACAGTGAACACGGCTTGCCGTGTATTTTAAACCGGGGATAGCGACTAACATATTTATTGGTTAAGGCTACACAAGGTAACTCCATGCCAATGTTGAAGAGAGTTCTTAAAATTTACTGTCGGATCACAATTATTCAACCCAAGTTGTTTTTTTCCACTCCAGTGTTTTTAAATAAACTGTGTTAATGATTTAATAAATCATTTGATTTTACAAGCATTCGGCTGATCGTCAGTGAACATATGAATGACTTTGATTACAGAAGGAAAGAAAAATTTCGATCATTTTTCCGCGCGTATGCATCTCTAGCATAGTAATTTTGTATTTTTAATAATGAAATTGTCAAAATTGTCAAAACGTGAACATTTTGAGGGTCCAAAACTAAACATAAATTACATTTATTTTACTGTGGAAGTGAAGTGCCGCGTGGGCCAAAGGACCCCAATCCGACACTGCCAGCACCGGGTGTGTGAGTTTTAAAATGGATCTATTCTTCATCAAATAAAAGCTACATCAACTGAAAATTTATTTTCTTTTTATCGTGTTTTCTAAAATTAAAATGATAAAAATTTATCGACCAGTGTCGAACTATTATTTAAAATGCTGTGTTCTTTTTGGTTTTACAAATGGAATACTGCGAAGGGAGGGGGAAACTGCATTTATGCAGATTAAGTAAGGGTTTGGTTCTATAACAGTGAAATTTACGATATGATACGGTAAAATGAAAGGTGAACCAAGGCGTTACAATTTGTTTCCAATGAGCAGTGAAAAAATAGGTTACGGAAAACCATATCCTTTCAAACTGGAAAACAGAAAGATATATGAGTATGGATGGCTTAGATATTGTACCCCCAATAATATCCCACGCTCTTAATTTTTGAAGAATGAAGTCTATTAATTACAATATATCTCTATTTTTCCGTATAAAGACAGCATTTTTAAAATTCACCCTAATTAAGGTATTCTCCTGATATCAGGTTATAGTCCAATAAACGAACGTTTTAAAAAGAAATTTTAGGTGGACGGCTGCTTTTTATGAAAAGGTGCTTTTGTCATCTGGAAAGATACAACGTTGTGCTGCGCCCTTTTAAAAGGGCACACTACTTACGTTAACCAATTTTAGCTCTGTCATCAGGATAGCAGATATACATACGTTATACTAGCGCTTTTGCTGCAACTTTAAACCAAAAATCAACATGTTTCCATGCTTAAGGCTGTGACAGGTTAATTTTGCCACAGGGTCAGGATTTGTTCTAATAATCAATTTTATTCACGAATGCCTGTTTAGATTTTATTTTATAATTTACCTTAATAAAATAGTTGTATCTTCACTCGTACACGTACACGTTCGACCTGCCCTGTTCTCAGGCTGGTTTCTGGGGTTTCTGTTCTAGCTAATTGCTTCTAGCTTGTGCCCAAATCTGCTGCCTACCTTTCATGGCTCGTAGGTTGATTCAACGTTCTCTTTGTTTTGACCCGTCATTTCGTTTTCCTCGCCTTGCTTAAAGTCCTCCCTGTGTATAAATGGTCGGTTTTAGTCTATTTGGGATAATTTAATCAAGTTCCACTTACATTTGCCTCTCCTCAAAAGTTTTTTGTTGACATTTTCTTGCGACATTGGAACGCCCCTAATTTGTTTGGCTTTTGATCACACTGCCTTCACTGTCCTGGTTTCTGCCTTGCTCTTTAACGTCTGTATTATTCAAACGGCTTTAATTTTTACAGACTTTCCTTCAAACTCTAAAATTGAATTAATTCATGTAAATTTTCCGGGGTTAGGTTCTTCCTTTTGGACTAACAGCTGTCACTATCAGGGGTTAGTGTTGCCAAACCGGAGGGTTTAAAATTTGTCCTGTAGCATTTAGGTATTTTCGCGTGAATGGCATGGCCTGCAGTTGCGGGCGTGGTGGTGTCTGGATCCATCTTGGTTCGAAACTTGATGGATTTGGACACTATCGCTTAGAATTGTACTGCACTGGGTTAACTAGGTGGGGTACACTGAGAAAAAAGCTAATTATTCCTTATAAGAATTCTGAAACTCTTTATGCAACTGTTTAATACTATATGGGACAGCAACGCGCTTTGCTGCTTCAATACAACACAAATTGCTAGACCGTCTTACTGTGGTAGCAATATGGCGACTTAGTCAGTAAAAAATTGAGAGCATAACTAAAATACAGCTGTGCAATAGCCACTAAAATTCCGTTGTATAGTCGTTATAATACGAAATAGCAGCTTGTATAACCCCATTTTTTTGGGCTAACGAAACTGTGTCGTATGCTGTATGCATTTATCTTATTGCCGGTAAAATTTGAGACTGTTACCCTTAACATTCAGTTGTATTAGGACCGCTTGTCTTATTGCTGGGGTTATTTAATATTTCGAATTGCAGTTATAGAACTGTTTTATTAGAGTAGCAACATTTTCTCATAGGTATATAGGGTGTTACTAGTGGGTTTCTGTTAAGTAAAAATTATTGGAAAAAACTTTTTATGCAAGTCAGAAGTCTTTATAATTATAAATATAGCATATTTTAGAAATATTCTTAACTATATAGGATCTATTAAAAAAGCGTGATAATAAAAAATCATTTATATTATTAAATTTTTGGTTTCCTCTTAACATTTCAAATTAATTTTGTGAAGTGTCCAATACTTATGTAAGTTCACTTATTTTCAAAATTTAGTCAGTTGACAATTAGCCTGTTTCAGCTTTGAAGTTTCGAAAACGGTTTGAGATATCAGAGATATCAGACTACATAGTACCAGTAGTATTACAAATAGAAAAAAACTTGATACTAGTGATACTAAGATGTGAAACTTCAATTTGTTTTCCGATAACTGAGTCCATTTTCAGATCTCGAGCTATAGGATATCAAAGTTAATTTAAATTTAAGACATTATTCACAAAATTAATTCGGATTTTTTCATAGACCTCGTTCGTATAATTAAGACTATTTTTAAAATATGGAACACTGATAATTAAAACTTTGGTATAAAAAGATTTCTCTTGTTCCACTGATTTGCACAAACAACTAAGACAACAACAACAAAAACACAAACCCACTAAGAAGATCACATCACGACATCCCCAATCTGTCGAAATGGCTTCCATTTTGAAAAGATGAAATACGGACACACCGAAACGCAAAAAGCTTATACTTGGTCTCCTCCTAGAACCATACTGAAACGATAAACCGCCGATGGGCAATGATATTGTGCGGAAATGTTAATCCCGCCCTCTTTGGGATTTTAAATAATAACAGATACAAAAAGATTTTTTACAGTTGCATGACAATTTTGCGAAGGTAATAAAGCGTTGTATTATACTTATTAACGTGTAATAGTAAGAAATGAAATTTTTACCCTTATAAGAAAGTTGTATTAGGACTGGACGGAATAAGACAGAATTGTATTGGTAATGCTACTAATGCATACTGTTTATAAATGACGTTCTAGCAGTTCAGGAATTGCTGTAGTTGTTAACCTGTGTTACTACCCCAATAATTTAAATAATACTGGTTAATAAAAAAATTGTTATCCGTACAAAATAATTCTTAGCAGTACTGTTTTATTAGATCATTTTCCTCAGTGTAGGAGTCCCCTAAATGCCGTGGCAAGGTAAGCCTTCAGCTACCTTGCTTCTATTGTCTGTAGTGGGTAAGCCCTCAGCTGCCTTACTACTTTCCCTTGCCATCGCCGCCTTATGCCTTGTTTTCTTTTAGTTGTCATTACCTGATTATATTTACCTTATCGTCACTTTGCTTATTGTAGTAACTTAATTTAGTGAAGCTTACCTTTTGCGTTTATCAGTCTCGCGTAGACACCCATCTCGGTGCGAAACGGGATGGGGGTCAGTGTGTCACGTGGGAATTTAAGTTTGATTACTTGGTTAGAAGGCGGTGATTAATTAATTTTGGACGTAATTTTCGTTATCGCTTTTTTATCTTCATTCACTATTAGTTGTCTTTTATTATAGACTAGGGCCTAAAGTCTTTATTTATTATCTTGATTGGACCTTTTTTTATTACCTTGATTTGATGTATTTACCTTGATGAGACCTTTTATTTGATTTGACTTAATTTTCTCTACCTTGACTTGATTTTACTATTATTCAATACTTGTGTCTGGAAATTTCGGTTATTTGAACTAGTATGAGTTTTTGCTCGATTACGACTTTGTCTTTCCGTTGGGGATTTAGAGTAGAAACACAACTTTCTTTCTCTCCTTTTTCTGATTTTGTGAAGTTGAGAATACCACTTGTGGTGGGATTCACTGCTAGTTTTTGATAAATAACCCAATTTTCTTAATCTCGATTTGTGAACCTTTAGTTTGATTTACTTGATTCATTTACTTATGATTGGTTACCTTTCTTATATTTGCGTTAATTTACTTGTTTTTGCGTTAATTTACTTACCTTTGCGATAATTTGTTTGCCTTTCCGTTAATTTGCTTACCTTTGCGTTTATTTGCTTACCTTTGCGGAATTTTGATTACATTTACTTTGGTTTATTTCGACTACTTTTGCGTTCATCCCGTTACCTTGTATTTTGATTTACTTACCTTTATCTTGAGTTACTTACCTTACCGTGATTGGCATTTAATTGGCTTTAATTTGATTTGCTACTTTTGGTATTTTATTTACTATTTGGAATTGTCTTCGGTCTAGGTTTTGGCAGGACTATATGATAGTCACCGGCCATTTCAGTATTATTTACTGGTTTTGCGCGTAGATCATTACTGATATATTTTGTCTATTCACCATTTAGACAAGATAAAACTATCCCGATAGCGACTTTACCTTATTTTGCCTTTGTATCGATTTAGACATTTGTCCCTATCTCGTTTTATAGGCTGCACGGTGTTGGGTGCTACCGGATGTCGCTTCGACGCTCTTTGTTAGATCATGGATCCTTCGGAGAGCAGACCGACTGGAAGGGCTGTTCAGAGGGGGCGGAAGTCTGACCCCTGGGGTAACAGTTTGCCCATCGAACTTGTTCGGCGGGCCAGGGGAGGACCAAGCTACTTTATTCGGCCTGAGCTCAAGTCGACCTATTAGGTTGCGACAGGCCGGTGGCAGTGCCACAGCTCAGAAGACCCTAACCATTTTTTTTGTGTTTTATACAGGGACCGATGTGCTTCCCATTTGGTACATCTTTTAGCTTGGTGGGTGCTACAATCCATTCCCTTTTGTATGGTGGATCATTTGGGCTATCCCTCTTTTCTTCCCATTTTACTTATGTTGTATTATATTTATCTTTCCCTTTTTAGTTGTCAACTGTTTGGTTGCTTTGACGCATGCCACTTGGTGATTTATTTCGGGCCGATTCTATGGTGTGAGGCTAGTAAACGAGGTTCCCCAAAATATTTTTGGGTGTTACGCAATGCTAGCTCCCTTACCAACTTAGGGTTTACGTTACGTGGTTTGGCTTTTGATCACACTGCCTTCACTGTCCTGGTTTCTGCCTTGCTCTTTAAGGTCTGTATTATTCAAACGGCTTTAATTTTTACAGACTTTGTTTCAAACTCTAAAATTGAATTAATTTGTGTAAATTTTCCAGGGTTAGGTTCTTCCTTTTGGACTAACAGCTATCCGGGTTTTCCAGTGTTGTCAAACCGGAGGGTTTAAAATTTGTCCTGTAGGATTTAGGCATTTTCGCGTGGATGGCATGGTTATTTGTTGCTCTGTCGTTAATGCCACATGTTGCCAGTGGTGGAAGGGGAGTGTCATTTCGTTGATCCAAGAGCAAGGACAGGATTTTCCCTTTTGATTTTCGACGAGGTCGTTCGCAGTCTCGAGTTTTTTTGGTCATTTCAAGGCCCAAGTGTTGGATTAATCCTGAGACTGTGATTAAAATTCTTTTGCTGAATTTTTACCTGCTAGACGCCAGGGTTTGTTTGCGACTTCGTTCGTTAACATCATATCAGCCATCAACATCGGCAAGGCGTTTGGACGCCCAAACCGCTGGTAACTGCCCCCTTTTGTTGATTTGTCTCTGGAATTTAGAATTTCGAACCCTCTTTGGAGTTCTTTTCCGCTGGGTGTAAAGAGGCCTCCCTATTGTCTTCGGTAGGGGCTACAAAACATCCCCAACTTCTTCCTTCGGTGAGTGACTACCTCACGAAGTTTTTTTTTATTTTATTTAATTATTTTGCGGGGCAAAAATCGCCCAATTTTCTTGTTGGTGCACAACACTTGAAATTTTTTTTAAAATATATTATGTTGTTTTATTCAGCTCACTGCGCCCTATGTTTTGATTTTAAAGTATGAATAGCAGGTTTGTTGTGTGTTGAAGCAGGTTCCAACACCACCCAGGCGACTTCCAGTTTGTGTCGGTGTAAAAAACTGGTGGCCTCCAGTAGAACCTACGCGGCTAACAGAGCTGAGGGCTAATTTGCACGCGCTCTACTACAACCTGCTTCAATCAGAACACCCTATTGTTTCTGGTTCTTTCTTAGAGTACCTTCTAGAATTATTTTAATGTTCTTTTCAAGTTTTAAGCGGTAAGTACTTGGTCAATGATATTCATCGTAGCATCTTTGACAGTTTATAACTAAACACTTTTTCTTTAACAGAGTGCGTCGCAAGGCTTAGATTATATTTTGCACTACAAACGCAACTTATCGGACTTTCTTAAAATATGTCATGTTGATGTTCCTTATAAAACCTAACTTTTTATTGTCAAAATTTTAAAATATGAGAGCGAAAGGAGATGAAATGACATGGACAAAATGAGAGAGATATACTTTTTTCCGTTTTAAAATGAATTTCTGTCATTATTCTTAATTCAAATAACGTGCAGCAAACAGTAACTAAAAAAGTTGTTGTCATTTATTTTTTGACTTGAGATATTTCCACAACTACAAATATATTTCGTTGCTTGTAAATTATGTGTGCTTTGTCAAGTGGTTTAGGCAAGATGAACCTTTGGTATTTCAAACCGGATTGGCAATTCAAACTTGTAGGGAGGTTCCCCTCCTTCCACAACCCACATTGTACCAGAAGGTGCTTTTTCTACAATTTGCAATACGTGTGGAACTACTTGTTTGGGCCTAAAATTTGAGAAATTGTTTAATATAATATCTGAAAATATACATATATAATAAACTAGCACATGTTTAAAAATATACAATATATGTCCCTCTTAAAAAAATTTGTAAAAATTCTTACAATATTGTTGTATGTATTTATGTATGTTGTATTTTAATTTATTTTTCGACGTTACAAAGTGAAGTGTGAAAGAAAGTTTATAGATTAACCTTCTCTGTTTTAAGGTGGGTAGTGATTTTTTCATTTAATCCCGAATTGCAATACAACACACCACTAGTGTACATAGCTTTTAATTTTTTCTTATAGACTACGGTTCACAGGATAAAATATTAGTAATCTATAGATATTTCATTTACTGTAACTTTCTCTACTTTTGAAATGGATAGTGATTTTTTCTCCTAATTTTGAATTGCAACTCATAATTATTTTAATCGCTAAGATCAATACAAAAATAAAAAACAAAAAAAAAACGGAGGCTTGATACTTGAATTTAAAACAATAATAAGCGGTTACTACAATAATTACCGAAGAGAACAAGGTATTACCATTTACCCTGTATTCTTCTTCAATTAAATCCTACATATATTAAGTCGAGTGACCAGAAATAAAAAGAGAGTATACCGGACTTTCACCTGCGCCACAGTCAAACTACTATTTTTTAAAACTATTTTGAATCTTTTCTGAAAAAAAAACATTCAATCGTCAAAGTCTTCTAGTCGCAGACAAAGATGCTATTTCAGATGTCGGTCATCTCTCGCGCAGCACATCCAACAAAAGATGATTTGAACAAATAGTAACGTAATAATATGTAAACCTTGAGGCTTAAAATCTCTCTTTAGTCGTTAAACCTTGGTACCTCGTCAAGAGTACTTATTGACGTTACCTTACAATACTTATGTTAATTTATTTTATAAATTGACAAAACTTACTCCTGTATGCACGGATTCTCATTTAACACGTCTTCTCTAATTTTTTCATAAACTGGTCCAAAACTTTTATTTACTATGTCTGTTATCATCGGTGTTGTCGTGACGCCAGGGCACACCCCCACCACTCTAACTTTAGTTCTTTCATAATGAACTGGCATACCCCAGGATAAAGTCAAACCGTGAATGGCAAACTTGGTTCCTACGTATACAGGAAATGAAGCAGAAGGCATGACACCCGCTATTGATGAAAGGTTAACTATAAGAGCTTCAGAACCAGATTTGTACTTGGGCAGATAGTTATCTAAACCAAGAAGAGTTCCATGGATTGTTCCATTCTAGAAGCAAAATTTAAATATCTAAGTATAAGTTTTTTTTAAAAATGAAACTTTGTTTTAAATTAGTATGTATATTGCACATTTTATTTCTGTATGTACATTATATGCGCGATTTAATTTGTTTTTATTAATTAATCCATAAAATGTTATAGGTTGACAAAAGTAGCTAATTAAAATTTAAATTGTAAATTTGTAGATATATTGCACGCCATGCGTGAAAAATCCATCTGTATTTATTGAAAGAATTTAGTTTAGTTTAATCTCTATGTCCAATGTTAACTTACTATATTTATAGCAACCTCTTTTTGCCAAATGGAATCGTTTAAAATTCCAGCGTTGTTTATTAAAATATCAACATTCTTGAAATTTTCAATTGTTTTCTTGAAGGCATCTAAAAATTAATAATAGTTATTAATTATAATTTAGGGAGAATATATTTAATTTGGGTCTTGAAATGTTTGGGAAGGATATTTTCCCTTTAACATAAAAATAGTAAGCAGGGTCCGTACATTTCTACCGCTTAATTGACAAAGCTAACTTGGGCTTTAAATTTAATCATTGCGATTTAAAATTTGTATTTTACTGTTATTTTTGTTTGTTATTTTTTTGCATTAATGAGAAGGAAGCACATTTAAATACATATTTCTTCGAAAGCAACTTTATGGTTTTCTTCTTATTTATGTAATTAAATAAGACCCTTTTTTCCTGGCAGTGGGCTTATCGATGTTCAGTCAATACAACACACAGACTCACAATGATTTTTGTTAAATTTTAGATGTTTTTCTTTACTTAATTATAGCAAAGTTTCATAAAAAGACACCAAATCGTAGTAATTAATGTCACAATTATTAATGATACAACAATGACACGAAATGAGACCAAATCTGTAGAAACTAAAGTCATCGGTAAGCTTGGCCAGTTGGATTTATTACCAGAGGCGTATGCCGAAAATGAAGTAAGTACATAGACGGTATTTGACAAAAATAGTTTAATTTATTAGCGTTGCCGTGATTGTGTAAACTAAACAAAAGGTCAAGTGCGAGTTCGACTCGCTCATAGACTCAAAACCAGGCGCGGGTTACACGGGGTAGTTTGTACACGTGAAATTCTTGTCGCTAAAAGGGAAGTACCTAGTGCGTCAAATAAAATTTAGTTTTCTAATGGCGTCTCATCCTTGGTACTGTGGTGTCGATGGGTATAATATTAGTGATAGTAAGGATCCTGAAAGGTAGGACAAAAAAAGTATGTTACTTTTATACAGTTCACATTTTTTATCTATTAGATTTAAAGGTAAACTTTTCACGTGCACCAAGTATATTTATTAAACAGATTGTCACTTATGACTTGTTGACAAAATATAATATTAACGTCATTTCATTTGCCTTTTTCATCTGTTACCTGAGTCTGACCCAGATTTTTGCTTCATATAATATTGAAATCCAGTCTTTAATGTTAAATACGTAGTTATAGCTTTACTATTGGATATATTCTTAAAAGTGGATGGGTTCGAATGTAGACACCAACCAAGGTACATCCCCTGAAATTCCATGCGCATGTCTAGAATGATCGGTTTGCGCGTGGTACGCTTTTTGGTCTATTGCGCACATATCAAAAATCGAAAAAAAATTAAACCAAAAAATAAAAAGTTTAGAAAAAAGTTAAACAGTTAAATACTTGTAGTTTTACAATAATTGAAGATATATTCCTAAAAGTATATGGGCTTGAATGTAGACTCCAAAGTATATTCCCTGAAATTTCGTGCGCATGTCTAGCACGCTCGGTTTGCGCGTGGTACGCATTTTAGTCTACTGCGCAGACGTCAAAAAAACGACAAAATAAAGAAGTCGAAAGCAAAAGTTGAAAAAGGTTCCCCACAAAAACAAAACAAAAATGTGCGCGCGCACTTTTTCCGCGCGCACATGTATTGCGCAGGCTGGTACTGCTTGGCACCAGAGGTCGACTACCGGTTGTCGATTTATGCCTCACCCGGACGGGGTAATTGTGTGCCATTTTGACCTATGTTGCATGTTGCAAGACTACTCCATAGAAAAAAATCCAAATTACGACACGCCGCCATACCGCGCGGCATGCCGTACGAGTAAGCCGAACCCATACTTAACCGCTTTTTCTTATTTCACACAATCACGGCAACGCCCAGTAATTAAATTATTTTTGTCAAATACCGTATATGTTCAAATATTAATAACTAATAAAATCCACATTTATTGTTTAATAGAATAACTCATTTTGTATAAAAATAAAATTATAAATTCACATGACTAAAGTATTACTGTCAACCTTGACATTAACTTTGACTAACCTACGAAGAAAATTTAAAAAGTAGCAGGTATTTCGTTCGCAACCTGATGGATAGTTTAGTTGAAAGTATATTTATGCGACATAATTTTTAATTTGAAATATTTCAAAAAGGATTGAAAAACCGCAGAGGGTATGTTATACAAAATATGTCTAGAAATTCTCCTAGAATGCAAAAATATGATGAAAACCATATTATACAATTTATGTAACTTGGTAATGTTAACGATCCATAAAAATCCCCAAAACTTTCATATTTAACATTTTTTCCCATCTTTAAAAATAAAAAAGTTATAAGGCCTGTTCGCTTTTATTTGGATATCCCTGTACGTATTTAATTTTCGGCATCGACACCTCTGGTAACAGACCCAACTGGCCAAATCTACTCATCAGTCATCATTATTCAAGTTACTAACTTCACTTTCACTTCTGCTTCCTAAACAGCTGCTTGGAAAGCGTGTTCAGCGGACCTCTGGTCACCAATCAGGTGGAGGCACGGCGACGTATTAAAAGGTCAACAAAACTAAAAAAATCGTTTGGACTTTTTTTCGCACAAAATTGTAGCAAAGTCTTTGTAGAGCAATTTACTCTAATTGGATCATTAGTTACAACAGTTGTTATACATTTTCATACAATTGTAGCAAATTTTGCTACAAATTGGTCTTGGACGTTTTTGAGAACAAATTGTTGGAAAAAGGTACACAATTGTAGTGAAATGTCCCACAATGTTTTTTCAGTGAACCCCTTTATTTTGATGATCATCCGCCATTTTATCAAGAAAAATGTTTTATTGTCAATTTAATTAAGTTAAACAATAACGGTAAGATTCTACAATGCTAGATCGGTCTAACTTGACAACCAAAAGTTTTAAACTGACAAGTGTAAGAATAAGACAACTAAGTTTTAAAATATGAATTTGTTTTGTCGCGAATTTATGAAGATAAGGGCATTTTAGTACGTACTTTCGATAATATAAGAACTAAATTCATTCTAGTAACCCGTTTTAAGATGAAAGTATTTTGGAAACCAAACAAATCGCTGAAATAATTCTTTAGTTTTTAATGACGACTTATTGATCCTTCCTACAAAAGTCGGACATTAAAACAGCTTTTAAACCAATAAAAAATTTAGTAGGAACACCACCCATGGATAATAGTGAGCATGTCCAAAAAAAAATCAAGAAGTCCGTCTTGCATCATTAATATATTCTCCGTGGACAATAACAGTGTAAATCAGAGTAAACAGAACACTAAGTACGATGAGTAAATAGAAACAGTACATCCAGGTACCATGATAGAGACTATAATGGAAGCTCTGAATAAAATGTATGATGTAATAGACCAAGAACTATTTTGAGAACCTACCATAACCAAAATTGACCAAGCAAGTATAAGAGAAGCAGCACGTACGATTCATAAACAGTTAAAGTGTATGGCGTACCAAATAGGTCAGCTAAAAGACAAAATGTTGAGTTAAATCAGAAACTAGTGACAGAATAGCAAAATATGACAAAACAGAACAAAACCCATGGATTTATTAAGACTGGATACGGGATGATTTAACATTCTTTGAAGCCAAAACAAACCATTCTAAACGACACTGTAAACACAATTTGTAAACATTGGCCACATCTTATTTTACCTTGTATTTTTGTAAAAAAATACGTTAGAAGCATCACAAGATTTACTAAAAGTAATAAAAGCCCTAAAATATTATATTTTTCTGCTAAATAATAATAAATTTAAGTTAAAAAGGTTTTATTATTTATAGGTTATGTTATTTCTAAAGGTGTTTATTTAAAGTCGCTCAGAGTCATTTATAAATCTATATAAATCTATACGTCGCACTTTTTCTTTTGTAGTTCACTAGACAAAGACGTACGTGTAACCGAGTGTTCAGACCGAGGTTAAGCCGTTTTCCTAAACAATCAGCACACACAGCAATACTTCTGAGCTCCAACACTCCAATGCTATTTTATCTCTTTCTACTACCCATCTTGATTCAAGTACGTAGTTCGTAAACTAAAAACCTGGGGGAAAACAAACAACAAATCTAAGGCTTCACGTTCGATAGGCTCACAGTATACAGACATCGAATTCTTATAATATAATAAATCCATGATAAAACCTATGCATCTGCAGCCCATACCCCAAGGCCAGTAACACAACTATCTATCAGTTCCAACATAGCAATCTCTTGGACCACACCTCCAAGTACAACACAAAATATAGAAAACCTAGTACAAATTTCAGATGTTAAAGATTCAAAAATCGCATTTAAAAAAATCAAAGAAACCATAACAGGCAACGATACTGATGGAGAATTTAAGAATATCATTTCCCTACAGAACGGCTCAGTTATCATTCAAAGTCACAATAAAAGCCAACAAAATAAATTAGCACAAACTTTAGTTAACGGAAATGACATCACTGTCAAAGACTTAGGAAACACCGATCTAATGTCCATGATAACAGGAATTGAAAAAGGATATTGCGAAGAAGAATTTCTAAATGAACTAATAAGACAAAATCGTGAAATAAACACAATACTGCAAATTGCGACACCAAATATTGAAGTCATTACCAAAAAGTCCTGTAGAAAGCCAATTAAAGAAAACTAGATACTCCAAGCGCCACCAGCTATATCTAAGTGGTTTTTAAAAAAGGAAAAGATAAATTTTGATTTGTTAATGGTTTATGTCAAAGAATATATTCCTTTAACAATATGCTTTAAATGCTTTGGGCGTGTTTCAAAACATTGCACTAGTAGAGAATGTTGTCACAAATGTGAAGAAGAACATGCATCAAAGGATTGTAAGACCACAAAACTGTGTTTTCCAAACTGCAGTCAGATGGAGTATAGTAACACGGAACATTCTGCTAGAAATTTAAGTTGCCCGACATATCAAAGGAAACTACAAAGAACAAAGCTTCGGGTTAACTACAATGAAAGTGAAGATTTTTGATTAATATCAACGAAACGGACCCAAAGAACCATATAAACTCAAATAAATCAAGGAAAAATTTAAACAAAATTAGTATGATTCACCAAAACCTACAGTCAATAGGAAACTCTATAGACCTTGTGAAAGATATCCTGCGTGCAAATGATGATTGTTACTGAGTACTGGATTTGAGTGTCGTGCATGCGAAATAAAGATAAACACTGAAAGAATTATTATTGTTGCTCTTTATCGTCCTCCTGATGGAGACTTTAGTATATTTTTGGGTAAAATGGAGCAGCTAATACTATTATGTTTTAACACCTCAAACGATATAATCATAATTAGTGGGGACCTCAATATAGATTTTTTTTATGCCAAACTAAAAATTTGTCAGAGCTTTCATCGGTTCTCTCTTCGTTTAATGTCACACCCATTATTTTTAAGTATACCCGCATAACTAGCACAACTAAATCGAGTATTGATAACATTTTAATGAATTTTGATGGTGACATGGCATCCCAAATTTTACACTCGCTAATTTGAGATCATACTGTTCAAAAGCTGTCGTTTTACTATGAAACATCAAGACCTACTTTTATCGAAAAGATAAATTTTGACACAACAAATAAAACCAAATTTAAAAATGCTCTTCAACAATTAAGCTGGAAAGAACTATATGATTCTGATGAACATTTGGTAGATAAGCAGTGGTCTATCTTGATGACGCTTTTTCCAAACAACTTCAATGAATGATTTCCTCTTGCGAAGGCACCACCAAGGAACTTTAATAAACCCAAATACATACACAGTCCTGAAATTACCGAGTGTAAAACTCAACTAGATACTCTGTATATGATGAAAAATGTAAATAGTAGATTTAAGTCCTTGTACATTAATAAAAAGAAAGATTACGATAAGTTATTAAGGAAATATAAAAGAAAGAATTATATAGACAGATTAAAAAACTCTGACAACAAAAGTAAATGTGCTTGTGCGATTGTCAATGAAATCATGGGAAAAAGGGGTGAAAAAGACAGGAAAAATGAAGGTAATAAAGAAATAACACCAAACAATTTTAATGACTTTTTGATGAACGTTGCTCCAAATTTTCTAGCTCAGTTAAAAAAGGTGCCATTTAGTTCTGACATAAAATTTAATCCTAGAGATATTGAAGTAAAATTTGTGAAAAAGAAAAAATTTTAGAAATTGTAAAAAAAATTAAAAATAAGTTTAGCAGCGGATATGATGAAATTTCAACTAGCCTGATGAAGTTCGATATATCAGCAGTTTTGGATCAACTTGTATTCACTAGCGTTTGTTACATTCCCAAAAAAATTAAAACACGCCTTAGTTGTACCCATATTTAAAAAAGGTGATTATAAGTGTGGAAAATTATCGCCCAATAAGTCTGCTCCCATCGTTTTCAAAGATCTTTGAACACGTGATATGTCGGCGTATATTAAGTTTATGTATAATTAGTATATATTGGAAGCATTGCAGAATCGCGAAACTCCTCTAGGGTTGTTCCTTGATTTATCAAAGGCATATGTCATGATATTCTTCTAGAAAAATTAAATTTATATATTATAAGAGGAGCAACCTTGGGGTGGATTAGAACATACTTGTTGAATAGAGAGCAAAGGGTAGTAATTGGTAAAGATGCTAACAAAATAATGTCGGAAAATATTTTTAGAGGAATACCACAAGGAAGTGTCATTGGTCCAGTACTGTTTATTTTGTAAGTGTCAATAATATAACTGAGTTGTACTCAGTAAATGGTAATTGCAAAGTCACCGCCTATGCAGACGATACTAATATTCTGTTAACTAACAGAAATATAACCACCATTGAACGCGATTTTCGGAATCTTATGATGGGGGTAGATAATTGGTTCTCTAAAAATAAGCTAAGTGTCAATAATTATAAAACTGGCTCAACAATATTCAAAACAAACAAATCACGAGTGGAACATCCTTAAAGCTTGAGAGCAAATGATTGTAATATAGTTTTAAAAGATAGTACCAAGTTTTTAGGCATATTATTGATAGATAATACTCTTTCCTGGGATTGTCATGTCAATCATGTTGTAGATAAGTTAAATAAATCTTAGGATCCTAGGTCTTAGGATATTAAGTGGATATGTTCCTTTGGAGACCAGAAAGATGCTTTATCATGCAAACTTTGAGTCCAACAAACGATATGGAATAATGTATGGAAATTGCAAAAATGTGGGAAGAGCTTTTATTTGTCAAAAGCAAGCGTGTAGAGTTATACTGAATTTGGATTTTCGGGAGTAGGGATTGCAATCCCGCAAAGTGGGATCCCGCAATCCCGCGGGATCCCGCATCATTTGGTGGCCTGCGGGATCCCGCACCAGCTATGCGGATCCGCATAGCCATAAAAAAACCGTAAACTCGTAAAAAATAACGCGAGAACGTGAATCTGCCAAATATCCGTGGTATTATAATATGAAAATTAGTGAGACTGCTTAGGTATTATACCTAAGTATCTTACTTACCTTACAATCAAAGTAATGTGATTTACTATAAAAACTAGTAAGACTTATTATCTCAGGTAGAAAAATAATAAACATTTAAAGTTCATTTGCCCCAAGTTACTTGTTAATTTAATTGATAAGAAATTTGACTGATTTATAGTCATAGTAGTATAGTTAAGAGAGGCTAGACTTTAAATTACATAATTTTGTTGACTGAAATACTGCTAATTTTTTATATTTATATTAAAAAATTAAGGTTGGTTTAAGAATTAATTAAATAAACGTTAATTTATCGAATTTTATAAAATTAAAAAACATTTGAAGTTCATTTGCCCAAAGTTACTTGTTTCTTTAATTGATAAGAAATTTGACTGATTTGCTTTTTTTCTATGTGTTTTAATACTCTAGATTAGTAGATTGTTAGCGGCTTCCCGTTTTGATACGTTTAGCATCTCCTCAATAGAGGTCGCGCCTTGTACTAAAAGTCCCGAATAAATGGTCTATTTATGATCTGAGCTAAAGGATGATTATTCGTAAAATAAAATTAGGAACGCTGCCGAAACTCCATTTTCTTTAATAAATACAATACTGGCGACTAGACACAGTAATACGATCTTTGTCTACGCTTGTTTAGGCTCCAAGCTGTAGTTGGTATGAGATTGCCAACAATTTTAAAGATATTTTATCGAGGAACAACTTGTTGCCAATACACCTTTTAGAGCCGATCTAATTTTTTAAATAACAAAAATTAAAACAAAAGTTTACCACAACACAGACTCGAACCCTTGACCTTCTGGTCAACCCGCTGAGATTCTACCTCTGGACTACGCTGGTAATGTAAGAAAACTGGTCCGATGGCGTTATATTTGATGCCTAGCGCTGGCCTGACAGAGGTCGTATTTATAATTTTTTATGTTTAACCGCTATTAGCTACCTAATTAGATTTTCCTTTTCGGAACCAAATGTTTTGAAAGAGTATATTCTACGGGGCGGTTTGAGTGTATTTCCATAGTGGGAGTGGCCCGATATTATTGGTGGGCCGTCGACCAATTGTGTCTCTTTTTAAATTCCTAAAGCGCGTATGTCTGTTTCTCTCTTAGTTTTAATGAATTTATATCGTCCATATAAACCTATGAGGTAAATTTAAAATACGACCCAGCCCGGAGCAAGCTTTTTCAACGCATCTTTCAACGATGGCTTGGCTTGATTCTTTCTTGAGGAGTTTTCGCATGGAACTTGCACTTCTTTGAAACAAAAGATTGATTTATAAATTATTAGGTAGATCATTAAAACATGACCTTATGGACGGGTCGCGCCTGGTATACAGT
Source organism: Philopedon plagiatum (assembly GCA_963971165.1). Classification (NCBI taxonomy): domain Eukaryota; kingdom Metazoa; phylum Arthropoda; class Insecta; order Coleoptera; family Curculionidae; genus Philopedon; species Philopedon plagiatum. The sequence continues at coordinate 44,413,439 of OZ020190.1, read as the reverse complement.
ACAGAATTAGAATACTTTTAAGTCTCAAAAAAAGTTAAAGGTTTATTAAAAATAAAATGCCTGTAAAATCAAAAGTCAGAGACCTCTTGAATGTTAAAAAAGTCAATAATATAACTAAATATGCTTCAGTGGCGGATTTAGGGGGAGGGTGCAGGGGGTGCCCCCCCTAGAGCCTTGTACAAAAAGGATTTCAATGGAGAATTTTATAAAAATAGATATTGTAACATAAACATTAACCATTTCTACATATTCTACAAAATATTATAAACAAAAGTGAATATTTTGCCGTTTATATAAGGTCTTTGCAATGAATTTTACCAAAAAATATGAATGATAGATCAATACTAATATGTAATATAAAAAAAGCAGGCCTTTTTGGCATTTTTGATTTACATGCTCCTAGATTGTTTCTGAAAACATTCCTTACAAATCTCACTGCAATCTTATCAAAATTTGCGCCGGATAATTTTGGCTCTTAAACGAAACAAATAACCCAATAATTTTAAAACCAAAGAAAATAGAATAAGTTTGTTAGGTTGTAAGCTAAACTTATACAAGACTAACGAAACGGTAGGTATTAAATGTAAAAAATGGTCCACTAACTAATTAAAACACAATGCTTACAGGAATTCACGGTAGTTTTTACTATCAGCATTATTAAAAAACCAGTGAAAAATAAAGGGTTTGTTATGTTGCAATCAGCTGATTTTGTGACAGAACGTATACATATTTATATTAAAATATTAAATATCTTTTGAGAACTTTCAGATTACTTGTGGGTGGTCTTTAAGGATGCCATAAAATTAAAAAGGGTCTTACTGCCCAGAATTGAGCAACAATATTTATATTGCCCATTGTAAACAGGGGACATTTTACGGCTATATCGAAACGTGAATAACCAAATCCCGTTTCTCGGTTATGTAAAAGAATGTACCATTGGAGTACAGGGGCGTATCTAGTAACGTTTTGTCGATTTGTATAATTATCTCAAAACAACGAATATTCTTCTTTTTATAGAGAAAGATAGAATGATAATACGGATATAAGTAACTGCTAGATTTATAAAGTTCGAACTCCTTCTGTACAGGCTTTTTGGATTGTGACAGGTCATTTTTGTCACCGAATTAGATTTGTTCTAATAATTAGTTTATTCACGAACGCCTGTTTTCTTAGTTATTTACCTTGATTCAGAAGATCTATTTTCGTTCTTCCGCTATGTGGCCCCCTTCCCTTGCTGTCCAGGCTACCCCCTGGGGGTGTTGATTGCCCTTTTATCTGGTCCAAATCGGCTTAACATGAGCTTGTCCATCTGTTGTAGTCTGCTTTAAAATCTTTCTTTCTGGCTTGGGCCTGAATTTTCGCCTTGCTTAAGGCCTTCCTGTGTGTACAGACAGTCGCCTTTAGTCTATTTATGATAACATATTTTTAGAGAATAAATATTAAAAGACTACCTACATTTTGAATGAGATTTAATCCCGGTGTTTTCCACTGCCTTCACTGTCCTGGATTTCTGAATCTAGCGTTCCCTATTAATTAAAGTCCGAGATTTCCTTCTCTTTTCCTTTCCAAGATCTTTTTTTTTTGAATTTTGTAAACATTTAATTGAGTTATATGTTGAAGATTAAGAATGGGGTGTGTGGGTTTTCGTCGGACGGAACTTTAAGGCGTGTAGAGATGGTGCATCGGGGGTGGGAACCGACTGACCTGTTCGCATACACGAACAGTCCCAAAGCGCTTTTGGGAGCCGTCGATTTATGAACACGGCTGGTGCAGTAGCATTTTCGAGTGTGGGAAGGTTGGAATTTAGTAGCACTACGTCATCGTTTTCCTTTCTGTAGTTTCGACATTCGGGGTTTCAGCTGTTAGTATTTGGATGCATCGTACTGAAATAGTGCGTCTCGATCAGTGCCGGCGTAGGTATAACTTTCTGTATTTCCGTAACTTTATGGTTTCACGCAAGAGGCCTCTGTATGATTTCAGTACCCTTGTTTGGTGACGCGGCGACGATTGGAGTTCTAAGTTTCGGTGTTTTTTTTTGCGTTTGTTTCTCCGTTTGGGGTCGGAGACTTGTGCCATTCTGCATTCGGGGTCATTTGAGGGAGCAGCTTCTGGTCCATGCTTGGTTTCGGTTTGGATTTCGTAGTTCTTGCCGGTATGCCGTGGCGCCATCTTTAGACTATCAATTACTGTCATTCCGGTCAGTGTAGTTGCTGTCGCCCCCGATCATCTTCCGTGTTCTGTGGGTCCTTTTTGGCGCTGGCGCAAATATTAATGTAAGAACCATTTTGTTCGGAAGGGCGGTCCACTGTCGGGCATTTCCACCCTGGTCTTCGTCGAAGATTGCAGATTTGCGGTGTCGGTTTCAGCCATTTTGAAGGCTCAAGTTTATGGATTAAGTTCCGGGACTGCGATTAAAATTCATCTGCTGAATTATTGTCTGCTGGGCAAGATTTTATCTGCAACTTCGTTCGATAACATCATATCAGCCATTACATCGGCCTGACGATCTGGAGACCGCTGGTGGCTGCCCCCGTTTTTGGGTGTTTTGTATGTGGAGTCTGCAGTGTCTAACCCTCCTTGCTTAAGGGGGTCTACCGTGGGGGCTACAAAGCATCCCAATTACTCTGTCTTTGGTAGGGGCTACGAGGCACCCCTACTTCTCTTCCGCAGGGGCTACAAGCATCCCTATTACTTTTCTCCGGTGGGTGCTAAGGAGCCGCCCTAAGATTTTTTTTGTCTCTGAGGACAGACTTCCTCAGAAAGTTGCTGTAATTAATTTATTTTTGGCCGGGGCAAAATCGCCCAACTTTATTTGTTACCACTTGTAAAAAAAATTCCTTTTTTTTATTTTTGTACAAATATATGTACCTGTACAGGGTTAAATTCATTACGTTGTTTTATTCAGCTCACTGCGCCATATGTTTTTTTTATTTTCTATTATGAATAGCAGGTTTGTTGTGTGAGAAGCAGGTCCCTAGACCAACTAGGCGACTTCCAGTTTGCGTCGGTGTAAAAAACTGGTGGCGTCCAATAGAACCTACCCAGCCTAACTGAGCGGAGGGCTAATTTGCAACGCGCTCTACTACACCTGCTTCCCCCAGAACACCCTGTTGTTCCTGTGTTTTTCTCTAGAGTACCTTTAAGAGTTATTTTAATGTTTTCAAGTTAAGCGGTAAGTACTTGGTCAATGATACTCATCATAGTATCTTTGACGGTTTTTAATCAAACACTTTTTATTGAACAAAGTGCATCGCAAATTTTTGGCGCCCAACGTGGGGCCTATTTAAAAAAATTACCGCTTTTTTTTTCTAATTTTACTCTTGTGCGTCTAGTGAGCTGGATGGAACTTAGAAAATTTTCATCAATTTTAACTCTAACTGTACTAGCCCTGTATTACTGCATTTGATTTTGGCGATTTATTACCGATTTTATTTTACTTATTATGTAACTTTGATTGTCTTTGAATTTGTGGTTTATTACCGATTTTATTTTGCGTATTACGTAACTTTGATTTTTTTTTGATATTGCGATTTCTTATCGATTTTATTTTATTCATTTACGTGACCTTGATTATCTTTGCGTACTGTATTTTTGCTGATTTAATTACCTTTGTTTGCTATATTTGACTACACCATTGGCGTAGTTTTGGTAAATTTATTCGAGTTACGCGTTTATATCTAGATTTGACTTTTCTTTCTTTTACTTCGACTTTTGAGTTGCTATTGTTTTTGTTCACTCCAAAATGGATTATAATATGCAAGTTCATTGTCTTCGGAAAGAAATGCTTATTTACGAGCTCACGGTTCGTGGCATTCCGGCTAGTAATGCTAATACCGCAAAAGAACTTGTAGCATCGTTACGTCCCATTTTAAAAATGGAAAGAAAAGGCAAAATTTTTACTCGTCCGGCCTATAACTTTGCTTTTGACGACGAATGTGACTACATAACCAAAACTTTACACGATATTGATAACGCGATCAAGAATATTTCTGGTGACTCAGCCAAAGCGAAGTTCGTGCGTTTGCAGTCGCAACTTGTTCATTTATTCACTCGTGTTGATCGAATTCCGGTTGAGAACCTCAGTGCTGAGGAATTGCAAACTCGGTCTAATTTGTTACTTCAAACTTTGAGCAAATTGAACAGTTTGGATGATCTCTTAAAACAAGATCCGAATCTAAGCGCCTTACTTGATCAAACTCATCTCAACGATTCGGATTCGTCTGTAGTTAGCAATGCGTCCAACAGTCGACCGCGTCACACGCGCTCGTCGCCCAAAGTCACTCCACCCGTGGTTAGTCCCAATGTAACAGCTGCTGCCACCTCCGTTAGCCATCCTTCGTGTAGCAAGGCGCAGCGTGTCGAAAAATGGGGAATTAGATTTACCGGCGAGGCTAAACAGATGACGGTGCATAATTTCTTGGAGCGAGTATCGGAACTACGCGAAGCTCGTGGTATTTCAGAACGCGAGTTGTTTGAATCCGCTATCGACCTATTTACTGGTAGAGCGCTAAATTGGTTTCGCGCAAATCGTCATCGATTTTCGGACTGGTCTAGTTTGTCTGACCTTCTGTGCAAACATTTCGAGCCGCCAGACTATCGTCATCGGCTATTTAAGGAAATTCTGGACAGGACTCAGGATTCGAGTGAAAGTATCGTCGATTACCTCTCAAGTATGAGCGCGCTGTTTAGACGACATGGCTCCCTCTCAGAGGACGTTCAACTGGATATCATTACCCGGAATTTATCTCCTTTTTACACTACCCAACTTCCGGTAGTTAACAAGTTGGAAGATCTAGAAGAAGAATGTCTCAAACTGGAGGCAAAGAAATATCGTGCCGAAACCTATGTCCCACCTTCTCGGAAAAGGCATAACTTTGTGGAACCGGACTTCGCTTTTATAGCGTCTGAAGCATCATGTTCGAGGAACGAACCGATCGACGAAGTGAGAGAATCTCGTCCGGTACAATCAACCTCTCGGGACGATAGACAGTCACCAAGAGAGCCACGTCCAACAACACCCAGAAACTCTGGGCCATTCTTGTGCTGGAACTGTAATAAGCCAGGTCATCGAAATAGCCAGTGCACTGAACAGCGCAGAATCCACTGTTTCCGCTGTGGTGCCCCAAATGTGACCAGTAAAAACTGCCCTAAATGTTCTTCGGGAAACGATTCTCGGGAGAGTCGATAGGTCGTAGGACTACTCCCCTCCCTTTTATTTCACCGACCAACAACTTTCCTCCCAACAATACCATTCTGCCGACCAACAGCTCTCTTCCTAGGGAAAACCTTTTGCCAACCAATAATTCTCTTCTTCGCAAACATCATTCATCCTCTAACCATCCTCTGTCCAATGAAAAACTTTTGCCGACCAACCACTTTCTTTCCAATGGAAATATTTCACCAACCAACCGCTTTCTTTCCGATGAGAACCTTTTGCCCACCAACAACTCGCTTTTCAACACAAGTCATTCACCCCCTAACAATTCTGTGCCCAGTGAAAACCTTTCGCCAACCAACCACTTTCTTTTCAATGAAAAAATTTTGCCAACCAACAGCTTTCCTCCCGATGAAAACTTCTTGCCAACCGATAACTCTCTTTTCAGCAAAAATCATCTACCCCCTAACAATTCTGTTCACTGTAAAAACATTTTGCCGACCAACAACTTGATTTCTGATGAAAGCCTTTCACATGCTAACAGTTCTTTTCCCAATAAAAACCTTTTAGATTTTATCATAGCTCATGCGCATGGCGACCAGCGCCCCTATTTAGAAATTTCAATTTTAGGTTATAAGATTTTAGGATTATTAGATTCTGGAGCGTCACGCACCATTGTAGGTCAACCCGGCTTCCGAATTTTGGAAAGCCTGGGATTAAAACTTATTAGGCAACAGACTGATTGTACTGTCGCGAACGGCCAAACTTGCTCTAGTTTGGGCTATTTTCAGGTTCCTGTGACCTTATTAAATAGAACTCGGGTTATCGATATTTTAGTTCTTCCAGAACTGTCCCACCAACTGATTTTAGGAATCGACTTTTGGAGAACCATGGAAGTGATCCCCGATTTGAAGCAGGATGTCTGGCATTTTTCCACTGATGATCAACCTACGGAAATTTGTAGCGTTATAGATGGCAACTCTTTATCTGAAACCGACCGAGCGTGTTTAAATGCACTAGTTAAGGAGAAAATATCGGAAATGGGTACTGGTCTTGGCTGCTGCAAGGTAGCAGAACACGTCATTGAGCTTGAACCCGGCACTAGGCCAATTCAACAGCGTTACTACCCAGTTTCTCCATACAAGCAAAGGATTATGGACGAGGAAATCGACGAGATGTTGAAACTTGGCGTGATTGAACCTTCTAAAAGTCCTTGGTCCAGTCCAGTGTGTTTGGTACGCAAGAAAGATGACAGCTATAGGTTTTGCATAGATTTTAGAAAGCTTAATACAAAAACTAAGAAAGACGCATATCCTATACCTTATATCTCCGCCATTTTGGATCGCCTCAGAGACGCCCGCTACATTAGCTCCATCGACATAAAATCAGCTTTCTGGCAGGTACCTCTTAGTGAGTCCTCACGTGAATTAACTGCTTTCACTGTTCCAGGTAGGAATCTTTATCATTTTCTGCGCATGCCCTTCGGCTTGACCAATGCGCCAGCCACCTGGCAACGTATAGTGGATCGTGTATTAGGCGTTGATTTGGAAAATCACGTGATGGTGTATCTTGATGATATAATTATCATCTCCAGAACCTTTCCCGAACACCTCAGAATTCTGAGCCTAGTTTTTGACCGTTTGAAAGATGCAGGACTCATAGTTTCCGAGGAGAAATGTCACTTTTGTAAGCCTGAATTACGATACCTTGGTTACATCGTAGACGCCCAAGGTTTAAGACCTGATCCTGAGAAAGTGCAGGCCATTGTGAATATAGCACCTACGCGAAATATCACCGAAATTCGACGTTTTATTGGCACCGCTTCTTGGTACCGGCGTTTTGTGCCGAACTTTTCAGCTATCATAGCCCCAATTACTCGGCTTACCAGGAAGAATATCAAATGGGAATGGACTTCCGAGTGCCATCAGTCATTCAACTTGATTAAAGAAGCTCTTATCACAGCTCCCGTGCTTACCTGTCCAGATTTCAATCGCACATTTACCTTACAGACTGATGCATCATTTTATGGCCTAGGAGCAGTTCTGACTCAGCAATTTGATGACGGGGAAAAAGTTATTTCCTATCTTTCACGCTCTCTCACCAAACAGGAGATGAAATTAACCGTCACTGAAAAAGAGTGCCTTGCCGTAATTTGGAGTGTAGAAAAGCTTCGTCACTATCTGGAGGGTGTACACTTTAAAGTCATAACCGATCACCATTCTTTGTTATGGCTTCATAATCTAAAAGATCCACAAGGACGCCTCGCTCGATGGGCTCTCCGTTTACAACCTTACGACCTTGAATTGATCCACCGTAAAGGCCGAGATCACGTCGTGCCAGATTTTCTTTCTAGGTCAGTGCCAGTGACTACTGATTCTGTCGCAGCTGTTGACGAACCACCGTCATCATTATCTGACACCTCAGACAAATGGTACAAAGGCATGATGCAGAAACTAGAAGAACGTCCTGATAAATATCCTTGCTGGCGAGTCGAGAATGGCAATCTCTTTAAATATGTCAAGACAAACAATCCAAGTTTTCCAGATCATTCCACTTACTGGAAAATAGTAGTACCAAAGGATAAACGAAAAGAGATATTCCTTCGATGCCATGATAATCCAGCAGCAGGGCACGTGGGTGTTTTTAAGACATTTTGGAGAGTCGCCGAGAGATATTATTGGCCGAAAATGAGATCTGACGTCGCTGGTTATGTCCGTGCTTGTAGAACTTGTGCTCAGAACAAAGTAGAGCAGAAGCGTCCAGCTGGTCTAATGGGTAACCGCCCAGACATAAAAGAGCCTTGGCAAGCCATCAGCCTAGACTACATAGGTCCTTTACCTCGTTCTAAACAAGGTAACACTCATATTTTGGTGGCCACCGATTATTTTAGCAAGTACGTCGTGTTATTCCCGTGTCGATCGGCAACAGCAAAATCGTTGGTAAAGTGTGTCGAAGACGGCATCTTCTTAGTTTACGGAGCTCCTCAATTCTTAACGTGCGACAACGGAACTCAAATGAAATCCAAAGAATTTCAAGCCCTTTGCGATAAATATAAGGTTAGAATATTTTACACTGCTAATTATTATCCTAGAGCAGATCATACTGAACGCGTTAATAGAGTTATTAAAACGATGTTGCGCTCTTACGTTCAACAAAATAACCATCGAACTTGGGAAGATAATTTAACTGCTATCGGTTGCGCCATTCGCACTTCGCGACACGAAACTACGGGCTTCACCCCATACTGCGTTAATTTTGGCAGGGAACATAAGCTATTCGGTTCGGACTATGCTGAGGGTGTTCCTCTAGTCGAAACTGAGCGTCAAAATTACATTCGAGAACGAATAGAAGCTTTCAAACAACTATTTAAAAAAGTCCACACTAAAATCGAAGCTTCTCGTCTTAAAAATCGACATAACTATAATTTGCGCCGACGCCCAGTAAACTTTGTTCCTGGTCAAGAAGTCTGGCGTAAGAATAAAAGTATATCCGATGCAGCGAAGTATTATAGCGCAAAGTTGGCTCCGGAATTTGTAGGTCCGTTCAAGATCGTAGAAAAGACCGGCACGTGTACTTATGAGCTTGAAGATGAACACGGTGTTAGTAAGGGCATTTGGCATGTACAAGACCTTAAACCGGTATATGCCGAAACTGCATTTGGTGGTCCGTAGGAGTGAATAAATTGTTAGGCAACTCAAAGTCATTATTTACTTTATTACATTCCGTTGATTTTACTGTCATTAATTTAATATTACGTTTTACGTGTCATTTTGCTTCAATTTACTTATCAATCTATTGATTTCTGAATTTATTAACTTTCGAGTCCATAGCTTCAATTCGGTTAATTACATTTGATTTTTTTTTCTTCTTTCGGTAATAATGGCTTTAGTGAGTTTTCTTTTATCGTTGCGTTAATTTTGACTTTTGGCCCAGGTTAAATTCTTTTTTTTTACTTTCCTTGCTCAGTCGGGAGCAATTTTTATGCCCTGCAGTATGGGCGTGATGGTGTCTGAATCCATGTTGGCTCGAAGCTTGATGGATTTGGACACTATCGCTTAGAATAGTACTGCACTGGGTTAACTAGTTGAGGTAGGAGTCCTCTAAGTGCCGTTTATGCCCTGCAGTATGGGCGTGATGGTGTCTGAATCCATGTTGGCTCGAAGCTTGATGGATTTGGACACTATCGCTTAGAATAGTACTGCACTGGGTTAACTAGTTGAGGTAGGAGTCCTCTGAGTGCCGTCTATGCCCTGCAGTATGGGCGTGATGGTGTCTGAATCCCTATGGGCGCGAACCTTGATGGATTTGGACACTATCGCTTAGAATAGTGCTGCACTGGGTTAACTAGGTGGGGTAGGAGTCCCCTGAAAGCCGGGGCAAGGTAAGCCTTCAGCTGCCTTGCTTCTATTGTTTGTAGTAGGTAAGCCCTCAGCTGCCTTACTACTTTCACTTGCCATCGCCGCCTTACGCCTCGTTATCTTTTATCTGTCATTACCTGATTTATCTTTACCTTATCGTCACTTGGTTTATTGTATAGTAACGTATAGTAGCTTACCTTTTTGCGTTTATCAGTCTCACGCAGACACCCATCTCGGCGCGAGACGAGATGGGGGTCGGTGTGTCACATGGTAATTTAAGAGTGATTACTTGGTTAGAAGGCGGTGATTAATTAATTTTGGACCTAATTTTCTTTATCGTTTTTTTTATCTGCATTCACTATTAATTGTTTTTTTTTACTGTAGACTAGGGCCAAAAGTCTTTATTTATTATCTTGATTGGACCTTTTTTTTTATTACCCTGATTTGACGTATTTACCTTGATGTGACCTATTTACTTTGATTTGGCTTAATTTTCTCTACCTTGACGTAATTTTATTATTATTCCCTACTTGTGTCTGGAAATTCCGGTTACTTGAACTAGTATGTGTTTGTGCTCGAGTACGACTTTGTCTTTCCTTCGGGGATTTAGAGTAGAAACACAATTTTCTTTCTCTCTTGCTGTTTTGTGAAGTTGAGAAGACCACTTATGGTGGGATTCACTGCTAGTTGTTGGCAAGTAACCCAATTTTCTTTATCTCGATTTGCGAACCTTTAGTTTGATTTACTTGTTTCATTTACTTTTGGTTGATTACCTTTTTTTATATATATTTGCGTTAATTTACTTGTCTTTGCGATAAATTTACTTACCTTTACGATAATTTTCTTTCCTTTGCGATAATTTGCTTACTTTTGCGATAATTTTCTTACCTTTGCGATAATTTGCTTACCTTTGTGTTAATTTACTTTCCTTGGCATTTATTTGCTTACCTTTGTGTGATTTCGATTACCTTTGCGTTCATTCCGTTACCTTTTTTTTCATTCCTTGATTTACTTACCTTACCGCGATTGGCCTTTGATTGGCTTTACTTTACTTTAATACCTTTGGTATTTTATTTATTTGGATTTGTCTTAGGTCTAGGTTTTGGTAGGACTATAGGTTAGTCTCCGGCCATTTCAGTATTTACTGGTTTTGCGCCTAGATCCTTATTGATATATTTTGTCTATCCACCGTTTAGACAAGATAAAACTATCCCGATTGCGTCTTTACCTTATTTTGGCTTTATCGATTTTGACATTTGTCCCTATCTCGTTTTACAGGCTGCACGGTGTTGGGTGCTACCGGATGTCGCTTCGACGCTCTTTGTTAGATCATGGATCCTTCGGAGAGCAGACCGACTGGAAGGGCTGTTCAGGGGGGGGCGGAAGTCTGACCCCTGGGGTAACAGTTTGCCCATCGAACTTGTTCGGCGGGCCAGGGGAGGACCAAGCTACTTTGTTCGGCCTGAGCTCAAGTCGGCCTATTAGGTTGCGACAGGCCGGTGGCGGTGCCACCGCTCAGAACACCCTGATTAATTTTTTTTTGTTGTATACAGGGACCGATGTGCTTCCCGTTTGGTGCATCTTTTAGCTTGGTGGGTGCTACAATCCACTCCCTTTTGTATGGTGGATCATCTGGGCTATCCCTCTTTTCTTATCATTTTACTTATGTTGTATTATATTTATCTTTTCCTTTTTAGTTGTCCACCCTTTGGTTGGTTTGACGCATGTCATTTAATTCGGGACGATTCTACGGTGTGTGGCTAGTAAACGAGGTTCCCCACAATATTTTTGGGTGTAACGCAATGCTAGCTCCCTTACCAACTTAGGGTTTACGTTCCACACCGAATCTTCCTGGAGGAGGTCGCTGGGTGACTAGTGGCAAAGGGACCAAAGATTTCTTTGAGTATTTAGTTATTTTAAGATTGAGTTATCAGTCTTGTTAGTTAGTATTAGTTATATGGTACTACCTTGTGTTCCCACGTATCTTCACTTATGTTTTTTTTATTGGCGCCAGCATAGCGCAGGTAATTTATTTTCTTTTTCGATTTTCTTGTATCATACAGAGAGCCTCTGATCCTTATCGTCGGTTAATTTTCATTGGAAAATTTCCCTCCTTTCGTAGGAGAGGGGGAGTTGTGACAGGTCATTTTTGTCACCGAATTAGATTTGTTCTAATAATTAGTTTATTCACGAACGCCTGTTTTCTTAGTTATTTACCTTGATTCAGAAGATCTATTTTCGTTCTTCCGCTATGTGGCCCCCTTCCCTTGCTGTCCAGGCTACCCCCTGGGGGTGTTGATTGCCCTTTTATCTGGTCCAAATCGGCTTAACATGAGCTTGTCCATCTGTTGTAGTCTGCTTTAAAATCTTTCTTTCTGGCTTGGGCCTGAATTTTCGCCTTGCTTAAGGCCTTCCTGTGTGTACAGACAGTCGCCTTTAGTCTATTTATGATAACATATTTTTAGAGAATAAATATTAAAAGACTACCTACATTTTGAATGAGATTTAATCCCGGTGTTTTCCACTGCCTTCACTGTCCTGGATTTCTGAATCTAGCGTTCCCTATTAATTAAAGTCCGAGATTTCCTTCTCTTTTCCTTTCCAAGATCTTTTTTTTTGAATTTTGTAAACATTTAATTGAGTTGTATGTTGAAGATTAAGAATGGGGTGTGTGGGTTTTCGTCGGACGGAACTTTAAGGCGTGTAGAGATGGTGCATCGGGGGTGGGAACCGACTGACCTGTTCGCATACACGAACAGTCCCAAAGCGCTTTTGGGAGCCGTCGATTTATGAACACGGCATTTTGCTTCAATTTACTTATCAATCTATTGATTTCTGAATTTATTAACTTTCGAGTCCATAGCTTCAATTCGGTTAATTACATTTGATTTTTTTTTCTTCTTTCGGTAATAATGGCTTTAGTGAGTTTTCTTTTATCGTTGCGTTAATTTTGACTTTTGGCCCAGGTTAAATTCTTTTTTTTTACTTTCCTTGCTCAGTCGGGAGCAATTTTTATGCCCTGCAGTATGGGCGTGATGGTGTCTGAATCCATGTTGGCTCGAAGCTTGATGGATTTGGACACTATCGCTTAGAATAGTACTGCACTGGGTTAACTAGTTGAGGTAGGAGTCCTCTAAGTGCCGTTTATGCCCTGCAGTATGGGCGTGATGGTGTCTGAATCCATGTTGGCTCGAAGCTTGATGGATTTGGACACTATCGCTTAGAATAGTACTGCACTGGGTTAACTAGTTGAGGTAGGAGTCCTCTGAGTGCCGTCTATGCCCTGCAGTATGGGCGTGATGGTGTCTGAATCCCTATGGGCGCGAACCTTGATGGATTTGGACACTATCGCTTAGAATAGTGCTGCACTGGGTTAACTAGGTGGGGTAGGAGTCCCCTGAAAGCCGGGGCAAGGTAAGCCTTCAGCTGCCTTGCTTCTATTGTTTGTAGTAGGTAAGCCCTCAGCTGCCTTACTACTTTCACTTGCCATCGCCGCCTTACGCCTCGTTATCTTTTATCTGTCATTACCTGATTTATCTTTACCTTATCGTCACTTGGTTTATTGTATAGTAACGTATAGTAGCTTACCTTTTTGCGTTTATCAGTCTCACGCAGACACCCATCTCGGCGCGAGACGAGATGGGGGTCGGTGTGTCACATGGTAATTTAAGAGTGATTACTTGGTTAGAAGGCGGTGATTAATTAATTTTGGACCTAATTTTCTTTATCGTTTTTTTTATCTGCATTCACTATTAATTGTTTTTTTTTACTGTAGACTAGGGCCAAAAGTCTTTATTTATTATCTTGATTGGACCTTTTTTTTTATTACCCTGATTTGACGTATTTACCTTGATGTGACCTATTTACTTTGATTTGGCTTAATTTTCTCTACCTTGACGTAATTTTATTATTATTCCCTACTTGTGTCTGGAAATTCCGGTTACTTGAACTAGTATGTGTTTGTGCTCGAGTACGACTTTGTCTTTCCTTCGGGGATTTAGAGTAGAAACACAATTTTCTTTCTCTCTTGCTGATTTTGTGAAGTTGAGAAGACCACTTATGGTGGGATTCACTGCTAGTTGTTGGCAAGTAACCCAATTTTCTTTATCTCGATTTGCGAACCTTTAGTTTGATTTACTTGTTTCATTTACTTTTGGTTGATTACCTTTTCTTATATATATTTGCGTTAATTTACTTGTCTTTGCGATAAATTTACTTACCTTTACGATAATTTTCTTTCCTTTGCGATAATTTGCTTACTTTTGCGATAATTTTCTTACCTTTGCGATAATTTGCTTACCTTTGTGTTAATTTACTTTCCTTGGCATTTATTTGCTTACCTTTGTGTGATTTCGATTACCTTTGCGTTCATTCCGTTACCTTTTTTTTCATTCCTTGATTTACTTACCTTACCGCGATTGGCCTTTGATTGGCTTTACTTTACTTTAATACCTTTGGTATTTTATTTATTTGGATTTGTCTTAGGTCTAGGTTTTGGTAGGACTATAGGTTAGTCTCCGGCCATTTCAGTATTTACTGGTTTTGCGCCTAGATCCTTATTGATATATTTTGTCTATCCACCGTTTAGACAAGATAAAACTATCCCGATTGCGTCTTTACCTTATTTTGGCTTTATCGATTTTGACATTTGTCCCTATCTCGTTTTACAGGCTGCACGGTGTTGGGTGCTACCGGATGTCGCTTCGACGCTCTTTGTTAGATCATGGATCCTTCGGAGAGCAGACCGACTGGAAGGGCTGTTCAGGGGGGGGCGGAAGTCTGACCCCTGGGGTAACAGTTTGCCCATCGAACTTGTTCGGCGGGCCAGGGGAGGACCAAGCTACTTTGTTCGGCCTGAGCTCAAGTCGGCCTATTAGGTTGCGACAGGCCGGTGGCGGTGCCACCGCTCAGAACACCCTGATTAATTTTTTTTTGTTGTATACAGGGACCGATGTGCTTCCCGTTTGGTGCATCTTTTAGCTTGGTGGGTGCTACAATCCACTCCCTTTTGTATGGTGGATCATCTGGGCTATCCCTCTTTTCTTATCATTTTACTTATGTTGTATTATATTTATCTTTTCCTTTTTAGTTGTCCACCCTTTGGTTGGTTTGACGCATGTCAATTGGTGATTTAATTCGGGACGATTCTACGGTGTGTGGCTAGTAAACGAGGTTCCCCACAATATTTTTGGGTGTAACGCAATGCTAGCTCCCTTACCAACTTAGGGTTTACGTTCCACACCGAATCTTCCTGGAGGAGGTCGCTGGGTGACTAGTGGCAAAGGGACCAAAGATTTCTTTGAGTATTTAGTTATTTTAAGATTGAGTTATCAGTCTTGTTAGTTAGTATTAGTTATATGGTACTACCTTGTGTTCCCACGTATCTTCACTTATGTTTTTTTTTATTGGCGCCAGCATAGCGCAGGTAATTTATTTTCTTTTTCGATTTTCTTGTATCATACAGAGAGCCTCTGATCCTTATCGTCGGTTAATTTTCATTGGAAAATTTCCCTCCTTTCGTAGGAGAGGGGGAGTTGTGACAGGTCATTTTTGTCACCGAATTAGATTTGTTCTAATAATTAGTTTATTCACGAACGCCTGTTTTCTTAGTTATTTACCTTGATTCAGAAGATCTATTTTCGTTCTTCCGCTATGTGGCCCCCTTCCCTTGCTGTCCAGGCTACCCCCTGGGGGTGTTGATTGCCCTTTTATCTGGTCCAAATCGGCTTAACATGAGCTTGTCCATCTGTTGTAGTCTGCTTTAAAATCTTTCTTTCTGGCTTGGGCCTGAATTTTCGCCTTGCTTAAGGCCTTCCTGTGTGTACAGACAGTCGCCTTTAGTCTATTTATGATAACATATTTTTAGAGAATAAATATTAAAAGACTACCTACATTTTGAATGAGATTTAATCCCGGTGTTTTCCACTGCCTTCACTGTCCTGGATTTCTGAATCTAGCGTTCCCTATTAATTAAAGTCCGAGATTTCCTTCTCTTTTCCTTTCCAAGATCTTTTTTTTTGAATTTTGTAAACATTTAATTGAGTTGTATGTTGAAGATTAAGAATGGGGTGTGTGGGTTTTCGTCGGACGGAACTTTAAGGCGTGTAGAGATGGTGCATCGGGGGTGGGAACCGACTGACCTGTTCGCATACACGAACAGTCCCAAAGCGCTTTTGGGAGCCGTCGATTTATGAACACGGCTGGTGCAGTAGCATTTTCGAGTGTGGGAAGGTTGGAATTTAGTAGCACTACGTCATCGTTTTCCTTTCTGTAGTTTCGACATTCGGGGTTTCAGCTGTTAGTATTTGGATGCATCGTACTGAAATAGTGCGTCTCGATCAGTGCCGGCGTAGGTATAACTTTCTGTATTTCCGTAACTTTATGGTTTCACGCAAGAGGCCTCTGTATGATTTCAGTACCCTTGTTTGGTGGCGCGGCGACGATTGGAGTTCTAAGTTTCGGTGTTTTTTTTTGCGTTTGTTTCTCCGTTTGGGGTCGGAGACTTGTGCCATTCTGCATTCGGGGTCATTTGAGGGAGCAGCTTCTGGTCCATGCTTGGTTTTGGTTTGGATTTCGTAGTTCTTGCCGGTATGCCGTGGCGCCATCTTTAGACTATCAATTACTGTCATTCCGGTCAGTGTAGTTGCTGTCGCCCCCGATCATCTTCCGTGTTCTGTGGGTCCTTTTTGGCGCTGGCGCAAATATTAATGTAAGAACCATTTTGTTCGGAAGGGCGGTCCACTATCGGGCATTTCCACCCTGGTCTTCGTCGAAGATTGCAGATTTGCGGTGTCGGTTTCAGCCATTTTGAAGGCTCAAGTTTATGGATTAAGTTCCGGGACTGCGATTAAAATTCATCTGCTGAATTATTGTCTGCTGGGCAAGATTTTATCTGCAACTTCGTTCGATAACATCATATCAGCCATTACATCGGCCTGACGATCTGGAGACCACTGGTGGCTGCCCCCGTTTTTGGGTGTTTTGTATGTGGAGTCTGCAGTGTCTAACCCTCCTTGCTTAAGGGGGTCTACCGTGGGGGCTACAAAGCATCCCAATTACTCTGTCTTTGGTAGGGGCTACGAGGCACCCCTACTTCTCTTCCGCAGGGGCTACAAGCATCCCTATTACTTTTCTCCGGTGGGTGCTAAGGAGCCGCCCTAAGATTTTTTTTGTCTCTGAGGACAGACTTCCTCAGAAAGTTGCTGTAATTAATTTATTTTTGGCCGGGGCAAAATCGCCCAACTTTATTTGTTACCACTTGTAAAAAAAAATTCCTTTTTTTTTATTTTTGTACAAATATATGTACCTGTACAGGGTTAAATTCATTACGTTGTTTTATTCAGCTCACTGCGCCATATGTTTTTTTTATTTTCTATTATGAATAGCAGGTTTGTTGTGTGAGAAGCAGGTCCCTAGACCAACTAGGCGACTTCCAGTTTGCGTCGGTGTAAAAAACTGGTGGCGTCCAATAGAACCTACCCAGCCTAACTGAGCGGAGGGCTAATTTGCAACGCGCTCTACTACACCTGCTTCCCCCAGAACACCCTGTTGTTCCTGTGTTTTTCTCTATAATAGAGTACCTTTAAGAGTTATTTTAATGTTTTCAAGTTAAGCGGTAAGTACTTGGTCAATGATACTCATCATAGTATCTTTGACGGTTTTTAATCAAACACTTTTTATTGAACAAAGTGCGTCGCAGGATGTGATTTTTTTACCTTTAAAAAGTAACAATAAAGGATTTTTTTTCGATCACGTATTCAAGAGCCTTAGCATAGATTAGTATAGTGTTTTAACCTGTATACAATGGATAAATCATCCATTAAACAAAGAAACATTTAATTCAACTTTATTTCGTATAAAATTCGGGATACTACGTCTATGGTACCGACTGGAGATAGCCTAAGAGGGGATGCAAAGGGGAAGATTTAGCAATGGCTAGGTACCGAAGAAGAGAGGACAATTAGTTCTGATCGAATCGTTCAAAATGATAGAGGGTGTATAAGAAATGGGGAGTCGGCAACTCCTTTTAAAAGTCGCGTTCGCGTATTTCGCGCGGGAGTGAGAACTTAAGGGACATGTAATAAGGGGTTTTGTATAACTTCACGGTGTTAACTGTTTTAAGGGTAAATTTGGTAAAGTTATTTCATTGGGAAATTAATAGATCACAGAACAATGATTTTTATTTTTATATCTTTTGTCATTCGAGTATGGTAGACGCTTGTCCAGCATTGTTCAGTTCATTATTTAACAATCTTTAAATGGTTCTTTGTTGTTTTACATATATCACCATTATTATTATTTTAATCTTTTTATTAATTGTTATATATTTCTTTGTACAGTAAAATTTCATTTATTCAGATAATATATATCTATTTGTGTTGCGAAGATATGGGTTTTATTTAAGGGCAGATTAACATTAATTATTACGTTCAAACTTCGATGGTCGTCGGCGTCGAGAAAGAGACGGCGCGACAAGAGAAATCGTTGTAGATGACCACTACCAGATCTTCGCTCTTCAGATGGGCAACAACTTGTCTACTAGATCCACTGCTAGAACTAGGTTTGAGTAACGTAGAGTCGTGTACTAATATTCACTAATTTTAGCTCCCTTTCATTTGAATATTACTACGACTACAAGAAGGCGTTTTCGTCTAATGCGTAAATATAATCTAGATAATTTATAAAGAACCCTCATATTATAAAATATTGTCATAGGTTGGTTAGGTTTTAGCTGACATAATTAAGAACAACAACTCAATCTGTGACAATTTTTAACCTTGAAGAACTACTTCTTGATAGTGCTGGGCGATGTTCATCGATGTTTTTTAAACATCAAGGTTTTGTTTTTGATATTCGATTTTTTGCCATCGATGTTAGGGGTCACAAACATCGATGTTAATATCGATGATTATCTTTCGATGCTCGACCATCGACCTCCCGTTCCGAATCTATTGACAAAAGAGTTTTGGAGCTAAAATAATAAACATTATTTATTTAGTGCCAATTTCTTTCATTTCTTAAGAGTAAATAATTCGTTTGTTTGGTTGTTTTTATTTTTTAATACAAAAATTTATGTTATTTCTTTAGAGTTATTATTTGATTTGGAATTTGTTTCTATTGGTTAAGTATATTTAATTTTTTATTAAATAAATTATAATATTTATATCTGATTTGTTATCAAAAATCATTTCCTTGGCAAGTAATTTTTTTCGAGCTTCTTCGAAAATGGATTAACGAAATTTTTTCAAATATGTCCTGACCGCTTTTTCAAAAATGCTTTTTAGAAATCGGATTTATGAAATATGTTGAAAATATTTTCTCCAAAAACCCGATTTCGAAAGGACATTTTTTCAAAATTGTCTCCAAACAAATAATTGTTAAAACGGGTACATTTTGGGAAATTATATTTTTTTGAAAGTAATATTTAAAAATTATATTATGAACTCTAGTAGCTTGGAAAATATTAATAAAAAAAGTCGAAAAAAGATCCTGAACAAACCCAAACGAACCTTTTTTGGGTTTGATCAGGTTTCCTTAGGTTTGGTACGTTACTTTCTCGTATGATTCAAAAAGCCGTTGCTTGAAAAAATTAATACTATCCGAACAAATTTAATTTCGAAAAAGATGTTCTCTGAAAAAATGTAGTTTTGAAAAGTGCTTTAAAAACATTGAAAGTTTTAGACAAATTGTACTTTCATAAGTAGGTACTGGTATATCCCCCCAAATGAGGAGAAGGCATAAATAAAAAAAATGTTACAATATTTACACTTCCATCTTAATCAAACAATTTGTTCTGTCGCGTGTAAGCTAAGATGACCAACTCGTTTATCTCTTTGTTTAACAGATACCTTTTTTGATGTTAAATTAAGTCAATTGTTTCGAAAAACAGCTTCTTCGAAAATATATCTTTTTAAAAAGAACCTTTTAAAAATACATTTCCCGGAAATATAGTTTTTAGAAAACTAAACTAACCTAAACGAACCTTTTGTGTGTTTGGTCAGGTTTTCGTTTCCTCGTATTATGTTACTCTGTAGTAAATTACAAAAGTATTGTTTTTTTTATATGAATATTCGAAGTGTTTTTCGAAACAATGTTTAAAAAATGTTCCTTCTAAAAACATGTTTTCTTGAAAGAATTTAGTTTTAAAAAGAGGTTAAATAATTCGAAGTTGGTTTCAGAAAAAAAAATCCCTAGTTTTCGATTATCTGCATTATTGAAAAAGTTCTGTTTCAAGAACAGGTTTAGATATTTCGTCCATTATAAAATAGTGTACATTTCTTAGAACTCTAAACAATAAAAATGTAATGTCGCACTCGAGCTTGCCCGTTTTTTTTGTCTGTACTTTTGTGTAGCTCGAGGTGACCCCCCCCCCTAGACGAAATTCTAAATCCGCCCCTGATATGCTTGCAAATTCTTCGGGCAATATTACAATCTGAGTGTTACAAGAATGAAGAATGCAAAGGCATATTATAAAAGTGCAAAAATGCTCCAGATAGCATGACGAAATATCAATCGTCGACAATAAACAGAAACAAATTAAAATTACCGGTAAACTTCAATCAGTAGTATATTTAAGTTTGGCTAGGCCGCGGCTGGATCGATTGTTCTCCTTTAGCTTATGACGTCAAACCCTTTAGAAGCCTCGGATATGGGGTGGTTTATGGTATTTTTAAAAATAAAAAGTGTATCATTTGAGAGGAAAAATTATTGGGTATTTCTGTAGACTACCCCAGGAGTCACCCATTTCAATATACAAAACCATTTCCATAACACCCTCTATTTTACCTTCAAACTGTTCATAGCTAGTGACATCCGTCTTTGCAAAGATAGCTTTATTTTGACCAAATTTGCTTTCAATTTCTTGTATAGCTTGAATTCCTGCCTCTGGATTTATATCTGCTAAAGTCACACCCTAAAGTAAATAATGTTCATTTTAAACAATCAAACGTTGAAATGGGCTGTAAAATTTAACAAGAAACTATATTCTACAAATCGTTAAAGCTCCCTAGAGCTATTAAGTTAAGCATATAAAATTTTTATAAGACAGCAGCAAATTGTAAGTTTGGCGATTTTGAAAAGTCAGTACCTAAAAGTGTAAAAAGTGTGCTTTCGGCGTTTCAACTCGATAACATATTAATGTGATTTTTGGTGCTAACTTTACAAATGTTTAAAAATAAATTGCATTTTTTCTCCCCTATCAACCTTTAAGAGGGTAATCAATGGGGGTAAAATAGAATCTTACATACATCTATTCATTGAATAAACACTTATATTTTTTGCATAAATATTTCTTTTTTTAATTCTCTAGAAACGATTACCAGGGTTTTGTAAAATTTAGGTGTAACCTAATTAAACATTACTATAGAAATACATACATATATACATATATATATATATATATATATATATATATATATATATATATATATATATATATATATATATATATATATATATATATATATATATATATATATATATATATATATATATATACATATATATATATATATATATATATATATATATATATATATATATATATATATATATATATATATATACATATATATATATATATATATATATATATATATATATATATATATATATATATATATATATATATATATATATATATATATATATATAGGCATATCCATTACTTTTCGACGAAAGCCTGCGCGCTTGGGTCAGCGATTTTGATGCTGATTTTTTCCTCGACAGTACCTAAGAAAAGGAGATGATTCTGAAAATTTGAGCCCCATACGATCCAATTCGGTCGCTGGAGAATTTTTTGAAATTTGAAGAGTCAATATTTTAGGCATTTTCAAAATTTTGTATCTCAGCTTCTATATACATAACTTAGAAATTCCGTTCAAATGGCATTCTTCTCTGTGAACTTTCAAAACAAAAAAATAGATATTTGCTATAAACTCATATCCGGCTTAACTGGGAGCTTCCAACTGAACCACCAAATTCCAACTGTGGAATCTAGCTTGGATCCGAGTTATAAATTTTCAAACATCCCGAAAATTGCATTGAAATCAACAAGCAATTTATTTACGTTCATTATTTCAGCGCATATAATAATAATTATCGAGTTAAATGGTAATGATTATAGCAACTTAATCTTAAATTCTTTATATTTCATAAATATAAAAGATATTATGTTAGTGATTGTGATTATTTTGGAATATTTGGAAAATTTTTGTTTATAAATTTAGTTGAACTACTTTATAATCTTTTTCGAAAGAAGTCACTCTCACTTCTAAGGTATTTTCATTAATAGGTGTAAAAGAATGGTTAATTCGAGTGACCTTAATTATTGTTTTCACAGTTTCGAATCGTTTTTTCAAGTTTTTTTTATGTTTCTGAACGTCGGCATGGGCTACCCATATTGCTCTGGAAATATCGTATATTATTCTTATATTGTACTATTATTAATTAGCATTTTATTGAAAATTCGAACCATCTACCTTATGCTTTTTACTTCACTTGAAACATATTCGTACATCTCGAATGGAATTGTTACTTGATTTTCAGGCGGTGATCTTCTGCAATGTCGCATCGCTGTTCTCTTTAACGTACCTCCAATTCTATCACATACACTCTTTTCATGACTAGTTGCAAAAAAATTATATGACGTAATTTTTATGCCGAAATCTTTTTCATGGCAGCAAACGTTTGCTAAATTGTTTCTTAATGTAAAAGAAAAATAAGTATTAAATTAAAAATTCAACAGAATAAGAATAAAAACTCTAATTTTTATTGCTTTTTGTAAATTTTATAAACATAGAAATTCTTAGTTCTTACTTATTTTTATATTGGGTTGGTGCTCCATCTGAAAAATAGATGACATTTTTTATCCATGGAAATTCATCTTTTATTATTTGCATGAGTTTTCCTTGAAAGTTTTTCATGAATAGTGTATGCTACATGATCAGTCGTATCGCTTACTACACAGAAAATCATCTGTTGGAGCTTTTCTTTATCAGTCGCTTGTGGATCTTTGTAATAAACGCAGAAAGGGTGAATAATTGTTGCTTGTGTATTATTGTAGTAAAATAATTGAACAGATCTTTGTATAATGAAAGAATAGTTTTCTGAAAAATCCATCGTAATAATACAAATATGATATTCTAATTTATTTTTGCAGTGATATAAATAATTTTTCTGTGAATCCGCAATATAATGATGAATTGTTAATTTCCATACATTAGAACATAAAGTTTCCAAAAAATTTCTTCCTTTTCAGTGTGATTTGTAAGTGCTGCTCTACTGCCTTCTGCGTCCCATTGTTTGTAATTAATTAAGTCATTCGAAGTAGAAATATTCGTTTCATTCATTAAACTTTTAATACCTGCTACTGCGGGACATTTTTGACATCTATGTAACATACAATCTACTTCATCAACATTACAAACTGCGACTGCAAATAGATCTCTATATTTCATAGTAGTTTTCAAAGCAGACAACTTTAACTTAACATTTTCATGTTCTATGCAAACACAAATTTCGTGGGTCCCTGGATCACCAGCGAAAACACATTCTTCCTAATTATCGATAAAATTACTATGTAAATCTCGAAGTGTATACAGTAACATTTTTTTTATACCAATTCTCCTGACTCGGAACCACTTGCACTTTTTTTTGTATTGCTTGATACCTGGACAAATATAGCAATTTTTTTCGTCTAGGTAGTAATTTTTTATCATATCTCTCATTTCATCAGAGATTTTCGAATACCCTTTTCTGTTCCTCATTGTTAATACACCTGAAATAAAATTTAATTGTTGTCATTATTATGATTCAAATAACAAATAAATATAGGACTTATGAATTTAAATAAAATTGATGTGATCCAATCTAATTAAATTTCACTATCACATTACTCTAAGGAGAACTGATATATGTATATCAAACTATACCGTACCATTTTGTACTTTTGACTTTTTGAATTCTCGAAACATATTACTAGAACAATCAAGGTATTGTTTAACTTCTTTAAATTGCCAAGATAGTGGTAATACCGTCAATATTTGGATGATTTCACTAACAGTTTTTGATTGTTCAAATTTATTTTGTAAAGATAATATAATGTTTTTGAGTGTATGGCTATCTTCTATCAAGTTCTGTGTTATTTCACTATTAAAACTTGAAATGTTTAAATCATAAGCGTTATTTATTTTTTTGGGTGATTTTATCTAAAACTTTAAGCAACGTTTCTTCAGCTCGTTTTTGCAAACGTTCCGTAGACAATTTAAATTTATTTATAGGATTTATATTGATTTCTATCAATATGTTGTTAATTGAATTAGCCCCTTGAGAAAAAGATTGTTAATAAGAACTAGATGAAATCGGTTGTGAAGGAAAACTTTCGAATACTGAATTTCCACGTGATAAAGTAGCACTATCACCTCTTGCAAGATTATGTTCTTCATGGACAGCATATTCAATATCCATAGGCTCTGAATTATCCAAGTTTTGTTCAACTATTTGTTTTATTGTTGTTTCACAGACTCGACACCATTTATCTAAAGGAACTAAATTTATTGAATGCACTTTTGATAAAATTTTATTAAAATTTTCACAGGATTCTAAACTTATAACTCTGAGATGATATGTAATTTTTTTATGTTTTTTTAAAGGATCACAACACTTATATTTATATATAGAAAAGTAATCGGAGATCGGAAATCGGAGATGTTTCCATCTGATAATTGTTCATGAAATTGTTCGTCTTGTAAAAAAAGGAGAGTATTTTCTTCACTCAATTCACTTAAATTATGCAGAATTTTGTTTTCAGAGTATGTCTCTGAATGACATTCTGAATCTGTTAATAACCCAATGTAACACGTCTCCATTTTTTGAATTTTCAATGTAATTGAACACTCTGACTTAATTTACTAAACTCTTCTGAATGTTATAGACAGTAGATAAGTTGTTTACATGATCATATGATAATGCAGGTACCTCAGTCACGCCACTATGCGGCTAAATTACTTAACACAATAGCCTCAACACCAACTTCAACATATTCAAACAATATAGGTACGATCGCAGCGCTCTTAAACACGAAATATTTATTTAATACGCCACTAACATGAGCGTAGAATATTTAAAGAAGGTATTAATTTCTGACTTAAAAACAAATAAATAATTCATTAGACATGTGAAAAATAATTATTCGCAAAAATTATTTTAAACAATGCAATTTTCGGGATGTTTGAAAATTTATATATCGAAGCAATTAAGGAAAAGTCGGGCAGGTATCAACAGAAGACACTTACACGAAAAATATCAGCTGTTATTTAACCCTCTACTTTGAAAACTGTAGATTTGAGAGGATTTTAAAAACAGGTAAAATTTTGCTATAATACAGTGGTTCAGTTGGAAGCTCCCAGCTAAGCCGGATATGAGTTTATAGCAAATATCTATTTTTTTCTTGAAAGTATAGGGTTCACAGGGAAGAATGCCGTTTGAACGGAATCTCTAAGTTATATAGAAGCTGAGATCAAAATTTTTGAAAATGACTAAAAAATTGAATTCAAAAAATTCTCCAATGGCCGGATTTGATCGTATCGGGCTCAAACTTTCAGGATCATCTCCTTTTCTTGTGTACTTTCGAGGAAAAAATCGGCATCAAAATCTCTGATCCAAGCGCGCACGCTTTCGTCGAACAGTAATGAATATAATATATATATATATATATATATATATATATATATATATATATATATATATATATATATATATATATATATATATATATACATATATTAGTTTGATTTATAAAATGATAAAGGGGCGAGGGGTTCAACTATTTTGTATGGTATATTTTATTTAAACCAACACATAAATAATGTAAACATCTGTTTGTTTTTTGCTTAATCCCACCTAACTTGACACGTTTAACCAAAGTTGGGCAAACGAGGATATACTACTTTTTATTTAAATAAGAAATCTTATGTACATGTCAAGTTGAGTTCCTTAAAAATTGTTAGGCGAAAACGACTTAACTTATTTCATTAATATTCGTTATAGCAATTCCTTTTGATACCTGAAAAACAGAAGCCGATTTCTTATACAAGTAGTATACAGGGTGTATGAAAAAGATTGACCCTGAAAAGGAAACCATTAAACGAAATTTAAAATTCCTTTCACTGAAAGATAGTTAAGTTGAGAGCTTCCTGAGTAGTCCTTTAAGTTATGCATCGGATTTACTTACTCATTAAAATTAATCCTTAAATATGAATTACGTATGGCGAAAGCAAAGTTCTTTATCTATCTTAGACAAATTAAGCAAAGTTTTAAATACGAATCCTTATTAGATTTACTCTAGAACAGTACTTACCCTTGCTCCCTTTTCTAATAGCCCAAGAGCATATAGAAATCCTAAACCCGAAGCACCACCAGTTATAAGTGCTACTTTGTTTTTAATTTCAAAAGCTACCATTTTGTTAAATTGTGTTCAAGTGAATGATCACACTAGAATCATGGAGCAGTGCAAATTATATCAAATACCGACAGAAAAATATTTAGTACCTAAAGAAAATTATTACTTATACATTTTAAATTTAAATCCATCAAATCACGTTTTTATCTATTCATTTTAAAAAGAAACTTAAAATAAAAATTTCTTTGTTTACTTTTTTTAAACCATAGATTAGGTATTATCAGTTAAGTAAATATACAATTTAAATGTTATTTATATACAGTAAAAATCGCCTAACTGCGAACATAGGAATCTTCAGGATGAATATATCTAATCTATGGTCGTATTAACTGCGGTAACGGCCGAAAACTATCGAGCTCTGCTTAATCGCTGCAGCAATAGTTGCGTTCCCGCTACCGCAGGTTTTGTCTAGCAGCCAGCCGCCGTCAATTCGTCAATACATCATCATCATCATCATAATAACAGACCTGATGTGCTGACGAACTGACGACTGGCGGCTTGACGAAATCTGGGTTAGCGGGGAGCGGAAACGCAA
Source organism: Philopedon plagiatum (assembly GCA_963971165.1). Classification (NCBI taxonomy): domain Eukaryota; kingdom Metazoa; phylum Arthropoda; class Insecta; order Coleoptera; family Curculionidae; genus Philopedon; species Philopedon plagiatum. Next base: position 44,386,932 of record OZ020190.1, on the reverse strand, counting down.
GTATTACTGCAGCGATCGGGCAGAGCTCGATGGTTTTCGGCCGTCACCGCAGTTAATACGACCCTAGATAAATAATTCATCCTGAAGATTTCTATGTTCGCAGCAAGGTGATCTTTACTTTATAACGCAAGATATTATTGAAACGATGCGTAAGCGACTCATACTTGTCAGATTTTAACATAGTTTTTAAATTTTATCTAAAAGCTAAAGAAAAAACAAGCTATTAAATTAAGTTTTGTGTCTCTCACAAGGTAATTGTACAGGGTGGGCAAATAAGCGAGGTAAGCGGCTGTATCTCAGAAACTAATGATCGTGGAGAGTTACGGTAAAAAATTTTATAGGTAAAGTGGGCAAGGGAAACTGCTGGAAATTATTTTCAAGTTTCCAAGATGGCCGCCAGTGGGCGTTTCCGCCATCTTGAATTACATAAAGCTACGTTTGTCGCGATTTTCCCCAATGAATGTAACAAAAAAGTATTTGCGTTTTAATGCTAACTTAAAGTCGAACATTTTTTGTAAAAACAATTTTTCTCTATCTTTCGAAATAAAGTGGTGGGGGGTATTTGAATGTTGTTTTAAATAAATGCCTGTAACTTCGAAACGGCTTAATGGATTTGGATAAATTTGGTATCATTGGAAAGAGCATTTCTTGGGCTTTTAGGTTTCTCGTAATCATGACAGTTGTGACCTACACGACCGCCGATAGAGGGCGTTATTCGATATTATAACCAAAATATTGGATTTTCTCAAAAAATTTAAATGCGATGATATGACTTTTTTTACACTAGAAAATAGACAAATGACCAACCAATAAGCCTGCGCAAACCGCATCTTAATATCTTTTTCCTAACTCAAATTATTAAAAAAATATACTAAACCAGGAAAATTCATATATCCCCATTTAAAAATGCATCGGTTCCTTTCGATAAGAAGGCAAGTAGTAGGCCATGGAAATAAAAGACAAACTCCTCTCAAAACTATTCACAAGAAATATCGGTTTATTTAGTGCTGTGATTTTAAGTCACACGTTTTCGTATTTATAAGAGATTTCCCTTTTAAATAAAGTTGTGGTCCTGGAAAGGACCGATTTTGAAAAACGATTAATGCCTTCTGTGTTCAAATTGCCTTCCGTCATATTCCACACATTGTTCCAATCTTTCTTGAGTCGACAGAACCGCAGCCTCGATTTCTGCCGCTGATATTTGACGAATTGAGTTTCGAATTCTGTTTTCCATATCCATTCGTGTTGTTGGTGGAGTTTGATAAACAATATCTTTTAAGCGTCCCCACAAGTAAAAATCAAGACATGTCAAGTCGGGAGATCTTGCCGGCCAAGGAAATAGGCTTCCCCTTCCTATCCAGCGTTCTCGAAAGGTCCCGTTAATATGGTTTCGGACATTAATTGAATAATGTGCCGGACAACCATCTAATTGCAGAAACATAGTTCTCCTAGTTTCCAGTGGCACATCTTCCAACAAAACTGGCAAGTCGTTGATCAAAAACTGTAAGAAGCGGTTACCAGTTAAAGCTTGATCAAAAAAATAAGGTCCAATAATTCTGTCCCCAATGATGCCGCACCACACATTTAGGCTCCAGCGACCCTGGTGCTGCACTTCTCGTAACCAATGCGGATTTTCAACGGACCAATAATGCATATTATGACGGTTTACCCTACCATCACTACTAAAGGTAGCCTCGTCGGTCCAGAGAATTTCCGTTAAGAAATTTCTGTTTTCCTCAAGCATGCCTAGCATCCATTGACAATAATTTAATCTATTGTCGAAATCTTGTTCATTTAGCGCCTGATGCAAGACTATGTGGTAAGGATGTAATCTAAAAGTAAAAAACAACATATGCGCAAACATAATATTATCAGAATAACACTGAATTGTGTATTTGCGAGTATGTGCTAAGATACTTGGAAGAAGATAAAATTATTTACCTATAATCTTTCAAAATATTTCTAACAGTTGTTCGTGCTATTCCCAAGTGTAGAGACAATGTTCTAGTTCCTACATGTCTATCAAATTCTATGTAAGCCAAGACATTGATAATGTTTTCTTCGGTCCTTCCATTGCGACGCCTGCGAAGTTTAGGACGACGAAAACTTCCAGTATCGCGTAATCGCTGTACCAAGCGCGGAAACATTCTTCTCCCGTAATGACGGCGATCTGGATACCGTGCCGCGTACTGTCTTGCCGCTATAGCTGCATTTTGAAAACACTCGAAATAAATCGCAATCATGTCAACAGCTTCATTATTTGTGAGAGGCATTTTGATTAAAAAGTACTCAAATTATACTCAATCAACAATATTAGCCTGCGTGTGACAAAAGTTTGACGTTACTTGGCAATATTTTTGTTAGGCGATTGTCGTGTCCATGGCCTACTACTTGCCTTCTTATCGAAAGGAACCGATGCATTTTTAAATGGGGATATATGAATTTTCCTGGTTTAGTATTTTTTTTTAATAATTTGAGTTAGGAAAAAGATATTAAGATGCGGTTTGCGCAGGCTTATTGGTTGGTCATTTGTCTATTTTCTAGTGTAAAAAAAGTCATATCATCGCATTTAAATTTTTTGAGAAAATCCAATATTTTGGTTATAATATCGAATAACGCCCTCTATCGGCGGTCGTGTAGGTCACAACTGTCATGATTACGAGAAACCTAAAAGCCCAAGAAATGCTCTTTCCAATGATACCAAATTTATCCAAATCCATTAAGCCGTTTCGAAGTTACAGGCATTTATTTAAAACAACATTCAAATACCCCCCACCACTTTATTTCGAAAGATAGAGAAAAATTGTTTTTACAAAAAATGTTCGACTTTAAGTTAGCATTAAAACGCAAATACTTTTTTGTTACATTCATTGGGGAAAATCGCGACAAACGTAGCTTTATGTAATTCAAGATGGCGGAAACGCCCACTGGCGGCCATCTTGGAAACTTGAAAATAATTTCCAGCAGTTTCCCTTGCCCACTTTACCTATAAAATTTTTTACCGTAACTCTCCACGATCATTAGTTTCTGAGATACAGCCGCTTACCTCTCTTATTTGCCCACCCTGTACAATCCTTTTTTAAAACCTAGGTTTTTAGTAAAAAATCCTTTTTTAAAACCTGGATTCTTTATAAAAAATCGTCCTATTGGTAAAATCATCAATAAAATGTTTAAAATATTTTTAGAAATTTAATGGTTTTAACAAAAAATCGTGAGCATTTTAGGGATATTGTGAATTAAAGCATGTTTTTACAATATTTGACCTGACCAAATCTAGGACTTTTATAAAAAGCCTTTACCTTCGGTGTACTACACTGAGCCTGTTGGTCAAAACTTTTACTCGAGCAATAAATTAAAGTGGCCTTTAGAAACGCCCTTGCAATGAGATTAACATAAGTGCGCTCTTTCTTTATAAATTGTTGTATATCTTTAGAGGCATTTTCTCCAAAACTTTACAATATATCGAGTACCTGTAAAATTCAAGTTTTACATTTTCTTTTTATACAGGGTAGTTTGAGAAATCACATAGTATTTTGAAACCCTTAAATGAAAGGAACGGCCTGTATATTACGAATCTTTTAAATTTAATGAGAAATTTTATTTCTCGAGGTTGCACTGTACAGATATCTGTCTGATTATAAGAACTGTAGTTTTTTACATGCCAATATCTCGAGAGCTGATTAACAATGATATTATAATACGAGTAGCTGCTACGCGAGCTACATAATATACTAGCTTTCGCCCGCGACTTCGTCCGCGGTATAATAATTTTACTTCGTTACAAACTTTGAACCCCCATTTTACCCCTTAACCCCCCTTTACCTTAATTTAATAAAAGCCGTGTTGTTTAAACATTAACAGCCAGATTCTCCAACGCCAGTCCGGTCTAATTTGACAACCAAAAGTTTTAAACTGACAACTGTAAGAATAAGACAACTAAATTTTATACTACGAATTTATTTCGGAGCTTTTTCGCAAATTTATAAAGAAAATGGCAATTTTAGTACGCACTTTCGACAATAATAGAACTAAATTCACTCTGGCAACCCGTTCCAAGATGAAAATCATTTGAAAACCAAGCAAATCGCTGAAATATCCGAATAATTCATAAGTTTCAATGACGTCGTATTAACAACGACAGGACAAAAACTTGTCAAAACATAACTGATCAACTAGAAGATCTTAATTTAAACCAGTACTAAATCGTAAACTTTCTTAGTGAATCTGGACGTTATTTTTTAGAGTACTTCTATCAAGTTTCGAGTTAATAGGACCATCTAATAATTTGTTCTCAATACAAAGTTTAAACCCCTGTTTTGTTTTACCCCCTTAGGGGCTGAATTTTAAAAATCCTTCCTTAGTAGGTGCTTACGTTATATAAGAAACCTTTGTGAAAAATTTCAAGTTTCTAGTCCGTACAGTCAACCCAGCTGTGCATTGATATGTCAGTGTCAGTCAGTTAATCTGTCAGTTTCTTCTTTTAAATATAGAGTGTGTGATTTATTCGCAACATTGAAACATTTAAAAAATTATTGAAATCGGTGACACCATTCCGAAGCATACACACAAAATTTATCGATATTCAAAGAGTTTTAGTTTTTTTAGTTTTTCATAATTTTTGAGGTTTCCTCTCAGTTTAAAAAAATCCTTTAAATTCCATTCGGGAGAACTCATCTACAAAACAAAACCAAATTTATCGAAATCGGTGTATCACTTCAAGAATTATGCTTGAACACACATAAAAAAACACACATCCGGGTCGAATTGATGACCTCCTCTTGTGAAGTCGGTTAAACAAAATACACATACCGGTCGAATTGATAACCTCCTCTTGTGAAGTCTTTGAAAAATGGTAAACATGTTTACAATATTTTAGGTACAGGTCTCAATAATTTTGTATTTTGAAAAATTACTACTACTACTTACTACTCGTTAGCAAAGAGTATACAATATTACATTTTTTGGGTAATGAACCAGGTACCTACATAATAAAACACACTTTTTAAAATTTCACAGAATACCTATTTTATACCTACTTTAACTTGTAATATTGCTTTTTATTTTGTAACCATTTAAAGAAATATTGTTTTGGATACTTTTTTACAAAAATAGGTGCAATAATTTGCTGAGATAATTTTGTGTTGTAAAAATAAGATAACAATGAGTGTATTTTTTTGGGAGAGAATAATGTATTTTATGCACGACCGCCCGCATTTCCGGGCGGTAAGTTGTTTTTACCGCCCTCTCCTTTTAGGAAATAAAATAACTAAAACAATATTAGAAATATTCGTCTAGCATGAGTCCAGCCAACTTTAACTGTTTATATAGATTAAAGAGTATTACACCGGATATGGGGGAAGACTATTTTTGAAAACAATGTGAAATAGATACCATTATAGAGGTATAGTTATTTTACTTTTGAACTGAAAAAGCCCGATCGTGCATAAAACGTAATAAGTATTTTGGGCGAAAAGTGTCGTTAACCGCCCTCGAATATTGAAGACCTCCGCTATCGCGTCGGTCTTCAAACACTCTCGGGCGGTCAACGACACTTACCGCCCTTAATACTTAAATAACTATTACGGTGGAAACTTTCCACTTTGTTCAGTGCACAAGAATTAATTATTTTTAGGAAAGATTTGCCTGCCTATATTCTTACATACGCCTACTGTTATCTTATACGAAGAAAGACCAATAGAATACGGATCAGTAATCGACATAAATGGAAAGAGAAATATTCTCCGCTAAATCGGCTTTTAAACCCGATTTTAGAGAAAAATTGTATCTTGCATGGGTGTCTGTCCTGTTCTATCACTGCAAACAGTGCACATGTTAATATATTTCTTTTCGAAACTAGGGGATATTTTTGTAAACAATTTTATTTGTACTTAACCAATTTATTAACTTCATCGAACAAAAGACACTTTTAAAATATAAAATACTTATAGACTGAATAATTTTTAAAATTTACACAAATGCATTTATTTAACCTCGATAAAAATTTGTAAAGTAGGTACTGTTGTAGTGCAGGTTGTTATGGCTATCATTTCATTCAAGGTGGATTTTTGGCATTTCAAAGCGGTTGGGCAATACGAACTGATAGGGAGGTTCACCCCCTTCCACAACCCACATTGTGCCTGAAGGTGCTGTTTCAATAATCTGCATTACAAACGGTGCCACTTGTTCACGCCTGAAATAAAAATGATTTTTGTAAAATTGACAAAAAAAAGAATTTCTAGAAATTGGTCTTTCTAAAATAAGGGATTTAAAATAAAGCTTATTTTTTATTGAAATTCGGATAGTTTTAAAAAAATAAGTTGCGTAGATTTGGATGATTCATTGTAACAGTATTTTTGTCCTGTTAAAAAAAAGTTAAAATAATAGAAAACAATACATAATGAACAGTAAAACCTACATTATATTTAGCATTTAGATAATAAGTAATTCCAAATTTCTCTGTTAAAGGAATGGCTCATTATCATTAGGGTTCGTAAATCACGGTGCCGGATCATATAGGCGCCGCGCCGGGACTATAACTACCACGATCTGTCGCGACGTGTGACATGTTTTGCAGTGGAAACAGGTTACCAAACGTTCGTAATCACCTGCTATCGCAGATTCTTTTATTCAGAAGTTTATTTTTATTTATCAGGACCTAAAATATGACGGGTCTCGCGTATGGTGTCTGGTAGGGACTTGTGTTGGAAACGGTCAAAGTGTCGTCGTCGGGGAGGATCATTGGTAGTCTAAATCCATGATTACGACCATATTCTGCCTATGCGCCGAGCACCATCTTGAATTTAAGGAGGATTTTTTTGTTAAATAATTCGTCCATTTTCAACTTTTGACTAAAAATGGTCACAACAGAACTTATAGGAAATGTAATTCTCTACAACTTTTGTTTCAACAATTTTTTGTCTACCATCAATATTTTTCGATTTAAACCTAAAAAAAGGGTGAAATTAAATGATTCCATTATCTCGTTTATTTCAAACTTTAGTGCATTAATGGACTTGAACAATCTTGTAGGAAATGAAGTTCTCGACAATTTCGGTCCTAACCTTTTTGACGTTGCAAAACGTCTTACCCTGCGTTGGATAGGGGGTTCACGTACGAATGATCTTGAAAATCGGTAATCAACAGATGGCGCTCAGTGTATTTACCGGGAATTAAAATGAAATTGGGTTTGCCAACGTCGACGTCATGTAGAGAATGCCGCCTTAACATTAGTGAAATCGTGCATTCAAACATAGTGCTATAAGCCTTAACATTATTCTGAATGACTGTGCTGGGCCTTTCTAACTCTAAGCGCTCAAAGTCTATGCGTAGTCAACTTAAAACATTTGTATTTAACAATCTTCCCTCATTGACATCCAAATTTCTTATCACGGCAGAAAGTATGACCCTAAAATAATAATGTTGGTTCCGTGTGACATGTTCATACTGTAAAAAGTGGTGGTAATGGTAATATTGCATGTTTGGGTTCAGATGTGGTGCATATCGTTCAGTCTCGTTTCTGCTTCAAACAAGTGCACATGTGAGCATTTTTTCTCAAGGATAATCTATTTTCCTTGCTGTAACCAGGTACTCCATCAATGCCGTGCGCGTTCATAATTATGTTTCTTAAGGTAGAATACAATAATTGTAAATAAAATAATTATGATCCTGGCCTTGTCCAATACTCATAGTTTATTGTTGTTTATTTTTTTTGTTAAATCTAATTAAGATAAAAATATCATCAAAGTGTCAATAATTGTAGTTATATGTATGTATGGATCAAGTTTTAGTTATACAACTGAAAATATCAATCCCGGGAGTCCAGTGGCGTATTCCGAATTTTATTTGGGAGGGGGGGGGGAGGCAGTAAATGGAAAGCGGGAAGGTGGAAAAGAGCTGCTGGTAATGCGCCGTAGGCGAAAAATTTTCGGGCCACGCCCAAAGTTCATCATAAAATCGAAATAATTTTTTTTTCTCAGACAGCTTGGGGGGGGGGGGGGGGGGGTGGGGGTCAGCCCCCAAAACGCCCCCTGATACGCCACTGCCCGGGACTGCTATTTTAATATAATTTTGTCAGTTTTCCTAAAATTAAAAAAAAAACGTAATAACAGTTTTACTATGCAAAACATTTTTGTGAGCGTCCGAATGAAATCAGATTGCTTTAAAAAATTTCTATTTCAGTGAAGATATCCATATGAAAGGAAACACTTATGCGTGTGTCGGCTATAAAACACAGTAGGAAATAGGAAATATGCATATAACCCAAATAAATCTGAAATATTGTTTTTATATTCTCTACGTAAATTAAATGTTTATGGCGGCTGCTGTTGTCCATTTATTTTGGTCTTTATTAACAAAAAAAAAAGGATTTTATACAGCAAATTTTCGCGCGAATTTCGAAACTTGTAAAACGTGATCCATTGGCTATGTCGTGAAAAGTGAACTTATGACTCATCATGAGTACATGGCGAATTCCAGTGTTGTAGGGTCATCGAAAAATCAATAATAATGGCATTTCATGCGTAACTCATCCAGAGAAATAGCCCTGCACTTAAAGTAGAAGGTTCCTAAAATGTTATTCATGTATATTTTAAGGCGAGTTAGTAGATGGCGCTCTAGCAGGAGCCAGCTCGTGGTGTTTCTGTCTCGAAAATTCATAGTTTCTAGTAGCAAAATTGTTTAGTTGTGGATTGATTTGTGTGAATGTCTTAAATAACGTATGTAAAGTCTACTGAGCTAGTTGTTTTGTGATTTTTTTTCATCAATTTTGTGGAATATCGTCTGATCATGGTGCTAACGCGTAACGACCTTGATGACATACGAAACCTCTTCTCTGCGGAAATGTCAAAAGGTGACTTTACAAATAAAATTGTTAACTCTATTTATGCAAAGATCGAGGAGAAATTTGGAACAAGGTTTAAAACATTGGAGGATCAAATAAATCGAGTGGAATCAAGGGTAATTTCACTGCATGAAGAAAACCAACGTCTTAAAAAATCTCTTGACAATCAAGAACAATACGCCAGAGGTCTCAGCGTACGCATTTTTGGCATTCCGCAGAATGATGCCGAAAATGGTGAACATTTAAAATCATCAATTGTTGACCTATTCAAAGGCAGGATGAAGGTAAACATAAATTTGTCCGATATTAAAAAATACCACCGTGTGGAGTCAAGAAATTTAGTACCCGATAAGCCACCGGCTATCTTGGTGCAATTTACCAACAATAACATTCGCTCGGAAGTGTTTAAGCAGCGTAAATTGCTGAAAGGTTCAAAAATTTCAGTGCGGGAAGATTTAACAAAAAACAGACTTGCCATTTTGAAGGCAGCAGTGGCTAAATTTTCCTCTAAAAATGCCTGGTGTTTGCGGGGTAATATATATATATAAAGTGCCGCGATAATGTGCATCGAGTGGATGACATAAAGGATCTTGATAATTTTGCTAAATAAACGTAAGCTTTCGCTTTCTTTTAATTAATTTTAATTAGTGCCTAATGAATATTTGCGAGTTTATTTGCTTTCTCGGCCCCCTCGCACTTGCGGTGCGAAGCACGCATGCTTTTTATCACTATTGCATAATATGCTTTATAATGCATCTAACGCTGCTTAGTGTAGCTGAAGCTACTTAGTATAGCTGTCGTAATATTAAGTAATCACACTGAAGATGTAGTAACTGCTTTCTATATATCACTTGCGTACTAAATTTAACAAATAAGTGAATGCGTGATTTTTATTATTCTAAGACTGTGACTGGGGCATAGGACATACTATGTATTAATTTTGTTTCCTTAATTTAGTTTCAGTCATGTTTCGCTATAAAAACTATTTTTTTTTTATTATTATTCTTGTTTTTTGTTATTTGAAATGAGTATCTATTGTATCTCTTAGGCACAGATTGATACAAATATTGTAAAATTGCTTTTGTTACCTATTTTGCTACATAACTTTATTTTAATTATTATTTTTTTATTTGAGGCTTGTTCGAGATAGAACACTACTTAGGCATCTTTTTTTTTGTTAGTTTTGTTTTTATTGGCTTTTCAGGTTAATATCAAGAGTTAGAATTATAAATATTTTTTTTTCTGTAATTTATTAAGCTTGGCTTTTGTTTTCTTCCTGTTTTAGTAGCAGTATGGTTAGGGGATCGGTCGCCGTGGCGCACCTAAATATCAGGTCACTTTTACCAAAATTTATTGATGTAAGGGAACTTTTGTTAAAAGAAAATCTTGACATATTCTGTTTGTCCGAAACATGGCTTAATATTAATATACCTGACAGTAACTTACTTATTGATGGTTACACTTTATTAAGAAAGGATCGCGGTGTTGGTAGAGGTGGAGGAGTAAGCGTCTATATAAAAAAAACGTTTTCCTTTAAGATTATCCCGGTGAGTAAAAATATTGAACAACTGTGGATTAAACTTAAACTAAATAACTCTCTCATTGCAGTTGGCGTAGTTTATCGTCCCCCGGATCTTAATATTGGAAACTTTCTAGATATCTTTGAATCAGATCTTTCTGTTATATTGGCCTCGTGTGATGAATGTTTGTGTCTGGGCGATTTTAATGTTGATTTATTAAAACCAAATAATTTTTGTACCTCTCAGCTAATCAATGTTACTGAGTCCTTAAACCTATCCCAAATAGTAAATGCCCCAACACGTACTACCCTCACAAGCTCGACTCTTATAGACCTAATTTTTGCAGCTAATTGTGAAATAATTAACGATGTGCAGGTAAAACCTGTTTATAACTTGTCAGACCACGATCTTACCAAGTGCATTCTAAACCTAGCTCATTCACAGAACTTACCAAGTTTCAGAACTATTAGGAATTTTAGAACTTTTAATCGTGACGACTTTTTAACTAGTTTACATGCGGCTCCCCTTGAAAATATTTTTTCACTTGAAAATATAAATGACAAAGTCGATTTCCTAAATCATACTCTTTTGAACCTTTTTGATTTTCATGCACCTCTAAAAGTCATTCGTATTACAAAAAAACATGCGCCATGGTTAACCGATAATATTCGTTTTTTGATGTCCTTGAGAAGCAAAGCTCACTCAAGATGGCGCAAAACAAAAAATATGGCCCATTTTGAATATTATAAATCTCTTAGAAATTACACTACTTTGGCATGTCGTAAGGAAAAAAAGGCGTATTTTTCGCAAAGGGTTGCTAATGTCGGCGTTAATAAAATTTGGAAGGACCTTGAGTTGCTGAATCTTAAAAAGAGAAACATTGATATTCCTCCCTTTCTTGCCGATCCAGATCAAATAAATGATTACTATATTAATGGAGTCACAAAACTTAATCCTAGTCCTGCCCTGATTAATTGGTATCAAAATAATAAAAACCATGGTGTGGAAAATTTTGATTTTCAACTAGTGAACGAAAGTGTGGTGGAAAAAATCTTATATTCCATAAAATCTACAGCTACCGGGATTGACGGATTAAATATTAATCTCTTATTGCTGGCAATGCCTTATATTGTTCCATTCGTGGTTCATATTATTAATGTCTGTTTAGAGAGGGGTGAGTTTCCGGATGAGTGGAAGCACGCGATTGTTACACCTTTACCAAAAATCTCAAATCCAAATGAATTTAAAGACTTAAGACCAGTCAGTGTGCTACCTGCACTATCTAAAATCCTAGAAAGAGTTATGGAATCACAGTTGCGTAAACATGTGGAAAAGTTCTCAATATTACCCGAGTTTCAGTCTGGTTTTAGACCAAAACATAGTTGTGAGACTGCGCTTTTGGAGGTAACAGATGATATATTGAGGGGTGTTGATGGGGGCAACTTAGCTGTATTGACATTAATTGATTTTTCTAAAGCATTTGACACCATCACTCACGAGTTACTCTTCTCCATTTTGAAATTTGTTGGTGTTAATGATACTGGTTTAAGATTACTGCAAGGTTTCTTGAAGGGAAGGCGTCAAACAGTTCGCGTCGCTGGAGTTCAGTCACAAGCTCTTTCTGTATCATGCGGCGTTCCCCAAGGATCTATTCTTGGACCTCTACTATTTTCACTGTATACATCTCAGTTAATTAGACAGATCAAACATTGTAAGGTTCATTTATATGCCGATGACACGCAGGTATATCATATCTTCAGTCCACGGAATATTGTTGCTTGCATACAGGAAATCAACGACGATCTTCGAAGACTGGTCTCGGCGGCCACTGATCACTCCTTATCAATAAACTCAAAAAAAAGTTCAGTTCTAGTATTTGGATCTGCAAAGAGTCTGGGAAGTTGTATGCCTCTAATTACCGTTAAAATAAATAACGATGAATTACCAATCCTTGATAGCTGTAGAAATTTGGGTCTTACAATGGATTCCCATCTAAGGTATAAGTCTCATATTCGAATCTCTCTCCAAAAAGCATATTTCAATTTAAAGATGATATATAACGCCAGAGATTACTTAAATCAAAAATTAAAGGTGACATTATGTGAAGCGTTGGTTCTGTCTAGACTAAATTTTTGTGACTCTGTTTATGGCTTTTCGTTGGACTCTGTAGACAGGCGTCGTATTCAAGTATTGCAAAACTCGTGTCTTCGACTAATATTTGGCATTAGAAGGAGAAATCACATATCTAATAAACTCGCTGATCTTGGATGGTTAAATATGCATAATAGACGCTTACTGCATGCTGCTTGTCTTTTTCACCATATAATTCTAACAAAAACTCCTTCGTATCTGTATAGAAAAATTACATTTAGATCTGATGTACACAATTTAAATGTACGATTCAGAGGACGTCTTACTCCTCCGACCCATAGAACTGAAAAGTTTAAAAGATCGTTTTCCTACCAAATTTTGAAAATATATAATGAAATCCCTGACAATATAAAATCAAAAAGCTCTGCATCCTTTAAAAATGCATTTAAAAAACTTTTATTGAACCGCCAATAGTTTATCTAACATATTGGGCCACCCTTAATTAATTTTGCACGTTGATGTGCCCCATGGTGACTGACTCTGATCTTTCTTGCCTTATCTATTCTTTGCTATCGCATAAATCATTTTATTAGCGTCTTTTTGTTTTGCTTAAGGTTAAGAACAGGGGAAGCGTTCAGACTGCATCAGTCTTACACTTCCAGCTGACCTTCGGCATTTTCCAAAATACTAAATATGTTTATGTTAATGTATACTGTGTATCGCTTCATACTATGTTGTTTTTGGAAATAAAGACCTTATTTATTTATTTATTTATTTATTTATTAAATCGGTCCAGGAACCTTTCAATTTTGCAACAAAAACTAGCATTTCTGCGAAATTTTGACATATCATGCAATTCTGTATTCTTTGTTTTCATGGCAACTTCGAAAATTTAAAAATTTTCAAATTTTCCATGTCCCCGATGCAAATAAACCTATTTATGTGTAACTTTATCGAAAAAATAAGCTAGTTAAATTAGTGGAAGATATTCTTAGACAATTAACGGATAAAATGAATGCAAAAAGAATCACTAAATAAGTAAAACAGTGTGGAATAATGTCGGTTAAAAATAGGATTTTTCGGGAAAAAATCAAGAAAATCCGGTTTTTACCCCTTAAATACGCTCCTGGATGACCCAATTTGTATTAATTTTAAAGTGGTATTATCCCTTTATAAGACAGTTTTGAAAAATTTGGAAAAAATTATATAGGAAAAAATGCAGAATGATTCAAATGTACCGATGTCGAGGGCAAAGAAAGTTAAAAAAAAAATCGAAATTTAATCGGCGATTGCTCCCTTCCTATAGAGATTGAAGAAACTAAAAACTATGGATATTTTGTACTTCGACGAGCTCTTTCCGATGACGTATATTGGCTTTTAATTTGAATCATTTTGACCCCACAAAAAATTATAAACCGTGAAATATTTAGGTCAAAAATCTAAATTTCCAGTTTTTCCCAAATATTTCCATTTTCCAGTAATTTTAGGTTTCGGTAAATGTATTACAAAAAAAACGATTTGAGATTTTAAAGTTTCACTTATGAATCCATTTTTCGATCCGACGTTTTGTTTTCGAGTTATTAGGTACCAAGGAGGCGTTTGCAAATGGCATTTTTCCACCTAAAAAAATTCAAAAGAATCACTCGCCATTTTCTGATCCTTACCAGTTTCAATAGACTTCTGAAGCTCCGGGTCCTCTACAACTTTCGAAAATTTACATCGATTTAATTCGCTTTTGCTACCTGTACCTTATTTCAACGGAACTCGTGGAAATTTCGATTTTGACGTTTAATAGCTCCGAAATGAAACACCCTGTATAACTGAATTTTTTTCCAAAGCTAGTTGAACTATTCCTCTATCAACCCAAAAAATTCGATTGCTCCCCCTCAGACTGTTCCCGAGAAAAACAAACCTGTTCGACTTTAGGTTAAGCTTTACGTTAACATGTAGATTGACACTTATTTTTGCTGATCTCCTGAGGTCACTTTTTATTAATGACAAATGGCTGATTTTTAAATTGTAATAAATTATACCGAAAAGTAAACATTTTTTGTAGGTAAATTAACCTAGTAATTTTCTTCAAAATACTTTTTTTGGGTTTGTAAGGACTTCCTTAAACGATTCATACAATAAAAAAAATACGTGCATATTCCCTATTATTACAACATCGTATAATTTGTATTTTTTTTATGTATTATATATCTCAGCGTAAAAAAAGAAATAAGCTTTATTTAAAGCCTACAAATAACACAACAAAAGAAAATATAGGTCTTACTGTGTGGATTAAATGCATTATTTTCTATAATGTTTACCATTTTTTTTATACTGGACAAAAATAGCATTAAAATGATTCACTTTCCTTATATACTCCTGACACCTTTATACCAATTTACCGGGTTATGACCCCAACTTAAATCTGAATCGATAAAATATTTTAATGTTTTAGAGATTTATTTAAGCTTACTCTTGTGTTGGAAGTTTATCTTCAACTTCTATTTCTCTAATTCTTTCATAGACAGGCCCCAAATTTCTGTTTGACATTTCTGTTATCAGTGGAGTTATCGTTACGCCAGGGCACACTCCCACCACTCTAACTTTAGTTCTCTCATAATGCGCTGGAAGACCCCAGGATAACGTCATACCGTGAACTGCAAACTTAGTTCCTACATATATAGGAAGCGTTGCAAAGGGGGTAATTCCTGTAACTGATGATATGTTAACTATAAGGGCCTCAGAACCAGATTTATATTTGGGCAGGTAGTTTTCTAGACCGAGTAGAATGCCATGGATAGATCCATTCTGAAAACCAAATAAAATGTATATAAATTGCAAGTACCGTGCAGAAACAAATAAGCTTTTGTTTATGCCTATTTTAAAAAATTATTCTACGACTAAAGTCCCATCCGAAGAATAATGATTCCAATTTTTGTATATTGAATTGGCTTGAACATTGTCCTTAGTTTTGTCACAGATTTAAATAGCTTCGCTACAGCTACATCGTCATATCTCTTAAACTAAGAATATTTGACTTATTGAAAATTTATTAAAAAAATTACATGCGTTAATAAGACAGCTAATTTTTACGCTATGCTAGTAAGTTTTAGCGCAAATTTAAAAATAAAAGGGCAATTTAAGTATCTGTGCATTTTTTTATCTTCTGACAGCCCACGAAGACCGAAGCCTAAGTAGTCTGTAAGGGTAGGCCGAAAACTGCCGAAAACTCTTTTTTTCCAAATTCAAAAAAGTAGGTGCATAAAATTTTGTCTTTGGGTACACATAATAGGTACGTGGATAAAATTTTAGTCAAACCAACATCTTCAACCTACGCAACGACCTTGAACTTTAAGAAAAACTTTTTTTGAAGATTTTAAAAATATACCTGTGCTGGTTACCAGTTATAGATAAAAGTAAATTAAGAAGAGAACGAATAAAGAGTCGCGCAAATATTCAAGAATTGCAATGTCTTGAAGGTCACAAAATTTCTGCTTTGTACCTTGATGGAAGAAGAGATATACGTTGATTATTTCGAAAACGGACGGCGGAAAATCACACCGTAAAAACGAATGGGATGAACACATCTCTCTTGTAGAACTCTGCTCATATGAGACATGTTACTAAAAGATTCAAATTTGCTAAAAATATATCTGCCGCTATATATGACTTTTTTTAAGAGAATAAATATGATTTATCTGGACTAAAATTTATTTGAAACGATGATGAAGTGAATAAACACCGGTGTAATTCGACGACTATAAATCAAGCTTAGTCGGCCTTTACTGTGGATTATAATATGTCTTCTTCACTTTAATGAGTTACCTTTACGTCACCTCTTTGAAAATTTAGATGGCAAAACGTCGGAACCGGCTGGATTCTCTGGCCCTATAGGAAAAAGTCTCCAAACCTGTTTTAGTCTTCCAATTGTCACATTCGAGCTCATTGATACAAATTATGAATTCCCATCGCAAATGTTAGACGTAAGTGCCGATCAGAAATTTGTAAAGCAGTAGCAAGTGACAATTGTTCGTAAGGTCTAGCTTAACCGACATCCTGGAAATGTATCGCACTCTCGCTGGCTCACAACGGCTAGTAGAATTCTGCGGCTTTACGCAGCAATCTTACGACCATTGAACCATTTGCAGATACCAGCTACATCTATAATGCATGCCTACGCACCAATGTAGTTCGAAATGTAAGAATGTAAATACACATCATGACACGCCTGCCTCACAGTGCATTTATCCAGCAATTTGCCATATGAACTTAAGAAAGTTGTTTACAAAGTTATCCAAGTTAATGCATATTTTGCGCATCCCGAAAATCCCCTTCTCACGATGTTGTTTGATGTCTGAAAACATATCCGTCAACATGCTGTTCAATGTATTATTAGGAACTCAAAAACAAGCACCCTTAGGAAGTTTCGTTGTCCAAAAATTTAGTTTGTCTGCGAGGATTACATTGACGTAATTTATTGGCAAGAATGCGAACTAACACAGCCTAGCGCAAGAGTAAATTTAACAGAAGGTGAGCTGCGTTCTTTCATAGACGATTGTTGTAGCCAGCTATGTCCGATATCTGATTTACCTTGTCACTCCCAACGGCGGTGGAGAGAACACTGTTAAAGTGGTCACAGAAGCATCATCCAAAGTGTGTAGAAGAAATTCTCGTGACGGATTTATTAGAGATTTGCTTAAAGACAAAAAAATTATGCCATTTTATGAAAATAAATCCCAATTTAAACTTAAATAAATAGCATGCCCTTTAGTTGGGTAGTAAGGAGGGCATGGGTGGGACTCGAAGCACAGTCACCTCCTCGTGATGAGCCCTGAGTAGTATCAAATTAGCGAAGAACTGTGCAAGGGGCTTTATTTGTAAAAGGTCTTAGAAATTTTTGACATTTTCATTTTTTTACAAAAATTTCGAAACTTTAGGGTCCTTGCGGACCTATTCCTTGCGGAACTAGTTAAATGCACTTTAAACCAACATTAAAAAGGGGCATATTTTTGAAATGTTCAAAAAAAAGTTTTTGTTATATGTAGTTTTAAAGGAACGGTCGTTTTACATTTTTTTAATATTTCAAGGTCGTTGCAGAGGCTGAAGATGCTAATCGATTTGACTAAAATTTTAATCACGTATTATGTATACCCAAAGACAACTTATTAATTAAACAACAACATATTAACCAAACAACTTATTATTTAAAAATTTGGTCAAGTGCAAGCTATTCTTGCAAAATTGGTGGTCCGTGCCATCAGCCCCCGCTTAACCGGAGCACACCTCGGCCGCCCGATCTCTGCCATTTGCCACGCTATCCGCCGCCGACGGCACCAACGTCCTACCACAACACGTATGCGCGGAGCTGAGTGGGGAGCGTTTCGACTGAGTCAAATTGAAAATTTTGAAAAATGTGTAAGAGCAAATGTTGTTCCTTACATCGTGAGAAGTACTTTTTGTCGAAAAACTTTTTCTCTAAAACCAATGGTGTTCCGTTTCACGGAACACAGAAAAGGTTTTTTCGGCCCACCCTACAAGTACCACGTACCGTGGGTGTACTGGGGTTGTCCGACTCACACATCCAGAGCTGGAAAGATCCGTAGAGATTTCACCAGCGTTTTAAGAGGATGTGTGGGGTGGCTCAGCCGAGGAAAAATTTCTATGTCGCCTTCCTTGTTTGGAGCGTTGTTTCATTATATTGTATATAGTATTTTGAGTTTAGGAATTCTAATTATTAGTGAGCGGGATGTTTCAAACTTGTTTATAATACTGTAAGTGGCGCCAAATTAAATCTATTTTGTGGCTCACACCAATTATATTAAGGATTAGGTATACATTTTTTTTAGTAAGTATCGAGGTCATCATCATGTGCCACTAATAAACAAAAATTAGTAAAACCCCCTCAAGTAAACTACACAGCTATTTAGAGCTAGTCGATGGCTTGGCCTTTACTATACCGTCATTTGATGACAGCAACAAGGTTATAAATTTTTGCCACTTTCTGCCATACAAAAAATATGTAAACATTTTAATAAAACTATTATATATTTATTTTAAGTTTTAGTACTTGTTATGGCTATTTAGGGTAAAACTATCTAACAAGTTTTAGTTCAGTGTTGTTCTGGCAACGTAAATAGTCTAGTTCGCCAATTTAGTTGTTTTCACAAAATTGTTATTTATGTGTTATTAAAACCTGCCTACCTACTTATAAATCTATTATTTTCACTTTTTTTCCTGCGTCAAAAATGCCTTTTCATTCTCCCCTCTACGAAATTATAATTTTCTCTTTTAAAAGGGCAAGCGAAAGCGACAGTAAAACATGCTAGGTGATCGGTTGCTAGGTATGAAAAACTTTCGTGCCCTGGACGACAAAAAATAATAAATATGTCAGATTATTTAATAACTGTCAAAATAATATTCAGTTATTGACATGAAAGTTACCTTAGTAACGTTAACAACCAGCTGTATGATACTGTTATAAGCCGCCTTATACCCATTTTATTACAATCGATTGAGGATTTTCAGCATCAAATTTGAACGTGCGTGTTTTAAGAAATCGAGAGGGGAGAATGATAAGTTTAATACATTACACGCTGCAAAAGCCCTTTTAGGTGCTCGGAGTTTTTAAATAGCCTCGGCTACGCTACGCTTCGCCTCGGCTATTTAAACACACCTCGCACCTAAAAGTAAACTTTCGCAGCTTGTAATGTAAGTAACTATTTTGTACTGGCTCATTTTGCTTTATTGATTTTGTTTCATAAAGAAACAGTATTTTCAAAAAACTTACCACATTTATAGCAATTTCTCTTTGCCATTTTGAATCGTCCATTATTCCAGCGTTATTTAATAAAATATCAATATTTTTAAAATTCTCCACTGTTTTCTTGAATGCATCTAAAAATTAATTTAATTGTTATAATAATAGCCCTTTTTATTTTAGCGGAAAAAATTTACAACGAATGTTAGTTGGCCTACAAAGTAAAGGGCCAGTTTAAATATGGGGTACAAGCCAGGGCCTATCTTCAGCTGAGTTAGGCCCTAGGCTCTCGCAAATTTTCGGGCCCCCTATTAGGATTGCACACTGCCAAATTTTCCAGTGAACGTGAGTAAAGAAGTCATAGTAATAGGAGGCTAAAAAAATAAAGATGCGGGCGGCGCAGTCGCCATTACCAAAAATTTATCTGATGAGAATTTAATGCCGCCTGCCAGAAAGTTTCTTTTTGACGCCGCGGACTTTTTATCTTTTAAACACCGTGTTTTGCGTTTAAAAGAGAAAGAGGCCGCCGCGGACACCGACTTCACGTCAGAGGACGTGGAAAAATTTCGGGCCCTTTTACTGAAGTTAAAAATAGCCGCCTCTCTTTTTGCGAATTGAAACATGGAATAAAGTAAAAAAGTGGTATTGTGATAGTATTCTAAACACAAAACGATTTTCATTTGTCGAGTTGTTATTCGTCCAATAAAGATTAGCTTTGTTTTAGATTAGATATAAAGATGTGGAAAATTATTTACTCTAATTAAATTTTTCATCTGGGCGATTGGAAATTTAGGTATTTTTATTTAATATTTTTTGTGCTTTTTATTATTTCATGTTTACTATTTTGGGCCCCTTCTTGTCATTGGGCCCTAGGCACGCGCCTAATACGCCTTATGGTAAAATAGGCCCTGGCTACAGCTTGTCAAATATAGCTTTGCCTGAGAAAAATTTCATACTTGCCCAGCCGAGAAAGTGAGATAGCATTCGGATAACAGAAACGGCAGTATTAAGCTACTTCTGCTTTGGGAAAAGTACCGTCAGCGACAAAAATAAAATTACATAATTGCTTTATAATATTCGGTTTCCTTTAAATAAGATTATCCTTCCTAGTTATTAAATTAGCATAAATTAGTTTAAGACAGGTAGCAATCAACAGCAATTTTATTCCTAGACTCTGCTTGTTTGATTCTGATAAAGAATAAAGTCAAATTATTTTGTGTTGAAGGGGTTGAATTGTGATTATGAGTGGTATTAGAAATACTTTCCGAAAATTTTTGTAATTATATTTATGGTACAACTCTAAATTCGTTAAGTTACCTGATACATATAATAAATTACTACCAGTCTTATTATTATTGAACCCTGGCAATGACCCCTAATCTATTAAATACCTCTTATTAACTGACTGGCCGACTAATCTCAAGTATTATAGAAGATAAACAGGATTGAATGGAACAATAATACTAAGAAAGTTTATAACTAAACTTTATTGCACTAAATAAGCTCTTGAACTTTCTTTAAATCATTGATGGGTTTATTCGCTTCTTATTTGCAAAAAATTGACGACTTTGCCCAGATAACACTTTGCCTTTTACTTTAGACATGAACTCCATTGTGAAATGCACGTCACGACAGAATATAAATGAATTGAAAAAGGCATGCACTTTTGTTACGGACTGTACCTCCGCCCACTATTGCGCAAAAGTGGGCGGAGCTAACTCAGATTCAAAACTATATTTCACAAGCTGTACATCACCTTTTCAGTATAGGAACCAGGATTCTTCACCAAGTAGAAATTTTTATATATTTCACTCAAAAAAATACTTTTGTCTTTTCATGGTTTTAAATTTAACGGACTTTTGTTCATTTTTGAATAAATTATGCTCAGAATTAAAGAAAAGCAAAAATGAAGATCCGACTTTAGAACACAGCATCAGCGTTCATCGTTAAATCACATTTTTTCATGTTTTTCTCAGATTGTTACTTTCATAGAACGGAATCTTTTACAACTTGAATCATTTAGATAATCATAGTTCTTAGAATCAGACCGGATAAAAATGGAATAACTTTCGTCCTCGAATACATAGGATTCAAAAAGGTACCGGGTGATCTATTATATTTTGCACCCCCCCTTATCTCGGTTATTTAAAGAGATATCAAAAAACTTTAAATATATAAGTTTTAGGGTTTTTTCTGAACTTTCAGAGTAAGATAAAAAAAAAATTTTACCAAAAAAGTTGAGTTATATTTACAAAACCTATGTTTTTTGTAATGGAACACCCTGTATATTATTTTTTGTTTCGAAAGAAAATTTTACGCTGATTTCAAATATATATAGTTTATAAAGTTTATTTTCAAGAATAAGGTTAATAATTACAATTTTTAAAAATGATGTTTGTTATTGACAACTACAGCAATCAGCAAGATTAGAGTTCGTAATGACCTCCATTAGCCTCTATACATTTTTGATACCCTATTTTTAGTTTATCAAGGGCTTTAATAATCCATGCTGGATTTTCATTATTAATATTATTTATTTCGTAGGTTATCCGTTCGTGTATTTCGTTAATATTTCCACTGCGTTTAAAATATATTTTGTTTTTCAATGTTCCCCAAAGGAAGGTATCCAAGGGCGTCAGATCCGGGCTATTAGGTGGCCATAATATGGGTCCATTTCTACCAATCCAAAGTGGATAATTTCTGTTCAGATATTCTGTTACCCCCGCAACATTGTGCGGGGGTGCACCATCTTGTTGCCAAATTATTAGGTTTGCCTCGTTCAATGGCAACACCGCATCCAAATGGTTCTCGATTTGCTGTAAAAGTTCTAAATAAGATGCGCCTGTAAGAGCGTTCTGGAAAAAAAAAGGACCAATAACCTTCTCCCTTAGAATGCCGCACCAAACAGATAACGAGCGCCTTCCAGATCTTTTATTTTCCAGGATTTTATGCGGGTTCTCATCGGCCCAAAAATGTAAGTTTTTCCAATTAGGTGACCCTGATGTGCAAAATGTGGACTCATCGGTCCATAAAATTTTGGAAAATAAATATGGGTCTTCATCCAGCCTCGCCAACATTTCTCTACAAAAAATTAGTCTCCTTGCTTTATCATTTTCATTTAGGCATTGATGCCTGTGGTATTTAAATGGATACATTTTATGTTTCTTTAATGTTCTCTGTATTTTGCAGTAGGATTTGTTTAAGTCGTGAACAGCATCTCTTATTGAATTACATGGATTCTCTAAAAGTATTATACCAGTGTGACTAATTAGCTACTTAATGACCACTTTATAAAACTTACCTATAAAATATAAGAGTATTTCCAATTCGGCTTCTTCATTCACTATCCCTGTTCTTTTTCTTCTCTTTAATGTTTTCGTAGAACGAAACAAATTATATACGTTTTTGAATGTATTCAGACTTGGAATTCTCCGATTTCCATTATTTCCGTATATGTTTATATATTCTTGGCGCGCCCGGTATCTGCTTTTGTTATTTTTCACATATATTTCAACGATTTCCAACTTTTCTGCCTCTGAGAACACCATTTTACTTTAGAATTTAGCAGCTAATCTTGCTAATTGCACTACTTGTCAATAACAAACATCTACAGTTTTTGTCTTCCAAAGCCTACTTAGGTATTTTTAAAAATTGTAATTATTAACCTTATTCTTGAAAATAAACTTTATAAACTATATATATTTGAAATCAGCGTAAAATTTTCTTTCGAAACAAAAAATAATATACAGGGTGTTCCATTACAAAAAACATAGGTTTTGTAAATATAACTCAACTTTTTTGGTAAAAATTTTTTTTTTTATCTTACTCTGAAAGTTCAGAAAAAACCCTAAAACTTATATATTTAAAGTTTTTTGATATCTCTTTAAATAACCGAGATAAGGGGGGGTGCAAAATATAATAGATCACCCGGTACATCCTTTTTTATCCAAAATTTGTTCTGCTAACTGTAGCCGACTGTATTGGATTGTATTGAAAGGAGTCGTTAGGCTCTGGTAGCACTACATCACTCCGACGAAGATAGGTATTTCGTGAAGACCTTGCATTATTTACCAATTCCTAAACTTTCCTCGAAATTTAGTAATTTAGTCATTTCTGAGGGCGCACTTTAATTGGAAATTTCCATTTAAGGAAATCGGGAAATCTCCCTCAAGATATTGCAGCCAGAGATTTTCCATCAGGTGGCCTCTGGTAAGGCCGCAGAAACCCTTCGACGGCATTTAGGTCCGTAGAACGGAATCGTGCTCCTTCTTTAGTAAGGAGGTCAGCAATTTTATTATTATCACACACCTTCGTGACTCGGTCCTGGCAAAGTTACACTATTATTTGCCCGTTGGTTAAGAGATTGTGGACAATCCCAGGCAAGTTTAGGGTAAAAGGCACATGACGCTTGTGTCCTTATAAGCTGTCTGGATGTCGGATAGAATATAAATTTTTGCTCCCTTAAGGCCTTTTTGGCACACTTTGTGGCACGTAAATCTATCGCATGTATGTCTCCTTGAAAGATAGAGGGGGCTTTGTTTAGATACCGGCTTAGACCCCGGCTCCAACTCCTTTCTCTATCACTCCTCCATCACTTCTCCACTGTGTACCACACAAATGAACCTTTTTCAGATTGCGACACCTTTTTGCTCATATTTTGATCCTTTATAATAACCATTTGAAAAGAGCGTTAAAAGTCGCAAACTTTTAGCATCAATTGCTTTGGCCATAGCCTCTAACTTGTCTTTTAGAATTCTGAGGTGAAAGTCAGATATCTTGATTTTAATTTTGTTGTTTGGGTAACTCTGGCTTGTGGTACTAAATACTTAGCCTGCCAACGTCTATTATTGATTGTTGAAAGTTCACTTTAAAGAATACAGTACGAGCCACGCGACTACGAATATGAGCACTGCTGTGTAAGTCATGATAAAAAATAGAAACCAGAGCTAATGGCCAACTAGTGTTGGCGGCTGATACAGCTTGGGACTTCTCGCCTAAGTTGTACCTGTGTTCGTACTAGCCTGGTCCGTACAGTATAGCTACACTACACATTGATCTTAGCTATTGAGGCCAAGCCGAAAACTTAAAACTAATTAAACATCGTTACACTGTCAGATTTTGTAAGAAAATCACCAAACATTATGTTTGTTCAGGAGGGGCAATTTAAAATTTTTTATAGCATTTTATTTATGATTTCGTTTACGATAAGCTTTTTAATACTAGCTTTTCTATAATAAGCACTTTAGTCTTATTTAAGTGGTTTTAACTGAATTTGATGCATTTCACCCATAATACATTGTACTTAGGCTTCTGTCTCCGTCGGCTGTCAGAAGATACAAAAATATTAAGAAAAAAACTACATTTAAAAGCAATTTTTGTGCCTAGAAATATAGTAACACTGGCGCCAACTCATCGCTATTTATTATTTGTGTTATTGTACGATAATATTCTTTAGTAGTTTTAAATCACTTGGGCAATTTAACTTAAAACCAACAATTTTTAAGCACTATTGTTTGAAGTGTATATAAATTATGTGGTAGATACTTATAATTATTTAGGTAATTATTAAAAAATTAAATAAAGTTGTATATTTACTTTCAAATTGTTCGTAGCTTGAGACATCTGTTTTTACGAAGATAGCCTTATTTTTCCCATATTTGCTTTCGATATCTTTGACGGCTTGACTTCCAACTTCTTCATTAACATCTGCTAAAGTGACGGCCTGTTGAAAAAAAAATAAGCTAAGATTGTGTTATTTTTATTTAGACATTGCAAAAGATTTCAAATTATTATATTGTATTTTTAATATCCTATTTCAGTAATTTAACTGATTCTACCACCTCTGCAAACTTGATAAAAATAAAAACGAATTATTTGATTGATTGATAATAATTCTCATCAGTTTTTGAACTAGCTGTGATATTTTCGGGTCAGGTTTATACAGCTTCTTACAGAAAAGTGGAAGAATTAGAAAGATATATCTTTTCTTAGAAATAACAAAAACAATAATTAAAAATATCTTTTAAAAAAGAAAAATAAAGTAGGTCAATTTTACACTAAAAGGTACTCGCAGACTTGTACACTTTTGTGGCGCAAGTTTTTATTGCGCAATTATAAAATTGCTCGTTATGTTCACACAGCAGCAATAAAATGTCAAAAATTGCGACATAAATGAGTTGCGCAACTCAAAAATGTTGAAGACATTTTTAAAAGTTGACAGGCTGTTCACACGCTATGTGCCACTTATTATTGCGCAACTTATGCTGCAATTTGATACAACGTTTAAAAACGATATTCAGTCGCCTGGTGATTAGGGCAGGCGCGGCCCGTCCATAAGGTCATTTGGTCAATGACCCACCTAAAATTTTCAGTGATCTACCTAATAATTTATTTTTTAATTTTTTATAACCAAAAAAGAATCTTTTCTTTCAAAGTTCCATGCGAAAACTCCCCAAGAAAGAATCAAGCCAAGTCATCGTCAAAGAATATCCAAGCTTGCTCCGGGATGTGTCATATTTTAAATTGATCTTATAGGTTTATGTGGACGATATAAATTCATTAAAAGTAAGAGAGAAACAGACATACGCGCTTGAGGAAGTTAAAAAGAGACACAATTGGTCGACGGCCCACCAATAATATCTGGCCACTCCAACTATGGAAATACTCTCAAACAGCCCCCTAAAATATACTATTTGAAAACATTTGGTTCGGAAAAAGCAAAACTAATTAGGTACCTAATATGCGCATTGTATATGCATCGTATTAATAATATTAATTAGTGGTTAAACATAAAAAAATATAAATACGATTTCTGTCAGGCCAGCGCTAGGCATCAAATTTAACGGTATCGGACCGATTTTCTTACATAACAAGCGTAGTCCAGAGGTACAATCTCAGCGAGTTGAGCAGAAGGTCGAGGGTTCGAATCTGTGTTGGGCAAGAACTTTTTTTTAATTTTTTGTTATTTAAAAAATTAGATCGGCTCTAAAAGTTGTATTGGCAACAAGTTGTTCCTCGATAAAATATTTTTAAAATTGTTGCCAATCTCATATTTACTACAGCTTACAGCCTGCACGGGGGTAGACAAATATCGTATTACTATGTCTAGTCGCCAGCATTATATTTATTAAAGAAAACGTAGTTTCGGCAGCGTTCCTAATTTTCTTTTACGAATAATCATACTTTTAGCTCAGTATTTTGTTCTGTTTATATGCTGAGCTTTTAGTACAAGGCGCGATATCTATTGAGGAGATGCTAAACTTATCAAAACGGAAGTCGCTAAAATCTACTAATCTAGAGTATTAAAACACATAGAAAAAAGCCATAAACATCTAGAGTACTAATGTTCAATATTCTGCAGTACCTATTTTATGATTTTTGCAGTGTTTATTGGTAGGTAAATAATTTCTTGGCACATTATTAAAAATCCATTCTTAATTAAAGAAGTGTATTTTGCTTTTTGCGTTGATATCACTAGTTGCCCACAAAATTTTGACCCACCTGTAAAAAAACTCCTGGGCCGCGCCTGAGGTGCAGACGTGTTTGTCGACGAAGTTTTGGAAAAAAAACTGTTTCTAGCAATCTTATCAGTATTGACTGTTTTGTGTTGCTGCAAAACGTTTATCTGACTTTATGCATTCTGATGACTAAATACAAGCCGCTTCCTGTTTAGCACTTATCTTACTGCGAAGACAGCAAAAGAAGAGACAACAAAGACTTAAAAAAGAATTTGGGTTAAAGAATGGATTAAGAAACGTGACCGTTACGAAGCAGTAACTAATTTATTAAAAGAACTAAGGGATGGCGATGAAGAATTCAAAATTATTGTAAATTTAAAACCACAAAACAACCTCTCTAAACAGACAAAGTTGCACTGAGGTTGAAGTTGCGCCACATTATATAACCGACATGTCGGTCTATATTTATATTGCGCAACTCCAGTATTTTTAACTGTTCACACGTTGCAATTTTTGAAGTGTACGCAATTCGAAAAGTGTAGCGCCATTTAGTAACTTGCGCAACTTTTTATATTGCAGTGGTGTTCTCACCTTGCAATTCAAGGGTTGCGCCATTTTTTTTAGGTTGCGCAACACAAAAGTGTAGAAGTGTGCGAGTACCTTAAAAAGTTAAAAAGAGATTTACAAAAAGTAATACATAATTAATAAATAGTAACATGAGCATTTTATGGTTTCCAAACCAGCATGTGTGCCTTACCGTCTCCTAGGACTATAGTATTTTTGGCGCATACAAAGTAATAGTAAAAAAGTTGTTAAAATAATTAGTAGTTATATTTAGAAGCGTACTTTTGGATTTAGAGTCAAGACAAGAGTGTGCAACAACTGGGAATTTTGTTAATAGTTGCACAGCGGAAATATCAATACCGTTCAAAAGTTGATGTATGCCCGATAACCATATTAGGAGCACCTAGAATTGCTTCAAGTTCAACAGCATACAGGGCAGGCCAAAAAATATAAAAATTGTTCAAGAGTAAAGTACTATTATTTCGAGAAATACAGAAAAACGATATTACAAAAAGTTGTTTAGAATTAAGAGATATGTCCAAATACAAAGTAGCCTTCTATTTACACAAAATATATTTTTATGAAAATTTTAAATTACCCCCGTATAATGTTTTTTATATTCAGCTATAATACATTTTCAAATTAACCGCAATCAAATCACTTCTGCATAACTTTTATCAAATTGAAGCAAATTTGTATAATTTACTTAGATTTATATTTTTATGGTGTCAGAGAGACAACGTATTGAAATTTTGATGATGTTGGGTTGCGGGAACAGAATACGGAGCCACAACAATTTGCGTGTTATTAATGCAAAATATCCAATCCAAAATTAATTGAATTTTGGATTCACAGTCAACTGTGAGTAGGATAATTAATTAATTAGAAGTGGTCGACCACCTGCGTTAAATGAAGACAAAAAACTTGCTATAATTCTATCTGTTAATAAAAATCCTCATTCGTCTACTAATATGATGCTACCAAATCCTAAAGATTTATAAAAAGCCAAAGTATCAGCCATATAAAGTGAACCTTGTACAGGAGTTTTTGGAGGATGATTATGACAAAAGACTACAGTTCTTTGAATAAATAATGGCAAGATGTGACAAAAATATCGTATTTTCACCAAAAATACATAATTTTCGATTCTGGTCTCAGCAAAACCCATCACCCACACTGGATATGTGAAGCAGATAGCCAAGATCCTGAAAAAGTAAACCTGTGAGCTGGCATAATTAATAACAGAATTTTGGGACCATATTTTTTCACGAAAATCTTAAAGCTGAACGCTCTTTAGATTTCCTCACACTTAAGTTAATACCTGCATTAGCAAGAAATGAAAGAATATGGCTTTAACAAGATGGCGAATCAACCCATTTTGGTATTAATGTTCGGACGTACTTAGATGAACGGTCGACAAGGTGCAGTTCAATGGCCACCAAGATCTCCGGACCTTACGCCGCTAGACTCTTTTCTTTGGGGATATTTGAAAGAGGAAGTAGGTACTTATACCAGAATAAACCACAAAAAGTTAACGACCTTAAAGATAGGATTCGAATTGAGATTAATGTCTTAAAGCCCCAAACTATTCGTCATTCAGTAGAAATATTTACCACCGAATTGGTGCATGTTAGGTAGAAGGTGGGGGCCACTTTTAACATTTTTGTAACGTTAGGTCACATCGGGTAAGTACTAATTTACTAATACTAATATTAAGTACTTGTAACATAATTTCAAGTAAAACAAGTCGTTATTTAATTATCTTTACAATAACATTACTCCGACTATAAAACCTAGTAATCAAAAACATAACACATGGTTTATTGACACCAATTAAATCCAGTTTTTAGCGCGTTTGTCAACGAACCTCGATTGGACATAAATTGCCTTTTAAAAAAAATGAAGTGGCTGGAGGTTAGAAGGTCGAACGGAGATGATTGGAAATATTACAGACAAATGAGTAAACACTTCAATTAATTCACATATTTTAGTGTTTGATTGGGTTGACAGGTTTAGACCTGTTTAGGAGTTAATGTGACGTATATCAAATAACGCTTAGAATTTTTAAATACGGCCTAAGTTTTTTTTTAATTTTAAGATTAATATTTTATATTCATTTAGGGAAAACCATTGTTTTTTTTACGCGGAAATTAAAATTCAAAATTTACATATACGTAAATATCGAAAAAAACTAAAACGTGACCATCCTATAAACACATGTCGAACCACATAATTTGTGTTTTCTAAGTAAGTGGCCCAAAATGTTCAATGACGATTTTGTATTATTTGTGTAAATGCTAAAATGCGCAAGATATTTGTCAAATATATAGATTTTATGTTGCAATCCTAAACTTCATAAAGAAATACAGAATAGGCAGAAATTTAGAATAGGGATAAGAATAATTCTAGGGGCAACTTAAGTTATATAATTGCGAGGGGTGCATTCATTTAAGAATAACAAGATTTGCTTTATATAGTTTTTTTATAAATATTTTACAAATAGGTGGTACAAGAAATAATTTACAACAGATGCAAGAAGTCGAAAAGGTGCAAGACACAAGAGAGTTTTTAAATGAATTAGAGAATATCAAGTAAAGTGCTACACAACAAAATTTTTGAGTGGGTGGAACAAAAATATAATCAAAATCAGTCTTTGAATTATATTTTGAATAATTTAATTTCGTGTAAAATACCAAATTGCTTCACGTGCAATTCTATATTAATTGTTCTTCAAATTAAGTAAAAAGAATGTTTAAAACTACAAAAAGCTCTAAACCTTATCATCCCAAGCCTTAAAATCTAAGCATAATACATGTTTTTAAAAATTTATTCAGCGATAATTAACATTAGAATCACCTGTTTAATGGTATGGATCCCTCAGCGAGCATCCTGTAAACTTACCTTTGCTCCTTTTTCCAATAAATGAAGAGCGTACTGAAGTCCTAACCCAGAAGCACCACCAGTTACCAGAGCTACTTTATCTTTAATTTCAAATGCCACCATTTTAGCAACTATCCGCGGAGATTTAAAGCAGTAAGTAAAATATACTGATCTACTCTCTTATTTATTCCTTCTTTATAAGGAACTATTAGCAAGTGTTTATTTTCGTTATCGCACCGACAACAAGTTTTTACAAGCATCAAAGACTCATTATTAGAGCTCGGCGGCTCGGCGAAATTTTGTGAATGCAGTGGCGGGACACAGTGTGTCCCAAGAGTGCTCTGACACTGTGATTACAAATAGCGTAAAATACGTAAAAGCCCTGTAAATAGCTGTCAATCAGTTTAAAAAGTATAAAGCGTTCCGTCAATTATACGGCTTTGTAACTTGCATTTAAAATTGTAAAATAATTTCGCACTTTCATGTCAGCGGTTGGGCGGATTCCTCTGACTTAATAGGAAAAATTTAGCAAGCGGCAACACAGCGCCAAGCCTCGCGGCATACAGCTGGTTGCTATGGTGCTTTCCGTTCCGTTTAAGAAAAGCAATCGTAATTCCCTTTTCGTTGGGTATGTGTGGAAAGAAGAAGAGGGATAGATCCACGACCTTCCCCTGAATTGAACTCGAGGTTGTTTACTAGTGCGCCAATTACGACGTAATTTGGTAGGGGAACTCTAGGTACTGTGGCGGCGTTTGGTAATTTAATTTTTTTCCATCGTTTTGCTCGCAATTTTTGACAGGCACGTGGTCAGGCGTACTGATTACAACAATGAGTCTTGTGCCTGTCAAAAATTCCGATCAAAACGATGAAAAATATTGAACTGCCGAACGCCGCTTGTGTGTCGCGCAGAGGATTATCCTTTTTTACAACAGCATGGGCATAAAAATTTGTGAAAGGTTTTCAAACATTTTAGACAAAAATACCGATTTAGCTATATTACAGGGCATTTGCGTACGGTATCAGATAAATGAAACCTAAAACGAATGGCAGAAAAGTTTCCTGTTTGCTAACCTTACAACAAATCATACAAGTGTTTACGCGGAATAATCCTAAATATCTGTACCTAAGGTAAGTAAGTTTAATGTTGTGTATGTATGGACTTAATATCGCCTCTCTCACGAACTGCCGTATCGCATGTTTTTGTAATTTAAGACAGGCCTAGAATTTAATTTTTTCCATGCAATTTAATCTCATAAAGTGTCTGGCTCATCGCGCCTTCAGTAAACAACCTGAGGTAGAGGGGATGCTTTACTGGCATTCCAAACGTAGATCTCGCGCCATCGGTAAAATTGTTAAACATGAGTTACGACAGGTGGTGAGACAGGCGACAAAGCGCCCCATACTGAACGCTAAACAACCCACTTTAAACTCAGGAAGTGGCATATCTCAATATCTGGGGATGTAGCAGATATAGAATTTCACAAAGGTACAACGAATTTGGAAATACTTAATACATGGGGCGAGGAAATATCTAAATTTAGAC
Organism: Philopedon plagiatum; assembly: GCA_963971165.1. NCBI lineage: Eukaryota > Metazoa > Arthropoda > Insecta > Coleoptera > Curculionidae > Philopedon > Philopedon plagiatum. Next base: position 44,355,290 of record OZ020190.1, on the reverse strand, counting down.
TTGTATAAGCTTACAGCGCTGTATGCATATCCCACCTATCTGACGTAGCCGTCGCACTGTCATTTATTCTACCAGCGCCATAACCAGATGTAAAGATAAAGTCGGTTACACACGTATTTTCGTAAAATAGCTTTCCTAGCAAATTAAGCCGGAAGGTGTTAATTTGAATATCATATGATGACGTCAAGTCGCCATACGGCTCATTTCATATCCATAGTAGACGACTTTTTTACCTAGGCGTGGAAACTTCAAAACGTTCCTACTTTGACAAGCCTTATTCGCTCTGTTTAGAGCGTTTGACTATAGTTAACCATAGGAATAGCTAGCATTATCGCTAGTGCTGTTTTTATTTATTTTTCACATTTGTATGTGGTTCGTACCCTACTTCCCCTACTTTCCCAAACTTTTCCATTTGCTCTGCAGATGACATTGCAGGATTTTGCACTTATCATTAGTATCAGTGTAATTAATTATTTATTTTTGTTGTACAGTTGCGATAAAAACCTCAAATGTTCTGATAAACCATAAAAAAAATCAGTATGTGCACATTTAAATTATAGTATATTATGTGTCAAGTGGAGCAACTGGGGCCATGTGCCCAAGTAACAGTGTCAAGAGTAAAAATATAAAACTGCTTACCTTTTCGTACATAATATGAATTTACAATAGTGGATTGGATTAATAGATTTGATATTTTTTATTCCATCAGTAAGAAGCCCACCAAAGTGTATCTGTTACTGTTGTTTTTTTAACGTTAATACGTGTACTAGAAATAAATAAAAACAATGATCAAAGTTTTACAATTTTATTACGGTTGAGAGTTTTTACTTTGAATTTTTCCTTTCGGCTTGTATAATAAATAACTTTGCACAAGGACGGATACTGATTTAAAAAAAAATGTAGCCTATATCTTCTATATTTTTGAGTTATTTAAAAACGTTATGGGAAGAATCTGTATTTTAACGGGTTCTATAGACACTTATGAGTGCACAAAACATCACCTGTAAACATATTTTTGTTGTTACATTGTTAAATAATATCTGTATGATGAAATATCATGTGCCATGTTAAGCATGGAACTCAGTGGGGTCCGAGCTCCAGGACGCTTTTCAAATAATGGCGCATGACCATTTACACAAAAAAATTCGACAATTTAGTTTGGAGGATGGCAAAATAGATCGACAATTTACATTTATATAATTCCGGAAAGCGGATTCCAATTTTTTTTTTTACATCACTCCCTTCCCAAAACATAGTGCTTTCGCCCTTGCACTAGGAGTTAAGAGCTCTTCACACTTTTGAGCACGGGGCGCTTAGAAAACTTAACACAGTCCTGAATGTGGGGTATAATCGAAATCTATTCAAACGCCCCTCATGCGGTGCTTTGTCGATAGACCCAGGGATGTCGGGCCCTTGTAAGATTCTCGCTGTCCGCATAAGACGCAACTGCAAAAATCATCACCTGTGTTATAATAATCAGTGACTTAAACAATCAATGTAATGTTTATTCTGAGAAGTAAATTTGTATACTGAGTTTGACAAAAATTAACTTTATTATTTGATTTTAGTAGATTATTAGATCTTTATTATTAGGAAGCAGAAATCTTGGGACGGCCAAACTATTCATAAATCTACCTCTCCAAATTCGATACCTCGATTTAAAACATCAAGATACCGATTGCTGTTAGTAATTTTATTTGCAGTTGTAAGTAGGTAGCAGTGGCGCCCTCAGGGGGAGGACTGGGGCTGCAGCCCCCACCCCCCAGATCAACATACTAGACACACAAAAATTAAAAATGTGCACTACTACTTGAAAAAAATCCACCGAATTGCACATTTCACCTAGAATCTCTACCCGCGCCCAAGACAAAATCCTGGGCGCGCTTCTGGTAGGTAGTATATTTTTAAAACACTCTTACCATAAAATAGTACATTGTACAACAAGTGAGAAAAATGACATATTTCTTCCGACCGCAGAAGTTTGTTGGCACCAGCCGAAGGCGAGTGCCGCAAATCAAGCGAGGGAGAAATATGTCGTTTTCTCACGTGTCGTACATAGTACTTTTTCTACGGATGCGTTGTTTTTACGTGTTCAAAACGAGGTTCTGAATTAAAATATACATATTACATTAACTCATATTTTTGTCTTGATGTGCTTGGTAGCAAATTATTACAAACATCGGATGCTTTTTGAACAATATCTGGAGGTGTATTTTCGAACTCTAAATCTTCGTATTCCATTATAATTAATATTTAACAAATCTGAACTGTTTTAGTATAAAAATCAACAATAAAAACTATTCCCGTTTGGCAAGTTGACAGCAATAATAATTGTGCAGTGTTTTGGTTGTGTTGATATGGAAACGTCAGTAAATGTTTTTATGGCCTAAGTAGATATTGCGCGATACTCGTCGGCGTTGCGTTGTCAACATGGAAAAATTGCCGTATTAATTTGATATGTAACAATTCATAGCTGATTTGGGTTATCATAATAACAGTGAGAAATTATTTCTCACTATAATGGCGGATATTTCCCACTGCGTGAGAAATTCTCCGTTTTGAACGTATGGAAGCGATGAGAGAAGTGGAACATTTTATAGCATCCGTAGAAAAAAGTTAATTTCTGTACCTTCACAGCATACAGTTTTCACCGAAACCCTAGCCCTAGGTACACGAGTTTCAACTTGCACTTAGCCGGAGTTATTATTCAATATTAAGAAAATGAAACGTGTACTTTGTACCCAATCAACGGTACAACATACACTTTTTTGAATTAAATTTGCAGGTGATAACGTTAATCTAAATTGTAGGTAAAGCAAAGCAAAGAGTAAAGCAGAGCAGTCATTTCTATTTAAGGAATGTGTGAAGGCTGTGTGCACTTTTTAAGTATGCATGAAACAAAATTTTTTTGTATTAAGTGCACATTTTAATAAATTAGCAGAGCGCTTCGCAGTTCGTTCAAATGGATTTCTGACTGTTATCCTGACAAGAAGCACTGATGATGACCTATAAGGTCGAAAGCGCTCTGCTAATTTATTAAAATTTGCACTTAATACAAAAAAAAATGTTTCATTCATTTCTATTTAAGTTCAGATAGTATTGTTTCCACAAGCAAGAACTGATGCAAAATTAGGGTTACCAACCGTACTCTTTTAAGAGTACATGTACTCTTTGAGATCCCAAATTTGTGTACTCCCACTTTTTATTAAATCCTCTCAAATGTACTCTTTTTCACAAAATAAATTTGTTGTAATCAATTTCAGTACTTTCTACGGGCCGTGCCAATTTAAATGTAATACAATTCTATAAATTCGTACAGCTACAAAATGTTTGGTTAAAATTTTTGTGTTCTATTATGAGTAGATAATTAACATTTAATTGGCTGATTTGATTCTGTACTAAGAATTAATTTATTAAGTGTTCACAAAACTTCAATAAACATTCGTTTTTTACAAATCTTCTGTTAAATGTTTTTATAGATTGGCGGATGCGCCGGAGACGTAAACTGTACTCTTTTTTACAGCGAGTCATCTGGTAACCGTATGTAAAATACATATATACAGGATGTCCGAAAAATCTTAGTATGGGCAAATATCTTTGCTATTAGTAAAGACAAAGAGACCAAATTTTAGGTGTGTCTTATTGGTTAATAAATTTACTTTTTTATGTAATTTAACTTTTTCAGCCACCTTGAGCTAGGGAGTTGAGGTCAAAAATTTTAAATGCAACTCTATGCCGCGTGGTACCTCATTTTACAGGTCTTTAAAAAATAAACATTTTACCGCAAACCCGAGGTCCGTATCTTAATTCGTTTTTACATGGCAATCCCTTAAAAATTAAAAATTGTGAAAAAAATTAAAAATTTAATCAACATGACCACCGTTATCTTCTTGGCAGCAATAAAGCCGATTTTGGAACTCACTTATCACATTTTCGATAATGGCAGGTGTCACTTCTTGGCAGAGTTCCAAAATCGACTTTACTACTGCTAAGAAGTTCATGGTGGCCATTCTGAACAACTTTTAAAGTAATAAGAGAAATAAAGGTACTTAAATTTTTCATTTTTTGCACGATTTTTAATTTTTAAGGCTTGCCATTTAAAAATGAATTAAGATTCGGACCTGGGGTTTACGGTAAAATGTTTATTTTTTAAAAACCTTTAAAACGAGGCGCCTTACGGCATATGGTTACATTTAAAAATTTTGACCTCAACTCCGTAGCGTCACCCCTCAAGGGGGTTGAAAGAGAGATTATATAAATAGATTTATTAACCAAGAAAATACACCTTAAATTTGGTGTCTCTATCTTTACTAACAGCAAAGATATTTGCCTATACTAAGACTTTTCGGACATCCTGTATATGGACGGTGATATGCAAAAATCGTCTAATCCACAAACGATTGTTGTTAAGATAATTAAGTTTAAAGTTGAACACAAGCAAACAAAAAACGTTTTGCAAAGTAATATCTCATTTATTTTAATTATAAACACATTAAAATCTAACTGGGTTTGAATATCTAGTGTATAATAGTAGATTTAGAATAATTCCAAGGTTAGATAAGAAAATAGTTTAAAAACCAGCGATTGTAAGCGTAAATAAGTATTTACAACAGTAATGTTACCGAAAATAAACACATTAGTTTGGGTTCACCCATTAAGATTGAGGTTATGTCATTTTACAAAAATAAGATTGATTGCAGGGAATAAGCAATTAAAATACCAGAAGATAAAGACGAAAGATCTAAATTTTTTATCTACGCCCGTGAGTTAAGAACTTCTTATTCCACTCATTTTGCGTGCGGTAAGGTGTCTATTACCGCACGCGTTTTCTTTATCGCACTATTTTTCAATGAGTTAAGTAAATGATACTATTGATATGAATCGAAATGTATTTAAACTCGTAACAAATCACCATAATTACTGCAAGTATATAAAGCTTGTTCCTCAAGGGTGCCATAAATAACAAGTGACTTGGCCACCATATTGCGAGATCTAAGAAAAAGTTTACTATAGCACCCAGATTACAATGTATCCAACAAGGTTAGCTTCACTATATCAAAGCGCACAGAGTGAGTCAGGCCAAGTTCTTGCAAAACCGCCCGCGCCCGCACTGTGCAATATTTACACCAACCATTTCGAGCCCTTTTCGACCCCCTCTATCTTCGTGGCTAGTTACGTTACAGGACTGAATTTTCAGGGGGTTAAGGTTACCAAAAAGACGCTGTATTCCAAGTTTCATATGCCTGGGAGGAGTAGTTTCCAAGATGCGAGTGTCCAAAAATCACAATTTTGGGCACTCCCTGATTCACTGACTGGTAGATCATCATAAATCTAGGGTACTTCCAATCGAGCTAGAGCTCTGAAATTTGGAACATAGATGGTGTTTAAGGTAATAATTACGAGAAAAATTAAAAGTTAAGAAAAATCCAACACGGCGGATACCAATTCGAGCCCTTTTCGACCCCTCTCTATCTCCGAGGTTAGTTACGCTACTGGACTGAATTCGAGGGGGATTAAGATTATCAAGAAGCAGCATTTCAAATATATTATGTCTAGATGGAGTAGTTTTCAGGTTACGAGTGTCCAAAAATCACAATTTTGGGCATTCACTGACTGACTGACTGAGTGATAGATCATCATAAATCTAGGGTACTGCCAATTGAGCTATAGCTTTGAAATTTGGAACGTAGATAGTACTTAAGGTGATAATTACGAGAAAAATCAAAAATCAATAAAAATCCAACATAGCGAATTCTGACACGAAATAGCGACTTCTGCTTGGGAAAGTTATAGCCCGGGAGGTGGTGTCAAATTTTTATGGGTGATTTCAGCATAACTACTCTCTATTCTGTATGGTAGTTTGTACTTGACAAGCAACTAAAATAAGTATTAGCTGGCGCGACGCTGTGACCTGCGGGTGTAAGAGGCTGCCAAACTCGTAAAAAAAAATTTTTTTTCGAGTCATTTCAGCAAATCTAAAAAGCTGTAGATTGTTTATTTATAATGTTTCCATCATGAAAAAATGTGTTAGCTGCATGGGGTAGGTGGAAAAACTTGTTAGCTGCCGAAGTGAAAATGTATGAAAAGTACGGAAAATCAAGTGATTTCAGCAAAGCTAAAAAATTGCTTATATAACAGTTTACGATCTGAAAATCGTATAAATGACTGTTAGCTGGTATTAAAATGTGGCAAAACCTGTTAGCTGGGCTTTCAAAGTGTAGCGTAGCATTGAGGCGCGGTGCCTTTAATGACGCAGCTAACATATTTTTCCACCTTTTCTTGTCAGCTGACTACTGATTTTTTTATCATAAACTGATGAGGTACTCATTTTCATACCTGCTGATATCACATTACTGAAAAAAAATGCAATTGAAAGAGAATACGGAAGTACAATGGTATCATATATTGTATACTAATATCATAAATAAATTAGTGTATTTTATAATTTGTACATTTATCGAATGTCAGAATATTATTTCGAGCAGCAAGAAAAATGTCTGTACCACAATCGATATAACTTGTGTACATTTTTGTAATAGTATAATTTAGAAAATGTAATAACATACATTCAGTAAGCTCTCAAATTATTTATATTCATCATCTGAATCATTTTCACAGTCGAAATCGGATTTTTAGACCTTTCTAACTACGACAATGTCGTATACTATACTAGTAGAAAACATAGTCTCTGCTTTTTGAAATAATATTCTGCAATTCGATAAATGTACAAATTATAAAATACACTGTTTTAATTTATTTATAATATTGTTATACGATATATATACCATTACATATATACCATTTTACTCCCGTATTCTCTTTTAATCACATTTTTTTCAGTAATATGATATTAGCTGGTATGAAAATAAGTACCTCATCAGTTTATGATAAACAAAAAACAGAAAATCAGTAGTCAGTTAACAAGAAAAGGTGGACAAAAAATATGTTTGCTGCGTCACTAAAGGCACCACGCGAAGCGCGCGCCTGAACTCTACTCTACACTTTGAAAGCCCAGCTAACAGGTTTTGCCACATTTTAATACCAGCTAACAGCACAGATCCATTGCGTAGCTATATGGATCTGTGCTAACAGTCATTTATACGATTGTCAGATCGTAAACTGTTATATAAGCAATTTTTTAGCTTTGCTGAAATCACTTGATTTTCCGTACTTTTCATACATTTTCACTTGGGCAGCTAACAAGTTTTTCCACCTGCCCTATGCAGCTAACACATTTTTTCATGATGGAAACATTATAAATAAACAATCTACAGCTTTTTAGCTTTGCTGAAATGACTCGAAAAAAAATATTTTTTTTACGAGTTTGGCAGCCTCTTACACCCGCAGGTCACAGCGTCGCGCCAGCTAACACTTATTTTAGTTGTTTGTCAAGTACAAACTACCATACAGAATAGAGAGTAATTATGCTGAAATCACCCATAAAAATTTGACCACCTCCCGGGCTACCAGCTAACAGGTTTTGCCACATTTTAATACCAGCTAACAGTCATTTATACGATTTGCAGATCGTAAACTGTTATATAAGCAATTTTTTAGCTTTGCTGAAATCACTTGATTTTCCGTACTTTTCATACATTTTCACTTGGGCAGCTAACAAGTTTTTCCACCTGCCCCATGCAGCTAACACATTTTTTCATGATGGAAACATTATAAATAAACAATCTGCAGCTTTTTAGCTTTGCTGAAATGACTCGAAAAAAATTTTTTTTTTTGCGAGTTTCGCAGCCCCTCATCATCTTAAGCCACGCTTTTGGACCAGCTGACACATGATTCTTCGATAAGCTATGAAACAACAATCTGTAGTAAAAAAATGAACTTTGGTGAAATGGTCCGATAAAATTTGACACCACCTCCCGGGCTATTATGTAATGCAGGGTGTACCCCAGCTTTATGGAGCACAAAATTGTTTTTACCAGTCCATCACTGTGTTCTAAGGCTGTTAACAAGCCTGATCAAACCTGAACAAACCAGGTCCACTCTCAATAATACCAGAAACAGTACTGAATTAATACATGACAGACTACCTACAGAACAGTAGTTTGAAGAATTTATTTCCTTCATAAAACTAATGTAATATGTTACCGCCTGTAAGTGCGTAACGTGTGAGGTCTTTGTGTTCTTCTTAGCACTAAGAGATGGGTGTTTCTATAAAAATGCTAATTTGAATAAAAAGTCATATTGCCATATTTTGGCATATATGTCCTTCTTCTAACCACTGGTTCAATTAGAAGTGGGTTAAAAGTGAGTTGTAATATTACATTACAATGTTACATGTCAAGCTAATAAAAACGTGTTAAAAAACGTGCCAAGTTCTCGTCAGGACTGTTTGTTTTATTATCTGAAAAAAAAATAACTGAAATGTAGAAATTATGCAGAAGTTCCTTGCATATATGTTATTTTATGTTATGTTTTGATAAGCACAGAAAAATATTGTGTCAGTTGATTAATTTGCAGACCAAACTTGGAAAGTTTTCAAGGGTCTCAATATTGCACAGTTTTTTAATGAAAACTTGCCAAGATTGGTCTGTAAATTTATCAATTCACACAATATTTTTTTGTGCTTAGGTTTGCTTCTGTGCTTATCAAAACACTCCTAATATAGTGTAGGCAAGAAACTTGGCATAATTTTTACATTTCGGTAATTTTTTTTCAGATAACAAGGCACACAGTCCTCACGAGAACTTGGCTTGTTTTTTTACATGTATGTTTTTGGTGGGATTCACCTGTCGCCAAAGTAAATAAATAACAAACCCGCTATTTGGTATGTTGTCACTTTTCGTGCTTGATTGTACGAGAGACGAGTTTATTTCATTTTATAAACTTTATTAAAATACTTAAATATTAAAACATGTAATAATAAAATAACATGTATGGGTATGAAACTTCTATTAACTTAACCAAAACCGAAAATAAACATAAACAAAAAATCTTATACAAAATTGACAGTCTAGTTGGCAAGCCTTTGAAAAGTTTTTGAAGATAATTTTAGACTGTGAATTAGATGAATTGATCATGACTGCTTTCTCTGCTACGGCAGATTTTCTATTACTTGTTTTGCTAAATTTGTCCTTAAGAAAGACAAAACTGTTGCTCTCAAATATCTTGCATGGGAAACATTTATCATAAACTACTATTTTGCTTTAAACATTGAAAATATTTCTACTGTACGAAAAATTAGGAAATTCTTTCAAAATATCGGAAGTGTATTAAATAAACCCAAAGATTAATTTATTAGCTAGCAGGCGCGGCCCGTCCATAAGGTCATTTGGTCAATGACCCACCTAAAATTTTCAGTGACCTACCTAATAATTTATTTTTTAATTTTTTAAAACCAAAAAAGAATATTTTGTTTCAAAGTTCCATGCGAAAACTCCCCAAGAAAGAATCAAGCCAAGCCATCGTCAAAGGATATCCAAGCTTGCTCCGGGCTGGGTCATATTTTAAATTGATCTTATAGGTTTATATGGACGATATAAATTCTTTAAAAGTAAGAGAGAAACAGACATACGCGCTTTAGGAAGTTAAAAAGAGGCACAATTGGTCGACGGCCCACCAATAATATCTGGCCACTCCCACTATGGAAATACTCTCAAACCGCCCCCTAAAATATACTATTTCAAAACATTTGGTTCGGAAAAAGAAAAACTAATTAGGTACCTAATATGCGCATTGTATTCGCATCGTATTAATAATATTAATTAGTAGATAAACATAAAAAATTATAAATACATTTCTGTCAGGCCAGCGCTCGGCATCAAATTTAACGGTATCGGACCGATTTTCTTACATAACCGGCGTAGTCCAGCGGTATAATCTCAGCGAGCTGATCAGACGGTCGCGGGTTCGAATCTGTGTTAGGGCAAGAACTTTTTTTTTAATTTTTTGTTATCTAAAAAAATTAGATCGGCTCTAAAAGGTGTATTGGCAACAAGTTGTTCCTCAATAAAATATTTTTAAAATTGTTGGCAATCTCATATTGACTACAGCTACGTGCGTAGACAAATATCGTATTACTATGTCTAGTCGCCAGCATTGTATTTATTAAAGAAAACGGAGTTTCGGCAGCGTTCCTAATTTTATTTTACGAATAATCATACTTTTAGCTCAGAATTTTTGTTCTGTTTATATTCTGGGCTTTTAGTACAAGGCGCGACATCTATTGAGGAGATGCTAAACTTATCACAGCGGAAGCCGCTAAAATCTACTATTTTAGAGTATTAAACCACATAGAAAAAGCCATAAATAGAAAAGTGATACTAAAAGTCATAATCATCAAGAGTAGTAATGTTCAATATTCTGCAGTACCTATTTTATGATTTTTGCAGTGCTTATTTGTAGGTAAATAATTTCTTGGCACATTATTAAAAAACATTTCTTAATTAAAAAAGTATATTTTGCTTGTTGCGTTGATATCACTAGTTGCCCACAAAATTTTGACCCACCTGTAAAAAACTCACGGGCCGCGCCTGTTAGCTAGTGCAATACAACACGGTCACAATAATTAATCTTGGCATATTTTTAATTAAAAATATTTAGTATTTCAACTGAATGTGAAACTTGAAAAAAATATGAATGATGAAATGAAATCTTCTAAGGAAACAGTACATAAGTGTCTGTTAGTTACAAAATTAATAGGACGAGGGTAAAGGCGGAATATAAGAGACCAGATGTTTAACAGGAAAACGTTATTTCTCTTTATTTTTACAAATTACAGTAGTGATGAACTTAACCTAACCATTATTATGAAAAAAAAATTGTATATGAAATCTTAATAATATTTTTTACATTTCTTCATCAAATTACTTATTGACATAAACAATTTTTATTGAGGTTGCTTCATTAAAGGGATACTTTTGGCATTTTAAATCTGTCTGGTAACTTAAACTGATATGGAGGTTCGCCTCCTTCAATAACCCACATTGTACCAGAAGGTGCTTTTTCTATAACTTGCATTACACCTGGCGTCATTTGTTCAGGCCTAAAAATTAATAAAGAATTGACCAGCATTTTTTAGTGATTTGATTTAGTGGTAAACGAAATAGATGGATGTTGCCAGCTATCGTCTGTTTTCATAATTTTAAAAATCACCGCAAAAAGACCATTTAGTGCAAAATTGGTCAAGGATGGATCCGGCAAACAAGCAATTTTTTATATACCTAATGTCTGTTTTTCTTAAGAAAGAGTTTATTTTCTTATACTCGGTGACATAGACTAACGTGTAGTATCTTTCTCTCACTTTTCATTCTCTCTCTCTCTCTCTCTCTCTCTCTCTCTCTCTCTTTCACTCTCACTCTCACTCTCACTCTCACTCTCACTCTCACTCTCACTCTCACTCTCACTCTCCCTCTCACTCAAACTCCCACTCCCATTCTCACGCACCTTTTATATGGACCTTCATGAGGTTTGGAATATAGAAAACTTACGCCTGAAGTGGAAGAGAACTGAAAAATTCAATTTCTCCTATTTTCTTATAAGCAGGTCCCAAACTTCTATTCGCAACATTGTCAAGAATTGGAGTTGTTGTTGCTCCAGGACATACTCCCACTACTCTAACCTTAGTTCTGTCGTAATGGGCTGGAAGGCCCCAAGATAATGTCATACCGTGAACTGCAAACTTTGTACCAGTATATAAAGGCATCACGGCAAATGGAGAAACACCAGCTATTGACGATAGGTTGACTATAAGACCTTCAGAACCTGATTTGTACTGGGGAATGTAGGATTCTAAACCAAGTAGAAGTCCATGAATTGTACCATTCTAAAAGACAATATAATTTTGTAAAATGTTTATCCCACTGCTGTTATTTGTTTTTATTTTAGATTTTGAAAAAGACAACATAATAATATGTAAAAGATATTTTGGTCTGGATATCTGGTCCATGTATTCCCGGTATAGGTTGCAGTAGGTCTGTAGCATCGATATCTAATTTATTATAAATAGAAGAAAGAAAGAAGAAATTATTATGAATAGAAGAAAAAATAAAAACCAATGTTGCTTGTATTAATTCATTTTATCATCAAAGTTATAGTACCGAAACTAGGGCTAAATTGATGACGTCTAATACTAAGTTCAATGAGAATATGAAATTATTTTAAAAACGAATTTACTAGACCAAATGAAATGATACAGCGAGCGACTGAATGATTTATATTGTGATATGTTTGCTTTTCCAAATTTTAATTTATTTTATTATTTTTTTATTTTGGAAATTATTCTACTTGCTACGTGCTGCCTATCGTTGAGCTCGCCATTATTTTATGAAGCCTGATCAGGGTTTGTACATATACTGTTCTTGACAAATTCATATGAACAACAGGCCAGAGTGGGATGCAATATTATCCATAGCCGTCTATCTTTCCTGTCCAGACCAAATATCGTAATTTACGCAGTTTTCACTGTAAGTTGTATTTATATATTAAGTAAAGTACTATTATAACCTAGTTCTAGTTTCTAGTTTTGCTGTCGCTTGCAATATTTTGAATTGTAAAATCTATACGTTCAGATTCACCAGAAAGGTTTAAGATTTAATACTGGTTTAAATTAAGATATTCTAGTTGATCAGTTAGGTTTTGACAGTTTTTTTTCCTGTCATTGTTAATAAATCGTCGTTAAAAATGTATGTTAATGTAATATTTCAAAGATTTGCTTGGTTTCCAAATGATTTTATGTTTCAGAGTAGTGTTGTAAATATCCGTATTCATTAGATATCCGAATCATACGGAATCGGAATCAGCTAATATCCGTATCCATTATCCGAATACGAATCCATTTCTTGACCCGCGCGAAAGCGGTTACAGATCATGTATACGTATGCATGCAACAGACTAAAACATTTTCTATCCGGATACACGGCTAGGTAGGTCGATGCGGTATCGGTATCATACCATTCGAAGTCGAAGTTTAGGGATAAGAAGGCACCGCGTCGCGCCGTTCTCGTTTGAATTCGGTTCGGGTGAGGCGGGACTAGTTTAACCAATGGGTCTCATCTCATATCATATGATACCCGTTACCCCGATAACTATACCATCTTTTTTTAGGAAATGTCATTAGAAAGAGAAAGCACAATATCAAATATGCCAAATCGCAGACCGTGTTGTTCGCTTACACTCGATTCCGATTCCGTTTTCTCTTTGCACTTTGCATTAGTAACCACCCGATGCGAATTTATTTTGATTCCGAATCCGTATTCAAGTTCTCGGCCGGTTCCGGATAATCCGGATTCTTTTAATATTCGGATCCAACGGATTTTTGGATACGTATCCTGACATCACTATTTCAAAGTGCTACTAGAATAAATTTAGTTCTGTTATTATGAAAAGTGCGTACTAAAATTGTATATAAATTTGCGAAAAAACTCGGAAAGAAATTCATAGTATAAAACCTTGTTGTCTTATTCTTACACTTATGGTTGTCAAATTATACCAATTTAGCGTTGAAGACTCTGGGCGTAATTGACTTTTGCAGGCTTAGACAGCGTGTGCGGTGTTTTACAGTGGCGTACCCAGACTTGAACTTTGGGGGTGATATTGTTACGTGGCACCCGGCGCCTTCACCAAAAATGTCACGTGGTGCCCAGTGCCTCCACCAAATGCCACGTAGGGGCAGTGGCGTAGCTAAGGTGGGTGACACCAGGGGTGGGTACAAACGGTATCAAAGAATATATATGAAGTTAAAAAAATTTACACTGCAGACAAAAAAAATTTGGGTGCCATGCCCAAACTAACCCATTTGGGTTACTTTTGGAGGCAAAATTTCTATTTTATTAAAAACTGTTTTCACATTTTGATTGATACTCCTGGATTTTTAAATAGGAAAAATTTAGAATTGTCAATTTTTTAAAAATAATTATTGAAGTTCTACAATTAAAAAAATTTCGAGTAGCCGTTTTTGAGCAATCGGTCGAAAAAAATTGGAATAATAGCATTACACCCGATATATTGGAAAATGTTAACAATATCATTGTAAAACGAGTTTTCTGATGTATACTAGGTAGGTACAAGGAGGGCATCAATTTCAGCAGTTATTGAAGAAAAGTTATTAGGTTTTTTAATTTTGTTTATTATTATCTTTCTTCAATGTTTTAATAAATAGAATTTGTGCGTATTGTCCCTGAAATAAATATTTTGACACCAATAGGCTGCTTAAATCTAAATCATCAGTCAGTGTAATAAGCTTGAGGCCTACTAAACTTGCAAACATTCCTCCTAGCATTTTACAAATACCTCGAATGTATGGAACTAACGAACAAAATTTTAAGATAATGGACCTTGTGATTAAAGATTAGGGAGTTTTATAGTAGCAAAAGCTTAAGCAATTACTTGATGAAACAGAAATTGTTGAACTGTTGTATAAACTAAGATTCTAAGAAGATAAGTGATTTTCTGAATTAATTTACTAAATTATAAAAGAAACGTTATATCATATAACGAATGTGATGTTGTTGCAGAAAATCAGACACTTACGATATTTATAGCATTTGCTTTCTGCCACTCTACATCGTCCATAGTTCCAGCGTTGTTAATTAAGATATCAACATTCTCAAAAGTTTCTATAGTTTTCTTGAAGGCATCTAAAATCAAAGATATTCAATAATAACTTATTGTAGGTTTCGTAAATAGATAATTTTTTTCCAAAAAACTAATCGGCTTCACAAATGGAACACCACTGAAAACTATGAAATAATATTTTTACGTATTTATACCTGAGGTTAAGGGTAACTTTTGTTTTGCTCAAATTTAGGTAACTTGTACACCGAAGTTCTAAACTTTGAAGTCGGCGCAATTTAAAAGTATAAAAGGAATCCTTAATGATAATACCTACACTAATTAATAAACTGATAATAGAGAGTAATATTTTTAGTTATTTATTACTTAGCCTAATGATGTTTAATTGTGTTCGACTTTAAGTAATTTGTACACCAAAGATCTAAACTTTAAAATAAGCGCAACTCCTTATTAATTGTTTATTAATTATTATTTCAGATCCTTATACTCTTATACTGTAAAGTGCGCTGACTTCAAAGTTTAGAACTTCGGTGTACAAGTTACCTAAATTCCAACAAAATTAAGTGTATCATTAACCTCAGTTATAAATAAGTACCTAAAAAATGTATTTCATACTTTTTCTTTTGTAAGGTTGGTTCACTTTCTCGAAAAAAAAAAATTGTTTCTGTTTAGCGCACCTATTCCCCCCTTTATGTTATCACCCCTCTTTAAATTTGTAATGTCCATGTAATATTAGATTTTTTTACCTTCATATTTCCAAAAATGACATAAATATTAGTTAAAATTTTTGAAGAAATTCCCAATCGTTTCTTTTTATCCCCCCCCCCCCCCGCCAGTAGTTTTGTTAACATCTGCTACAAAACAATAGATTTTCGGACCTCAATAATCCCGAAAATGACACATCAGTTAACATTTTTTTACAAATTCCAAGCCGCTCCTTTTTGTCTCTCTTCCTCCCCCCACCCATAGTAATTTTCGTAGCATGCATCGGCTAGAAAACAATATATTTTCTGACCTCAATTATCACGAAAATGACATATTCGTCAACATTTACGAAAAATATTCAGTCGCTCCGTTTTTATCCCCTCTCACCCCGTCCCCTTTATGGTTTTTAAAGTAAAATACCAACGAAACTTCCGGGCCGTCATTTTAAAAACAGCGAAGAAATAATTATTGATATCGGTGCCCCCATTCAAAAATAATTTTGACAAATTGGAATAATTATTATTATTACATGAGCCGTCAATGAATGAATATTTATCGAGGGAGTCGTAGGTAAAATATATTAAATGTCAAATATAAAGGATTACGCTAAATTGGTTTGTTTTTTTACCTTCGAACTGCTCATAGTTGGTTACGTCTGTCTTCAGAAAAATAGCTTTGTTTTTACCGTATTTGGTTTCAATTTCCTTTATTGCTTGATATCCAAATTCTGAATTAAAATCTGCCAAGGTAACACCCTAGAAAGAAATGATATTTTTAGCAGGAAATTGATATTTTAGACTAATAATTTTAAAGAGTCCTTGCGACCAACTGGTTTAATCTATAAAACCAAAATCTCAAGACCTACCTACATAAGCAATTTTGCAGACATGTTTATCATTTTTAAGAGTAAACGATCTTCTTCCAAAGGTACTAAACATCCGTTTTCATGACTTAGCACTGCCATTTTTGCGAATCGTTAGCAAAAACTTACTATTATTTTAGGTACAACTTGTTAAATAATTTAAAACAATATTCCTGCCTGAGCCTGTGCATAAATTATACCTTTGTAAAAATAAATGTATAACTACCTACCTTTGCACCTTTTTCCAATAATCCAAGAGCAAACTGGAATCCTAAACCAGAAGCTCCACCAGTTATCAGGGCTACCTTATTTTTGATTTCAAATGTTACCATTGTATTAGCTTTACTTCCCTTCGAATTTCATACTAATATAAACTTGTTCACTATTTATTGTTATCATAAGAAAGTGAAAAAGTTTTGTCTTTTAATAACATAAATTACTAAATATTAATTAACTATGTTTATAATTCTCTAAGCAAGAGATATGGCGTTATTGCCTCAGAAAGATAACACAATAAAAACATTAATACCATAATTTTAACAGTAGAGTGGCGCAACACCCAAACAATAAACTTGTAAATAATTTTATCATTTATATTTTGACCGTAAGTTCAAATAAATTCTTAGTCACGACCAGCGTTGTTGATAAGAAGTGTTTCGTAAGTCGCTGTTTAGCTGGGAATTTAAGAAAAAATTTACGTTCAGATTCACAAAGAAGGTTTAAAATTTAGTACTAGTTTAAATTAAGATATTCTAGTTGATCAGTTAGTTTTTGTCCTGTCTTTTTTTCATTAAGTGGTCATTAAAAACTTATGAGTAATTCTAATATATCAGCGATTTGCTTGGTTTACAAATTTAATGATTTTTATCTTGGAACGTGTTGCTTCAATGAACTTAGGTCCATTACTGTGGAAAGTACGTAATACAATAACCTTTTTCTTTATATATTTACGAAAAAACGCAAAAAGAAATTTAGAGTATACCTAACATTTAGTTGTCTTATTCTTACACTTTTCAGTTTGAAACTTTTGGTTGTCAAGTTAGATCAGTCTAGCGTTCAAGAATCTGGACGTTAATGTTTACTGTAATTGTTGGCAATAGCAACTACATATCGTCCATGTCCAGGCAAAGATCCTTAGTGTCGTTTTCGCCAAAATGAGTTTTTGGTATCACTGGAACCGTCTCTGAGAGACACATCCAATAAGTAGAATATTGTATGTATACTTGACGAACTTAAATTTTTTATGACTTGGGCCGAAAACGACCCTGCGTGACGCTAGGTCGGCCATTACGACGTCACGCGGCACAAGCACCTGTACCTGTAAGCGTAAGCACGTTTATAAATTTGTTACCTTGGTGATCGCGGCTCAAACCTTAAAACTTCCCCAACTGATAGCAAAAACTCTATGTATGATATCCACACTTCGCCATTCAATTATTACCAAGCAAATCGGAAACTTATGACTTCATCAGAGAAAATTAAGATAGAGAGAATAATATCTCCTACGGAGTTCATTCATAAATACGATTTGCTTTCTATGACCTCCAAACCGACGTCGAAATAAGCTGCCATGGGCGTGCGATGCAGATTTTGGGTTATTATAAAGCACAGTGAGAGTGAGTATTGAGACGCGCCCATTGATTTCTAATATGGATCTGCAAACAATAATCGCGAAAGTAGCAAATTTCTGGCCTCGCGCATGTAAACAAAGCTGATCGGCCATGGGCATGCGCACTGCAAAATTTGTCAGCTGTGATGGTCGATCCCACTCTGATTGTCAAGGAACATAAAAGGGTTTGCTGATTGTTTTCCAGCTGGTTATGCAAACCGTGTAGCAGATGACAACAAGCGAGTTGTGCGCATACCCCTCGCCGATCTGGCTCGAGAAATATGACCGGTGGTCGTGCGTACAAACACAATATTTCACCCTGCTAACTTAACTTTTGTTTGCGCACGCTGTCAGTTGTACGGGTCTATATATAGAAGGCAATGGACGCGCCGCAGAAAACTCTCTCTGCTTGCCGTGTTGCTACCGCGCTGGCTATGTCGGAGTGTATTGTGAGAATTCTACGAGTCAATCTCGGGGTGTTGCCGTTTGAAGGCCATAGCGTGGTCGAGCTGGCGGGAAGAAGAGATATTATTCTCTCTATCTTATTTTTCTCTGACTTCATGCTCCATCAGGACTTATTCTCATTATTAAAGTATTGTAAACATAGGTTACTCCAGGGATGTCTCTGCCCTAGTTGGAAATAAAAGTAGGATCCGATTTGAAAATAAATTACAAATATTTATTTATCCACGTATGCTTTGCCATTCGAATCACATCGGTAATGAAATGAATTTGGATCCATCAAGTAGCCACATGTTTTCGTTTTGCGGTATATGCCTATGGTATAAACAATGTGCCATTAAAAACGATTAGAGAGCGTCTCGTTCAGTGTGTGACACAGCTCTTGCATTAATAATGACTAATTAGTAAAGCATTGTAAACATAGGTTACTCCAGGGACGTCTCTACCCTAGCTGGAAATAAAAGTAGGATCCGATTTGAAAATAAAATACAAATAAATAAATAAATAAATAAATAAAGCCTTTATTCAGTTGAACAAATTTTTGTCTACAATTTTGCAAAATGGACGGCGAGATCTAGCATTGCTATTCATCTAACCGCCCGTTCCAAATAATCTGTGAAGCTAACAGGAAGAAAAAAAAACTATTGTTATCAGATTATCTTAATATACATATAAGTTAATTAGTTTATTAGTGTCGCGAAATGTCAAAAAACAAATATTAAAAGAAACCAGGAAGAGGGATTGTACCGAAGAGAAGAGGAAAGTCTTAGACTAGAGTTTTTTTGATGGCCTTTTTAAAGGCCACCACATCGGTAAGCGATTTCACCTTCGGCTGCAGAGAATTATAAATTTTAATAGCACTATAAGTAAAGGAACGCTGAAATTGTGTAGTTTTATGTCTTGGTAGACTAAACATTTGGCAGTGACGTGTGCTTCTGTCATGTATGCTACTTCCCCTAACCAGCTTCACAGAAAGATATTTTGGACTACTAGTCAAAGCAACTTTGTGAACTAATGTAGCCATATGTAGAAAGAACCTTTTTTCCAAATTAAGCCACCCTGACGCCTCAAATAATGGGGTCACATGGTCAAACTTCCGAGCATTATAGCAGAACTTTAAGCACCAGTTTTGCAATTTTTGAAGTGTATTTTTTCCCGAGAAGTCAAAGCGGGCCAAAAAACAACATCGCAATAGGAAAGATGTGACAAAATAAGGGAATCGCACAGTCTCAACTTAATTTCAGTTGTAAGTATATCCCTATGCATATAAAGGACTTTTAATTTGTAATAAGATTTCTGCACTAATTCTGAAACATGAGTTTCAAATCTCAAGCTTGTATCTATAATAAGGCCCAGATTTCTGCCATTTTCTGAAGGCAATAATGGCACAGAATTGATATTCAATTTAAAATCTGCTCGTGTTACTAAATTGTTGATTATCTTTTCCAAAAACCAAGAGCTTGGATTTTGAACCATTTAGTAGAAGTGAGTGTGAATTGGAAATGTTAAAAATAATATCAAGATCACTATTTATGTCAGCCAGTGACTGTAAAAGATTTGAAGAATCAAAGGAGTGGTATATTTGGAGGTCATCGGCATACTGATGACTTGAACACGTTTTTAAGTAATTCCTAAAATCGGATGTGTACAATGAAAATAGAAGTGGGCCCAGTATGCTACCCTGAGGCACGCATCTGTTGACTGGCAAATACTCTGAGAAGTTGGAGCCAACGCAAACACGTTGCTGTCTACCAGAAAGATAATCATGGAAAAACGTAACTGTTTCATTACTAAATCCGAAATATTTTAATTTTATACACAGGGTTGAATGGTCCAGAGTATCGAAAGCCTTGCTGTAATCCAAAAGTACAAGAGCAGTGTTCTTTCCAATATCGCAAGTTCTATAAATATCATCACATACGTGCAATAAAGCAGTTGAAGTACTATGTTGGGCACGAAAGCCAGACTGTGTTGATGACAAAAGTTGGTTAATTGTGACATACTCATTTACCTGGTTATAGATAACTCTTTCAAGTATTTTAGACATCGTGGGTAAAATGCTAATAGGACGATACTGGGAAATATTTTCTGGATTAGCAACCTTGGGAACCGGAATGACATCTGCAATTTTCCAAGATGTTGGAAAAACAGAAGTTTTTAGGCAACAATTGATAATATAGGTTATATATTTTGTTAAATATGGAGTAATGTAAGATAACATTTTTAGGTCTATGCCATCACAACCCTTAGCATTAGTTTTTATGTTTTGAATAATTTTTTCTACAACATCGTCCGTTACTCGTTTAAATTTGAACTCTTCCCTAAAATCATTGCGATGTTTGTTGACATATGTATCAAAAATGAAAGTGCTATTTGTTGCATTTACTCGTGGAACGCCGTTTATAAAATGGTCATTGAAGTCTGACGGACTCCCTATATCATCACAACATGAAGTGGTAGCTGTATTATTTATATTGAGACGATTTGTAACACTCCAAAACCCCCTCGGATCAATCCCAAACTTATAACGCAGATAGGCTCTCTTCTCGTTCCTTACTGCGGTAGTAACAAAATTTCTCAAACCCTTATACTCTGCCCAGGCAGCATCTGTTTTTGTCTTTTTGTATTTTGAAAGAGCCTTGCTACGTAACTTCATCACAAGCCTGAGATTATCCGTTAACCAAGGGGCAGGAGCCTTTGTAAATCGAGAGGTTTTTAATGGTGCATGGCTATCAAACAGTAATGTTAGCTTATTGTTAAAAAATTCCAACATTACGTCAACGCTTTCAAGTTCATATAGGAAATTCCAGTTAATATTAAATAAGTCGTTAATAAAATCCATAAAATTAAAACTTCTGTAATCCCGATAGGTACGATATTTTACCTGCTTAGGAGGTTTTTTAATTTTTAAGTGAGTATGTATTAAGGCATGATCGGATATGTTATCCATTCCTATCACGCCAGTGTCTCCCGACAACTCTGGACACGAAGTCACCAAAATATCGATAAGTGAACTCGTATTATGTGTCACTCGAGTGGCAGTCTTTATCAATTGGCATACATTGTATTTATTAAGGAGACGATTAATCAATGCATACCCATTACTATTTGATTTTGACATATCAATATTTAAGTCACCGCCAAATAGAATGGAATCAAAGGAAGGCAAAAGGTTCACGATAGCATTTTCAAGGTCATCCAAGCATGGAACCGGATTAATGTTGGGCGGTCTATATAATGACCCAAAACAGAAAACCTTTCCAGAAATTGTGACACCAATCTAGATCTGTTCCATTGCGCTGGTCTGGGAATGCGTAGCTAAAACTTTAAATTTAAGATCAGACTTAACATAAAAGGCCACACCGCCACCACGGCCATTCCTATCCAATCTAATCAATTTGTAATTTACAATGTTTAAGCAGTTGTCAGAAATACCACTGTGGAGCCATGTCTCTGAAAACCCAATGACATCATACCGCTCCGCAGTTACAAATTCAGAGAATTCGTCAAAATTAGACGTAATTGAACGTACATTAAAATGGACAAAACTCACCTCTCTCTCCGTACTCCCCATTCTATTTAGTTTTAAGTTATGATATACGGAAAAAAATATATATATAAATAATAGGTATAAATATATGGAAAAAATAAAACATTTTCTAATGTGCTATGTGCAACATAACACCCCACAGTTAGATATATTTAAGTTACAATCTAATTTATATTTAATATTTATTTATCCACATTGTGTAATTTAAAAATGCGAAATACGAAAAGACGTTGGTTAAAGCAGTGATTCTCAGCCTTTTTTTGGACCAGAGACCACTATGGTTTTCTTGTGTTTTTAGCAGGGACCACAAGGTTCAAGAATAATAAACTGTGTTAATCTTAAGGTGGCATTTTCCAATCGGGTCCATGGTGGCCAACTTAATTTCATTTTAACATGGTTTTTTGGCTTTAAAACTTTAACAATAACATTATGAGTATAATTCATATCCTGCAAGCAATTTTTAGTCAATTATTTAAAGTTTTAACGTGTATAACGATTTCATTCAGATTAGTATTTTAAGACATCTATGGTTTCATTTTTTCTGTCACTAGGACCCCAATTTCTTTTCATAAAATTCTTTTCCTAAAATAAATCATAAAATATCTAGAAACTTTTATTAATAGGTTAAAAAATACCCATAGAATATGAATCTACGGGTTAATATAGTGAAAATATCCATACATATGAAAAATAAAGCAAAAAATTATACTAAAATAAAATTAAGTTGGCAATAAATGGGTGTGGTCGGCAAATAAAGCCTTAAAAGGAACCTTAATCAAAAGCTTCAACATATGCGCTAAACTTAATAGTAACATGCACAGAGTGTACTATAATTTATAATTAATATAAAAAAGAACATTTTTAATAGACAATTAAGTTTGCTTGCATCTCCTTTACAAGCTGTATAATTCTGGAGCTAATATTATTGCACAAAGCCACACGCATATCATCACGTACTTTCAATCGATTCCGGGACTTATTTTTAATTACAAGCAAAGCAGAAAATCCTTGTTCACATAAATAAATTGTGGAGAAGAACACAAGATAGCGCAAGGCAATTTTCCAAATTTCAGTATATGAAATTGCTTTTTTACACCAAAACTCCCCAAGGGAAACAGAGTCAAATGCGTCCTCACAGTTTCTATAATTCAATAAACTCTTCCTGGACTTCTTCAGCAACCAATCAGCTTTCGGATAACTTTCGATTGATAAACGATTGAATCTCCAGTAAAATGAATAAATGTTTCGAGGACCATATTTTGGTTCTCGCGGACCACCTGCGGTCCGCGAACCACCGGTTAAGAACCAGTGGGTTAAAGTAATATAACATACAGGTTGTCTGAAAAGTACAGTATAGTATGGGCAAATATCTTTGCTATTAATAAAGATAGAGACACCAAATTTTAGTTGTATCTTTTTTTATCTTCTGACAGCCCACTAAGACCGAAGTCTAAGTACTATGTACCGTGGGTGTACTGAGGAATCGACTCACACATCCAGAGCTGGAAACATCCGTAGGGATTCCACCAGCCCTTTAAGAGGATGTGTGGGGTGGTACTACCTCGGCCGAGGAAGAATTCCTCTACCACCTTCCAACAGTTAACATTCACAAAATATCCACGGTCAAAGCGGGATACAAACCCGCGCCTCTCGATTGCAAAGCTGGCGCCGTACCAACTCGGTCACCGGAGACACCAGATATTGGTTAATAAATCTATTTTTTTATGTAACTTAACTTTTTCAACCCCCTTGAGGGGTGACGCTAGGAAGTTGAGGTCACAAATTTTAAATGCAACGCTATGGTGGGCGGGTGGGTGTGGTACCTTATTTTAAAAGTATTTTCGAGAATGACAGGTATTACTTCTTTGCAGAGTTCCAAAATGGACTCTATTACTGCCAAGAAGTTCATGGTAGACACTTTGAACAACTTTTAATGGTAATATAGGCCGTGTTGGTCTGTTACCAGAGGCGGCGATAACGGAAATAAGTCAATGGGTATAGGTTATATAACTGATAAGTGCGAGTTCGACTCGTGCATAGAGGTTTCCGTACCACCGTAACATAGTGTTAATTTTTTTTAAATAAATTTGCTAATGTCTTATTTCATATTCTTGTTGTGCGGTGTTACAATGTCACATGGTAAAGAATGTTCGAAAAAGTAAGACATCACAAAATCTTAGAAATATGTTAAATACGTAGATGTAGTTTTACTATTGGAGTGGATGGGTTCGAATATAGACACCAAAGTACATCCTCTGAAATTTTGTGCAGCCCTCTTGGTTTGCGCGTGGTAAGCATTTTGGTCTACTGCGTAGATGTCAAAAAACGAAAAATAAAGAAGTCGATAAAAAGTTGGGGAAAAATGTTAAAAAGTTATGGTTGTATAGTAGTGGTACCTATTGAAGATATATTCTTAAAAGTGGATGGGTTCGAATGTAGACACCAAAGTACGGCTCCTGAAATTCCGTGCGGATGCCTAGAACGCTCGGTTTGGGCATGGTACGCATTTGGTATACTGCGCAGATGTCAAAAAATTAAAGATATAAAAAAAACGACAAATGAAAAGTCGAAAAAGTTGGAAGAAAGTTAGAAAAAAGTGCCCCACAAAAACAAAAACAAAATGTGCGCGCACTTTGCCGCGCGCACATGGATTGCGCAGGCTGGTAGTGTATGGCACAAGAGATTGACTGCCGGTCGATTTATGCCCCTTATGATTGGGTGCCATTTTGACCTTTTTCGCATTTGTTGCAATACTACTCCATAGAAACAAAATTATTCAAAATTATGGCACGCAAGCAAACCTAACCGCCGCGCCGCGCGCCGTCTTGATTTTTAAAAAATAATATTTACATTAAAAGATAGTATTGGCAGCATAATTAATTAGTAGTTGTACCATGTTTCGATCACCCATCACATTGCACAGTGGTTCCGACTATATGGAGAGTGCGGTCATAATTATTAAAATTAATATTTTTGGAAAATTAATAACTGAAAATGCATTTCTGTACTTAAAAAAGGGTTACTGTAAACAAACCATTCAAAAAAATGGTCTAGTGTGAGTCCAGCTAGCTCTGGCGCCGAACCAAAGAGGTCACAAATATGAAAACTTTTTATTAATGTTTTTTTATTGGTAAAATAGTCCAGTATCTTATTAAAAGTCGTAATATGTTACAATACAGGGTCCCCGAAAAGTCTTGATATGGGAAATATCTTTGCTATTAGTAAAGATAAAGACACCAAATTGTAAGTGTACCTTATTGGTTAACAAATCTACTTTTTTACGTAATTTAACTTTTTCAACCCCCTTGAGGGGTGACGATAGGGAGGTTAGGTTAAATATTTTTAATGCAACCCTAAGCCGTGTGGTACCTCATTTTAAAGGTAAAAACATTTTACCGGAAACCCGAGGTCTGTATATCAATTCGTTGGCAAGCCTATAAAAATTAAAAATCGTGAAAAAAAATTAACTACTTTTATTTCTCTTTACTTTACTTTAAAAGTTGTTGGAAATGACCACCATGAACTTCTTGGCAGTAATAAAGCCGATTTTGGAACTCTGCCAAGAATTAACACCTGTCATTCTCGAAAATGTGAGAAGTGAGATCCAATATTGACTTTATTACTGCCAAGTAGTTCATGGTGGTCCTTTTTAACAACTTTTAATGTAATAAGAGAAATAAACATATTTAAATTTTTATTTTTTTTTTCACAAGTTTTAAATTTTAAAGGCCAGCCATTTAAAAACAAATTACGATACGGACCTCGGGTTTGCGGTAAAATATTTCTTTTTTGAAGACCTTTAAAATGAGGTACCACACAGCATAGGGTTGCATTTCAAATTTTTGAACTCGACTCCCTAGCATCACTCCTCAAGTAGTTGAAAAAAGTTAAATTACATGAAATGGTAGATTTATTAACCAGTAAGATACACCTAAAATGGTGATGTATCTATCTTTACTAATAGCAAAGATACTTGCTATAATATAATTATTGCCCATACTAAGTCTTCTCGGACACCCTGTATATACGTACTTTAATCATAATTTGACATTATATTTTTTAAATAACTAAGTAAAAATCAAGGCTTTCACACAAACTAACAATGCAATCTGAAGACATATTTCTGACGTCATTGAAGGACGACAGCAGGAAATACCTCCTCTTACGGAAGTCGAAATCTCAAAGAAATGCACTCTTGAGAAGGAACACTTGATAAAAGTACCTAAAAATAAAGTTTAAAATTAGTTGTGCATTTTGTAGACCGTGAATACTCAGACGAAGACCCCTTCTATCATGGGGTCAAGCAAAAGCAAATCAAAACTAAATATTTTTAAAATATATAAGTACATGTTTTTTTTAAACGAAGTGCGAATACCTGCATATGCCTGTCATTTTTTGTACTTCCACATGAAGTCAACTTAATGTGTAAAAATATACAACTAATCGTGTGTGGTGTAAGAGGCAAATATTATAAACCATATGCAAAAAAAGTTACTTAATATAATAAAATGTAACAAACATACCTTGTTCTTGAATCTCCATTTTCAAAAATACTACACAAAATAATAGAAAACCGACAATTCACTTAATGCAAGGTACCCGACGGATGAGCTGCTAATAACAGCGATATCAACTTGTCGATACGCTACTTCCGAGGTAAAGAAATAAGTCGAAATAAAAAAAAATAGGTGAAATATTTGTATTTTCGGGTAGCTTGGTAATCGCTCTATTAAAGCATGTACATCTTTATTGGGTATTTAACTATAAGTTTATCGCATTTATGACCTAGGGGCGTACCACTGTGCATTGGTTAACTAAAATAAAATACTTTAAAAGTAATGTTTATTACGTAAACGCGGCGTAAAATACACTAACCCCGAGTCAAGAGAGGAACTATTTGCTTTGCAGTCTCGCGGTCGCCCGAGTCGCCTCACTTTTGGGCGCCACTGGAGCAGACCAAAAGGTGCCAGCCTTAGTAATAAGAGACCTAGAGGTTCTTAAATTTTTATTTTTTTTTACGATTTTCAATTTTATAGGCATGCCATTTAAAAACGAATTAAGATACGGACCTCGGGTTTGCAGTAGAATGTTTCTTTTTTGAAGACCTTTAAAATAAGAGACCACACGGCATAGGGTTGAACCCAAAATTTTTGACCTCAACGCCCTAGCGTCACGTCTCAAGAGGATTGAAAAAGTTAAATTACATAAAAAAGTAGATTTATTAACCACTAAGATACAACCAAAATTTGGTGCCTCTATCTTTATTAATAGCAAAGTTATTTGTCCATACCAAGATTTTTCAGACATGTGATATTACTTTAACCAAAGACTTTTCGCATTTTCAAATTACACAATGTTGATAAATAAATATTTGTATTTAGTTTCAAATCGGATCCTAATTTTATTTCCAACTAGGGTAGAGACGTCCCTGGCTTAAGCTATGTTTACAATGCTTTACGTATTAGTCATTATTAATGCGAGAGCTGTGTCTATGGATTTATTAGGACTGGATACGGGATGATTTCACATTCTTTGAAGCCAAAACAAACCATTCTAAACGACACTGTAAACACAATTTGTAAACATTGGCCACATCTTATTTTACCTTGTATTTTTGTACAAAAAATACGTTAGAAGCATCACAAGATTTACTAAAAGTAATAAAAGACCTAAAATATTTTATTTTTCTGCTAAATAATAATAAATTTAAGTTAAAAAGGTTTTATTATTTATATGTTATGTTACTTCTAAAGGTGTTTATTTAAAGTCGCTCCGAGTCATTTATAAATCTATATAAATCTATACGTCGCACTTTTTCTTTTCTAGTTCATTAGACAAAGACGAACGTGTAACCGAGTGTTCAGACCGAGGTTCAGCCGTTTTCCTAAGCAACCATAACAGACAGCAACACTTCTGAGCTCCAACACTCCAATGCTATTTTATCTCTTTCTATTACCATTCTTGATTCAATTACGTAGTAATTCGTAGTCTTGTCTATGTTCGTAGTTCGTAAACTGCTCCCCCAAGAGAATAACAAAAACAAAAACAAACAACAAAATATAAGGCTTCACGTTCGATACGCACACAGTATACGGATATCGAATCCTTATTATAATAAATCCATGGCTGTGTCACACACTGAACGAGACGTTCTCTAATCGTTTTTAATGGCACATTATTTGTACCATATAGCGCAAAACAAAAACATGTGGCTACTTGATGCATTCAAATTCATTACAGATGAGATTCGAATAGCAAAGTGTAGGAGCCACTCTCTCTAAAAGGAGTTGTTCGTTCAGCACACTTTTGTTTATAAACCAATAAAATTACGTTATTAAATCGGGTCAGTATTAAAAAAATTGTTTCGTTATAATGTTAGAAGATGTAACCAATAAGTAACAAAACAAATAATTATGCTCGTTCGAAACTGTAACTAAATGTCAGAATTCCACTAAGATGTGTAAATACTGTAAAATTCAAAACAATACCTCTATTGTTGCAACTATTTATACATATTGGTAGTTGAGCAAGATATTTTATATTTTCATATTATAATCTAAAAATCATGCATGATATAACCTTGTGTTTTGACTTAAATTTAAATGAAGAAAAGTAAATTAAACATTATTAAACTTTTTCAAATATTAAAATTTAATATTTTTATAAAATCATGTTATAATCGTTTGATAAGAAATGAATCAGGCACTCGTGCAACAATAGCAATTTACCTACCTAACAAGTGCGACGAGTAATACTTTTCCATACGCGACTGCAGTTGATCCAACGAAGTGAAGCGGAGTTCGGTCAGCAGTCGAATGCGCACGTTGTGGACAACATTTATTCTCGGGTACAACCATGGATTTATTAAGAATGGATACGGGATGATTTAACATTCTTTGAAGCCAGAACAAACCATTCTAAGCGACACTGTAAACACAATTTGTAAACATTGGCCACATCTTATTTTACCTTGTATTTTTGTACAAAAAATAAGTTAGAAGCATCTCAAGATTTACTTAAAGTAATAAAAGGCCTAAAATATTTTATTTCTCTGCTAAATAATACTAAATTTAAGTTAAAAATGTTTGGATTGATTCTGCCTTTACTTGGTGGAACTCCATCTTAACAAACTTGTCAAAAAGAAAACACTAAATTGTGTAAAATTCCACTTTATTTAAACACTTCAACTTTTTCTAATAAAAATCCGACATGTTTCGCTACACGGTAGCTTTCTCAAGAATGAGTGAAACTTAAACTAGAACTGAAGGGATAACAGACATTTACCTAAAATAAGGGTGGGTGCGGAATTTTCAAAGGTGATATAAATTCACTCATTCTTGAGAAAGCTACCGTGTAGCGAAACGTGTCGGATTTTTATTAGAAAAAGTTCAAGTGTTTAAATAAAGTGGAATTTTACACAATTTAGTGTTTTCTTTTTGACAAGTTTGTTAAAAATGTTTTATTATTTATAGGTTATACTATTTCTAAAGGTTTATTTAAAGTTGCTGCGAGTCATTTATAAATCTATAAGTCGCACTTTTTCTTTTCTAGTTCATTAGACAAAGACGTACGTGTAACCGAGTGTTCAGACGTATTTCCTAAGCAACCAGCAGAGACAGCAACATTTCTCTCCACTCCACTCCAACACTCCCAATGTTATGTTATCTCTTTCTACTACCATTCTTGATTCAATTACGTATTTCCTTAAAGTTCGTAAACTAGACCTCTAGGGTAAATGTTTTCATAGCAAACAACAAATAAACAGGCTCAGGTTCTATACGCTCACAGTATACGGAACACCGAATCCTTTCTAATTCATCCATGGGTACAACGTTTTTTCTACGAGAGTGAGAAACATTATCTAGTTTTGGTATTTTTTAAAATTTTGTATTTTATCATAGATTTTCACATTGAGTACCTTGACCATAACGTGGATGGTTTACAAGTTTTTGAAAGGTCGGAAAAGTATATTTTCCGCACTAATGCGGAAAAGTGCAACTTTCAGCACGCACATAAGTGCCGAAAATAGTTACTTTCCGCACACTCGTAGAATAAATTATTTTCGCAAGCATTCATTTCGGACAAACTATAAAAAATACAATTTAATTCACTTATTTATTTATTGTAAGCGTTTACACAATTCTGAACTGTCACAATAATTTAACCCCGATGAATTTGCACAAACTTTTATGGCAGTATTGTATTTTCAGATAATCAGCATATTCAGTATCCTCGATAATTTGTGTGACAATTTTATTTCTATTTTCTAAAGAACCTAGGCTTTTTCCGTGTCCACAAGTCGGCTTCTGAATCCTCTAACAGCAACGTAGATGAACGTCTAAAACAATGGCAGGTATAGTCGTTTATATTTTGTAATTTGAACACGGCAGCATCTGATTTAGGAATGCCATCGTTTTCTATATCGGGGGAACACCTTCTGATGTTTCTTCGTCCATTGATTCTCCGGGAATTGATATTTTGCTCAAGCTCGAGTCCAGGTTCTTTTACGTATCAAATAAATCAACAACAAAAATTGTTTATATGCATCTAGCAACCATGAATTCGTGACTCCCTGATACTTGATGCATTCAATCCTTTTTGGACACCGACCACAAATACTGGTAACAGAAGCTTTATTATTATTTCTGAAACCATTGGTTGTGAGAAATTATGAAACGTTTTTATTTACTGTTTTAACAAAACGTTTGTGCATGCGATTTTATGAAAAATATTGTATGCAACAGTGCGAAAATAGTATTTTTCGCACTAGTTGCATACATAACTAGCACATGTAAAGAAGTTATAATATAAACAATGTTTATCGTCAATGCGAAAAAAAGGAAAATTGGCTTGTTGACATTGATATTTATAATGGAACAGCTAACAACTTTATTTTCCGTTTTGACAGGTGATTTACCAGTAATAGGAAAACAGCCCACAACTTAATCAAGTCAGCAAGTTGGTAAGTAAAGAAAATTCAATTTATAATTTATTAAATAAAATGTGTCTCCAAAAATATCTAAACTTTTCTTTGTTACAATGATCCATCATTTTTAGTGGTCCGTGCTAAATTAGAAAAACGGAACGATTAAGGAATGACTTCGATGTCCGTCCGTCCGTCTGTCACAGGCGATTTTCTCTGAAACTATTCGTCTTACAAAATTTGAAATTTAGCATAGTGATAGAGTGTGGTGGCCCAATTATAGACGAGAAGTATAAAAAGTTAAATTTTGATTCTGGGAGTTCATTTCAAGGTGTAAATGGCGAAATGGAAAAAAAAATTCAAGGGCATCGTGTAGGGTGTCAAATGAAAGCTTATTGAAGCATGAATTCAACAATATACAGTGTGGCTACTTAATTTGGAATCATACGGAAAACCTTTTTATTATTACTTTTACGAAAAAAAGCTATTCTTCATAAAAAGTTCTGCATGATCTAAAACCTAAACCTAACCTAAAAATGTTTCAGTCATATACGAGGTTTGTCAGAAAATATGAATTTTGCTCGACAGTAAAGTATCTCTATTTTTGACAATATCGGTAATTGTTATAAAGGAAAGTTTATCAGAATTAAAAAAAACTATGTTCTGATATGCTATTACATCCATCTACCCTAGAACATATTTTTTTATTTTTTACAAATTTTTCTCAAATTATTGATTCTATCTGAAAAAAAAATTAAATTAAACTTAATTGTGTAAATGTTCGGTATTGGAATTTACACAATTAAATTTGATTCATAATTTTTTCAGATAAGATCAATTTGAGAAAAATTTGTAAAAATAAAAAAAATATTTTTTAGGGTAGATGGATGGATGTATTGCATATTAGAACATTTTTTAATTTAGTTTTTAATTCTGATAAACTTTCGTTTCTAACAATTACCGATATTGCCAAAAATAAAGGTACTTTACTATTGGGCAAAATTCATACTTTCTGACAAACCTCGTAAATGACTGAAAAATTTTGATAGCCGATGGCTGCATTTTAGATTTTAGACCATGCAGAACTTTTTTATGAAGCTTTTCGTCGTAAAACTAACAATAAAAAAGTTTTCCATATGGTTCCATGCATGTAGACACACTGTATATGATTTATTTTTATTAATTTTCGGGCAAACGCTTTAAAATTTCTGTCTGCCACCCTTATCACCAAAAGGATCGCTCAGAAAAATCTGAAAAAAATCATGAAAATTGAGAATTAGGTGCAGATTGAACCAAAATTATCAGGATTAAAAAATTCTAGCGCGATAATTGTTATAAACAATTTAATTGTTTATTTCCTTATAACTGCTGAACCATTGGTTTTAAAGAAAAAGTTTTTCGACAAAAAATATTTCTCACGATGTAAGGAACAACTTTAGTCCTTACCCGTTTTTCAAAATTTTTAATTTGGCTCGGTCGAAACGCTCCCCGCTCCGCGCATACGCCATGTGATATGGCGTTGGTGCCGTCGGCGGACGCCTAGGGAGCAGATGAGCGGAGATCGGGCGGCCGAGGTTTGCTCAGGTTAATTGGGGGGCTGATGGCCCGGAACACTAATTGTGCAAGTACAGCTTGCACTTGACCGAATTGTTTTAGCTGACAATCGGCAACAAAGATTTTATAACAAAATTCAGTCACGGTCTCAGTAACACTTTTTTGTATGGATGTGCGGTACAGTATATACGATACTTTTAGATACCGGTATTTTCTTTTCGATATCCGATACTTTGTACCGGTATAATACCATACGATACAATACGATACGTTGCCTTTTTAGGGAGTAACTATTGTAAAGCGTATCGGATGAAAAATTTACATCACAATAGGGCGACTCGACACACTGACACAGGTTTCCCTGTTTTGGTTGACACTAAAAGCCACAATCCACCAGGACGCGATATCCGAACTTAGCCTGCAATGTTAATAATTTTGTAAGATCTCGTTCGTATAGCTTTCGTCCAATGAGCATTTAACGAAGGAATGATGTCACGTAACCAGACTGCGATGTCGGCAGATAAGTTTGACACAGAAGAAATAAAATTCTTACACTCTAGAGTTTCGTTCGGCCCGCTCTATCTGCTATAAGCAGAGAAAAATAAGATAGATATTTTTCTCTGCTATACTTGACGATTGTTTGAGTCAAGCAGACGATCCTTTTCAGTTCGGAACAGAAAACACTACATTTCATTCAGAACAGAAAACACTTTATTTCTGGGTCCGCGAAGTTACTAACAGGCAGAGATAGCGACGTCAAAACCTACAGCATTTTGTCATAAAAATTTCAAAGCTCCCTCGTGTTGTAAAAGCAGTCTCCTATGAGACTCTGACTCGTGAGCACCGTTGCGTATCTACAGGGTAATCAAAGATGTTTGGAACCAATGTGAAAACATTTTATTGTGCTAACCGAAATGTTACTATTACCTACGAAGAATTGGTGCATGTCTAAAAACAAAATTAACCGTTATCAGATAAATGTGGAAAGACAAACAGTAGGAGAGAAACAAAAATTTAAAAATTGCTTGAGAGTAACGTACCCTTACATCTTTTGAGACAGGTGGCCATTAATTATAGTTGTGCACAACTTTGGTGATAACATGTTGTCATATTTTTAAAAATTAGCGCATTTTACTCTTAAGCGATTTTTCGTAAAACTTACAGGTTGATAAACTTATTAATAAAATAATTTTACATTTGTTGCAAACTTCTTGGACCACCCTGTAGATGCGCAACAGGGCTCCATTATCAGTCTTTGATATTCGATTTTTAATCACAAAGGGACTAGAAATTTTCATGACAAAATTCTGTAGGTTTGACGTTGCTATCTCTTAGTATATATCATTTTATATTTTTTTTTGTACGGAGCACATTTCACTCCTGTTATTCTCAATATTTAGAAACATCCCAAGCTACCAGATTTGTTTATCATACTTTAATAAAAGAAAATATTTATTTTACTCATGTTTATAAGGAATCTAAAATATGATACTAAAATATTTTGAAATTTATTTTCTCTTAATTTTATTGATACCGAGCGTGTATCACCAAACAGCAATTTTACAAGAAAAATGTTTTGTCTGTAATTTTGTCAAAAAATTTACAAACCGAATGAATAATTCTAAAGGAAAATAAAGATTTGATACAAAAAATATGTTTGCAACCGGATGGACCTAAAAAGTGAGGACATAGTAACAGTTTTTTTTTATATCCATTCTTGATAAAAAAAAACTTTGGCAAAGAAAATTATGTATACTACGTAAGTTTTTCGCGAGTTACAAAAAGCGAAACATAGAAAAAATCAACAGAAGAGTAAGTTTAAATTTTAACACTGCGTTTTAGCCCCTTAAGTCATTTTTGATATTTTTTTAAAATCTGATGTTTTTATGTTGTCATCTGTGTGGGACGCTTAGCCATTTTTTTATAATGCCAGAAGAATCTCTAACCAAAATGTAACAATCTCACAAGGAAAAAAATGTCTTATGCACAAAGAATAACGATAATTAATTTGATCGCTATGCACGGAATATGCATGTATTTTTTAATTAGATAAATATTTCAAGCAAGTCATTACAGGCTCTAAAATGTTATTTGAAAGAAATATAGTGGAATAATTTCACTAAATATATTTTTTTTACTTTTCGGTATAATGTATTACAATGTCTAAAGCAGCCATTGGAGTAATGGCAGATGACGTCAGATATTGTCTAAAGTACGTGGCGCTGCTTCGTGCTACGTTCTTAAATTAAGGAAGCTTTATCTTTTTGCTCGAACTTTTTAACAGCCATGTGATCAATCGTTTTGTTTACACCAAGTAGTCACGTGCCTGTCAAAAAATAAAGAACACGGCCTCGAGTGTATATTTAGTTGCCTATACTCACCACACCTAACCCGAATCATTCATCTGTGATGTAAATAGAAAATATTTATTGTTTGTGTAGAATTCGTTTTATGATTGTAGTGTAATTTTTGTGTAACTAAATATTTTTATTAAACAATGACAGTTCTTAAAAGCTACTATATACGTATTGTATTATGCCAATATACAAAAATGCCACTGCAAGTGCCCCGAATACACTCTTCATGTTTTTCAATTACAAATTTTACATTAATATTATTAAATGGTGCTATCGCCAAATTCAAGTAAGTGGAGGAAATGGAAACATAGGGGTATATCAAATAATATTCTACTATCAAATTTACAGAGTGCTCAGTTGTCGACACTTTTGCAGGGTGTCTCGGTTATCTTCTCGGTTATAGAGATAGAGAGCTGCGGTTTTCGCAAAACTGTGCTACTTTTTCGTGAGACATAGGTATGATGCTATCATAGCCTCCTTTGTTTCGGAGATACATTAAGAACAATTATTATTTTGAAAATGTGTCATTTTCAAGCACCCCTCGTATCTCAGTTGCTTTAGAACTTATCGGTAAGGTAAAAACTGATTATAATATAATTTGTTGCGTAGAATCCAGTGGCGTAGTCAATTTTTTTTCTAGAAAAAACGAATTTGAAGATAAAAACCAAAGTTGAATTTTTTTTTAAATTGGACACCCTGTATATTTTATTTTTATTCGATTGCTTTTGTCACAAGCTTTTCAAAAATATATAGTTGTTGGTATATATCTTTTGAAATAACTTCTGGATTTTGCAATTAAAAAAAAGGTATTTATTTCAAATCGTAGACCGTGATATAATGTTTGAAACACATGAATGTAATAGTATCCTGTCATGGCTGCTAGTCACAGCGCTTGTGAAAATTTGTTAGAGATCATTTAAAAAAATTATTATTGTTCTCAAAACCCCTACTTGTTTTTTATTATTGTGTTTTTCGTTTAAAAAAATGTCTGAAATGAGAGTTTATCAGAACTTTAATAAGTGTGATATATGCTAGTTTGCTATATTGAATCGAAGGAAAATTCGCATGATGCCGCCGAACTATATTTTAACAGGTAGTACGATTTTATATCCATTATAAATTTATCTTTCGCTTTTTTTCTCTATTCATTCTAGATATCCAGACAGAAGGCAACCTTTTCCCGATATATGTTCTAGAATTTAAAAAAAATTAGTTGATTATGGTGCATTTATGCAGCCAAGACCCAACTCCTACAATACGGAAAATCGAGAAATCGACGAGGTTAAGATTTTAGGCTGTGTAGAAGCAACCCCTTCTACTTCGTGTAGGGCTATTGAGAGAGAAGTTGGAGTGAACAAGGCTCGGGCACAAGCTGTATTACACAAATATAAATTTAGACCATTTAAAATCAAAATCGTTCAGCATTTACATCCTGGGGAACGTCGTCTAATTTTTTGCAGTTGGTTTTTGCAGCAAGCTCAAGCCAATGTGAATTTTGGAAGATTTGTGATATGGTTCGATGAGACGTATTTCATAAGCTCTGGTATTTTAAATAGACACAATACCAGACATTGGTATCAAGAAAACCACCATATTCGGCTTCAGCGTTGCTTGTTTTATTTTGGGAAGGCAACTAACTTATAGAATTCATGAGGGAAGCCTTTCAGCAAATCGTTTCCTGGTGCAAGATGTTGTACCTGAATTGCTAGATGGTGTTCCCTTGGCTTACTCATACAAAATATATTTCCGACAGGACGGGGCGCCTGCCCATAGTGCCGGAATAATACGCTCTTTTTTAGAAAATAATTTTCCTGAAAAATGGATAGGAAGCAAAGATTTTTTACACTTACATTTTAAATTTACTCAAAAGCATCTGTTTCCTGTTTTACCTAAATTTGTTTGGAACAGTGAAATTTTGTTACAAAGTTTGATTAAGTTATGTTATTGGGACTTAAAATTTTAAAAATAAACCTCAATGTTAGTTGAATGTCTCTATTCATTTCTTTCAAATCATTATATCACGGCCTACTATGAAATAGATATCATACCCTTTTCTTTAATTGTATAATTCGTAAGTTATTCCAAAAGATATATACCAAGAATTATATATTTTTGAAAAGGTTATGAAAAAAGCAATCGAATGAAAACAAAATATATCGGGTGTCCCGTTTAAAAAAATGTAACTTTGGTTTTCATCTTCAAATTCGTTCCTTCTAGAAAAAAAATTGACTACACCACTAGATTCTATGCAAAACACTATATAATCAGTTTTTACTTCATCGATAAGTTAAAAGGCAACTGAGATACGAGGGGTATTCACTGGCACATTTTAAAAATCGCCCTGTAGCTCGGAAACGAAGGAAGCTATGAAAATTCTGTTTATAGTATCATACGTTTATCAAACCGCAGCTCTCTATCTTTAGAGATACCCGAGATACCTGGTCGTATCGAAAATTGGACATCGTGTACTGTCGAAAATTCGTAATGGTGACATCTCGATGCTGACCTCTCTAGAAACTTTTGTTGTTTTTTTTCATAAATTCTTGCCTAATCTTATACTAAAAACAATTTTGTGTGAATGAAATCTGGGTAAAAGTTATTATTAGCTTTATAATTATTTCGTAAAATCTATTTTATTTGTGAATACACCTTGTAGTTGCTTTTTTACCTAAAAAAAAATTGTAGTATAGTATTAGCACCTTCACATTAGCTTGTCAAAAAGAACATTTTATTTGTATTAATAAAATAGGAAAACATAATAAATAAATGTTCCATTCCGACTTCGTATAATAATAATATTACCTATCGTTCAGATTCACTAGAAGGTTTAAGGTTTAGTAGTGATTTAAATGAAGATCTCCTAGTTGATCAATTAGGTTTTGACAGGTTTTTGTCCTGTCACTATTAATAGGTCGTCATTAAAAACTTATGAATTATTCTAATATTTCCGCTTGGTTTCCCAATGATTTTCGTCTGGGGACGGGTTGATAGAATGAAATTAGTACCATTATTGTCAAAAGTACGTTAAATTGCCCTTTCCTTAATAAATTTGCGAAAACCTCTGAAATAACTTCATAATGTAAAGTTTAGTTGCCTTATTCTTACACTTGTCAGTTTAAAACTTTTGGTTGTCAAATTAGACCGGACTAGCGTTGGAGAATATGTTTAAAGTAGTTAATATGTTTTATAAAAATACACCTAAAATTATCTTTAAACAAAAAATTTGCAAATTCAAGGATACTTATATTTTTACCATGAATTTGCAACTTTAGGTTATAATATTGCCTTTTACGTTGTTTAACATTTAAAATATTTTTTGGATACTTCTACAAAAATGGGTTTACTAATTTCCTAAAATAATTTTTTTTTTCGACGAAATAATGGATTTTTACGGGAAAAATATTTCCTCTGTTTTGTATTTGTCTCTTTATAGAAAATTGATCTTCTACATATTAATATTTAAATTTGCTCTTTTGACGTTATTAAAATATGCTAATAAGACGAGTTTAAATCCTCGGAATTCGTCTTAATAGAGCTCTTGCCCTGATTTTTAGGTCCTAATTGTGTGTTTTCCATTTCGCTGTCACTAAAGATAAAAGAATATTGTTCCGTTTTGCACTTACTGCTTCTTTGGAAATTCAGAATCTCCATGTAATTTAGTAGAAAGCCACTTTGAATGCGCCCTAAAAATCAACCTAGTTTCCTGCTTTAAAGTCATAACATAAATTGAAGTCATTTTCTTTCTAAGTCATTTAAACTTTGCTGATATAAAGTGCATTTTTCTTATGAAAGTTTTTGTTTTGGGATAACTTTTTATTATCATTTACGGAACTATCATAAAAGTTAAGAATGGTCGAATGGAATTGGTCGATTTGAAACTTTAAATATTTTTTAAATAAAAATAAGATTACAAACATTACTTAGCATTTAAAATCGCCAACCTAATCTAATGGTTAAAAGGGAGGATAGAAGGGAAGATTTTTTTTTGACTTTAATAAACTATCTTGTAATTTATGGATGTAATTGGTCCGTTGCACACTTTTTTATTGGCTTCTTGGAATTTATTATCAAAATAAAGTGCAAAAATATATTTAGAATTTTTTTGGGAAACGGGAAATGCCCTAAAAATCGAATTAGACGGTGGTGAGTTTTGTCACATAAGCGAGTGATGTCATTATT
The DNA here is from genome assembly GCA_963971165.1 of Philopedon plagiatum. Lineage (NCBI taxonomy): Eukaryota > Metazoa > Arthropoda > Insecta > Coleoptera > Curculionidae > Philopedon > Philopedon plagiatum. Next base: position 44,316,563 of record OZ020190.1, on the reverse strand, counting down.
TCCCTGCATTTTGATTTGTTAGACTTTTGCAATGTTGCCGAATCGTTCGTCGCTCGAGCTGGCATTCAACCAAAGGTACAAAATCAATCTAATATAAAAACCTCTCTGCCTCAACATAAATTTGTTTATTACGAAAAAAGTAAGAATTCCTAGGAAATATAGATAATTAGAGGGAGCAATGTGAGAAGCATAACTTTTTGTACTAACCGTTTTAACTTCACATTTCGTATTTCAGCGCTAAAATATTCTGCATTTGAAAGTAAATATTCATATATCATGTCCATAGCACCGAACTATGTTATCTGTTTGGTGTCCATAGTAACCGTTGGCAAATTGCTTAAATCAGCTTTTTCAAAGCCTTGATCCATTTTCCACTGAATAAGCTATCACTAAGGGTGAAGACACTTATACAAACGAATACATTTTCTTTCAAAACCAACGAAGACATAAAACAAACACAGTTCAAAAGGTTTGTTAGGTTATATTGTTTCACAACTGTCACCTTACCTGACAGAAATTCCACGATCACATTCATTCATCACATTCATCACATTCAAAGCCGATAACGGTATTAAGCTATCCTTTCCTAATGAGTAATATTGAAGGAGTCGGACATAAATTTTTGATTACCTCCGAACTTTATGTTGGTTATTATTGAGAGCTATGAAACAGTTTTATATCGAATCATCTGTATTATATGTCAGCCATTATGACAACAGCGCAAATCGATATATTATTTTAATTGTGTGAAATGTGGCGGGCTTCTAAATCCATTCAAATTTTCACGTTCAATATATTGCCGTAGACTTGTTTTAAGAAAAATCTGATTTCATTTTGATAAATTGCACCCTAACCACTATTGTTTTACTTGTAAATAATATTTAAATTTGATTGAGTGCAACAGACCATTACGCTTTAGCTAGAAAACCATCTTTGATCCATTTTCAATGTAACTTTATTTAACAGATAATATATTTTTGTAATAGACTGTTTTATTTCAATATTCAAAACTATTATATTTTTCTCTGCTATTAGTGCTATTACCATACAAACAATATACCATTTGGCCAGACATAAGATATCACGTCAACAAAAATGCTGACTGCCTGACTGAAATTTTGTGTAGAGCTTTATATATTAATTTGTCAAGAGTTGTTATTGTTTACAGAAAAAAAGGTTCTATATGTGTTCTACATAAGAACAGGCACTATTACGTATAACATCTTAAAACCTCTGTGCCTGTAGAAAATAACACCCCTATTCTAGAAAGTAGGAATTAAACGAAGCCTTTTTCCCTACCTGTCCCTTTATATCTCAAAAAATCAACACTGGGATTCACTACAAAGGTTTAAGATTAAGTAGGTACTGGTTTAAACTAAGATCTTCTAGTTGATCAACCAGATTAGACAACTTTTTGCCCTGACGTTGATAAGTATTTATTAAAAACTTCAAATATTTCAGCGATTTGACTGATTTTCAAATGATTTGTTAACTTGGAACTTGTCGCCAAAATTAATTTAATCCTATAACTGTGGAAAATACATACATCAATTGTCCTTTTATTTATAAATTTGCAACCAGACTAAATATATTTAGAACTTTTGATTATCGAATTAGACCGGCCTACCGATAGTCAGTATGGGTGGAAATTTTTTTGACTGGGCTGTATTGTAAAACATAACAATTATTTTACTGACATCCGTTAAAAATATATACAACTTGAAAAAGACTTAGAAGAAAGTTAACACATCAGCAGTTTTTAGAAAATGTGGATTTTTTGTTTTCCTTAACTCGATTTAACTTTTCAATTTGTTGAATCAAAATAGTGTATAATACGGATTCACTATTTCTGTACATAAAACAAAATTTTAAATATAACCATTTTTATTACTTAAACACAAACGTCCAGATGCACTAAGAAGGTTTAAGATTTAATACTGGGTTAAATTAATCTTATAGTTGATCAGTTATGTTTCGACAGGTTTTTGTAGTGTCACTGTTAATTGTCGTCATTAAAAATTTATGAATAATTCTGATATTTCAGCGATGTGTTTGGTATTCAAATGATTTTCTTCTTAGAACGAGTTGGTGTAATGAATTTAGTTCTGTTACTGTCGAAAGTCCGTACTAATAGTGTCGTTTTCTTTATACATTTGCAAAAAAGCTCAGAAATATATTCATAGTATAAAACTTATTCTTATTCTTCTTATTCTTACACTTGTCAGTTTAGAACTTTTGGTTGTCAAATAAGACCGGACTAGCCTTGGAGAATCTGGCTGAAAATGTTTATAAAAGCGTCACTGAGAACAATTATTATTACTGAGATCAGATTCGAAAAATTTGCCACTAAATAAAAAAGTTCAATTTTAAATTATTTTTTCCATAAGATGTGCTTGAAATAGGTAAAATATTGCTTAATGAACCTCCCTATAAAAAAAGAGACTTAAGGTTTCTCGAACTTTCCTGCCGAACCGCATAATATTGAAACATTTCATAGTAATCACTCAAATATGAGTTTATTTTGGATGCTTAAAATATAGTTTAAATAATATTGCTTAATGACAACCTGACTACAAAAATGTGCCTTAAGGTTTCTCGTACTTTCCTGCTCAACCACGTATTTCAACATTTCATAACAATCGCTCAAATATGAGTTTATGTTGGTAATTTATCTTTGTGTACAATGGTTTGAGAAAAATGAGGAAGTCTGCTAATTTACGAATTAAAATGAGATTTTTAACAGCCAAACTGCTCTAAATTCATCTGAAATTAGATTATCACTGCCTGTTTATATATAATTTACTCAGCAATAGCCATTTTAATTTCAATAAAGCTATCTAAATAAGACGTTTATGAAACATAATTCGTTTTCAGATATTTTACGCACAATATAATATTCTTCAATCTGCTAATTAAAATTCTTTTACTTAATTCAAATTAAATTAACGTTTATTTTTTATTTTAGGCATGGTTCTCTTATTCATTACGATTTCTTGTTCGGCTTTATAGATAATTAAATGTACCTAGTAAATTTATTAGCAAAACTCGAATAAAATAAATTCTCTTCCCGTCTCGCATTCCCTCTATTCGTATCTCGATCTCATCATGTTTTATATTTGTAAACACGTGTTGCGTGTGGAACAAGGAAGGAAATTTATTCAGTCTTAATCAGATACCAGGATAGATGGAAATATAATTTGCGGAATGAACATTGTTTATCTAAACATATACATACATAGCTTAACTTGTATTTACGAATAGAAATAACATCGCAACCGTGCTTAATATTTGAGAAATGAGAGAGACTAGAGTGATATGTGATTGATAACAATGTTTTGAAAAAGGTTCCAAACATAATGTGTAGATTTAGAAACAAGAGGAGACAGCATTGTTTAAATTTTAAAACAATATTTTTCTTATCTTTTCTTATCCCGGCGAACAATATGGTCCCCCACCTACTACTTTTCGAGAATGGCTGTTGCTAGGTTTTCAGTTCTGTGATATATTTTTAGATATAATCTCTATGCTGAAATAACACTATTGCTTGAGGTATATCGGCAGTAGTATACAGGATGTTATGAAATTTACTGCATATATTTCAGTGAGTGACTCCTGAGATAGTCTACAGACATACTTACCCTATACTTTTTTTCCCTCAAATCGCACACTTTTTTATTTTAAAAAATACCCTAAACTCGGCGCTTCTAAAGAGTCATATACTCTAATATTATAAAGAAAAAACAAATGATCTAGCCGGGGCATTGCCAAACTTAAATAATATTGTGACATCTCATTTTTTATCAGTTTTAGTGTAATCCAAAGAATTTTTAATTCCACAGACGCATTTTTAACCAAAAATGTGTATTTAATTTAATAGAAATTTCGTTACTTAATATCGGAAAATATGGACCACTCGTGAAACGGTTGAAATTGTAAACAGAACGAAATAGGCTATGTTGTACCTACCTTTAACACAAATAATAGTCACTTACCTATTATGTTATTTAATTTTATTAATGAGATGAGCATAATTTCTACTAGCGCTTAAACTTTCTGCCTAAAAATCAAACAATAAATTGCTTGTAACCGAGTTGAAAGCAAACTTCGTGAAAGTTCTTTTAGCGCGACGCTTTAAAATTTGATTGCACCACAAACAGAGTTAAATAACCCATTTATTACTTAGTTTTTGGTAGGTTTCTGCCTTCGATATTATTATTGGCATCAACAAGCGGTTTTCGACAATTCAAAACACAATATAGGACGCTAAAACGTAAAAAATTACCGACATCATCAAAGAACTTCTTCGCCACACATGTTTTTGTTTTGACAACGACGAAATAGATCTTATTTCTTATCTCGCTCTTGCTCGCTGTCTTTGTCCGTTTCTTTCTGTTCTTGGAATGTTTTAGTTTCGTCTTTGTCTTCATTATTGCATTATTTGGCATCTTTGTCAATTTCGTCCTCAAGAAGTAGTGCTGGGACATCGATGTTTGACATCGATGTTAACATCGAAAGCAGACATCGATTGTCAATAAAACATCGTTGTTAGAGCATCGATGTTCAGGTAACATCGATGCATATTACTTTTGAAAAGAATTTTCATAAATTAAAATTGGAAAGTAAAATAAATAACAAATCAGATATAAATATTAGAATTTATTTAATAAAAAATTAAATATACTTAACCAACACAAACACATCCCAAATCAAATAATGACTCTAAAGAAATAACGTACATTTTTGTATTAAAAAATAAAAACAAACAAAACAAAAGAGTTGTATACCCTTAAAAAATGAAAGAACTTTGAACTAAATAAATAAAGTTTGTTAATTTAGCTCCCAAAATCTTTTGTCAACAGATTCGGAACGGAAGGTCGATGGTCGAGCATCGAAAGATAATCATCGATATTGACATCGATGTTTGTGACCCCTAACATCGATGGCAAAACATCGAATAACTTCATCAAACGATAAACATCGATGTTTAAAAAACGTCGATGAACATCGCCCAGCACTATCAAGAAGTAGTGAGGTTCAAAATCAGCTGATTGCGGGTGGATTCCTTTTATAAGAAACCCTTTATTTTTCTGTGATTAAATACCCTGGATTCTTTTAAGCATTGTGTTTTAATTAGTTAGTGGGCCATTTTTTACATTTAATATCTACAGTTTGATTAGAGTCATATAAATTTAACGTATAATCTAACAAATGGAATGGAATCTTTGTGTTTAAGTTTTGTCATTTTAATGAAGTATTATTAGCTCTTTTTTGCATTAAAGTGATTTTATTGTAAAGGTAACAAAAATATTAGTTCTTATGCAATATAAGATTTAAGTTAGTATAAAACACAACATTTCTGGATGTTTAGTTGAGCGATATTATTTTACTTTCGGCTGATCTGTGGATTATTTTATTTGTGAAATATTATTATAACTTTTGGAAATTGAGAATTTTGAAAAGTTAGTAGAATTTCTTTCTGTGAAGGTAACAAAAATATTATTTTTTAAAGTTGTTACATAGGAACGTAGAGAGACGCAACGCCACCGCTAGTGCTGACGTCAAAAAAAACTTATTTTCTGTGACTGGCGTTGCTGCCTGTTTTTTATATGGCCATGTATTTATTGCCAGTGGTGCGCAATGAAAAAAAATTTTTTTTGAGGGACGATATCTACCTTTTTTTTTATCGTGAAGTGCCATTTATGAATATTTTTATTCAAGCTGAATTCATACCAGGATTTACTGGTTTCAATATATGCAGTGAATTTCATAACACCCTGTATAATACCTGCAATAGTAGTACAGGCTAAAACATAAAACTAAAGGTTTTACACTCCCAGAAACTACGACAAAGTTGATATTATGCGCGTGCATTTTATATAATATCTTGCGAGATGCAAAGGTACCTCATTCCACACCAATGAATAATAATAAAAAAACTTCCATTGCCAACGGAAAATTTATTACTTTTAACTGGCAATAATGTTCGTGCAGCAAATATTCCAAGTCAACTTCGTGAAATATTTAAATCATATTTTAATGATCCAGGTGCTGTGGAATGGCAAGATTAAAATTATAGACAACACTAAAATAAATAAATGAATTTTGTATTATTATTATTATATTACCTGTTTTATTAAGTATTTGGCTTATTTAATGCCATAGACTCTGCTTTAATTGGGTCTTCCGATAGTCCTGACACTAGACAGAGACATTCATGGGCCTTTACAAAATCGATTAACATTTCATCTTCTTCGTTTTTCCACTCTGCTGCCTGCTGTTTATGTCCAGAACTACCCTAACACATATTAATTTATTAAAATTCACAGAAAATGATAATTTAATTTAAATATGCAACATAAAATAAATAAATGCTTTATTTACCTGATTTACTTTATTATTACTAAAACAGTTGTTTGACGTAAACAGGCAACTTCGATGAAAAAATGTTGAACCAACTGTTTCCCACCGTACCGGTCACCGCTTCAAATATGATGGCACCGCTATTTTACGTTACGGTATGCATCAACGCTCTGTTGGAAACCACTTGTACTTAAATTGCACAGCAACTTTGGAGGTGGTTCACTAGATTTTGACGGCCGCTATATGACGGTGCCGCTTTCGAGGAAACCGTAGCTTTAGAGAAATTTTTTTAGTTGTATGATTAATCTGAAAAAAATCGTATTGAGTGTGTCTCTAAGCTACCCCAGGAAACAATACATACTACCCATTCAAATATAATAATTCATTTCCATAACACCCTGTATAAATCATTTTGTAGGATAATTTTGTTAAGAATATAAATGGTCGTTTATTAGACTTGGTCCTGTGTAATTCCGAAATACTTACGTGTGAAGTTGAAAAGGCTGAGGATGTATTATTGCCTGAAGATAATCATCATCCTCCACTGATAACGTTTTTTAGTTTTGCTAATGAGAAAAAATTTAATAAGCAAAAAACTAGCTGCGTCTATTATAACTTTAGAAAGGCTGATTTTGTAAATCTGTATGTACATTTTAGTAACATAAACTGGGACTTTTTAACTGCCGTCAGTGATGTAAACTCTGTTTGTGAATTATTTTACTTAAAAATTTATGAAGCTTTGGATGTTTTTGTGCCTAAGACGAGGAAGCGTCGCAGAAATTATCCACCTTGGTTCAATTCACAGATAATTAAAACAGTTAAGAAAAAGTTTGTAGTGTGGCGGAGGTTCAAGCGAACTGGTAAGCATGCCAATCTATTAGAATTTAGGAGAATGAGAACTCTAGTAAAACATGAAGTAAACAATGCTTACAAAAGGTATTGTGAAGATATTGAAAATCGTATTGTATCTGATCCTACGAAATTCTGGCAATTAATAAATAGTAAGAAAAATAATAAGCAATTTCCTGAAATAATGACACTGGGTGAAAACAGTTTTAGAGATCATGCCGACATTGCAAATGCGTTTGCCAACCATTTCCAATCATCCTATGTTTTGCCTGGTAATGTGGATAATCGTCAGACTGCTGCTGCAACGGATACTATTTTTGTAGCGAAGTTTGATAAAGCTCATGTTTCACGTTGCCTGAAAAGGATGAAACAGAAGGGGACTATGGGTCCAGACAGAATACCATCTTTTTTATTGCATGATTGTGCTTGCCTTTTTGCTGAACCTCTTACCATAATTTTTAACTTATCTTTAAAAACGTCGCAATTTCCAGATATCTGGAAAACATCCAAAATCATTCCGGTATTTAAAAAGGGGGACAGGGGAAAAATAGAAAACTATCGCCCCATAAGTATTGTTAACAACTTTTCTAAGTGTTTTGAAATGATTCTGCATGAGAGATTACTTTTTCAGGTTAAGAATAAAGTCGCAGAAAGCCAGCACGGTTTTGTCAAGGGGAGATCAACCATATCTAACCTAATTTGTTTAACACAATTTGTAGCGGAAGCATTTGATCAGAACTGTCAGGTGGATGTTATTTTTACGGATTTTTCAAAGGCGTTTGATAGACTTGATCACAACATTCTGCTTAGTAAACTTCACACTTTTGGCTTTTCAGATAATTTGATTAATTTCTTTAAATCTTATTTGGCGGATAGGAAGCAGACAGTAGAGTGTTGTGGTCAATCGTCTGTCCATATGAGTGCTCCTTCTGGAGTACCACAGGGGTCCATCTTAGGTCCTTTGTTGTTTAACATATTTATCAACGGCATTCTCGAAAACCTTGAAAGTCACACACTTCTTTATGCTGATGACATGAAGATATATGCCCGCATAGGGAGTCTGGAAGACTGTGGGAAACTTCAGCTCTCACTTGACAAGATCCACGACTGGTGTACTATAAATAACCTACCTTTAAATATAAATAAGTGTAAGGTTATGTCGTTCTCGCTAAAGCGTATCACACTGCCGTACGATTACGCAATCAATAATACTCCATTAGAAAGAGTAGATTCTTATGGTGATCTTGGTGTATTGTTGGACAGTAAACTTTCCTTTGTTCCTCATATAAACTCTCTTTTATCGACTTGCTTCAAATTACTAGGGTTCGTTATACGAAATTCGCGTGATTTTTCGAATATCACTGCCTTAAAACTACTGTTTTACGCATTTGTGAGGTCCAGAATGGAGTATGCTTCGGTGATATGGTCGCCATATTATCAGATACATATTAACCGCCTTGAAAGGGTTCAGCGACGATTCTTGAAGTACTTGAGTTTCAAAATTGATGCCCACTACCCGGATATTGGTGTGCCTCAGGAGGACTTATTGCGCAGACATTCGTTGGACTCTTTGGAGAATAGACGCAGGGTTTTTCAACTGAAATTTCTTTACAAGATCTTGCATAATGGGGTGGAATGTAGTGAGATTCTGAATTCCTTACAATTCCTGATTCCTAGAGCATCATCTCGCCATCCATACACATTTTACGTCCCAACACCGCGCACCAATATCTGTAAATTCTCACCCATAAATAGAATGTGCAGTACGTACAATATGCACCAAGATGGGTTTGATATTTTTTATTGTGGCATAAATAGCGTACGTCTGACCTGACACTCTGTTGTGGTCCACCTTTTGTACTTTTGTGATTAATTTTCTTTTTTTTTTAGACATGCTTAAGAGTTGTTAATTGTTAATAGTGTACCCCGGTTTAATTTTTGTTTTTGTCTTTTCTTACTTTGTACTTTGTACCTTGTATTTTGTCTTGTAATGTTCTAATCCATTTTTCTATTCTGCAATACTTTACATGTCTATGTATAACTATATTAGTATCTGTACTTTAAGTTATAATTATCTGTTGTACCCATTTGTTAATTGGTTTCAAACTGTTAAATGGGTGTAAATAAATAAATAAATAAATAAATAAATAAATAGATAACATATTAGACCATTGTTTAAATCAATGGAGGCTAAAGTGGGGAAGAATTACAATACCCGTCTTTATCTATTGCTACTGCTTTGGAAGCAGCGAGTAAAATTCAAGTGTTAAACATAAATTCATTCCACGTTTTCAAGACGCTACCTGAAAGAACAGTTTTAAAGAAATAAAATTCCATTTCTTTAAAACTAAAAAATACATAAATCATTTTGTAGGCTGATCAGATAATTAAACACTTCAAAAAGTTTTTTTTTACTATTATTTTGCTATAATATGTGGCGGTACATTTTTATAACATTGATTTTCACAAAATTTGATCACAGGCATTGATTAGTTCTTGTGTAAAAACTAAAAATCTTATAGTCTACCTAAATTATTCTTAATGCAACACAACGTCAAAATCAGTTTAGCTAATAATATATATTCAATTTATAAAAAATAAATTATTTAATCATTATTTCAAAAAAAAGTTCCTATGTCGGAGACCTGGCAAGAACAAGGAAGCTGTCGTTAAAAATTTTAAGCACATTTAAAGGGCAAGGAAATGATGTTATCACTATTATAGCACTTTCATTAAGTATGTAAGTTATTTTTCGATGGACTGTATACTGTTTATATAGTAGCAATTTGTTTTAGTTGTATATGTGTTGTTGTTTTGTATATTTAGTTTCATGTTACCATCAGTACTTTAAATTTTGCATTCCTTCAGCATTCTTTGTTTTTTCTTCTGGTTATTATCTTTTCCCATTTGTCCTGGTATTTTGTAAGCTTAAAGCAGTATTTGAGTTATTCATGCTTTAATTGGGTGATGTTTATCAAAAAGGAACCAACCTCTATTTAGCATTAAAAAAGTCTTTCATATTCCCAATAATTTGATAATAGCCCAATAAAACATTGTCTGGTGGCGCTGCTTTTTTTTAGTAAACATCATCCCGATTAATCAGTGGAAATTAGAACATGTAAACCCTGATTTAATAACATTCTGAAAAGTTTGCGCAGCATTACATAAACCAAATCTTTTTTCAGTTTACTCAAATAAGCAAGAAGGAATAGTGTCTTTATCTTAGACAGTCGACGTTATTAAATTAATGATAGTCTTAGACAATAATTCTCCAACTATCTGAATTTTTGTTGGCATCATCTGTGAAGGAGACTATCAATTTTATTACCTGAAGAGGATCCAAAAATACCTAATTCAACAAAACTCTTCTTTTACAATTTTTAAACGGTCTGATGCCAGTTTTCTGGTTTTAACAAAGACTTGTCGTTTTAATAGAGTTAGTGACAATTTATTTAATATTACCTATATTAAGTGGTAAAGGTAACGCATCCTTCAAAAGGAATTTTTGAACTCAGTAGCTTATAAGTGGAGAAATTGGAGAAGTATAGCTAAAATGACCCAAAATACCTTAATAGGATAAAAACTCAAAAACTTGTCTGTTGGATTGTTTTTTGAACAGTAAAGGTCCATTTAAATTGGTTTTCAAATCCAAAATCTGAAAGAGATTAAATGTGCCGAACATGTCAACAGTACTATTATTTTTTGCATATAGGTGCGTTAAGATGCTGTGTATAAAATCACCTTATGTAAAATCTGCTGGGTTGTTTAAAAATACGAACTTCAGTACCTATGAGTATCTAACAAACTACGATGTCCCGATTGTAAGAAATTTAATATACTCAAAGTTTTTCTCCTGAAACTTAAAGAAAACCTTTTGCATTAGAACTAAATTGTAAGAAGATACGAGTATTCAGTGGTGGATTTAGGGGGGCGCCCCCCTCCCTAGAGCCTTATACAAAAAGGATTTCAATGGCGAATTTTATAAAAATAAATATTTTAACATCATTAACCATTTCGGTATGTTCTACAAAATATTATAAACAAAGACAAACATTTTGCCGTCTATGTAAGGTCTTTGAAATGAATTATACCAAAAAAATATGAATAATAGATCAATACTAATATCTAATATAAAAAATGAAACCTTTTTGGCATTTTTGATTTATATGCTCTTAGATTGATTCTGAAAACATTCCTTATACATCTCACTGCGATCTTATCAAAATTTGCGCCGGATGAGCTTCTAAACGAAACAAATAACTCAATAATTTTCAAACATCTCTTTGCAAAGAAAAAACAGCTTTTTCGAAAATGGAATATTCATTTTTGCAAAAATGTCCTGACCGCTTTTTCAAAGTTACTTTTTAGAAAATGGATTTATGAAATAGTTTGAAAATATTTTCTTAAAAAATCCGTATTTCGAAAGTACATTTTTCAAAAATGTCTCCACACAAATAATTTTTAAAACAGGTACATTTTTCGAAAATATATATTTTTTAAAACAATATTTAGAAGATTAAATTATGAATTCTAGTAGCTTGGAAAATGTTAATGAAAAAAGAGGAAAAAAGTTCCTGAACAAACCCAAACGAACCTTTTTTTGGGTTTGATCAGGTTTCCTTACGTTTGGTACGTTACTTTCTTGTAAATTACTTTTTCAAAAAGCCGTTGCTTGAAAAAATTAATACTATCCGAAAAAATTTAATTTCGAAAAGGATGTTCTCTGAAAAATTGTATTTTTGAAAAGAATTAAAAAATTGGTTTTAGACAAATTGTACTTTCGTATGTACTCTTATATCCCCCGAAATTAGCAGAATACATAAATAAAAAAATGCTACAATATTTACACTTCCATATTAATTAAATCCTGTCGCGTGGAAGCTAAGATGACCAACTCTTTTGGCTGTTTCTTTTTTCAACATTATGAACATTATGTTAAATTAAGTATTTTTTTTCGAAAAATAGCTCGAATTCGAAAATATATATTTTTAAAAAGAACCTTTTAAAAATACATTTCCCGGAAATATATTTTTTAGAAAACATAGATTTTATAAATTTAAATAATGAATGAATGAAATGTCAATGAAAAAATGACAAGAAGAGCCTAAACGGACCTTTTTTGTGTTTGGTCAGGTTTACGTTTCCTTGTATTTGCTATGTTACTCTGCAGTAAATGACTTTCAAAAAAGTGTTGTTTTTTAAGGTGAATATTCAAAAAAACAATATTTAAAAGGTGTTCTTTCTAAGAACATATTTTCTTGAAAAAATTTAATTGTTGCAAGAACAGGTTTAGATATTTCGTCCATTAGGAAATAGGGTACATTTCTTGAGCAGTTACTTCGTAAAACTTGGTGCTTTCAGAAAAAAACCTTTTTGTCTTGTCTACTGGTTCAACTTCTGCAAATCAATGAGCACTGTCATTAGCCTAGAAACTTTACAGACATTACCAACTTCACATTCATCTTTGAAATTATTGCTTCGGAGCCTAAATGTTAAGAGAAATAACTTTATATGTATTGTTTCATCTTTCAATTACTGTTTTTATGACAGAAGGAAAAATGGCAATGAATTACTGAAAGCAAAAAAATAAAAAAATCTGCTCTGTTTTTAAAGCCCACGCAAAAATATTCTTACCACAAGAAAAGCTAATCAACTTCAGTAGAAAATTGCACATCTAAATTGCATTTCATTAAGAAAATATAAGTAAATTATATTCCTTTATCCTTTGATTTAAATATCAAAGTTGACACGTGCCATAAGAAAATGTGTATTTAGAGCTCCAAACATCCACGTGTATCTAATTTTCCACATCCAAAATAAACTCAGTGAAGTGGTTATTTATATATTCCACACATTTAGTTGAAAACAAAGAGTAAGAGAGTCTCCTATCTTTCGTACAAATTTTCTATATAATGGGGAATCTCGTATCATTTTTATTTTGCAGATAATTCACTATTTGGCTGTAACACAGAGGTTTGTTCTAGGGATCTACAACTTGTACATATTACTGCTTGGTGTGATTATTAATTATTATATTGTTTATAGTTTTTAGGATTCGTTCCCGTTACATAATCTATTTTGGTAAACTAATGACAATTAATAATATTGGAACATTCTATTTCAGACGTAACTAATGCACAACTTTTCGTTTAGGCTTCTAAATTTAAAAAACACTAGTTTTTAGAAGATTTTAGAACACAATATGTTTTGAAACAAATATATATATATATATATATATATATATATATATATATATATATGTATATATATATATATATATCTATATATACAGTGACCGGCAAGAAGTTCGCAACATATGGGAAAATTTTTTATTAGGAGAGTATCGGAAAAACTTTCCCAGGGGATCGGTTCTGCATGTCCGATAACCTAAAAATCGATTTTGACATACGTCACGTGACCACTGGTATAGCGTCAAATTAAAAAAAAAATTGTTAATTTACAAAAAGTGAGGTTAGTTGACGAGATATCAAAAAAAGTTATTTGAAAAAATTGCTTAGAATTAAATTCTAGGTCCTTGTGCAAAATTTTAAGATTTTATTTAAAAAAATTGGAAAACTCAATTTTTTTTAAATATTTTTTTATCGATTTACAAATTTCCAGTTTTTTTCGTTTAGATAGCTTGGCTAATGTAAAGCCCATGTATCTGTATGAAAATAAACGAATGTAGTAGTTTTTTCTACAATTGACAGGACAAAATTAAAAAAAACAGGGTTTCGCCGGACGCTAGCTGTTGCAATGATTTGTATCTAGCAGCAGTGTCAAAATTTTAGAGACATTTCAATGAGATTACATTGAGAAAACCTTAATCGTCTTAAATATATCTGAAGTTCGACTTTTTGTAAAGTTAAGGGGAGTAAAATAGATAATAAACAAAAAATTACCTGTTTATTTAATCGAAATTTCATAAACGAAAACCAATGTAAGAAAAACTTAAAAGTAGTCAAATTCTGTACTAACAACACAAAAAATCATTGTTTTTCCTTGGGTGCACAAAATTTAAAACTCAGTATGACCACCATTTCTCTCCATACATACTGTTGTTCTCGAGCGCAACTCTCGATTAACATTTCGGAGCATTTTACGATTTATTTGCAATACACAATTTCTAATGACATTCTCTAAATTTTGTATATTCCTAAAGAGTCGATGTTTGTACACAGGGTTCTTTAGGTATCCCCACATAAAAAAATCTAACGGAGTCAGATCTACAATTCTACAATTGACAGGACAAAATCGAAAAAATAGGTGTTCGCCGGACGCTCGCTGTTGCAATGGTTTGAATCTAATGAAATGACTGTATCAAGATTTTATTAAGATTTTTCGCACATAAATTTAACAACCAGGTCTATTTAGTTGTACTTAAAACTACCAAAGCAGGCTCTGAAATTAAAACAACCAAATAATCTAGTAGGTTAAAAACAACAGAAAAATGTCAAACAAATTATAATTTGTTTGATTTCAACCTATGTCATTGGTTTATGTCTCGCATCTTACTAAGTTTGATATTTTACATAAGTTTATTAATATTTTATTCCTTAAAATGGCACCCACACTACTTCTTCAGGAAAAGATAGAAATTATTTTAATTTCTGGAGATAATTACAAAAGCCATAGAGAAACAGCAGCAATTTTTAATGAGAGGCACCCCGATAAATCCCTCCATTATTCCACAGTATCTCGTCTAGTCAATAAATTTAAAGAAACGGGATCGGTAGAAAATCAGTATAAAGTTTCCCATGAAAAACCGGTAACAGGTGACGAAGGTTCTCTGGATGTGTGTTTGTCGATCACAGAAACACCCCAATTAGCAGTTAGTCAAATATCGGAGATCACTAACATTCACGAAAGATCTGTGCGGAGGATATTAAAAAGAAACAAATTTCATCCGTACAAACCTAAATTTGTACAAGTATTAAAAGATAGGGATTATGACGCCCGCTTCGATTTTTGTGCCTGGTTCCAGGGTATGATTGAGGAAGATTTTAATTTCCCAAAGAACGTTCTTTTCTCGGATGAAGCTACATTTACCTCTAACGGAACCGTCAGTTCACAAAACTGTAGATGGTGGGCCACCGAAAACCCAGACTTTGTAATTCAGAGTAAAGACCAATATAGTTTTAAGGTTAATGTGTGGTGCGGAATTTTCAACCTCAGAATAGTGGGACCTTTTTTCTTTAGAGACAATTTAAATTCAGAACGATATTTAGAATTTCTACAAACTGAGATATCTGACTTTTTAGACAATTTGTCATTAGCCGAAAGAAGAAATTTATACTTTCAACAAGACGGAGCTAGCATTCATTCCACAAATGAGGTGAAGAGATGGCTGGATCAAGAATTTGGAAACCAGTGGATAGGACGGTTTTCTGAAAATCCGTGGCCTGCGAGATCACCAGATCTGACTCCGTTAGATTTCTTTATGTGGGGATACCTAAAGATCTCTGTGTACAAACATCGACCCTTTAGGAATATACAAAATTTAGAGAATGTCATTAGAAATTGTGTATTGCAAATAAATCGTAAAATGCTCCGAAATGTTAATCGAGAGTTGCGCTCGAGAACAATAGTATGTATGGAGAGAAATGGTGGTCATACTGAGTTTTAAATTTTGTGCACCCAAGGAAAAACAATGATTTTTTATGTTGTTAGTACAGAATTTGACTACTTTTAAGTTTTTCTTACATTGGTTTTCGTTTATGAAATTTCGATTAAATAAACAGGTAATTTTTTGTTTATTATCTATTTTACTCCCCTTAACTTTACAAAAAGTCGAACTTCAGATATATTTAAGACGATTAAGGTTTTCTCAATGTAATCTCATTGAAATGTCTCTAAAATTTTGACACTGCTGCTAGATACAAATCATTGCAACAGCTAGCGTCCGGCGAAACCCTGTTTTTTTTAATTTTGTCCTGTCAATTGTAGAAAAAACTACTACATTCGTTTATTTTCATACAGATACATGGGCTTTACATTAGCCAAGCTATCTAAACGAAAAAAACTGGAAATTTGTAAATCGATAAAAAAATATTTAAAAAAAATTGAGTTTTCCAATTTTTTTAAATAAAATCTTAAAATTTTGCACAAGGACCTAGAATTTAATTCTAAGCATTTTTTTCAAATAACTTTTTTTGATATCTCGTCAACTAACCTCACTTTTTGTAAATTAACAATTTTCTTTTTAATTTGACGCTATACCAGTGGTCACGTGACGTATGTCAAAATCGATTTTTAGGTTATCGGACATGCAGAACCGATCCCCCGGAAAAGTTTTTCCAATACTCACCTAATAAAAATTTTTCCCATATGTTGCGAACTTTTTGCCGGTCACTGTATATATATATATATATATATATATATATATATATATATATATATATATATATATATATATATATATATATATATATATATATATATATATCATTTTTTAATCATAACGGTGCATTCATTCGAAACTAAACACTGCGGTAACAATATTCAATGTTTACTGTGTGTTACATATTTAGATTTTCTCTGGTTTGCTTAGGTTTTCTTGCATTCCCATGCAAAAGAATAGACAAGTATAGAATCAGTCCCAAATCCAAATGACATAGATTAAACGTGTTATCGGTTTGTTTTTCTCGGAAACAGTTAGAGGGGGAGTCATAAAATTTTCTGGGTTAATACAGGAATAGCGCAACTAGTTTCGGTAAAAAATTCGGTTATACAGGATGTATCGTTTCGGAGTTATTAAAAGTCAAAGTCAAAATTTCCGCGATTTCTGTTCGGGTACAGGTTGCAAAAGTGAATTAAATTAATTTTAATTTTCGGAGGTTGTAGAGGACCCGGAGGACCGGAAAATGGCTAGTAATTTTGTAAATTTTTTTAGGTCGAAAAATGATATTTGCCGACCCCTCTTTGGTTCCTAATAACTCTAAAACGAAATGTCGGAACGAAAAACGGATTGATAAGTAAAACTTTAAAATCTCAAATACTTTCTTTTTACAATACATGTACCTAAACCTAAAGCCACTGGAAAATTACAACAAATTACCAGTGTCAGTAAACGTCTAGTATCCTCATCACACGTAGATGTAGCCCCTAAGTAGAGACTTGCCAGATATGTATATTAATTGTTGAATTAATATTCTCTCAGCTGCTATAATCTTAAAATCTGGAAAAATTTTAAATATGTTTTTATATCTACCTTACTGAAAATTTTTGAAGCTATGATTACTGTAATTAAATTACAATAATAAGCTTATTGGATTTTATGTAAATGACAACCTCATAAAAGATGTTTCGTCTGCTTGTAACAATAAATAAATTTTATATTCATTATAGCGTATACGCAACATAACTAACCTTCTCCAAAAGTACAAAATTATCCTTCTATAATGTCTAAGTTAAAGTATAACAAATTAAGTTTGCAACATTACCCTTTCTTTGAATTTAAATTACATTGGCATAGTTTAAATGCTAAATATTTGATAAAAAAAAATACTTATAAGGTTATACCATACTGTCGCTGTCTGTCATGCCTAGTTGAAAGTCTCTCCGACCATATTTATCAAATTTGTCAAAAGTGTTGTCAACAAACAAAATTATAATATACAAACAGATTTTAGGGTTGATAAAAAATGGTACCTAAGTAAGTAGAGCCTTCGTTTAGAAAATAAACGAAAGTGCTTTGATGGACTAAACCAATTTCAACTATAACAACCGTCAGTAATCTAGTTACCCATTGGCACATGTTAAAATGGAGGATTTATTTTTAACTGTTTCACTTCTAACATTTAGCCGATAATCTAGACAAACATTTTTATGGTTTAAGCTTCTAATAAGGTTAAATGTACATATAAACCTGATCCGCCTTTATAAAGGGATAATTAATTCCTAAACAGGTCTTTGAAAGTTTCTCCTTCGGATGTGTTTATTGCGAAGTTGGTCTAGATACCCTTCTTCATTATAGTTTACAGAGTTATAGAGCAAAAAGATATTGGATTAATAAGAAATTTGACGAATTTACGTTGTATAGTATATTCACTGCAAGACTGAACTTTGACATTTATAAACCAACAGATGACATCCATCAGGGTGATGTTTATACATCAAGGTTTTGTCAGGTTTTGTCTGGAATAATTATAAAAATGATGCTATGACAAAGAACGAAATTGACTTAATAATCTGCAACAAAAAGAACATCGCATATTACGTCACTGTACTAAACAAATTCTCCGTTGAAAGTGATTAGCGACTAGTCAGAGCAAAGGTTAATATAAACATGAAAGGGGAGAGAGAAAAGGTTATAAGAAACAATAATAGTAGAAAATCGACAGGCATTACAGACAAAACAGCTTACAAATAACATCAGGCCTGAGAAAGCAAGGAAAAGACAGAAGAGAAAAAATTAGCCAAACTACAAAGAACCTCACGAATCTAGGAAGAGAATTGTGCAGAACAAACTAAATAAAGACATTTCGAAAGCAATCAGGAATGATATCAGAAAATATAACACAACATAATATTTATATATAACTCAAGTAATTGGGGTAATACAAGATAATAAACGCATGAAAGTACTACGACAAAAACTGGCTGGGGGCAGAGAGAATATTTGTTAATTTAATGATCGAAACGGAATGGTTAGAACAAACAAGAACGAAATTCTAAAAATTGCTTAGGATTTCTACGCAGATTTTTACAAACGATATGAGGAACTTCTTGATTTAAGTCATATACCAAAAATCGAAAACATCGATTCTGAGGACATATCAGTGAACGAAATAATAGCAGCACTCTCTGAAATGAAAAACAATAAGACGACATAGTCATTGAGGCCATTAAGGAAGGAGGAACGGCATTAACATATATGCGCCATACAAAAACTATTTTACGCATGCTTGATCAGGGGTACAAATCCCGCCCTGTGGCACAATGCTACAGTGGCGGCTCGTAATCTCCGAAATAATTCAATCACACTACTTGTATTCCGTCCCACAAAGGAAAATATTTAAATTGTATTTTCTTAATAATGCCGAGAATAATACTGATCCATATAATTCCACCTGGAAAAAGACTTTCTCAACAAAACACTGTGTGCTGAATAAAATTAATTTAATAAATTTATTTAATTAATTAATTAATTAAAAGTTATTATTATTATTATTATTATTATTATTATTATTATTATTATTATTATTATTATTATTATTATTATTATTATTATTATTATTATTATTATTATTATTATTATTATTATTATTATTATTATCATTATTATTATTATTATTATTATTATTATTATTATTATTATTATTATTATGAATATTAATATTATTTAACACAAACATCATACATCTATATCAAACCGAAATTTTAGGTACATCTGTGATTAACTCGATTCAATGGCGAGCCGCCACTGCAATGCTGTTGTTACCATGGTGCGTCGCTAATCTGTACCAACCCATTAGCCTGCTCTTTCACGTATATAAACTTTTCATTAGAATCATAACCAAGCGACTTATGAATAAATTAGACACCTATCAACCCCACGAGCAAGCGGGTTTTCGCTCCGGATATGGAACGAATGATCAATAGTCATTAAATCACTGGTCGAAAAGTGTGTGGAATACAACTAGTATGCGTAGACCGCCTAATCGCCCCCCGAGGGGGCTCTATAAAGTCGGTAATATCATCATTGTCATGCACTGAAAGGGAGCTCCATAATGTCGGTTATATCATCATTGTCATGCCCTGAAAGTTTCGTGTCTCTAGAGCATGTGTTAAGGAAGATATCACACTCCTTCGGACTGATGATGCAGAATAGACCGCCCTTCATAACCGTGTCGCTACACACATACAAACACCACACGTAGAAACTATTTTTGCCATCAAAACACTTTTCGGACATCTTGTATACATACATACAAACATAAACACATACTAATACAAATGTATTCGATTTGCGTGAAATCCGACCTAATAAAGTTTATCTAAGTAATAATAGGAGAATTTGCCCATACCAAGACTTTTCGGACACCCTGTATACATTCAAACTAACACCCACACGTTTAAATAGGAATATAGTCGATTTACTTAAAAGCCGAATTAAGTAGGTTTATCTCGATACTAGTAGAAGTATTTGCCCATACCAATACTTTTCGGACACCCTGTATACATACATACAAACATAAACACATATTAATAAAAATATATTGGATTTGCGTGAAATCCGACCTAATAAAGTTTATCTAAGT
The DNA here is from genome assembly GCA_963971165.1 of Philopedon plagiatum. Classification (NCBI taxonomy): domain Eukaryota; kingdom Metazoa; phylum Arthropoda; class Insecta; order Coleoptera; family Curculionidae; genus Philopedon; species Philopedon plagiatum. The sequence goes on along the minus strand of OZ020190.1, from coordinate 44,296,092 downwards.
AATAATAGGAGTATTTGCCCATACCAAGACTTTTTGGACACCCTGTATACATTCAAACTAACACCCATACGTTTAAATATGCATATAGTCGATTTACTTAAAATCCGACTTAAGTAGGTTATCTCGGTACTAGTAGAAGTATTTGCTCATATTTGCTCATACCAAGACTTTTCGGGCACCCTGTAGACATGCATACAAACATAAACACATATTAATACAAATATATTCGATTTGCGTGAAATCCGACCTAATAAAGTTTATCTAAGTAATAATAGGAGTATTTGCCCATTCCAAAACTTTTTGGACACCCTGTATACATTCACACTAACACTAACACGTTTAAATAGGAATATAGTCGATGTACTTAAAATCTTAATTAGTTAAGTTTATCTTGGTACGAGTAGAAGTATTTGCCCATACTAAGACTTTTAGGACACCCTGTATACAAACATATAAATCCGTACACATATAAATGCAAATATATACCTACGATTTGCTTTAAATCCGACAATTGAGTTACTATTTGTACAAAAGCCTAAGGTATTTGCCCATTCAAAGACTTTTCGGACACCCTGTATACATATATAAAAACACAACAGAACACGACACATAGTAATTAAAATATTTTCGATTTTCTTGAAAACCGGCTCAATTCATTTTATCTTCGTACTAATGGCAAAGATATTTCCGCATACAAAGACTTTTTGGACACCCTGTAGACATATATACAATCATGCACATGCCGCAAGGTATAAAATGTATTTTCGAATCGTTCTGGTTACTTTAAAACGATCCGAATCAAGTCATTTCCCTAAAATTAAATTATAATTGTTCAATAATACTTAATATATTGCCCCAAAGGTATACACGCTCATGGTTAGAAAATTAAATGCATATTTCTAGATTTTTTCGATGCCACTGAGCGCAATATTAGAATGATGTCTTGTAGCGTCATCGGAAAGTCGATAAAATTGGTTTTTAAAGTCAAATTTATCAAATGAACTGTCTTTCTACCGAAAGTATAAGGTCCCTAAATCCCTTGCCCGGTAAATTTGAAGCCGAAGTTGGTCCAGAGTCGTTCCTATTTCGCATCAAAATGCTGACGTTTTAGCCCAATTGGGACATTTCATACATTATAATAATTAAATTAATACATTTTCCCGTATAGAAATTGATATTTATAATGCAATGTAGGGTCAACAAAAATTTCAAAAAAATGATATTTAATGCCCATCTCGTGCTATGAAATGGTCAGGAATAGATAAAAAAAACGTCCATTCTATCAATTCCATGTATATTCCAAGCCGAAACTGGCTCAGGATCTTTAAAATATCGCTAGGAAAACTGGATATTTTGACAGCTCATATTTAACTTCGATCTAAAGCGTCACCAGTTCAATTGTTTTTTTTTTTCATGGCATGGTTTAACATTCGCAGTTTTTAAAATTTTTCCTATTTATTTATAACTTTAACGCAAAAATATGGAGTTTTAATTAGTTAGCAGTGTTCTCAGATGATGACGGAAGAAAACTAGTACGGATAGACCGCCTAATCGCCCCCTGAGGGGGCTCTATAAGGTCGGTAATATCATCATTGTCATGCCCTGAAAATTTCGTGTTTCTAGGCCAAGTATTAAGGAAGATATCACACTCCTTCGGACTGATGATGGAGAATAGACCGCCCTTCGTGACCCCATCGCTACATACATACAAACACCTACACGTAGAAACTATTTTTGCCAACAAAAATACTTTTCGGACACCCTGTATACATACATACAAACATAAACACATATTAATACAAATATATTTGATTTGCTTGAAATTCGACCTAATAAAGTTGATCTAAGTACTAATAGGAGTATTTGCCCATTCCAAGAATTTTTGGACACCCTGTATACATTCAATCTAACACTCACACGTTTAAATAGGAATATAGACGATTTTCTTGAAATCCGCCTTAATTACGTTTATTTTGGTCGTATTAAAATGAGTTGCAAATACTAAGACTTTTCGGACACCCTGTATACACACGTACAAGCATAAACACATAGTAATACAAATATAGACGATTTTCTTGAAATCCGCCTTAATTAAGTTTATTTAGGTCCTAATAAAAGGAGTTGCACCCTGTATACACACGTACAATCATAAACACATAGTAATACAAATATAGACGATTTTCTTGAAATCCGCCTTAATTAAGTTTATTTTGGTCCTAATAAAAGGAGTTGCAAATAATAAGACTTTTCGGACACCCTGTATACACACGCACAAGCATAAACACATAGTAATACAAATATAGACAATTTTCTTGAAATCCGCCTTAATTAAGTTTATTTTGGTCCTAATAAAAGGAGTTGCAAATAATAAGACTTTTCGGACACCCTGTATACACACGTACAAGCATAAACACATATTAATACAAATATATTCAATTTACTTGAAATTCGACCTAATAATGTTTATCTAAGTACTAATAGGAGTATTTGCCCATTCCAAACTAAGACTTTTCCAACACCCTGTATACACACATATAAATCCGTACACATAGAAATGCAAATATATACCTACGATTTGCTTTAAATCCGACCATCGAGTTACTATTTGTACGAAAGGCAAAGGTATTTGCCCATTCAAAGACTTTTCGGACACCCTGTATACATACATAAAAACACAACACAACACGACACATGGTAATTTAAATATTTTCGATTTTCTTGAAAACCGACCCTATTAATTTTATCTTCGTACTTATGACAAAGTTATTTGCGCATATAAAGACTTTTCGGACACCCTGTAGGCATATACAGAATCACCCACATGCCGAAAGGTATAAAATGTACTTTCGAATCGTTCAGGTTACTTTAAAAGGGAGTCAATTCATTTCCCTAAAATTAAATTTGGCAAAGATATTTCCCCATACAAACACTTTTTGGACATTCTGTTGTGTACCAACACATAAACAACCACACAAAGGAATGAAAAATTTACGATTTCCTTGAAATAAGACTCATTTAAGTTTTTCTTCGCTCTAATGACAAAGATATTTGCGCATACAAAGACTTTTCGGACACCCTGTAGACATATATACAATCATGCACATGCCGGAAGGTATAAAATGTATTTTAGAATCGTTCTGGTTACTTTAAAACGATCCGAATCAAGTCATTTCCCTAAAATTAAATTAAAATTATTCAATAATAATTAATATATTGCCCCAAAAGTATACACGCTCATGGTTAGAAAATAAAATGCATATTTTGGGATTTTTTCGATGCCACTGAGCTTCATATTAGAATCTTCAATGATGCTTTGTAGCGTCATAGGAAAATCGATTAAAATGGTATTTAATCGGTATAATATGAAATGAAATGTCTTTCTACCGAAAGTATAAGGTCCCTAAATGCATTGCCCGGTAAATTCGAGGCCGAAGTTGGTCCGGACTCCTTCCAATCTCGCATCAAAATGCTGACATTTTAGCCAAATTGTGACATTTCATACATTATAATTAAATGAATAAATTTCCCCGTACAGAAATTGATTTTTAAATGCCTTTGCAGGACCTCAGCAAAATTAATGAAATTGGTATTTAATGCTCAAATCGTCCAATGAAATGTACCGCTATTAAAAATATAAAGACCATTTTACCTTTGCCATGTATATTTCAAGCCGAAATCGGTTCAGGAAGCTTCCAATATCGCTACAATAACTGTTATTTTCATGACATTTTGACAGGTCATATTTTTTAATTTCGATGTAAAGAGGGTCCGTTCAATTGTTTTGTCAAGGCACGGCATTTATATATGCACTTTTTAAAATTTTTCCTGCAGCGATGCAAAAAAAGGTATTTATTTATAACTTTAACGAAAAAATATGGAGTTTTAATTAGTTAGGAGTGTTCTTAGATGATCAGGGAAGAAAATAAACCAAAAAAGAATCGTTAAATAAGAGAAATAATATATAATAATGCCTTTTAAATATGAATTTTGATGGAAAAAAACAGAAAAAATGAGTTTTTACCCCCTAAATCAGGCCCTGGATCACCCATTCGGGATTCATTTTAAAGCCTGATTATATCCCCAACGGATAGCGTTGAAAAAGTTAGAAGAAATTAGATAGGAAAAGATACAGAGTGATTCAAATGTAGAGATGTCATGACAAAAAATCGTAAAAAATCGAAATTTAATTATCGATTTCTCCTTTCCTATTAGAAATAAAAGAACTAAAAAATACGTTTCTAACGTATTTCGGCGAGCTCTTTCCGATAGGGCACATGGAATTTCGATTTGGATCCATTTTGACCCCCCAAAAAATTCAAAACCGTCAAAAATTTGCATGAAAATTCGTAATTTCCAGATTTTCCCAAATTTTTCCAATTTCCAGTCGTTTTAGGTATAGGTAAATGTATTAGAAAAAGAAAGTATTTGAGATTCTTTAGTTTTATGTTCAAATACGTTTTTCTGTCCGAAGTTTCGGTTTCGACTTATTCAGTGCCAAAGTGGGGTCTACAAAGGGCATTTTTCGACATAAAAAAATTCAAATTCCCATTTTCCGAATATCGCCAATTTCAATAGGGTTCGGAACACCCCGGTCTTCTACAACCTCTGAAAATTTAAATCGATTTAGTTAAGTTTTGCGACCTGTAATCGATTTCAACGGAAATCGCTGAAATTTCGACTTTGACGTTTTATATCTCCGAAACGGAACACCCTGTATAACTGAATTTTTTACCGAAGCTAGCCGCACTATCCCTCTATTAACCCAGAAAATTTGGTTGCCCTCCCTCTAACCGTTTTCGAGAAAACAAATTGAAAAGGTGAAAATGTCGAAACGGACGACAACATACTCACGCACGTCCGCACATACATACACACATTTTTCTGACCAAGCAGGGGGTATAGAGACCGAGCCTGAAAGGCGGTCTCTAATAAACCAAAAAAGAGCTGTTATATAAGAGAAATAATACATAATAACGCCATTTAAAGATGAATTTTGATGGGAAAAATCAGAAAAAATGTGTTTTTACCCCCTAAATCCGGCCCAGGATCACCCATTCGGAATTCATTTTAAAGCCTGATTATATTCCCAAGGGATAGCGTTGAAAACGTTGGAAGAAATTGGATAGGAAAAGATACAGAGTGATTCGAATGTAGAGATGTCATGAAAAAAAATGGTTAAAAACCGAAATTTAATTATCTATTGCTCCTTTCCTATTAAGGATTAAGGAACCAAAAAATATGGAAATTACGTATTTCGGCGAGCTCTTTCCGATAAGGCGCATGAGATTTCGATTTGAATCCATTTTGACCCCCCAAAAATTCAAAACCGTTAAAGATTTGCATCAACAATTGTAATTTCCAGTTTTTCCCAAATTTTTCCAATTTCCAGTCGTTTTAGGTATAGGTAAATGTATTGCAAAAAGAAAGTATTTGAGATTCTTTAGTTTTATGTTCAAATACGTTTTTCTGTCCGAAGCTCCGGCTTCGACTTATTCAGTGCCAAAGTGGGGTCTACAAACAGCATTTTTCGACATAAAAAAATTCAAAAGAATTACTTCCCATTTTCCGAATACCGCCAGTTTCAATAGGTTTCTGAAGCTCCCGGTCCTCAACAACCCATAAAAATTTAAATCGACTTAATTAAGTTTTGCGACCTGTACCCGATTTCAACGGAAATCGCTGAAATTTCGAATTTGACGTTTTATAACTCCGAAACGGAACACCCTGTATAACTGAATTTTTTACCGAAGCTAGTGGCACTATCCCTCTATTAACCCAGAAAATTTGATTGCTTCACCCCCAACCGTTTTCGAGAAAAAAATTTGAAAAAGTGAAAATGTCGAAACGGACGACAACATACGCACGCACGCACACACACACACACAATTTTTTTCCAAGCAGGGGGTATAGAGACCGAGCCTGAAAGGCACGCGTAGAGCGCCTAATCGCCCCCCGAGGGGGCTCTATATGGTCGGTAATATCATCATTGTCATGCCCTGAAAGTTTCGTGTTTCTAGGCCGTGTATTAAGGAAGATATCACACTCCCACGGACTGATGATGCAGAATAGAGCGCCCTTCGTAACCGTGTCGCTACACACATACAAACACCACACGTAGAAACTATTTTTGCCAACAAAAAACTTTTCGGACACCCTGTATACATACATACAAACATAAACACATATTAACACAAATGTATTCGATTTGCGTGAAATCCGACCTAATAAAGTTTATCTAAGTAATAATAGGCGTATTTGCCCATACCAAGACTTTTTGGACACCCTGTATACATTGAAACTAACACCCACACGTTTAAATAGGAATATGGTCGATTTACTTAAAATCCGGATTAAGTAGGTTTATCTCGGTACTAGTACAAGGATTTGCCCATACCAAGACTTTTCGGACACCCTGTATACACACATACAAACAAACACATATTAATACAAATATATTCGATTGGCGTGAAATCCGACCTAATAAAGTTCATCTAAGTAATAATAGGAGTAATTGCCCACACCACGACATTTTGGACACCCTGTTCATTCAAACTAACACCCAAACGTTTAAATAGGAATATAGTCGATTTACTTAAAATCTGAATTAAGTAGGTTTATCTCGGTACTAGTAGAAGTATTTGCCCATACCAAGACTTTTCGGATACCCTGTATACATACATACAAACATAAACACATATTAATACAAATATATTCGATTTGTTTGTAATTCGACCTAATAAAGTTTATCTAAATAATAATAGGAGTATTTGCTCATACAAGACTTTTTGGACGCCCTGTATACATTCAAACTAACACCCACACGTTTAAATAGGAATATAGTCGGTTTACTTAAAATCCGAATTAATTAGGTTTATCTCGGTTGTAGTAGAAGTATTTGCCCATACCAAGACTTTTCGGACACCCTGTATACGTATATACAACACATATAAAAACAAATATAATCGATTTGCATGAAATCCGGTTTAATTACATTTATCCTGGTACTACTAGGAGTATTTGCTCAAACACTTATTGGACAGCCTGTATACAGACATATATTTCCGTACACATAGAAATGCAAATATATACGATTTGCTTTAAATCCGACAATTAAGTTTATAGTTGTACAAATAGCTAAGGAATTTGTCCATACAAAGACTTTTCGGACATCCTGTACTATACATACATACAAACACAATAAACACGACACGGTAATTTAAATATTTTATATTTTTATATTTTTGCGATTGAAAACCGGCTCAATTACGTTTATATTCGTACTAATTGCAAAGATGTTGGCGCATACAAAGACATTTTGGACATTCTGTATACATACCAACATATAAACAGCCACACAAAGGAATAAAAAATTTACGTTTTCCTTGAAATAAGACTCATTTAAGATTTTCTTCGTTCTAATGACAAAGATATTTGCGCATACAAAGACTTTTTGGGCATTCTGTATACATACAAACATAAACAACCACACAAAGGAATAAAAAATTTACGATTTCCTTGAAATAAGGCTCAATTATTCTTCTCCTCTTGCTAATGACAAAGATATTTGCGCATACAAATACTTTTCGGACACCCTGTAGACATATGTACATAATGTACAACCATTCACATGCCCGAATGGTATAAAATGTGTTTTCGAATCGTTCTGGTTACATTAAAACGATCCGAATCAAGTCATTTCCCTAAAATTAAATTAAAATGATTCAATAATAATTAATATATTGTCCCATACACGCTTATGGTTAGAAAATAAAATGCATATTTCTGGATTTTTTCGAAGCCACTGAGCTCCATATTAGAATCTTCAATGATGCTTTGTAGCGTCATAGGAAAATCGATTAAAATGGTATTTAATCGGTATATTATGAAATGAAATGTCTTTCTACTGAAAGTATAAGGATAGCGTTGAAAACGTTGGAAGAAATTGGATAGGAAAAGATACAGAGTGATTCGAATGTAGAGATGTCATAAAAAAAATGGTTAAAAACCGAAATTTAATTATCAATTGCTCCTTTCCTATTAAGGATTAAGGAACCAAAAAATATGGAAACCACGTATTTCGGTGAGCTCTTTCCGATAAGGCACATGAGATTTCGATTTGAATCCATTTTGACACCCCAAAAATTCAAAACCGTCAAACATTTGCATGAAAATTCGTAATTTCCAGTTTTTCCCAAATTTTTCCAATTTCCAGTCGTTTTAGGTATAGGTAAATGTATTGCAAAAAGACAGTATTTAAGATTCTTTAGTTTTATGTTCAAATACGATTTTCTGTCCGAAGTTCCGGTTTCGACTTATTCAGTGCCAAAGTGGGGTCTACAAAGGGCATTTTTCGACATAAAAAAATTCAAAAGAATTACTTCCCATTTTCCGAATACCGCCAGTTTCAATAGGGTTCGGAACACCCCGCTCTTCTACAACCTCTGAAAATTTAAATCGATTTAATTCACTTTTGCGACCTGTTTCCGATTTCAACGGAAATCGCTGAAATTTCGACTTTGACGTTTAATAACTCTGAAAAGGAACACCCTGTATAACTGAATTTTTTACCGAAGCTAGCCGCACTATCCCTCTATTAACCCAGAAAATTTGGTTGCCCCCTCTAACCGTTTTCGAGAAAAAAAATTGAAGAGGTGAAAATGTCGAAACGGACGACAACATACGCACGCACGCACGCACGCACGCACGCACGCACGCACATACATACACACATTTTTCTGACCAACGGCTCGGTATATAGACTAGTACGGGTAGACCGCCTAATCGCCCCCCGAGGGGGCTCTATAAGGTCGGTAATATCATCATTGTCATGCCCTGAAAATTTCGTGTTTCTATGCCATGTATCAAGGAAGATATCACACTCCTTCGGACTGATGATGGAGAATAGACCGCCCTTCGTGACCCCATCGCTACATACATACAAACACCTACACGTAGAAACTATTTTTGCCAACAAAAATACTTTTCGGACACCCTGTATACATACATACAAACATAAACACATATTAATACAAATATATTTGATTTGCTTGAAATTCGACCTAATAAAGTTTATCTAAGTACTAATAGGAGTATTTGCCCATTCCAAGAATTTTTGGACACCCTGTATACATTCAATCTAACACTCACACGTTTAAATAGGAATATAGACGATTTTCTTGAAATCCGCCTTAATTACGTTTATTGAGGTCGTATTAAAATGAGTTGCAAATACTAAGACTTTTCGGACACCCTGTATACACACGTACAAGCATAAACCCATAGTAATACAAATATAGACGATTTTCTTGAAATCCGCCTTAATTAAGTTTATTTAGGTCCTAATAAAAGGAGTTGCACCCTGTATACACACGTACAATCATAGTAGATAGTAGATAGTAATACAAATATAGACGATTTTCTTGAAATCCGCCTTAATTAAGTTTATTTTGGTCCTAATAAAAGGAGTTGCAAATAATAAGACTTTTCGGACACCCTGTATACACACGCACAAGCATGAACACATAGTAATACAAATATAGACAATTTTCTTGAAATCCGCCTTAATTAAATTTATTTTGGTCCTAATAAAAGGAGTTGCAAATAATAAGACTTTTCGGACACCCTGTATACACACGTACAAGCATAAACATATATTAATACAAATATATTCGATTTACTTCAAATTCGACCTAATAATGCTAAGTACTAATAGGAGTATTTGCCCATTCCAAGAATTTTTGGACACCCTGTATACATTCAATCTAACACTCACACGTTTAAATAGGAATATAGACGATTTTCTTGAAATCCGCCTTAATTACGTTTATTTTGGTCGTATTAAAATGAGTTGCAAATACTAAGACTTTTCGGACACCCTGTATACACACGTACAAGCATAAACACATAGTAATACAAATATAGACCATTTTCTTGAAATCCGCCTTAGTTAAGTTTATTTAGGTCCTAATAAAAGGAGTTGCACCCTGTATACACACGTACAATCATAAACACATAGTAATACAAATATAGACGATTTTCTTGAAATCCGCCTTAATTAAGTTTATTTTGGTCCTAATAAAAGGAGTTGCAAATAATAAGACTTTTCGGACACCCTGTATACACACGCACAAGCATAAACACATAGTAATACAAATATAGACAATTTTCTTGAAATCCGCCTTAATTAAGTTTATTTTGGTCCTAATAAAAGGAGTTGCAAATAATAAGACTTTTCGGACACCCTGTATACACACGTACAAGCATAAACACATATTAATACAAATATATTCGATTTACTTGAAATTCGACCTAATAATGCTAAGTACTAATAGGAGTATTTGCCCATTCCAAACTAAGACTTTTCCAACACCCTGTATACAAACATATAAATCCGTACACATAGAAATGCAAATATATACCTACGATTTGCTTTAAATCCGACCATCGAGTTACTATTTGTACGAAAGGCAAAGGTATTTGCCCATTCAAAGACTTTTCGGACACCCTGTGTACATAAAAACACAACACAACACGACACATGGTAATTTAAATATTTTCGATTTTCTTGAAAACCGACCCTATTAATTTTATCTTCGTACTTATGACAAAGTTATTTGCGCATATAAAGACTTTTCGGACACCCTGTAGGCATATACAGAATCACCCACATGCCGAAAGGTATAAAATGTACTTTCGAATCGTTCAGGTTACTTTAAAAGGGAGTCAATTCATTTCCCTAAAATTAAATTTGGCAAAGATATTTCCCCATACAAAGACTTTTTGGACATTCTTTTGTGTACCAACATATAAACAACCACACAAAGGAATGAAAAATTTACGATTTCCTTGAAATAAGACTCATTTAAGTTTTTCTTCGCTCTAATGACAAAGATATTTGCGCATACAAAGACTTTTCGGACACCCTGTAGACATATATACAATCATGCACATGCCGGAAGGTATAAAATGTATTTTAGAATCGTTCTGGTTACTTTAAAACGATCCGAATCAAGTCATTTCCCTAAAATTAAATTAAAATTATTCAATAATAATTAATATATTGCCCCAAAAGTATACACGCTCATGGATAGAAAATAAAATGCATATTTTGGGATTTTTTCGATGCCACTGAGCTTCATATTAGAATCTTCAATGATGCTTTGTAGCGTCATAGGAAAATCGATTAAAATGGTATTTAATCGGTATAATATGAAATGAAATGTCTTTCTACCGAAAGTATAAGGTCCCTAAATGCATTGCCCGGTAAATTCGAGGCCGAAGTTGGTCCGGCCTCCTTCCAATCTCGCATCAAAATGCTGACATTTTAGCCAAATTGTGACATTTCATACATTATAATTAAATGAATAAATTTCCACGTATAGAAATTGATTTTTAAATGCCTTTGCAGGACCTCAGCAAAATTAATGAAATTGGTATTTAATGCTCAAATCGTCCAATGAAATGTACCGCTATTAAAAATATAAAGTCCATTTTACCTTTGCCATGTATATTTCAAGCCGAAATCGGTTCAGGAAGCTTCCAATATCGCTACAAAAACTGTTATTTTCATGACATTTTGACAGGTCATATTTTAATTTCGATGTAAAGAGGGTCCGTTCAATTGTTTTGTCAAGGCACGGCTTTTATATATGCACTTTTTAAAATTTTTCCTGCAGCGATGCAAAAAAAGGTATTTATTTATAACTTTAACGAAAAAATATGGAGTTTTAATTAGTTAGGAGTGTTCTTAGATGATCAGGGAAGAAAATAAACCAAAAAAGAATCGTTAAATAAGAGAAATAATATATAATAATGCCTTTTAAATATGAATTTTGATGGAAAAAAACAGAAAAAATGAGTTTTTACCCCCTAAATCAGGCCCTGGATCACCCATTCGGGATTCATTTTAAAGCCTGATTATATCCCCAACGGATAGCGTTGAAAAAGTTAGAAGAAATTAGATAGGAAAAGATACAGAGTGATTCAAATGTAGAGATGTCATGAAAAAAAATCGTAAAAAATCGAAATTTAATTATCGATTTCTCCTTTCCTATTAGAAATAAAAGAACTAAAAAATACGTTTCTAACGTATTTCGGCGAGCTCTTTCCGATAGGGCACATGGAATTTCGATTTCGATCCATTTTGACCCCCCAAAAAATTCAAAACCGTCAAAAATTTGCATGAAAATTCGTAATTTCCACTTTTTCCCAAATTTTTTCAATTTCCAGTCGTTTTAGGTATAGGTAAATGTATTGCAAAAAGAAAGTATTTGAGATTCTTTAGTTTTAAGTTCAAATACGTTTTTCTGTCCGATGTTCCGGTTTCGACTTATGCGGTGCCAAATTGGGGTCTACAAAGGGCATTGTTCGACATATAAAAATTCAAAAAAATTACTTCCCATTTTCCGAATACCGCCAGTTTCAATAGGGTTCGGAACACCCCGGTCCTCCACAACCTCCAAAAATTTAAATCGATTTAATTCACTTTTGCGACCTGTAATCGATGTCAACGGAAATCGCTGAAATTTCGACTTTGGCGTTTAATAACTCCGAAACGGAACACCCGGTATAACTGAATTTTTTACCGAAGCTAGTCGCACTATCCCTCTATTAACCCAGAAAATTTGGTTGCTGCCCCTCTAACCATTTTCGAGAAAAAAAATTTAAAAGGTGAAAATGTCGAAACGGACGACAACATACGCACATACGTCCGCACATACATACATGCACACATTTTTATGACCAAGCAGGGGGTATATAGACCGCTTTCGCGGTCTATAACAAGTACCTTGTTCTTAAAAAGCATATTTAAAAAAAGATTTTTACTGAAAAAAAAACTCTTAAAAATAAAAGAAAAAGATATTCCTCGGATAGATTAAGCTGCAGCTGAAAAAATATATTGGAGGTGAAGCACGAAGCTATTATTATGAGAAAAGATCTGAAAAAGAAAAATTCTTTGAATGAAAAAGAAAATTTGACATTAAATGTCAAAAAAGGTAATTCAATAATTTTGTCACCTGAACTGCCAGAACTAAAAGGTTTTGAAAGAAAAAGTCAAAATACAAGAACAGGTGATAAAACTATAAATGAAAATAGTGATAATGAATATTTGGAAGAAAAATACCCGACAGACTTTAGAATGGACGCAATATTAAAAACATTTGAAATATGTAGTCAAGATAAAAGAGAAGCAAAATCTTCAAAACACAGAAATTCATTGGAAATTCAGTATATTTCAGAAAAAGAATTAAATAAGTTTATAGTCGAAATAAAACAATCAATGGATTATCTAAACTATCAGTTTGAAATTATAAGAGAAGAAAATAAAGAATTACGTGAAATGGTTAAAAAATTAAACGTTATAAAACAAGAAAATATGGATTTAAAAAAAAACATAAATGAGCTCCAGGTAAAAGTAAATCAAATGGAACAAGAAAAGAAAAATAAAAACATTGTCATATCAGGTATAAATTTTTCAGAAAAGGAGGACCTTAATAAAATAACCTACAACTTGTTTAAATCTATTAATTTTTGTCCAAAAGAAGATGATATTGAATCTATTATGAGGATTAAATCAAAAACAAACAACCACCAAGTCTTAATTGAATTAAAAAATAAAAAAGTTAAAAATATTATCATGGAGGAGATTGGAATAAATAACAAAAAATCACCAATATATTTTAACGAAGACCTAACAAAAGAATATCTACAACTTTTAAAAAAAGCAAGAGATAAGAAAAAAGAACTAAATTTTAGATACGTATGGACTAAGGATGGAACTATCTTCATGAGAAGACTGAATAATTCAAAGATAAAAGTTATATATTCTGAAAAAGACCTTACTACAGAAAATTTATCTGGTGAATAACTTTAAATAGTATTTTATTTTTAGTTCTTAGATATACCTATATTGTACCTTTCATGATTTTAAAAATGATTTATATTAACATACGTAGTATACGGAATAATCAATGAATGAATGAATGAAAATATTGATATAATGTTTGTCACAGAAACTTGGTTAAATAGTAATGAAACTGAAAATTATTTTTTTAGAAATTTTTCTATGATTCATAACTGTAGAAATAATAGAGGTGGGGGTATTGCTATTTACATAAAAAATAACATAAATTATACTACCAACATAATTAAAAGATTTGAAAATAATCAAATCTTAATTATAAAACTTATGAATTGAAAGTTAAATTTAGGTGTAGTATACAGACCTCCATAAAGTAATATTAAGAATTTCATTAATTTTTTTGATTCTATTTTACATTCATACAGTAGTCTTTTTATTGTGGGTGATGTCAATATAAATATTTTAAACGATGATTCTGTTACAAAAAATTATAAACAAATGTTACAAAGTAATGGTTTTAAAATTTTAAATGACCTTAATCAGCCTACTAGAATGAATTTTCAAATAAACTGTGGTACTTTAATAGACCATATTATAAGTGACAACATAGAAAATGTGAATACCCAGTTAAAAGATTACTTTTTTACAGATCATAAGATTATTTTCATGGAAATTGATAGCTCTATTTTAAAATCCAACAAAACGGTTAATCAAAAATATGAAACTTTATCGATTAACTTCGATAATATTATAAACAATCTTTTAAATCATTTGGATTCTACTAATATTGAACAATTAACCTTTAGCAATCTTTCCAAAATGATAAACTATGAAATTTCAAAAAATACTGTAACTAAAAAAATGAAATATTGTTTCAATCTTAAAGAAGGTTGGTTTACAAAAGAATTATCTGATTTGATTTCGGAAAGAGATAAATTATATAAGTTATTTAAAAAATTCCCTAATAATAATCTTATTAAAAAAAAATTTTTAGAACAAAAAAAAAAGAGTTAGAAGAACAATACATTTCAATAAAAAAAAATTTTATGAAAACAAATTTAAAAATACGGAAGGAGACATTAAAAAAACGTGGCAAATTTTAAAAAATATATGTAATAAAAAAACCGAAAACAAATCATTTATCTTGGAGAATAGTAAAGGAGAAAAAATATTAAACGTTCAGGATCAGGCAAATATGTTCAATAATCATTTTACAAAAATTGCAGATAAAATAGTGAAAAAATATAATATTAAAAAAAACAATTGTGTGCAAATTACTGTACCTCAGAATGAAGACTGCTGTATGTACATTAAAAAAACCAATGACAAGGAAATTGTTGAAATTATTAATAATCTTAAATCAAATTCTGCACCTGGAATTGATGGAATTAAACCTAAACATATAAAAAAATTAAAAAACGTTCCAGCCACTTTTTTATCTTTTCTGATAAACAAATACATTGATTTGGGTTATTTTCCTGATGAACTTAAGGTAGCAAGAATAACCCTTGTTTTTAAATGTGAAGACAAAAAAATGTTAGCAACTATAGACCTATATCTGTCTTGTCTGTATTTGGTAAAATTTTTGAAAATGTTCTGTACAAAAGATTATTAGTTTTTTTAAAAGAAATAAATTACATCTCTGAATTTCAGTATGGATTTTTAAAAAGAAGAAAAATTACCTGTACAAGAAAATTTAAGAGAGAAGTTAAGCAAATACTTATTAACAAAGCCTATTACTCAATTTCAGAATTTTTTGATGAATCTTTTTAATATTTTTATCGTGGCTTTTAATTTACTATTAATTATTATACATATTTTTTAAAATTAATTGGTGGTTTAGTTGTAAAAGCGAAAGATAGTTTTAGGCTCCTACAAGTGAATTTTATAATGTGCGCTTATTGGTGTATACTTATGTAGAGTGTCCATGTAATGACTTTTTTTTATAATTTTAAGCATGCTTTGTCAATAAGATTTTCTTTGGACAATAAAGCTTTATTGATTTGATTTTGATTTTGATTTGAAATCGCAATAACAGAACTTTTTGAATTTTTATATACTGAAATTGATAAAAAGAATAAAATAACAGGGCTGTTTCTAGATTTTAGAAAAGCTTTTGATATTGTAAATCATAAGATTTTACTAGATAAAATGTTTAAAATTGGTATTCGAAATAAATCATTTCATATTTTTCAAAATTATTTAACAAATCGATATCAATTTACTGTAATAAATGGAATTCAAAGCACAAAAAATCTGATTGAATGTGGAGTACCACAAGGCAGCGTATTGGGCCCTTTGCTTTTCTTAATATATATCAATGACATCTTTAATGTTAATTTATCAGGTAAAATGTTACTTTATGCTGATGATGTTGCATTATTTTACAGTGGTAGTGAAAATGAAGTAATTTTAAACATGTCAAATGACATAAGCAAAATTGAAATATGGTGTGAAAATAATATCTTTTACTTAAATGAGGATAAATGTCAATATATGGAAATTGGTAAAAAATTCATGAAATCTAACATTCTAAAAATTAATAATAAAATCATTAAAAAAGTTGAGAATTTTAAATATTTAGGATTATTTATAGACAGTAAATTAAATTTTAAAGACCACATAAACAATATAATATTTAAAATTAATAGACTAACTGGTATGTTCAAAAGGTTTTCACAATATTTAAATTTAAATACTAAAAATTTGCTTTATTTTGGCTACATACAGTCAAATTTAATATATTTATCATCAGTATGGGGCCAGACCTATAAAAACAATATAGAGAGGTTACAGATATGTCAAAATAAGGCAATTAAAGTACTATTTAACTATCCCTATTTAACAAGTACAATTTACCTGTATAATATTATTAAATGTATGAATATAAGTGAAGTAATTTTTTACCAACAAATGAAACTCATTCATAAAATTTCAAAAAAACAATTGGAAAGTAACCTAATATTATTGATAAGAAATAATATACATAATCATAATACTCGAAGTAGTGATAATTTTTGTTTTAGTAAAACCAAAACTTCAAAAGCAAAGAACGCTTTGGGTCATAATGCTTTAATTTTTTATAATAATTTACCAATTACTCTAAAATCAATAAACAATCTAAAAAAATTTAATATAGAACTTAAAAAATATATTTATAATAATCGCATTGTATAAGGGGTGATTCGGTTTCAAGAAAAGGAAAATATTGTCTTTTTATAGTAGTTTTTTATATGAACCATATATAAAATCTTTGTATTTTCTTTTGGTTCTGAAATAAAGATATTTGAACTTAAGTTAATTATAGGCGATTTTATATAAATTCTATTGGCAATATACTTTGCCTCCTGCTCATATAACAAATTTTAAAGTATGTGACTTAAAATAATCATCTAAATAAAGTGATAAATTATTTTAAAATAATAGATATTGGTAAATTGCCTGCCAATTGCGTTCTATGCATTTATTTACGTGAAAAGAAAATGTAAATAATTTTATAAAATAAAACTCTGCCGAATAATTAAGATAATAATTTTTATTTCGAGGGATGTTCGTATTAAAATTTACGGTTTACCCAAAGTCCACTGATTTCGAAATAATTACGTTTAAATTTGAATAACAATTTTATTAG
Organism: Philopedon plagiatum; assembly: GCA_963971165.1. Classification (NCBI taxonomy): domain Eukaryota; kingdom Metazoa; phylum Arthropoda; class Insecta; order Coleoptera; family Curculionidae; genus Philopedon; species Philopedon plagiatum. The sequence continues at coordinate 44,278,600 of OZ020190.1, read as the reverse complement.
ATGTTAAATTTAATAGTTAAAATTAAATTCAAATTATTTAATTAAATTCTCGAAATGCCACCCATGGGCTTCTTGACTATAGGCAAGTCTATTTACTTCGTCTCCATGCTACAAACAATTTTATAGGTATTGGGTACGCTACATCAGATATGTTCAGATTTGTCTATAGAATTCAAGGATGCAGTAAAAAATTGGGACATTCCATTAAAAAAAATTATTAATGATGTCAAAGCTCTTGACATGGGTCACCCTGTATAAATAAATTTAATGTCAAAAAATGCACAATTTATAATAAAAGATTACGTGTCCGAGCGTTTTTCCAAAAATCGTTTCCTTGAGTTTTGATCGAATTTATGCAATCCATTTGCCGCTCACTGTATATACTTACCTACAGAGTCTTCCGAAAATATGTTATAAATAAGAATTTTGTTTGTTCCTATAATTTGTCAAATATTTTTTGCGGGGAATAAGATCTGTGTGTTTGTGACGGAAACATGTTTTTAGGGGAGTCTTTTTTTTGGTTTTTTACACTTCAAATAGTAAAATTATTAAAACTTATGGTATTTTTGTATTCTTTGATTTTCCACATTTGAAAAATCTTAAAATGACAAAAATTACTGTAAAGAAGACAAGAATATCTAAATTTATGAAATTAGGTAAAACAACAAATTATTTTTTAAGAAAATAGCCTTTTTTCAGTCTCTTTGTCGTATTTTCTCGATTAAAGTCTGTTGATTCGTTACCGTGGAGATTTTTAACGATTTTATTGTTTGTCACAGTAAACTTTTTTATTGAAGCGGGTTTGTAAAAGCATTAAACACATTTGACATTCATGACATGACACAATTCATGCTTTAAATTACCTTCATAATCACTTTCGTTAAAATGTCTAATTGTCTAGAACAGATTCTAGCATTTTTTACATTAAACTTATCTTCTCGTTTGCACAGAGGCTTCCAAACACTTTGTGTTTCTTTGTCTTTGGGGGAGCTAAAAATTTTAATATCGGACACAAAGCCCTTGCATTGATTATCCACATCACAACCATACACAACAGACCTCATTTTCACTTTTAAACTCTTAAGAGTGATATAAAAACACCAAGAAATAACTTTAAAGTACAACGCGATCTTAACAAAGACATGTTTCATTTACAAAATATGGCGGAATTACTCACAGCGTGTCATATCTTCTTTTATTTGTATCATGAGATTTATTGAAGAGTAAGCCAGACGTGGGCAGCCTTTGAAAAACTTCGCAGTGTATTTAAATCAGACGGGGGGCGTATCGAAAGCACTATCTTTCGAGGAGTTAGAGGGAGGGGAGAAAAATATCCAACTATGCGAAGATAAAAATCCAAAATTGTCGACATTTTTTGCAACTTCTCTTCGAAAAAAACTGCTGACGTTTTTGTTTGTAACTAGGAAGTCATTAATTTTGCATGTTCCCCAAGAAAATTAAATTTATTCTACACTCCAAACGCAAGGGGGTATTTAAAGTCATATTTTGTCATGATTTCACTTTTCACAACCCTGGATATAGCAAATTTAATAATTGCGCACAGATCAATCATGGACGTCGGGTCACTTGAAAGCATTATTGATTTCAGGAAAACTTATTTCCCCTTTAGCCGTTCATAACAACGTGTGCTTGTAAACAATCATAATTAGGTTTGAGAATATAGATGATAAAATAAGGGTGAATGAACGGAACAATGTTTTTATGTCGTAAGGAAAGATATGTAGTTAAGTAAGTAAAATTTAAAGACAAACACGTATAATGCAAACTAGAGATACTAGCACAAGATATTCTTGTGATACTAGTTTAGGGAACACCTATAAGCACAAAGAAAGCAAGAAATCTTCTACCTTTAAGTTTAGTATCAATTATTATTAGTGGAATTATTAGCGATATAGGTGTGTATTTTAGGGGCATATGTATATATGCGACGATTGATATTGAAATTTAAATTTTAAATATTTAGAAGACAGTACTCTGCAATTTAAGAAATTATCATTTAGATTATTATGTAAAGTTCACTAAAATTAACAAGCTGTTGGTCCAGAGAATGTCGCAAGATATTTTTATCATCATAAATTATTCATCGTGTAAAAATCGATAGATTTAAAGGAAGAATTGTTGATTTTAGTTTCCAGACCCTAAACCAATAAAATATCAAATTGATTTAATTTTGGTAATTAGAGACTTAAAATACCAAAAATATAGGCACAAGCCTATAATTTTTGCGCATCTTTTGTAATCATATCTAAGGGGAAATTTTAAGCAAAGGAACACTTCTCATTATACAAGTACCTTAAGCCAGTGGTTGACAAATTGTGGTTCGCGGATGCCTTTCGGTCCTCTTGGGGTCCGCGGCTGTTTTTCCAAGAGGCAAACCAATAGATACTAGTTTGTAGAATATCTGTAAGCACAAAGAGAGCAAGAAATCTTCTACTGTTAAGTTTAATATCAATTTTTTCATTAATTCAGATCCCTTAATAGTTCATGCTGTCACGTGTTTATGTTTAGATTAGGGCACCTGTCTTTAAATTTTCCTCTTGAGTGTTGTAAATTTTGAAATTTTGTGCAGAATTTGTAAAATGGAAGACCTTTAAATAATCTGAAAAAATATTTTTGTAAAAAATGTTTAACAACTTCGTTTTCCATTCATATTGTCTGAAATAGTTCTGTTTGGTGCAACCTGTTATTTTCTTAATCGTGGAAGGGTGTCCAGCGCAAGTAACCCTTCAATGTCTTTGTGTAACGCGCCTGTCAAAGGTAAAATATTGCGTGGGTTAGTAAATTCGGTATACATAACATGTAGAACTGAAATAATTTTACTAGAACTATATATAGCATAATTTGGAAATTATTAATGATATAGTGTGTATTTTTGAGGCTTATATATATACATATATATATATATATATATATATATATATATATATATATATATATATATATATATATATATATATATATAATAAATGTAAATGCGGAGATTTACTTCTTCGCTAGTGCAGCGAAAAGGCCGTGAATGAAAAAATAAAAATAATGATTACTATCTTTGATTCTGGTCTGGGTGACCTCCTGCTATCGATTTCTGGGCCCTTACCCATCAGCGGGCAGGCTTACACCCAGGGTGGCTGAAGAACAGACCACGATTTGACCAGAATCAAAGAGAGTCCTTATATCCAAAATGTTCGGAAAGGATGGGTAAGATGTAGTGGCTCGCGCCAACTAGTTCACCCAGTGTTGCTCCAAAAATGTTTGGCTGCTAACACAATAATACTCGAAAGTATGTCGAATGTCGATTTTCTCGACGTCGGCGGTACAAATGCACCATTGTACAACAATAGTAGAAAAATGGAAGATTTCTTGGCCTATAGGTAATATAATAAATGTAAATGCGAAGATTTACTTCTTCGCTAGTGCAGCGAAAAGGCCGTGAATGAAAAATAAAAATAATGATTATTAATTAATCATTATTTTTATTTTTCATTCACGTATTATTGTGTTAGCAGCCAAACATTTTTGGAGCAACACTGGGTGAACTAGTTGGCGCGAGCCACTACATCTTACCCATCCTTTCCGAACATTTTGGATATAAGGACTCTCTTTGATTCTGGTCAAATCGTGGTCTGTTCTTCAGCCACCCTGGGTGTAAGCCTGCCCGCTGATGGGTAAGGGCCCAGAAATCGATAGCAGGAGGTCACCCAGACCAGAATCAAAGATAGTCCTCATTATTTTTATTTTTCATTCACGGCCTTTTCGCTGCACTAGCGAAGAAGTAAATCTTCGCATTTACATTTATTATATTACCTATAGGCCAAGAAATCTTCCATTTTTCTACTATTGTTGTACAATGGTGCATTTGTACCGTCGACGTCGAGAAAATCGACATTCGACATACTTTCGAGTATTATTGTGTTAGTAGCCAAACATTTTTGGAGCAACACTGGGTGAACTAGTTGGCGCGAGCCACTACATCTTACCCATCCTTTCCGAACATTTTGGATATAAGGACTCTCTTTGATTCTGGTCAAATCGTGGTCTGTTCTTCAGCCACCCTGGGTGTAAGCCTGCCCGCTGATGGGTAAGGGCCCAGAAATCGCTAGCAGGAGGTCACCCAGACCAGAATCAAAGATAGTCCTCATTATTTTTATTTTTCATTCACGGCCTTTTCGCTGCACTAGCGAAGAAGTAAATCTTCGCATTTACATTTATTATATTACCTATAGGCCAAGAAATCTTCCATTTTTCTACTATTTATATGTATATATATATATATATATATATATATATATATATATATATATATATATATATATATATATATAGTGAACTAGTAATATTGGGTTGCGCAGCAAATGAAAGAATACTCTTTAAAGTTGTTCCAAGCTTTCGCAAATATTTATTTTCATCTTCAGGGAGACTACAAAGAATTGCTAGTATTAAACATGGTTCTTATATTAACCATTGTTTTAAGTGAGCTTATAAGCAAATTTATTACTTACAACTTAGTTGAGGATGTTCATTAACGGTTTTAAAGTATTATCTAGGGAATCAGTGAAGTCCTCCAGAGTGGGATCGAAAACCAAGCGTCATGAATTACTTAATTATTCTAAATTTACATTTGTTACACAATAGCACAGACAGATTAAAATTACATGAAAGTCATTAATTAAAAAAAAAGAAGAAAATTAAAAATCAATTCTTTCTCAGTTTTTTGAAATTCATTTTAGCCATGCGCCACGAGATGACAGACTGATTTGATTGAGCGGGAAACTCACTATGGACTGTCAGAAGTCAGTTATTAGCGACATCTGTGTATTATATTAAATTATATGCGAAACATGTCAAAGTCAAAGTCAAAAATAGCTTTATTGATATAAGATTACAATCTCCTTATCAAAGCTGCTTAACCTAGTAAAATTTAAGATTAATAACAATATGAGTACATAATAGATGAAAAAAAAAACAAACAATAAAAAGTAAAAACAAACAAAACATGGAACAGAAGGGACAAAATCCCACAAAAAAACCTACAGTAAATTGTACAAAATGTTAAAAGTCACAGAATAAAATAAAATAAATATAAAAAACAAGTTAAAACTGTCATTGATTAAAATTGTCTGCAAAATACTCGGAAACTGAATAGTAGGCTTTCTTAACTAATAATTTTCTGACCTCTCTCCTAAAGTATTTTTTATTTCTCAATTTTCTAATATTTAGAGGCAAATGATTAAATGCTTTTTTACTGTCATATATAATGGATCTTTTTATTAAAGAGGAGGAGGGAATTGGTAATACTGTGACATGAGAGGCTCTTGTATTATAAACACTAGGAGAGTCAATCTCATGTCCGTACTTATCATGTACAAGACACACTGTTTCAAGGATAAATACACATGCCAGTGTCAAGATTTTCTGAGAAACAAAATGAGGTTTACAAGACTCTCTATATCTCAACTTACATAGAAATCTTATGGCACGTTTTTGTAAAAGAAAAACCGTATTAAACAACTGGTCTGAACAAGAACCCCAGAAACACACCCCATACCGCAAATGTGAGTCAATAAGCGCAAAATATACCGTCCTTGCTATAGCAGTATCCAGTTCACTTGACACAATTCTTAATGCATAACAACCCCTACAGAGCTTTTTCCTTAATTCAGAAATGTGTGATTCAAATTTTAGTTTATTGTCAATGTATAAACCTAAAAATTTGTTAGCTTGTAAATCCTGAACAATTTCTGTATTTACAAATACATTATTTATACAACATTTAAAGGATACAATATTTGTTTTAGAAATATTTAAAGTTAAATAATTCGCATCACACCATTCCTTAATTTTTATAAGATCACTATTGATCCTACTCTCCAACTGACTAGCATCACTGTCTCGCCACAGAATAGTCGTATCGTCAGCAAACATTGTAAACACACCCGTTATATTCAGATTTGAGAGATCATTCACGTAGAGCAAAAATAATAATGGTCTCAATACAGACCCTTGAGGAACACCAGAAAAGATAGCTCTCCTCCCAGACTCCTCACCATTAAAACATACAGACTGTTGCCTGCCAGACAAATACGAGGATATCCAGTCTAGAGATGCACCTCTAAAACCATAAAGTTCAAGCTTGCCCAGCAGTATCCTGTGATTCACGCAATCAAATGCTTTGGTCAAATCACAAAACACCGCCGCGGCAGCCTCACCATCATTCAGTCCAAAATAAAGCGCTTTCAGAAAGGAGAAAATGGCATCACTGGTATTCTTTGAAGTCTGAAAGCCAAATTGAGCCCCACTTAAAAGGCTAAACCTACTAATGAAGCTGACAATACGTAACTTTACAAGCTTTTCAATGACTTTTGCTAGAGTTGGAAGTAAAGATACAGGCCTATAATTTGAAGCGGATTCGCTGTCTCCTCCCTTAAATAGTGGAATCACCCTGGCCACCTTCAAGGAAGCAGGGAAGACACCAGAGTAGAAAGAATAATTTATTGCTTCAACTAGCATATGCAAAGTCCGATCTGGAAGCCTTAGAAGAATCTCCAGCGATATATCATCCCAACCAGAAGCATTCTTGTTTTTTATTTCCTTAAAAATACTTTTGATCTCGTAAATGTCAGTTGGATAAAAATAAAATGACTCAGGTACTGATACGTCCCTCAGAAAGTCCAAAGCATCTACCTTAGGGTTAATTTTGGAGGATAACCGCGATGCAACTGAACAGTAGAATAAATTGAATTGTTCAGAAGTTAAAGTCGAATCAGTAATTTGAGTAGTTTTACCGTTCAGCTCACTAACGATCCTCCAACTTTCCTTCTGTTTATTTTTAGATTGGCCAATGCGACTGGAATAGTACCTATGTTTAGCGAATTTAATTAATTTTCTATAAATACTACGATATTTGGTAAAATACAACATAAAACAGTCACTATTAATAAAATATTTCCGAAGCATATGCAAGGATCGCATATTTTGGGCTGATATTTTAAGCCCTTTGGTGAACCATGGCTCTCTATTCTTATTATTTATGTTTTTAAGAGGAAATGCTAGATTAAAATTAAAAGTTAACAGATTATGAAACTCTGCGAGTCGGTCCTCTGAAGTTAGTACACTGCTCCAATCACATTCTAAACATGCCTCTGAAAACCTCCCATAGTTTCTTTGTGTAAAAAGTCTGCCCTTTCATGATTACAGAAGTCTGTAAAATTAAGTGTGTTATTTACCTTGTTGAGATAACTTGTTGGATTTATATTGCGGTCAGGAAGTACACCCTAGCGGATGCATTTAAAAACTTATTTATGAGACATCTATGAATTTCAATTAGAATTATTTGTAATTTGATAAAAAGATTTTGTTATATGTAGGAAATGGGTAAGTATTCTTGAATTTGTTGTGAAGGAAAAAAATAATTTTTATTATACAATCAATTGTCATTATACTTGAATCTCAGAGTCGTTCAAACGATGATCCTTGTCTAAAAATAATAGATATGAATATATTTCACTTAGGTGTTTTATATCGGTTTTTTTATTTATGCAATTAGGTTCTTGTGAAATAAAGGCCATTTCAAGAAAAGATCTTTTAGAGTTATTTTTCTGTTTAGCAAGTATCTTGGTTGCATTATAATCAAAGTTATGTAGTTTATTAGCGTGTTCTGCCAGAGCACACCTCTCTGGATGCAGTCTACAATCACTCTTGTGTGCTGTGATTCTGTCGGCCAATGGTCTTGTAGTTTGGCCTATGTATATTTTTTCACAGTCTGTACACGGAATGCTGTAAACCACATCTGTTCTTCGAGTAAGAGGGACCTTGTCTTTAAGCCTGGAGTGCACCGAAGAAATTGTGAGTACTGGTTTGTTCGCGATTTTGACATTGACTACCTGATTTATTATTCTGGACAGCGCCGGAGTTATCTCTCTAATGTAGGGAAGTGATATGAATTTAGTAGTTTGCGTCACTTCAGTTATATTATTGTTATTATTTATTAGGTTATGTTCATTTAATATAGGTATGTTGATGGCAGGAGTGCTGAACAAAATTCTATTAATCAGCTTGGGCGGATATGAATTATCGATGAATAATTGAGCCAGGATATCTAAGTTTTTTTTATGTAGAGATGGATCTGAGATTTTTAGAATTCTTGATTTCATTTGTTTAACCAGATTCACTTTCATATTATGTTTATGATACGAGAAATAATTCAGGTATCGTCCTGAGCTGCAAGGTTTCCTTTACCAATCTATCACGATTTTGTTGTTGTGAGTTCGTGTGAATTTGGTATCTAGGAAAGGAACCGAGCAGGTAGGGTCTTCGGTTTCTATAGTGAACTGGATGTGTTGGTCGAAATCATTTAAGGTTTCTAGTATCTCATTAATTCCATTTTGTGGTAGTGCTACAATTATATCATCCACGTATTTTTTTAAAAAAAGGGGATTAAAGGAGAGAACAGGAAGAACTGTGTCCAGCAATTCGTCCATCACATACGTTGCAAGTATAGGAGAGACAGAAGACCCCATTGGGGTACCAAAAGTTTGTTTATAGTATTTGTTGTCAAATGAGAAATATGTGTTATCAAAAAGAAATTCAATTAATCTAAGAAAGGAGTCTCTGTCTGTATTACAGTAGTTTACTAATGCGGTACCAACACTTATTGAAGGCCCTGTGTGCAGCATCATAGTAAACATTGCTGAAAAGAGAGACAACATCGAGGCTTGCTACCACATAGCCATCAGGAAGCTGTAATTGGTTAAATTTTTCATAGACTTGGAAAGAGTCTTTAATATAATAATCATTATCGAAGTCATATGCTTTTGTGAGGATTTCAGTTATAAAAATTGCAATAAATTCCGTGGGTGCACCAATTGAAGCTACAATTGGCCTGACAGACAAGGTTGGTTTCTGGATTTTAGGTAATGAGTAAAATTTTGGAGATGTACTCTTGTAACTTGTAAGCTTTTTCTTTGTGGCCTCATCTATTTGTCCTGTATTATACAATTGTTTGATTAATTCATTGCACTTTCTTTGAATCGAAAGTGTGGGGTCTCGTGGTAAACTGATGTAAGATTCATCATTCTGGATTAATTCATTGGAGAGTTGTAAATATTATTCTTTTTCCATGATAACAGTTACATTGCCCTTGTCGGATCTAGTTAATATAATGTTAGGGTTGTCCTTAAGGAACTTTTTTGATTTATAGAGTAAGTTATGGAAAAGTGATTTGTTATGTTTGTTTGAGTTTATATAATTTGTGAGGATGTTAGTAGTTCTTGAGATGGTGACATTTTTTATTGCGGAATCATTTATAGATGAGGTAACAAAGTCAAGATCTGCCAAGATGTTCTTTATAGGTATATCATTTCCCACAACCGGCTCAACACTAAACTTAGGGCCGAGAGACAAGAACTGGAGGATATCATTAGGAATCTCTATGTTGGTAAGATTTTTTATCCATTCCGGTTTAGTCTTAAGGCGGTTGTGAAGTTCGATAGATTTTAAGTTATTTAATTTGTTAATTTTGTTTCTTCTAATTTTATGGAATAATCTATTGTAATTTCTTTGTTGTTTGCTAGAAAAGTTATTGAAGATGGCTTCATTAGTGCTTTCAATGATTGCTCGTTTGAACGATGTAAGTGAGAATTCTAGATTACTAATTAGTTTATGATTAGCAGAAATTTCAATATTAATAAGTTTATTTCCTAACCTACGATTGAAGTCCATCGCCTGTTGAGAGTCCTGCTGGAGGAGAAGTTGTTCTATTGGCCCTGTTGTTGCTGTGATGTGTTGTGGCCGTATCCCCATTCGTCTGCATTGTAGTAGAAACGATTTTCTATTATATTCCTTAGCCAATTTAATTTTGGTTTTCGCCCAATCCTTTAAATTCTTCACTGCTTCGGTCCCATATGTAGCCTTGATGGTCTGGTAAAAACCCATACCTGTGGTGTATATATAGAGGGTAGTTGTTGCTGACTAGTTAGGAAGTGAACTAGTAATATTGGGTTGCGCAGCAAATGAAAGAATACTTTTTAAAGTTGTTCCAAGCTTTCGAAAATATTTATTTTCATCTTCAGGGAGACTACAACGAATTGCTAGTATTAAACATGGTTCTTATATTAACCATTGTTTTAAGTGAGCTTATAAGCAAATTTATTACTTGCAACTTAGTTGAGGATGTTCATTAACGGTGTTAAAGTATTATCTAGGGAATCAGTGAAGTCCTCCAGAGTGGGATCGAAAACCAATATATATATATATATATATATATATATATATATATATATATATATATATATATATATATATATATATATATATATATATATATAATATAATATATATATATATATATATATATATATATATATATATATATATATATATATATATATATAAATATAAAGAAATAATGAAATATCGACAGGACTATTTATAAAAAAAGGTGAAGAAAATATTGGGGAAACTGTCTGTATGGTAGTGCTCGACACGTGTTTCGTGCTTATTAGCACTCATCAGTCGCACATAACCAAGTTATTAGATGGGAAACTTGGAAGTTGAAAAAACACAAAGAGTTCACAGACCAGGGACCTGCTAGCACATTTGCGGTTGTTTTTTGTCAGGAGACCCAGGGATTTCCGGTCTGTGAACTCTTTGTGTTTTTTCAACTTCCAAGTTTCCCATCTAATAACTTGGTTATGTGCGACTGATGAGTGCTAATAAGCACGAAACACGTGTCGAGCACTACCATACAGACAGTTTCCCCAATATTTTCTTCACCTTTTTTTATAAATAGTGCTGTCGATATTTCTTTATTTCTTTATATTGTTATATCCCTTGGGGTAGAGGTTTCACGCAGGTGCTATTGCAGCCTCCGTGGTGATGTTGGGTGTTGCCCGGAAATCCCTGGGTCTCCTGACAAAAAACAACCGCAAATGAGCTAGCAGGTCCCTGGTCTGTGAACTCTTTGTGTTTTTTCAACTTCCAAGTTTCCCATCTAATAACTTGGTTATGTGCGACTGATGAGTGCTAATAAGCACGAAACACGTGTCGAGCACTACCATACAGACAGTTTCCCCAATATTTTCTTCACCTTTATATATATATATATATATATATATATATATATATATATATATATATATATATATACGTATATAATGTCTTCGGTCTATAGGTAATATATTAAATGAAAACGCAAAGATTAACTTCTTCGCTAGTGTAGAACAGGAAGACCGTAAAATGAAAAATAGAAATAAAATAAGGACTAGTTTTTGATTTTGGTCTGGATGCCATCCTGCTATCACGATTTCTGGGCCCTTACCCTTCATCAGGTAGGCTCACACCCAGGACTTCTGACGAACACACAACATTTTTATGAGAATCAAAATGAGACCCTATATCCATCGCTTCGAATAGGATGGGAAGATATCGTGGCTCGCGGCAACTAGTTCACTCAGTGTTGCTCCAAAGATTTTCGGCTGCTAACACAAACCAATAAGTAGGGATATGCCGAATTGCTTCGACAGCACAAATGCACCATTGCCCGACAACAGTAAAATAGGAATATATTAAATGTAAACGCAAAGATTAACTTCTTCGCTAGTGCAGAACAAAAAGACCGTAAATTGAAAAATAAAATTAAAATAAGGCCTGTTTTTTGATTCTGGTCTGTCTGCCCTCCAGCTATCGCAATTTCTGGGCCCTTGCCCTTTGATCTGACAAAAATGTGGTCTGTTCTTCAGACGCCCTGGGTGTGAGCCTGATGCCTGATGAACGGTAAGGGAACAGAAATCGCGATAGCAGGAGGGCACCCAGGCCAGAATCAAAAAATAGTCCTTATTTTCTTTTTATTTTTCATTTTACGGACTTCTTGTTCTGCACTAGCGCGGAAGTTAATATTTGCGTTTACATTTAATATATTATCTATAGACTGAAGAAATTTCCCATTTTTTTACTATTATTGTCGTACAATGGTGCATTTGAACTGTCGAAGAAATTCGACATATACCCATTTATTGGTTTGTGTTAGCAACCGAAAATCTTTGTTGCAAGGGTGCACTTGTTTGCGCGAGCCACTATATCTTACCCATCCTATTCGAACAAATGGATATAGGTCTCAGTTCGATTCTGGTAAAAATGTTTTCGTCAGACGCCCTGGGTGTGAGCCTGCCTGATGAAGGGCAAGGGCCCAGAAATCGCGATAGCGTAATATTGTTAATTTTAACCCTCAGATCCTAAACCAATACCAATTATTTTAATTTTGACAATTCTAGATATATCAAAAATATGGATAGAGGAAAATTATTTTTGACCATTCTCTTTACAATCATATTTCAGGAAAACTTATTTTCCCTACAGCGGTTCAAAACAACATTAGGTTGTAAACAAATCATAATTAGGTTTGAGAATATACATGAAAAAATAAGGGTAAATACACGGAACAATCTTTTTATGTCGTAAGGATTTATGTAGCTTAGAGACAAATACGTATAAGTCAAACATTTCAACATATTTTGGTTTAGGGAACATCTGTAAGAAAAAAGAGGGCAAGGAACCTTCTACCGTTAAGTTTAATATCATAACGTTTACAGTAGCGTGCCATGCCTTTAGGGCCGGGGGGGGGGGGGGGGGATACAATGATTTGGAGGACACCAAATTACTTTTATTTTATTGGAAAGTATGTGAGCCATAGTAGACAGTGAATTTCCAGATAATTTTTTTGAAGAAATTCGGTCTCGCCGATAAAAAAATCGGTCAAGTGCAAGCTATGTTTGCACAGTTAGTGTTCCATGCCGCGCTACCCGCCGACGACGGCACCAACGCCGTTTCACATCGCGTATGCGCAGAGCTGAGTGGGCCAAATTAAAAATTTTGAAAACCATGTAGGATCAAAAGTTGTTCCTTACATCGTGAGAAATACTTTTTGCTGAAAAACTTTTTCCCTAAAACCAATGGTTCAGTAGTTATAAGGAAATAAACAATTAAATTGTTTATAACAATTGACTGCGGCATAATTTTTTAATGCTGATAATTTTCTCTTAATCTACACCTAATTCTTAATGTTCGTGATTTTTTTCAGATTTTTCTGAGTAATCCTTCTCGTGATAAGGGTGGGGGACAGCACTTTCTGTCTTTTTATACTTCACTTCTATAATTGGGCCACCACACTCTATCGCTGTGCCAAATTTCAAATTTTTACGTGGAATAGTTTCAGTACTTTTATATTGCAATAAAAGATAAAAACAATATTTTGTTTGTTTTTGTGTTATGTTAAATTCGGTGTTTATAAACAACAATTTCATTATTTTTTTCCTTATAACTGCAGAACCATTACTTTTGGGGAAAATGTTTTTGGACAAAAAGTATTTTTCAAGATGATGTAAGGAACAACTTTCGTCCTTAGACTTTTTTAAAATTTTTAATTTGGCTCAGTCTAAACGCTCCCCACTCAACTCCGCGCATACGCGATGTGATATGGCGTTGGTGCCGTCCGGCAGCGGACTGCTCGGCAGAGGGGTGGAGATCGGGCGGCCAAGGTTTGTTTAGGTTAAATGGGTGGCTGATGGCACGGAATACTAATTGTGCAAGTATAGCTTGCACCGAATTGTTTTAGTTTAATTTTAGTAACCTATGTATTTTATATTTGTTTTATTTTGTTTTTCTTTAAGAATTGCTAATTATTTTTTATAATGGTTTTGTGTTATATTTTATAAGTAAATAAATTATTTTATTACTAGAAATGTTCTTAGTTATAATAAAGAATAGAAAGTAGGCTTTTGCGCTGAGATGACCGATATTTTTCGCTTTAGAGCAAAAATTTTTAATTTTGCGCTTGCTAAATGTTGCTTTTCATGGCAACATTGGTGATAACAACAGTCACCAGATGTGTTTGACGATTGCATAACCTCAAATACTTATAGGTTTATAAAAACATAAAACCTGTTTTAAAACTAAACATGTAATTTGACTCGTATATTAATTTTCACAAAAATCTTCATGTATTTTAAAAACATCGAATCAAAATCCATCGATGTAAAAACATCGATGTTTTGGTCCAATGTATGGATGTTTTCAATATATAGACAAACATCGTGCATCCCTTATTGCATTAGCGGAGCCTAAGCTGCCGGAAACTCAGAACTTCAATACAGTAATCTGTAAAATATATATATATATATATATATATATATATATATATATATATATATATATATATATATATATATATATAATAAATGTAAATGCGAAGATTTACTTCTTCGCTAGTGCAGCGAAAGGCCGTGAATGAAAAATAAAAATAAAAATGAGGACTATCTTTGATTCTGGTCTGGGTGACCTCCTGCTATCGATTTCTGGGCCCTTACCCATCAGCGGGCAGGCTTACACCCAGGGTGGCTGAAGAACAGACCACGATTTGACCAGAATCAAAGAGAGTCCTTATATCCAAAATGTTCGGAAAGGATGGGTAAGATAATACTGGGTAATATAAGGACTCTCTTTGATTCTGGTCAAATCGTGGTCTGTTCTTCAGCCACCAGGGGTGTAAGCCTGCCCGCTGATGGGTAAGGGCCCAGAAATCGATAGCAGGAGGTCACCCAGACCAGAATCAAAGATAGTCCTCATTATTTTTATTTTTTATTCACGGCCTTTTCGCTGCACTAGCGAAGAAGTAAATCTTCGCATTTACAATTATTATATAACCTATAGGCCAAGAAATCTTCCATTTATATATATATATATATATATATATATATATATATATATATATATATATATATATATATATATATATATATATATATATATATATATATATATATATACAAGGGGGTTTTGACGTCCGAAATAATATTAGGAAAGGAAAATCTTGGCTAATCGGACAAAACCAGTAAGCTATTTCTTGAGATTTAAACTACAAAATATATGGGCAGAATACAAGTATTTTTGCTCGTTCTTTTTGTAGATAATCATTTCTAAGGGGAAGTTTTTAGCAAAGCAACATGCTTCTCATAATTTAATTACCATTATTTGTTCTCAAATTGTGATTCGCGGACCCCTTGTTGTCCTCGGTTGTTTCTTTCAAGGAGCAACAAAAAAAAATATTTTAAATACATTTTTGTCTTAACAGAGCAATATTTGTAATATATAAATATACTTAGTTTAACTTGGCAACCGCGCTATAATGGTAGTGTATCGTGTATTGATACGGCTCTCCCTCCACACAAGAATAATAACTCTTTGATTTGTGGATTTTTTTTAAAGTCTTCTGAGGAGAATTTGTCACAGGGGGTCGACGAAACATAATATGCACACATTTGCGTGATCTAGCAGTAAGTTTTCGTAAATACTTCTTCCATTCTTATTCTGTAGTAACTGTATGAAAGGTATTTTCAAGGGGACTAACTTGCTTCAGTTTTGGATAAACATAAGCCCTAGTTATAATGTGCTGGCTGAAATATCTTTGAAACGCTACTTGATTCAATTCTGCCCGACAAATCTGTGTAAACAAGGATTCTCCATATTTGTTATGCTAAAAACTAAACAGCGACACCGAATGATTGTTGCTCTAGATTTAAGAATAAAATCATTAAAAAATAAACCGGTTCGGAAAAAAAATTTGAGACAAAAACGGTTTCGGGATCTTGAAGAATAGAGCTAGCTAGTTCGATCACCTAAATCCCACCAAGGGTTGTAAGAGCTACGGTGGAAGTGAGTAATAGAAAAAAGTATTTCATTCGTCGCATTAAGAATAAAATTAAAAATCCATTTACTGCCCTATTAAAAGTTTATTTTTGGTTCACGTTTACACAATTTCTGAGGAGAATTTGTCACACGGGGTTCGACAAAACATATGCACACATTTGGGAGACCTAGCAGTGTGTTTTCGTTAATACTTTCTCATTTTGATTCTGTAATAACCGTGTGAAAGATATTTTCAAGAACAATGACTTGCTTCAGTTTTGGATAAAGATGAGCCCTAGTTATAATGAGTTGGCTGAAATAGCTTTGAAACACCAGGCGCGGCCCGTGAAAAAATTGTATATCTCTGTTGCTACTTATGGAACCCATGTCAATTTCAGGTTTTTAAATAGTGAACCTACTAGGAATGTTTTGATAAAGAAAAATAAAATATTTAGTAGTCTGCGAAAAAAAGTTAAATTTTTGAATTGACCCACCTGGGAAAAAAATTAACACGCTTAGGTATTTTATTTATTATTTTTTCTAAACAAATTTTACATCATTTTATCGGCAAATCTTAAATTTTAAGAGAAAAAAATGTATCAGTAGAAAGCCATAAGTAGTCATTTTAATTTTTTTAAACCTAAAATATAATTTAAAAAAAAACAAATGACCATAACTTTCGACTAAGACATTTTTTTTCTCTTAAAATTTAAGAATTGTCGGCATAATGATGTAAAATGTGTTTAAATAAACAATAAATAAAATACATAAGCGTGTTAATTTTTTTTCAGGTGGGTCAATTCAAAAATTCAACTTTTTTTCGCAAATTACAAAATATTTGTTTTCTTTACCAAAACATTCCTAGTAGGCTCACTATCAAAAACCCTGAACTTGGCATGGGTCTCATAGGAAGAAACAGAGATATACAACTTTAAAATTTCACGGGCCCTGCCTGTGAAACACTACTTGATTCCATTCCGCCATATTTGTGTAAACAAGAATTCTCCACATTTTATGCTAAAAACTAAACAACGGAACCGAATGGATGTTGCTCTAGATTTAAGAATAAAAATATCAAGAATTAAACTGGTTTTGAAAAAAATATATGAAAGACAAAAAACTGTTTCTGAACGGTGAAGAATAGATCTAGCTGGATCAGCTAAAACTTATCAAGGATTGTAAGGGCTACGGTGTTAGTGAGTAATTAATTAAAAAGGTAGTTCCTTCATCGTATTAAGATTAAATTTTAAAATCCATTTACCATCCAATTAAAAGTTTATTTTTGGATTACGTTTGCACAATATCTGAGGAGAATTTGTCACATAGGTTCAACAAAACATATGCATACATTTGCGTTACCCAGCAGAAAGATTTTGTTAATACTTTCCCATGTTGATTCTGTAGTAGCTGCGTGAAAGACATTTTCAAGAACAATGAATGAACAATCGAATAGAGGCAGAAGTTCGAATAGCCAAAACCCACCAAGGGTTGTAGAACTACGGTGTAAGTGATTAAGTAAGTAAAAACGTGTTCCTTCATCGCATTAAAAGTAAAATTAAACATCTGTTTACTGTCCTATTAAAAATGCACATGGATAAGGTTGGTTCCAAGAAATGTTGAACCTATAAATATTTTACTTTTGATTTAAAAAATATTTTCCATAACATAACATAACATTTTTAAATGATACTTGACTTCCTCTAGATACATTTTGTGTAAATTTTACAAAGCAATGTAATGCTGATAAAAATAAAACACAAATGTACAAATTAAAATGCAAGTAGGTAGTTACCCAGATTTTATTTTGATTATGTATGTATTCTATTTACTGTGTGTATTTAAAGTTACCTTTCTTATTTGGTAAAATTGTTGCAACGGTCTAAACTGAAGGGAATAATTTTGCCAACATTTTCAAAAAAATTCTTCTGGGTCTTGCGGTGACAACTCATCAAAGTCTCTCAAGTGAAATTTATTACATGATTAAAAGCATTTACAACTTTGGAAATTTGTGGGTTTCCCTACAGTTAAACCTAATTCAATTACCATGTTGTTCAAACTAGTTAAATTAAAGCAATAAAGGCCATAAGAAATTTATTACTTGATGTGAAACAATCAAATTTTGCAGAGAGTGAAAAATTGTTACAGAAGCACTATTTTAACATTTTTCATATCAGACCATCATTACCATCGCAATTAAGTATAAAATCGAAATGTATTAACTCCACATTATTCTAATCTTAACCCCTTTAATTCAATGGCTGATTATTATAGATTGGACTTTTCAATGCCATTTTACCTTCTGTTTCATAGGACAAAGAACAATTACCAATGAAATAAAAAAGCATACTTACTAATACACATATTGGTGAGGTATGCATTTTTCAGTGTTGGGGAGTTCTTTGAGTCTGAAGTTATGTAATTATTTTGATATTCTGTAGTATTGTGCTGTGTTTATTCACATTTATGTTTTATAGCATTTTGTTTTTCTTGATAACTGTATTTTAAACTTTTAATATTTTATATAACGTAAGTTTTCTATTACTTTTTTCTAATGCCTGACGTCTATAAATACTTTTGTATCTAACAGCAATAAACTTTTTTTTATTTTGTATTTTGTATTCTGTATCAAACAATAACATGCTATAGGCCTATAAAACTCATTAAAAACTACACTAACTATTGTTAGTACTTCGCTTAATCAACACCTTGAGTACATCGACTTATTTTTAAAATAATGCAATATGTTGTAATATCAGTTAGTGCATTTTAAGGTCCTTTAAAGCAACATGGGATAAACAAAATCCAGGAACTATAAAAAATAAAGTTTATTTGATATTAACAGGCGTATTTTTTGTAACACCTTCAAGCAGTCATAAAAAAGATATCTGAAAAGAGAATCATGACCTTGATATAATGTTCTTTATAGAAACACCTCTAGAGATAAAAATCAAAAGTCTGAATTTTTATCATAGTACTGTAAAACAAATCTTTTTTAAAATTTAGAATAATCCATACAAAGCTTCGACTAATTAAAAACATTTGGGCACCGAAATCTTACTGACCTTGACTTTTACTTTTAAAATATTAGCTAAAGTTTCGTACAGTAATGAGTTAAATGTTTAAAATAATAATTTTGTACCCCATTTGCCCAGATTTTCCTACAAATAAGGTTCCACTTTAACCTTTGAGATACAAAACATTAAAAATGGACACAGTTTAGTACTAAACAATTTTACTAACCCATTTTAATCAATTCCACTTGTTTGAAAAGTTTCCAGTCTAGAATTCTCTCCCCGTTGGAACAACAAATAATAATAATGACACAGTTAGTTAAATAACATTAATTTTACTTGATAAAATAATGTTGTAAGAGAAATAATACTATAACCACGGTAGAATTATTAGACGGTAGCGACACTCGCCACTTATTCCTGTTTTTGCCGACTCTTCGCTAAACTAGTTTTATCCGGTTGCTGGCAACTCGTGGCTTCTTTACGGAGACAGTCAGAAAATTAGTCTGGTTATATGTATGTATGATGTATGAATTTCTGTTAAAAATGTATGAAGGGAAGAATAACCTAAATTTTATTTGATACTAAAATTTACTACGAACCATGAAAATGCGTTAAAATTCGGATAAAAATTTTAACGGCTTTTTTGTGGCTGTAGTAATTTTTAGTTTTAAATAAAATTTAGATCTTTTACTGCAATTCACACATTTTTAAAACAAATTTTAAAAATGTTCCCTTTTGAAGTCAAGATATCTTCCAGCAAATTAGCCCAAAACGCGTGATTTTACAACCAGGGAAATTCTTGTTAACCCTATCTTAACTCGCTCACGAAACAAGATATATTTTTTCTTTCACAGAAAATTGCCGAATTTATTATGCTACATTTTCTGTCGACTACTGTTAGACTAATCTTTTAAAATAAAGAAGCTAGAGCCCTTTAAAGGCACTGCGACGCGCCGGAGCATGCTAAAAAGGTGGTGTAGCGTACGATTGCCCTTAAACCCAAAATTTAAACAACTGTCAAAAATATATTTTTAGCTCAGACTCTTGTGCTCAAACCACTTAAACAGATGCGAAGTAAATATGTTTCATTCAGACTGTTATATGCTTTATTTAGCATGTTTAGGAAACAACGCAAGGCTTCGTTAACTGCCGAGAAAAATATCTCTTATTATTTATTATAACTTTATAAGGCAGTTTCATGCCGAGGGAGCAAACCACTGATCCTTCAAGAATACAGAGGTCTCCAAGATATCGTCAAGACTTCCTACTAATAACCTGAAGTATCCATGAGATGTCCTTGGGAAGTGTATGAACGAGAATATCCATGGACATCTCGCAGTGGTTTAGTCCTCGTTTCATGCCCTCGGAATAAGTGTCTAATAAAGCCATTAATACTAATGAATCGAAATACTAAAGAGTTACGTACCGCCTTTTAAATTTGTATGTATCAAATAACCGATCAAATATTTTTTCGACTAATACTTATCAAACGCCCCCGTAATACGCTGCCCGGAGAACGCAGTGTGCATCGGCGTTTTGCTTTGATGCAGAAACTTCAAACGATTTTTGCTGAGTGTCGCTACTCCCCCATTTCTCTACTCTGCTATAACCCTTACTTGTACGAGACCAAAATTATGAAAAAAATTGTTGCATTATTCTATTTCTGAAAATTCTTGTTAATTGGTAATATATACCATATGTATATATGTAAATAATTTATAAGTTATAGATATTTATTTATTCCTTTTTGCCAACAAGATCATAAATGTGGAAAGGTAACGTCACACAAAAAGCCATACATATACTAGACATAATATATAACACAGGCATTTAAAACAAAATAAAATAATAGTATCTACACACTAAAATTCCCAACATCAGCAATAAAATAGGAATCGGACAATAATTACAGTCACACGATAACAACTTAAAACTTAATAATTAAATGTAAATGAATAAAAACATTTATCTCTAGCAAATGTGGAGGCCGCCCTTTTGAATCTCTCTCCTCCATCGATATTTTTTATCTCGGGTGGCAAAAGTTGGAAAGCCTTGACACCCCGGTAGTAGGACCCTCTTTCGAAAAAAGGTTGATTGATGTGGCGGGATACGCACCTCTTGTTATCATGGACATATTCTGATTATATCCATCATTATTTGTTCGAGATATTCTTTTAAGAAATGGTACAAAATAGAGTGAGGTTGCTGTCAATATACCCATTTCTTTAAAAAATGGTTTGCAAGATGTTCAGGATGCAGGAAGAGCATGCATCTCAACAGTCGCTTTTGTGTCTTAAATATTTCGATAGAGAATTGGAAGGCACCCCAAAAAGCAATTCCATAACTCAGCAATGACTGAACTTAAGCAAAGTAGAACAACTGAATATTATGTGGTGACATACTCTATCGCAGTCTGCGGATCAGAGCACAAACACTATTTACTTTTGATTGTAGATTTGAAAAATGTGACATTCCCAGTTTAAATTGAAATCAATGGAGACCCCCAGAAATTGTACTGAGTTTATGTTTCGAAACGATTTATGATTAAAGTTAACATATAAAGATTCGATATTTGTTATTTTATTAAACAGTAATGCCCTGTTTTATCACGGTTAAGGCAGAGAGAGGTATTCTCACCATTTCACCCACCGTACCCCAGCAACCCACCGACAGTCCAGGAAGGCCACAGGCAGACAACACGACTGATGTGTCATCAGCGTATTGACAGACAAGCCCCCAGTAAGCCAGCCAGTCAGGTCGTTCACATACAGAACAAACAATTGTAGCCTCGATGCAGCGGCGGGATTGAAAAAAACTCTGTTTTGTTATTGAAATAAATGTAAAATCAGTACAAATATTTAGAATATTTTATTAAAAAATCGGTATAGATATATTTAAAATAAAGACATATTGTTTGTTGCAGTTTATTATTATTTTTGAGTATTGTTAGGGGAGGCTCGCGCCCCAGAACCCTTACGTACCGGCCGCCCCTGACTCTTATACATTTTTAAACAATTTTCATTTGTTCATTAAATGGGCTTTGTTTTCATCAGAATTGTGACAATACATTTTTTGGACCTCAGGAAATGTGTGTAATCTTCATCTGGTATGCAAAGGTAAAAACTGTTACATGGGATGTGAAAAATTAGTGTTTAAAAAAAATAATTTTTGTATTTTTGAAGATTTTTTGGCATAATTGGCTAATTAACATAATCTTAAGACCGAAATTTACCAATGCCAAGTTCTAATAGAATAAGGAAAAACATGGGTTTGAAGATTTAACATGTAAAACCCTATGGACTGCGAAAAAAATGTTTCACTTTTTTGCACAATTCTGCATAAATTTTACTAGAACATCCAGCGACGTGTAACTTCGTTGATCGGACGCCCGGCACGGTTAATACTTGGTTGGGTGACCGCTATGGAACGCTGTGTGTCACCGCTCTAAACGAGGAAGGTGGTAGAGCCATTCTTCCTCTGCCTAGGTGATACCACTCCACACATTCTGTTAAGGGGTTGTTAAGATCCCTGCCGATGATTCCAGCTCTGGATGTGTGAGTCGGATTTTCCCAGTACAGCCACGGTAGTATTTAGGCTTCGGTCTTCGTGCGCTGTCAGACTATAAAAACAGATTGTGAAATTTTTTTATACAAATTATGAGTACATTTTATTTGGATTTTTTAATTTTTGAAAATTTCTGGAAAAAAATTACGAAAGTTCTATATAGACGATATAAATTTGCTCAAGTAAGAATTTCTTACAGTGTATCTAAATATAAGGAAAGATTTAACATAACCCTACTTTTTATTGTTTTTCGTCACAGATTCTGTTGTTGTTATTTAGAATTGCCTTTATTTTTAACATAAGGGAGATGTAAAAGCTAGGCTTCCTCACTTGACCCGCAAAAAGACAATAATTTAGGTACATAAAATCTACAAACAGTACATGTGCATTTTAAAGTTATCTAAATATCTGAAGTAAATCATACGAAAGAACATTAAAAACACAGGTAAAAATCATATTGGCATTCACTGCAATCTAAGAAAAAAATAGTAACAGACCAAAAACAGCGTCCGGAGAGCTGTTTTCAAAAAAGTACGTAACTTATGATTTTTCTAACTGGCGATTTAAGTCATACCGGTGAAAAATTGTATGAGCTCAGGCACTTTATTATAAAGTTTAGCTATGTTGAAATTAAAGGATCTGTACTGGTGTCGTAATAATAAAGTTGTGTCGTATATCTAAGTTGTGCATATCATTACGAAATTTAATTTTTTAGAACAAATATTGCGGTCGCTGCTTCAGAATAATCTTATTAAAAAGAGCAAATAAACGTAGCACTCTCCTTTCGTCCATTCTTAACCTATATTTAATACAATGGATAAACAAATTTTTGCGCTGGTAAAAGTCGAGTAAAGCAGTCAAACAATTTTTCAATTTAAAATCATTTTTGAGACAAATTCTGGCTTCTGATTGGTCGGAAATTAGAACGAAGTAAATAGTCATTATAATCTAATCAACATTTTGATTTGATAAAATATCAATTTTTGTCAAGTAGTGATGCAAAAATTTCTCCTAAATTTAGCTATTTATATTATATTATTATATAAATCGACTTAAGTCTTAGCTTTTCATTATAATAAACAAGGGTGAACCTAAAAAGGCCAAACTAACGTCCTTTTCAATTACATTAACATTTTAATGGGCTTTAAACAACTTTTTTCAAACACCTTTCGTTAATTTAATTTTCTGCTATAATCTCAACAATGTATGTTTTTATTAAAGCTTATTTTAAATGCAAAATTAATTTTATACGCTATGTAGCAAATCCTTTATTGTTATTGCGAAACATAATAAAATAAAATTTTTAAAAAATTGTTTAGTAAAATGCTCCTTTTAATCTGTGATGAGTGATGAGCAATTTTTTGCTATGCTAATTAATTAATTTGTACGAGTATATAAAAAAGTTCATTTTGTTGTAAACTGAACTATTCTTTTTCCCTATTTTTTTACAAACTTTAATAATCTTTTATTAAAATAAATTTATAGTCCGAGAGCCTATCGTCAAATTTCCTATGTACAAAACAGATGAAACACTTTGTATAATTATATGAGTTACTATTGTTGCAGATGAACACGGAGCTACCGTTATTATAATGCTAGTTTATCTAAAACATTCAATTTCGCTTATAATTTTGGCTGTCTTGGACTACACCGATGATTTCCAAAGTGGTCGATATCGACCCCCAGGGGCCGATTTCGACTTGCAGAGGGTCCATGTCAGTGACAAAGAAATTTGGGGGTCCATAAGATGCAAATGGGAGTCAACTCACAGTCATCATCAATTCAGGCGTTCCGTAATGAAAGATGAGAAAACAGATTGCGTGATCGTACAAAGTAATCCTTCTTACTTATTATGAAAGTTAAATTTATAAGATAGTTCAAGGAATATGGCCGTTGAGGTCGTGTTTCGAACCATGACACGTTAATTTATATACTTTAGGGCTATGAATCTTCATTAACTTAAAATCCATGGTATCCAAATTGGTCGCTCTGGATGGATAGCACTTGTACTTCTTAACATCAGGCGAGGTGTAGATAGAATATGTGGTGCTACGATAAAAAAATGCGTATTTTTCAAATATTGTCAAAAATCTAAATATCACTTGTTTTTTGTGTTGAATTTAAAGAAGAATTTTAATTTTATAATTTCACTAATGATTGAAAATTTAAGCTATTACGTTTCATTTTATTAGAATGCCATTACTTGTTGTTTGTACAAAAATATTTACAATGTTATTGTGCCCTAGTTTTTGTAACTCCACTCTATGTTCGTTTATGTCAATGTTAACTCACACAAACAAAATTTCGTGTGTGTTGGATAGGTACATAGAACATTTGACCGTCGCGTCGGCTCTCCGACTTTTCAAAAATTAAATTTTCTAGGTATTTTTAAGACCGAAGTGGGCCGTTTATATTTATTTTCTTGCACTACAGAGCACTGTTTGTAATACCAGATAAAATAGAAATATTCCTCTACCTATACTTTCCACTCTCAAGTTAAGAAATGTTTTATATATTTAATTAAAAAGCATATAACCATCTACCAACTACAATTAAATTGATAAGTAACACTAAAGAATTTCGGAAAGAACTTAACAAAAAACTGCTGAGAACAAAAGCATGTTATAGCGTTAAGGAGTTTTTTTGAGGAAGTGTGGTGGTAAATTTTATAGCATCTGTGTTTTAATATTCACTTTTAACATGTGCTATCCTAAATTTTTGTTTGTTTTTTTATTTATTTTAAATTTGTTTTCAGATTTAATAGTTTTCAAAATGTTTCATATTCTTTAAAAAAAGATTTATAAATGCTTTATTGCCTTCTATCTTTCATTGTTATTTTGTGTTATATAGCTTAATATCGATATTAACTTACTTCAGTTTTTTTATTATTTAATATGTTGAACTTTACCCAAATTAATGAGACATTTATTTATTTATTTTCTTATTGTTTAATCCTATTTTTCATGTAGATAAGCCTTAACTTTATCAATAAGAAAGATTTTTTGGACGACAAAGTACAGTCTAAGTTTGGTTCAAGAATTTTACAAAACCGCTTAATGGACGCCGTTAGTTGTCATGGTGAACTAATTTCCTCTAACTATGCTAACGCTCCTTGTATTAAAATAATCCTTCCCAAAGACAATTGGTCTGGCCAATAAAAGTCTGCCTTACCCTTAAATAATTTAAGGGTAACAATAACGCCTGTTAGGAAACATTTTCGACAGAGAATCTCGGCAAACTTTCATTGACCAGACCAATTGTCTTTGGTATGACCCCTAAATGATTTAAGGGTAACAATAATGCCTGTCAGGGAAGAGAGAATCTTTGTAGACTTTTATTGACCAGATCAATTGTCTTGACATTTCCAAGGCCTTTGATCAAGTGTGGCATGCCGCACTTCCCAACAAACTACCTTTTTAGGTCTTCCTCCCAACCTATGTATGTATGTACCTGGATTGGTAGCTTTCTCTCTAATGGGTGCATATCTGTCCTGGTGTACGATCACTCATCTAACTTCCACCACATCAATGCTGGCGTACCACAAGATTTAGTCGCAATAACCCTGTTTCTTTTTCACATCAATGACCTGCTCTTTTCAATTACCAATCCCATCCACAGTTATGCTGACGACAGTACTCTTCACTCCAACATTCATTTTTCCAGGCAAGTCTTGAATCAACAGCCGGATAGGAGACGCAGACCTGTGAACCTGTCCCGTTCCCAAGATCTTTAATTAATCTTTTACTGGGGCGCCAAGAACCTTGTTCAATTCAGTGCCTCCAAAACCCAGTCTTGCTCCCTGTCACGCAAAAAATCCGGCAACCCCATCCACATAAATGGCCAAGCCCTACCGAACAATGAAACGTTCGATCTTGTTGGCATCGCTTTCGAACATGATATCAACTGGCACAAACATCTGACTTTAATAGCTTACATTAATCAGCTGCTTGGTTTTCTCTTTCGCGCCAGAATATACTTCTTCCCTTCCAACTTACACACTCTCTATGTTATCCGAATAAGACCTAACCTAGAGTACTGTTCCCATATCTTGGGAGCGGCATCACCTTCGACACTTAACATCCTTGATTCTATCCAAAAGAGAGTCATTCGACTCATAATCATAATGAATCAGTCCTCACAAGAAAACTCCCTTGTCTCGCTCATCGCCGCGATGTTAAAATAATTCGAGATATATATATTAATCTATTATATTATTTATTCTCACGTTCGCAGAGGGTTTTTAATATTCTACTGTCATGTGGTAAAGCCTAGAGGGTAAAACAGCACAGTAAATTAGTTTTAAATGCATGATTTAGTATCTATAACACCGTTTCTACAATGATTTCCATAATTTAATAAGATTACACGGGGCGGCGCGGCGCCACAATGTATTAATTTCAGTACCTGGCGGAATTTACCATAAATTTGAAGCTTTAGCTTCAGACATAGCTTTATATTTAGACACGTGTAGTGAGATCGACTTATTGGAAAACAGAATTAAGGAAACCAGCGTTGCCACCTGAGCAAAATGCTGACGATTAAGTGCTGGTTACATAAAATTAGAAGTTTATAAAATTGCAGAAATTTTGTGTATCTATGGTTTTCACTTTAATTAATGTCGGGCATTCGGTAGGTGATCGGGGTTTTAATTAACACAAATCGACAAGGAAAAGCACATTTGCAAAAAAGTAACCAAGAAAGCACATTTGCAAAAAAGTAACCAAGCAAGCAGTTGGTGAAATTAAATATATTTCTGCCATTTTTTTTTGGGTTTTATTTGTAACGATTTTTGTATTTGTTTTTAAAACTGTTATATTTTTTTTAAATCTGTATTTTTCGTTTTTCCTTTGTTTAATAGTTGTACAATTTTAAGTAACCGTGACATTTGTTCTTCAAGTCTAACGAATATTGCTTGGCACACTCACACAACACACACAAAAAATGGCATACAAATGTTGAATGGAGGATAGCACACATATTAAGGTTTCAAATTCGACCAAATTCAAGAAGTTCAGTTATCCACCTGACGTCATTCTGCGAAAAGCAACTGAACATGCACTGCAAAAAATGACTGTAAAATTACAGTTTGGTTCGATAAGATATTGCTTATTTTTCCTTAATAAATTATGCAATTTTGTTATCACACAATAAGTTATGCAAATTTAATTCCTAAAAGAAAATAATTTATAAAATATTTAATTTCACAAAGTAAAGTAAAATTACAAATTAAAAATACAGTTTATATTCAATATTATACATTACAAATTAGCGCCAATTTTTACGTTATATGTTCTGTAAATCTGTCACGCCGGCGGCGCCGCCCCGCTATACAAGTCAATTGTTGACGGAATCGCATGACTTGTTACTGAAAATGCCGCGAGGTTAAACGCAGGCCGGCATTTACGATCATTTCCTTTTGAATCTTCCAACAATAAAAAAGCATTTTGTGTAGTTCGTTGATAGTTTGATAAATTTTGTGTTCTACAAATAAAGTGAGTATATTATTTAACTACGTTTATGTGCAGACTTTGTAATATTAGCTTTAAAACAATTAAGCAATCGTTTTGTAAAGTATCTCCTATAATATGTTTGTTGCTAAATGTGTTTTATATGTTTAAAACTAAATTTATAATTTTTACACTAATAAAAAACCAAACCATACATTTATTGTATTTATTTCTATATATTGCGTTTTTTCCACTAGTATACGCTTAGTATTCCAATATTGGTATATTTTCTTTTGTTACAGATTTCCGGCTTTGTAAATAGTTTTTATGCCCAACTTTTTCTAGTAAAAAGTTATAAAATGCAGCTATCTACGTAAATTTACTTTCTATTTCTTTCTAATTTCTTATTCTGTAACGAGTTCTACTTTATCCGCAATTATTGTCGATCCTTAATTAAACAAATATTTTTACTTACGAAACAAAAGTAAAAATGTTTTTCCATTTCCAGCAGTTCGTATTTAAGATCCACAATAATTGTGTACGAATAACTCGTTACATAATATTAAGAAATTAGAAAGAAGAAAGAAATATAATTCTTAAAGCAGCTGTAAATTTTCTAAATATGTACAGGGAAATTAGGTAGTAAAATTAAATATTATATTACGCAATTTTAAATGGAAAATATAATCAATCTATATTCCGATTACCGAAATTAACGTACTTCGGTAATATAAAAAGTAATTTTAAAAGGGAAATTTTAGATACGTTATTGATATCAAAAAATAATGAATATATTGTGTCCAAATTACTTGATTTATTAGTAAATTTCGCCAAAAATATATAGGGAAATATAATCAGGATGTTTGATTTTACGGTAGTTTACGTGGGTCCATTTGTAACCAACCAAGATAACTGAAGTTTACCAAGCTATATTTTGTAGTATGCAAAAATTGAGAATAAATTCTCTAACCACCTGAAAATTCCTTATACAATAAGGATTTCAACAAATAATGGTAAAACAGCTATTCTCCGGGCTATATGCCCCTCCGAGCGCTGAATTACATACCAAAATTTGCCGTATTTTCTTCTAACACAGTTAGATAAGAAAATACTGTTTCAAATGCAAGAAACTACCAGGAAGAAGGAAGCTTTTTCTTTAGCTAGAATGTCGTCACCTGCAGACCGGTTTCGAACTCGTTGGTTCTCATCAGTACAGGATAGACGAACATACCAACCTTCCGAAAAAGTAATCCCTTAAAGCTACAACTGTCGTACTGCATAAGCAGTGAGACACAGGCAGCGCCATCCATTAGCAGTTTCAAGCATTCAGAGTAGAGTTATCAAACGTATCAATGAAAGTCGACTTGTCAGGGGTACATATAAGTGGATTAGATTATTGTGACGTTATATATCATAAAAATATCAGCTACAATTCTAAACAAAAACTACAAATCCTACACAATAACTGTGTAAGATTTTCAGTAAATCTTAAAAAATATGATCACATTACCTCAACATTCAATCAGTATAAATTAATTAAATTAGAAACTAGACGTGAAATTCATCAAACTTGTTTCATTTACAAAGTCATAAACACTAAAACACCTGATTATCTATTTAAAAAATTAGAATTTCGTAATAATGTTCATTACGTGAATACAAGAAATCAAAACAACTTAATTATACCATCACACAAAACAGAAAAGTATAAAACATCTTTTAAATATAATAGTGCAATCATATATAACAGCATTCCCTTCTATCTAAAATATTTTACTTTTTCAACTTTTAAAACTTATTGTAAAATTATTTAATCGGGGTGGAGTTGGAAGAATGATTATATATAATCAAAATTCTACCTTTTTGTGCCAACTAGTGTGTTACTATTGTTATTCATTTTTGTAAAATATTTATGCATGATATTATATTGTTACTTTTTACACTGTTTATTGTTTACTGGCACAAATAAATAAATATATTATTATTATTATTATTATTATTATATAAATATGCAAAAATTGAGAATAAATTCTCTAACCACCTGAAAATTCCTTATACAATAAGGATTTCAACAAATAATGGTAAAACAGCTATTCTCCGGGCTTTATGCCCCTCCGAGCGCTGAATTACATACCAAAATTTGCCGTATTTTCTTCTAACACAGTTAGATAAGAACATACTGTTTCAAATGCAAGAAACTACCAGGAAGAAGGAAGCTTTTTCTTTAGCTAGAATGTCGTCACCTGCAGACCGGTTTCGAACTCGTTGGTTCTCATCAATACAGGATAGACGAACATACCAACCTTCCGAAAAAGTAATCCCTTAAAGCTACAACTGTCGTACTGCATAAGCTGTTTTACCATTATTTGTTGAAATCCTTATTGTATAAGGAATTTTCAGGTGGTTAGAGAATTTATTCTCAATTTTTGCATATTTATATGTACCCCTGACAAGTAGACTTTCATTCATACGTTTGATAATTTTACCTTACGGTAAACTCTACTCTGAATGCTTGAAACTGCTAATGGATGGCGCTGCCTGTGTCTCACTGCTTATGCAGTACGACAGTTGTAGCTTTAAGGGTTTACTTTTTCGGAAGGTTGGTATGTTCGTCTATCCTGTACTGATGAGAACCAACGAGTTCGAAACCGGTCTGCAGGTGACGACATTCTAGCTAAAGAAAAAGCTTCCTTCTTCCTGGTAGTTTCTTGCATTTGAAACAGTATTTTCTTATCTAACTGTGTTAGAAGAAAATACGGCAAATTTTGGTATGTAATTCAGCGCTCGGAGGGGCATATAGCCGGAGAATAGCTGTTTTACCATTATTTGTTGAAATCATTATTGTATAAGGAATTTTCAGGTGGTTAGAGAATTTATTCTCAATTTTTGCATATTTATATGTACCCCTGACAAGTAGACTTTCATTCATACGCTTGATATATTTTGTAGTGTAATGGGCAATGTGGCAAATCAAAGGGCAGGGCAACATTGCCATGTGCCCCTTTGACCGTTTTGGTATTAACAGGGAATTTTTATATTTTGTGTAACTTTTGTAGCCATTTTATTTTGAAACTTCTTTTAGAGTGCTGATGTATATAAATATAACAATGAAGTAATGATAAAACTCAAAATCTATTGGGAGATAACCTCAGCGTGTTGTAGTTTTTTGCCCCCGTCATTCCACCAATTCTAACCAATTATGGTTAGTATTTCTATGATGCTCATGCGTAAGTCTATGTTTTAGGTTATAAAATATTGTGCGTTGGCTGCTTTTTCAGTGCTGTTAATATTTCTGTTTCATAGTTCAGTATAAATTTCAAATATTGCAACGTTTTTAATAACTTAGTTTGATAACATAACCTCGATGACCAATCCGCAAAATTTTTCCAGCGGTGCCAGCGCTTAATTTATTTCTTAAATTTAGGTCTCCCATCGGGGATAAGCTTTTCGAATGGAGTAGTTTTGTATTACGAAATAAAAGCAAATTGCGGGATAAGCCCATTGCGTACCTTACCCTCGGTTTGTTTCAAGATGTCGAAATTTTGGAACTATCTGGTTTCATCTTAAAAAGTTGAAGATATTGCGAAAGAAGCTCATCTCCAGGTTTCCCCTTCTAGTTAAATTTTGCAATGACGCTAGTTTCTAGATTTTGTTATAAAGTTCAAAACTGTGTGTTGCCAAGTGGTCTTAATTTCTCGTATTAAAAAAAGTAGTTTTAACTACTGTGATATTTTAATTAATGAATTACTTCAACACACACACACACACACACACATATATATATATATATATATATATATATATATATATATATATATATATATATATATATATATATATATATATATATATATATATATATCTTTTTTATTGTTTCTTTCTTGGGATTAGGTTCATTATAAAAACATTTTTTTTTTTTTTATTATTTTTTATTAAAAGTCCATTGACGTTTCGACCCCTTTTCGGGTCATTTTCAAAATGTTTTTTTTTTTTTATTTGGTTTGTTAAAAGACCTTGAAAACGATAAGGTCTTAGAAGTCCTTCTAAGACCTTATCGTTTTCAAGGTCTTTTAACAAACCAAATAAAAAAAAAAAAAAACATTTTGAAAATGACCCGAAAAGGGGTCGAAACGTCAATGGACTTTTAATAAAAAATAATAAAAAAAAAAAAAATGTTTTTATAATGAACCTAATCCCAAGAAAGAAACAATAAAAAAGATATATTATAAATGGTTCAAGAAAAGTAACAAAGTATATATATATATATATATATATATATATATATATATATATATATATATATATACAGGGTGTCTAAAATAGGTGATACCACTATTGCTATCTCCGAAATGGTAAAAGATACGAGGTCGATTAAATTAGAGAAAATGTGCCATTTCTAGTCCCTATTCATATTCCGTTTACAGAGCTGCCAAATTCTCCATAGTCTCTTATCTACAGGGGATTTTTTTAAAATAGTCAAGAATTTAATTCTTAAATATCTCGAAAACTGTTATAGTTAGAAAAAAAGTTGTTTTTACAAAAATCACACGATTTTTTACCATCTCTAAAGTAACGTTATTGTTTTGTTTATACCATTTGTTTTTACTGAGTTACTGATACTAACTTGTTTTTTTCAAATACGGGCCTGAATTTTTTGAAAGGATACTTCATACCCTTTATAACTGTGTATCACTTGATTATGTTTTTCGACGTTTTGGTGAAGAATAGTATCATCATCAGGATATTCTACCAGTACGGACCTG
Organism: Philopedon plagiatum; assembly: GCA_963971165.1. Lineage (NCBI taxonomy): Eukaryota > Metazoa > Arthropoda > Insecta > Coleoptera > Curculionidae > Philopedon > Philopedon plagiatum. Next base: position 44,246,119 of record OZ020190.1, on the reverse strand, counting down.
GCATTTTTAAAGTTAATGCGCCATTTCACGACCTATTATGGCGACAATTAGGTCAGAATCAGTAACTATGGATTAAATTGTTTCAACTGGTAAGTTTTAATTATAATCATGATTACTAACCAGGACCCTCAAGTTTGCAAAATTGGTCCAAGCAACGCCTGAAAAAAGCATAAGCTTAGTTTTAATTATAACAAATACTAATAATTAATTCTTAGAGGCGTGATTGGCTTCGTGTGGTCAGTCCAATCGCGTCCATCAACCTGTTCGTCCGCCCGTGCATATGTTATAATTCAACGCAACGTCAAAAAATAAAGCAGAAAACGGATTTTAGATTCGGATTCCTTATAATCCGAACCCAGTAAATACGACAATGGTTTTATTCTAGAATATAGTTAAAGGTCTTTAATTTGAGATAATATGGTTTGTTTTCAAAGCCAGTAAATAGTAATTCAACTGTACCAGCAGAATGAGTTGCAGCAGAAATAAAACCATTAGGTAAAATAGGATTATTTATTATTATCTTTTAAACTGAAAGGTGATTTTTGGATACGAAAATATTAAAAACGTAAATAATGAAGACATATCATCAAGGGTGCCTTTTACAATATGTAGTAAACTTAACCACTAGGTGCTGTTAATAAAGGCCGCTAATATATCTGATCTGTGTCTGCTAAACTTTTGCTTTCAATAACTCATTGGCTTAAGTGCAATTTGACAAACTTTAATGACCAAAGGATTCTGGTTAGTAATCATGAACATAGTTTAAAATTAATCAGTTGAATAATTTAAACCACAGCGATGGGTTGTGAAATTGTGCCTTAACATGGAAAATCCCAGGTCCGTATCGATAGAAAATCCTGATGATGTTGTTATTCCTGATCAAAACGTCGAAAACCATAATCAAGTGATACATAGTTGTAAAGGGTATGAAGTATTCTTTCAAAAATGCAGCAAAAAATCCAGGTCCGTATTTGAAAAAAACAAGTTAGTATCAGTAACTCAGTAAAAACAAATGGTATAAACAAAACAATAACGTTACTTTAGAGGAGGTAAAAAATCGTGTGATTTTTGTGAAAACGACATTTTCTTAATTATAATAGTTTTCGAGATATTTAAGAATTAAATTTTTGACTATTTTTAAAAAATCCCCTGTAGATAAGAAACTATAGAGAATTTGGCAACTCCGTAAACGGAATATGAATAGGGACTAGAAATGGCACATTTTCTCTAATTTAACCGACCTCGTATCTTTTACCATTTCGGAGATAGCAATAGTGGTATCACCTATTTTAGACACCCTGTATATATATATATATATATATATATATATATATATATATATATATATATATATATATATATATATATAATATATATATATATATATATATGTATATATATATATATATATATATACAGTGACCGGCAAAAAGTTCGCAACATATGGGAAAAATTTTTATTAGGTGAGTATTGGAAAAACTTTTCCGGGGGATCGGTTCTGCATGTCCGATAACCTAAAAATCGATTTTGACATACGTCACGTGACCACTGGTATAGCGTGAAATTAAAAAAAAAATTGTTAATTTACAAAAAGTGAGGTTAGTTGACGAGATATCAAAAAAAGTTATTTGAAAAAATTGCTTAGAATTAAATTTTAGGTCCTTGTGCAAAATTCTAAGATTTTATTTAAAAAAATTGGAAAACTAAATTTTTTTTAAAAATTTTTTTATCGATTTACAAATTTCCAGTTTTTTTCGTTTAGATAGCTTGGCTAATGTAAAGCCCATGTATCTGGATGAAAATAAACGAATGTAGTAGTTTTTTCTACAATTGACAGGACAAAATTAAAAAAAAACAGGGTTTCGCCGGACGCTAGCTGTTGCAATGATTTGTATCTAGCAGCAGTGTCAAAATTTTAGAGACATTTCAATGAGATTACATTGAGAAAACCTTAATCGTCTTAAATATATCTGAAGTTCGACTTTTTGTAAAGTTAAGGGGAGTAAAATAGATAATAAACAAAAAATTACCTGTTTATTTAATCGAAATTTCATAAACGAAAACCAATGTAAGAAAAACTTAAAAGTAGTCAAATTCTGTACTAACAACATAAAAAATCATTGTTTTTCCTTGGGTGCACAAAATTTAAAACTCAGTATGACCACCATTTCTCTCCATACATACTATTGTTCTCGAGCGCAACTCTCGATTAACATTTCGGAGCATTTTACGATTTATTTGCAATACACAATTTCTAATGACATTCTCTAAATTTTGTATATTCCTAAAGGGTCGATGTTTGTACACAGAGTTCTTTAGGTATCCCCACATAAAGAAATCTAACGGAGTCAGATCTGGTGATCTCGCAGGCCACGGATTTTCAGAAAACCGTCCTATCCACTGGTTTCCAAATTCTTGATCCAGCCATCTCTTCACCTCATTTGTGGAATGAATGCTAGCTCCGTCTTGTTGAAAGTATAAATTTCGTCTTTCGGCTAATGACAAATTGTCTAAAAAGTCAGATATCTCAGTTTGTAGAAATTCTAAATATCGTTCTGAATTTAAATTGTCTCTAAAGAAAAAAGGTCCCACTATTCTGAGGTTGAAAATTCCGCACCACACATTAACCTTAAAACTATATTGGTCTTTACTCTGAATTACAAAGTCTGGGTTTTCGGTGGCCCACCATCTACAGTTTTGTGAACTGACGGTTCCGTTAGAGGTAAATGTAGCTTCATCCGAGAAAAGAACGTTCTTTGGGAAATTAAAATCTTCCTCAATCATACCCTGGAACCAGGCACAAAAATCGAAGCGGGCGTCATAATCCCTATCTTTTAATACTTGTACAAATTTAGGTTTGTACGGATGAAATTTGTTTCTTTTTAATATCCTCCGCACAGATCTTTCGTGAATGTTAGTGATCTCCGATATTTGACTAACTGCTAATTGGGGTGTTTCTGTGATCGACAAACACACATCCAGAGAACCTTCGTCACCTGTTACCGGTTTTTCAAGGGGAAACTTTATACTGATTTTCTACCGATCCCGTTTCTTTAAATTTATTGACTAGACGAGATACTGTGGAATAATGGAGGGATTTATCGGGGTGCCTCTCATTAAAAATTGCTGCTGTTTCTCTATGGCTTTTGTAATTATCTCCAGAAATTAAAATAATTTCTATCTTTTCCTGAAGAAGTAGTGTGGGTGCCATTTTAAGGAATAAAATATTAATAAACTTATGTAAAATATCAAACTTAGTAAGATGCGAGACATAAACCAATGACATAGGTTGAAATCAAACAAATTATAATTTGTTTAACATTTTTCTGTTGTTTTTAACCTACTAGATTATTTGGTTGTTTTAATTTCAGAGCCTGCTTTGGTAGTTTTAAGTACAACTAAATAGACCTTAAATTTATGTGCGAAAAATCTTAATAAAACCTTGATACAGTCATTTCATTAGATTCAAACCATTGCAACAGCGAGCGTCCGGCGAACACCTATTTTTTCGATTTTGTCCTGTCAATTGTAGAATTGTAGATCTGACTCCGTTAGATTTTTTTATGTGGGGATACCTAAAGAACCCTGTGTACAAACATCGACCCTTTAGGAATATACAAAATTTAGAGAATGTCATTATAAATTGTGTATTGCAAATAAATCGTAAAATGCTCCGAAATGTTAATCGAGAGTTGCGCTCGAGAACAACAGTATGTATGGAGAGAAATGGTGGTCATACTGAGTTTTAAATTTTGTGCACCCAAGGAAAAACAATGATTTTTTGTGTTGTTAGTACAGAATTTGACTACTTTTAAGTTTTTCTTACATTGGTTTTCGTTTATAAAATTTCGATTAAATAAACAGGTAATTTTTTGTTTATTATCTATTTTAATCCCCTTAACTTTACAAAAAGTCGAACTTCAGATATATTTAAGACGATTAAGGTTTTCTCAATGTAATCTCATTGAAATGTCTCTAAAATTTTGACACTGCTGCTAGATACAAATCATTGCAACAGCTAGCGTCCGGCGAAACCCTGTTTTTTTTAATTTTGTCCTGTCAATTGTAGAAAAAACTACTACATTCGTTTATTTTCTTCCAGATACATTGGCTTTACATTAGCCAAGCTATCTAAACGAAAAAAACCGGAAATTTGTAAATCGATAAAAAAATATTTAAAAAAAATTGAGTTTGCCAATTTTTTTAAATAAAATCTTAAAATTTTGCACAAGGACCTAGAATTTAATTCTAAGCAATTTTTTCAAATAACTTTTTTTGATATCTCGTCAACTAACCTCACTTTTTGTAAATTAACAATTTTTTTTTTAATTTGACGCTATACCAGTGGTCACGTGACGTATGTCAAAATCGATTTTTAGGTTATCGGACATGCAGAACCGATCCCCTGGGAAAGTTTTTCCGATACTCTCCTAATAAAAATTTTTCCCATATGTTGCGAACTTTTTGCCGGTCACTGTATATATATATATATATATATATATATATATATATATATATATATATATATATATATATATATATATATATATATATATTGACTTTTAGACAGAAAATTAATACATGTTGTCATGTTGAGCTACTGACTAGCATGAAGTGCCACAATAAAAGGGTATCTAATAATAAGGATATTGCTTTTAAAAATAATTTGTAAGTTTTGACAAGTAAGTAACTAGGCAATTTAGTTTAATTATTATTAGTTATATTAATTAATTATTATATTTTTATAATAGGTTTTTATCAAAATATCTCTTCACACAGGTATGTTGATTTTAAAGCTGCTTTTCCAAACAACGCATTTTAATTACAGTCACTTGCGTATTGTGTGTATACTCTGTGACAGGCCATTTTTGCCACATGGTCTGGGTATGTGTTTACTAATTAATTTTATTCGCGATTACCTGTTCAGTTTTACTTAATAATTTACCTTGATTAAGAGGCTGAACCTTCACTCTCACACTGGGTGGGCTGGCATTGCCTTGTGTTCCAGGTTAGTCCCTGTCCATCTTGATTGCCCTTTTGTCTTGTCCAAATCCGCTTGATATCAGCTGTCCTTCCTTCGAAGCTTGTAGTCTGCTTTAATATCTTTCTCTGTTGTTTGGGCCCTGAATTTTCGCCTTGCTTAAAGCCTTCCTGTGTGTATAGACAATCGCCCTTAGTCTTTTGATGCTAACATGTTTAGATAATAAGTTTTGAAAGTCTACTTACTTTTTTTATTGGTTACATTCCCTCGCGACATTGAATCGCCGTTAATTAGTGGGTTATTGATCACATTGCCTTTACTGTCCTGGATTCCTGAATCTAGGGTTCTCTATTAATTTAACTCCAACATTTCCTTTTCTTTTTCTTTTCCAAGATCTTGTTTTGAATTTTGTAAACAATTAATAAATTGAGTTATATGTGGTTCGAATTTTTGGTTGAACTGACCGGCTGACACTGTCAGAGTCTTGCAGTGCTGCCAAACCGGAGGGGTAAAATTTGTTCTGTATCGTTAAGCATTTTCGCGTGGCCCGGGCCGCTTATTTGAGTTTTGTAGTTAAGGCCACAGGTTTGTGACGGAAGATTTCCTCTGGGTTTGCCAGTGCAGTACGGAAATCGAAGGACTCCATTTTGATATGTGTCTGTGGTGGGAGGAAGTGTCATATGATTCTTCCGACACGAGGCATAGGCCGGTCACTTCCACTCTACCCTTCGAAGCAATTGTTCCATGGTCCCTATCTTAAAGTTTCAGTTTTGAAATTCTAGTTTTTTGTTTGGATTAAAAAGTCAGGGACCGTGTTTAAATTCTTGAAGAATTTGTTTCTGCAAGACGCAGGATATTTTTGGGCAACTTCATTCGTTAAATCAGGTGAGCTACCTTTTTTATATATAGCTGAGTTTTTTGCGAGTCTGCCTCGTGATGCCACGTGCATGGAAATTTTTCGAGTTCTAAGGATGTTCTTTCTTTTATTTCCCTCAAGCCATCAACAACGGCATGAATGATCCTGGCCCAAGCCATTGATAGCTGCCCCTTTTGGTGTTTCTGTCTCAGGAAGTTGGAATATCGAACCCTCCTTGCTTAAGGGGTAAGTTAAACCTTGAAGTTTTTTTGCCCCGTGTTTCTCTAATACTTATTAATCGTTTATTTTTTTTACGCCCATACATTGTAATTTAAATTTCAGCGGTCAATAGTTATCGAAAATGCTGCTTCACAGCACTATTTTCTAGGACTAGTTTTTGTGGCTCGGTGTACTACCTCTTATTTTGACTGATAACCACTCACCACTCAATTTGCTAATAGTAATATTACTTTACCTGATTTGCATTCTGTTAAAAGTTTGAATAATTGTCGAGTCGTGTATCGTAAAGCTTATGCAATATGTAACTTATGTTTAGAACTTCTTTATACCAGCTTATGGGCCAGCGGGAACAGCTAAGCTTGGATTTAAGTAGTCAGTCACTCGCGTAGTAAATGTATATTGTTTTTATCGGTTTTTTTTTATTGACGTTATCGCAAAACTCATACAGGAGTAATGGGGCTATCTGATTTTAATTTAAAACCGTAATTAAAATGTGTACGGGAGCTTGGGGTCTTACGGGATTTATTTTTATAAGGTTGGAAATTGTAGATTTATTTTAGCTTTCATTTATATCGATTGGTTAAGTAATATTTTATTCTTTCAGAGGGGTTAGTTAGCCTGCTATTTTACTTTCAGATTTGTCATTTGACCAATGTTTTGGGGTGAAGTAACTTGTAGCCCGTACACATTTTATATCTATTTATTATATCGTACCGCTTGGAACTTAGGGTAGTTTAGTTGCATTGATGCTATATAATTAGTTAAACCTGCTTTTGTTGTATCGTATTATTTGCATTGGGGGAACTTAAAGTAGTTAATTAGTTGCTTGGATAGTACCGATATAATTGCTTGTAATTTAAGCTTTGTGTTTTATAAATGTACATAAGCGGTGTATTTCTGATTATTTCTATTTAAACGATTTATCCATGTATGCTTTGGTTTTATTATGTTATCTTACATTGACTCAGATTTACTGAATTAGTGCTGAGCGCTTAGCGTTTAGGTCAAGCTACATTAGGGTTTAAGGTTTTAATTATTTTACTTTTTTTGGCTTCGCTTAAGCTTCTCTTTTACTTTGAATATTACTTAAACGTTTAAATCTTAAGTCAAGCTAACTGGGGTTTCATTTTTAGTTATTTTTACTGTCTTCGCTTAAGCCTTTTGCTTTGTTTATACCTGTAATCTTGGGTGAACTTGTGATTTAATTATCAATTATTTTTATTTTGTTGTACTTTTATTATTTTTATTGGTAATGTAAGATAACATAATATAATGTTAAACTGGTCATTTAGTGAACACTTAGTTTTGTAAATATTAACGTTTATCAGTAAAGTAAATGAACTTTAAAATTTAGTTATTGATGCCCTTTAGGTAATAATAATTTATTTTGTTTATTGACATAACCTTTTTGTTTAATATTATCCTAAGCTTGCTTAAATTTTGCAAGTGGGTTTTAATCATTACTTTCTCTTTTTAGTATCCTTTTTTTGATATTAACGTAGCTTCTTATTTTTAAATATTTTTCTACTTACCTAAATTTTGCATTTGATTTCAAGCCACTGGCTTTCTCTTTTATTATTGACATTTTATTTAATATTCTTAAATTTTGCGGATTAGTTTCAGTAAATTATTTATCCAAATATTGACTTTTTTATTAATGTAACCTTTTAATCGTATCTTAAGCTCGTTTAAATTTTGCAAATAGTTACTCTCTCTTTTATTAGTAGTTTTTTTTTATCTTAACGTAGCCTCTTATTTTTAAATATTTTTCCACTTACCTAAATTTTGCGATTCAGTTTAAGCCAATGGCTTTCTCTTTTAATATTAAATTAATTAATTAAAAAAAAAATTTTAGTTAGATTTCGGCGCTTTAATTCAAGTCAATTGTCTCTCTCTGCATAGTAATCTTTTCTGTTAACGTAACTTCTGATTTTTTTTTATTAACGTAACGTATGCCTTTTTTTATTAATTAAATTTTAACTACTGTAACTACTAGGAATTGTTTGTTTCTAGGGTCTTTGGTAGGGGCCACGAACCCCCCTACTTCTCTTCCGTGGGGGCTACAAAGCATCCCTACCTTTGTTTTTGCTGGGTGCAAAGAAGCCTCCCTATCGTCTCCAGTAGGGGCTAAGGAGCCAGCTTATTTTTATGTTTCTGAGGACAGACTTCCTCAGGAAGATTTTTATTTTGGGTAGAATTTACATATTTTGCTGCGGGGGCAAATATCGCCCAATTTTCTTGTTCCTTTTTTTGCGGACAACACTTGTAACAATACTTGTAATTTTTTTTCCCTGTAAATATATGTACAGTGGTAAATGTATTCAGTTTTTCTTTTATCCAGCTCACTGCGCCCTATGTTTTTATTTTCTATTATGAATAGCAGGTTTGTTGTGTGAGAAGCAGGTCCCTAGACCAACTAGGCGACTTCCAGTTTGCGTCGGTGTAAAAAACTGGTGGCGTCCAATAGAACCTACCAGCCTAACTGAGCTGAGGGCTAATTTGCAACGCGCTCTACTACACCTGCTTCCCTCAGAACACCCTGTTGTTCCTGTGTTTTTCTCTAGAGTACCATTAAGAGTTATTTTAATGTTTTCAAGTTAAGCGGTAAGTACTTGGTCAATGATACTCATCATAGTATCTTTGACGGTTTTTAATCAAACACTTTTTATTGAACAAAGTGCGTCGCAACTCATTAACAGACTAGAATTCTTAAATAAAACCTACTTTCTAAGGTCAATTAATTAATTAGATACATCTAATAATGGTTTACCCCATAGTACGCTTTCGCTGAAGTAATTTGCGTAATCTCTTCAATATAGTGCAGCGAGAAGCTAATCCCTATCACATGCTGTATATTATATTGAGGATGCAGACGGCGAAGTTGACTTAAAAGTTAATTGTCTTGCGGCTTTGCTAGAGAGGTCAGAGCATTAAAATTTTTATTAGTTTATTAAAACATCCCATTCTAACATAACATAAACTTAATTTAAGTTCTACATTTTAACACTGTATAATAATGCGTTTTCACAGCTAATCTTAAGAGAAAACATGTCTACAATACATACGAGTTAGACAAATTGACGTTGTACAAAGGACGAAATAAAGGGGGGGAGGGAGGTAAAAGGGGTAATTATCCCTCCCATGAATTCGAAAATTATATAAAAAACTTTGTCCAAATAACTATTTTAGTTGTAATGAATTCAAATTTATTTTTCCAAAATCCCAGAACCTAAAAATACATGGATACCTACAAAGCAAGCAAGTAAATATAATAAAATCAAGCTAGTAAATATAATAATATCGAATATAATTCCATCGAAGCACTCAGCCAAATATGAGAATATTATGCGTTCAATATGAAGAAAAAAACTCGGAAGCTGATAAAGAAAGCGTGGTAAAAGTTATGTGGAATAGCACTGCAAAGCAATTACAGAACATGTTTTTTAATCAATATAAAATCAAATTTGATCTGTTTACAAAAAGAACCTTTGAACAGAAAATCAAGTTAACAGCTTAATCTAGCGAAAAATTTTCAAAAGTTTTAAAGACTTGTGATAAGGATTCTCCAGAACGTCTGCAACGAAATTTTTTTATGGTGCCTTACATGAGCTAGCGTGAAGAGGAAAGGATCTTCAGTTTGCATTCAATATTTTATAGAGGAAACTGACAACAAAGGCAATTTAACTGGACCGATTGAGTACAATCCAGTATTTTCTAAAACCACCCTGGGTGGTCAATCTGACAGTAAATGGCTAGTTACAAATAATGAAAATCCTAATGTTTGCTTGTTCGGTTGTTCAAAAAATTGTTGCTTTAAAGAAACAAACATAAAAACTGAAAGATTATTTTCAACACCAAATCCAAATTGGAATCGTCCGGATTCTAAAGGATGGTATGGGAGTTGTCCTATCAGGGAAAATACTATATCCACTTGGTTTAAGTCAGCGACACCTAGTAATGGTATCGACATGAAAAATAGTAAAGTGACAAATCATTCAGCTCGAGCAACAGCCGTTTCCATTTTAGCAAAACGAGGAATTGGTGAACAGCAAGTTATTAAAATAATCGGACATAGCAAGTCCCAATCAGTCAAGCCATAACTTCAACTTGATGCTGAACATCATCATCATGATTCATCAGAATATAATTAAAGCTATGAGGACCAACAAAGCTAGCATCGCCTCTTCGACAAGCGGTTTAATTCATCCATCAAGTAACAATTATTATATATTTAAAATTACAAATAATAATTATACTAAGTAAAAGTTACCTATGTTGTATTTTGGTTTTAATCTTACTAAAGGATATATTTACAAAGCTTTTTTATTAACTAAAGTTTGCGGAATATTGTTGTTTCAAAACTTTTAGGCCTATTTGCAGGTTTGTTTTATTTGCAACGTTAACTCCGTTTAAAACTTGCGTTTGTATACCATAGATAAAAAATACGTTTCAGCAAGTTTACTTTTGAAAAACTACTGAAAATCGTTCGAGGCAGATCTACTGCATCATTAAAAACCACAATTTGTTTACTAAAGTAAAGGGAACGTTTTTTTTTTAAATTTTGAAATATCATAACAGTAGATACCTATATAGTTGCGGGATATCTACATAATATGCAATGTTAAAAAAATCTTTCCACCCATTTTAGTTGCAAAAAAATTGTTATATATCTACTGTAATGTTATATAGAATGTTTTCTTCACTAAAATGGGTGCAATTTTGTTTTTCATATATTTTCAAATGTTACAACAGTTTAGGTGAACCGGAATACCTATATACGTATAATAAATAATATTCTTTCACCCTTTTTAGTTTCACAAAATTACTGAAAACTGTTTAAAACAACTCTATTTGTGTGTTACAAAATAAGTTGTGTTAACTAAAATAGGTGGAACGTTTTCTTTAATATATTTTCATGTTTTATACACATGGTATAGCTGAGATTCAGCACTTATTGCTTAACAGAGATGGTTTTGAAACAAAACGCCATTAGTTTTTTATCATTATTTCATTGACAGTTTAACCAGTTTAAGCTCAATATTTCTACTGTCGAAGTTGTTTTCTAGGTGTTTAAAAAATAAGATTATGAGAATGGAAAAAGAACAGAAATATACATGCGCATATTGCGAAGAATTTTGTGCAGTTAAAAAAAGGCACCCAAAATTGAAATACTGATCATACCCGATTAAGTGTAATATGTAGGAAATCCAAAATGGGGAGGTATTCAACATAGTGCAAAGAAAGCTACTGGAAGTTTTAACAAAATTTTCACGAAATAGGAAAGATAAATTAAATAATATTGTTTAAAATATTATATTTATATAGTCAAGCATTTAATTAATATAAATTCGTCACCGATATATTCACCATTGAAAATATTTTAAAACACATTTAAAATATTTAGTTAATGATCATAATCAAACATGAAATTAAATGTTGCTTCACAAGCCCAATGATTTTGTTTTAATAATAATTATCTTGTTTAATATGAAAAATAAAATTCCATTTTTTTATAAAAGCACAATATCTAATATGATCATTATGTCAATAATTTGACAGAACAATTTCCACTTTTTAATTTCGCTCAGAGTACCCTAGAGGAAGAAAATTTCCGGAAAATTTTTGGGTTACCATGGTAACGAAACCAAAAACAAACTTCTGATTGGCTAAACAAGTGACGTGTGCAATTTTCTTACCGAATCCCCCGCGTGTTTGAATTAATTGCGGAAATAATTCTAGTACAAGTCTAAAAGATTAGAAGTAAAAATTGATTCAAAGTACGTACTTGCAGTGCTTTATTAATTGAAAATACCATATAATATGTCATTTTTAGGGGTCATGATCATTTTGACCCCCCGATTTTCTTTTCTGCGACAACACTGACTATGCTTTGGTAGAAGGAAAATATTCCTGATTTATTTTGACCCGTCGGGATCTTGGATTTTTTTGTATCTTGTACTGTTTCAATGATTTTTGGTAAAATATAATTTTAAGTCAGCCTATCCAAAGCAAAAGAAAATTAAACTAAATCACCAAAACCTGACGCCATTTGCCGGACTATCTGGTCTCGTATTTCCTTTCATTATTCAGTTTTTCTAAAACTGAATAACAGGAAAATATATGATTCTGAGAAAGTTTTATACCTTATTTCTTATTTTAAAAATCCATCAATCCATTATAAGTACAGAAGAAAACAAAAAAAAATATTTATTATAGGCAGCCAAGCATATATTTCCATAATAAAAATAAATAACTTTTTCCTAAAGTATCAAGAAGTCCCTTAACATAATGGAACAGATATTTATCAACTTGAGTGCCACTATACATCTGTTAATTTTATTAGGATCACTTGTTGACGTTTGTCTAGAATCATGTAATATGTCCTCCTTTGTGCGTATTAAAAAAAACAATGCCCAATTCTGCTTCCTTTATAAAGGCAAGATCAAAAAGAAAATCAAATTACTCTGTTGATTGTGGCTTTGAAAAGAAGTTTTTTTCTGGCTGTCAAGGTTGTAAAAATCTACTTTTCTTGTATCTAAGAGATTCCAAAGTTTTTACGTATTAAGGTTAGCAAATCTTCGTCGATATATTGTATGAAGTAAAATCAACTCTGTAATGTTCTGGCAGATTATTTCGTAATTACGTGACATAATATACAGGTATCAGCAGATTATTTAAAGTTATGGGTGCGTTCTTTATGAGTGTATGTTTGATGTCGCTAAGAAAGCTGAAAACGGTGAATGTTCAACTAAGTGAAGACTACAGGGAAAAAACAAGGAATGTTACAAAATATTAGTTTTAAGAAAAATCAATTTTCAAGTTTAAAACTTTACGGACTTTAGAAATTTTTTATTTTAATTTATAATCTGCATCTTAGTAATATCGAGTGTTTTAATAACGCCTTAAAAATACTATAACTCCAAAATAATTTTTCATAAAAGAAAATACAATGGAATAAAATATAAACAATCTCTTCAGCTAAAAAACTAGGATTGTCCTAAAATAAGTAGCATTTTCATGAGAAAAACAAGGAACAATGTCCAGATTTATCGTTTCTTTGTTGCAGTTCTGATATTTTCAGGCGTTTTGCTGTTCGCTTTGTTCGCTCTCTTCCATATTAACCTTTTGTAGTTTTTAGTGAAAAAAAAACAATACTTGGCAATGAAAAAATTGCAGGAAACCAGTCAAAACACTCTGTAATACTTACATACAAATTACGAACTAAGGCAGTAACTCAAATATTTTTATTCTAAAAGTGCATTGTGTGGACATTCTCTGTTTTTCCAATGTACGTCGTGGACATTCTATGGTTTTCTCTGATATATGATTTATTAAGCTGTTTGGTTAAAATTTATAAGATTTTTAATATAGATAAGTTTTGTAGACTTATATTTAACTACAATATTATCACAAATCACAAATTATAATTTTTGATTATGTATACAATAATCTAAAGATCAGTTATTTATTAAAATAGTGATTGGCAGATATCCATTTTTTCTGACCTACCTATGTTACACCTTAAAAATATTACGAGTACTTAAGGTTTGCTCAGGTTTTTTTTTTAGAATTACAAATAAATGATCACCTTCAAAATGTGAAACGTCGGCAAGAAAAATTTGGCAAAAAATGTCCTCGTCTGGCGAGACGAAAGCAGAATGTTTAGAAATGTGTAAGATTTCTCGTGTCGTAAAATACCAGTTGGATCTATAATATTGTAACTGACTGATCCTGCTCGACTTAGATTCCTAGGCTGTGTTTCGAAAACGAACCTAATCTATATTAACAGGGTTCTACAACTGATATACATATGTCACGCTGAAAATTTCTATATGTGGCAATGCTGATGTAGCTATGCTAGCTGTGCTTTACTGTCACATTAGCCCTTCCATTACAAATTAACTTGCAAAGTTTTACCGCTCTTTCGCAACTACTTGAAAAGTAACAATAATTGGTGGAACTAAATCGTGAGCATTGTCGTTTGTCGTGCAATACTTTAATATTATTATTTCAAATGTGTGTTTAATCAAGAACAACATCATATACGGCATTTAGTGAATCGTGTCCATCATGTTCCAGTGATTTTAATTGATATGCTGAGTTTAAAACAGGTAGGAAGTCCCTAAAAGATCAACAGCGTAGTGGTCTGCCGGCCACAGCGGCAACGGAAGAAAATGTTAAAGAGGTCAACCGTTTGGAAAACAATAAACGAATTGCATACTATGCATACATTTCCGTTAAGAAAACTCTAAACACTGGTTCGGCAGCTGTTAAAACAATATTGTACAAAAAATTTGGCGTTCATAAACTTGTTTCTCGGTGGGAACCAACTCCTCTATGAGAAAAAAAAGAGGCTCGTTTGAAATGTTGCAAGAAAACGATCGCTCCGTGCGCACATGACTCTTTATAGGGTATTTTTTAATATTGTTACGGGCGATGAGTCCTAGTTTTACCAATCTGACCTAGGATAGGCCGGTCGGTTGCCAGGTGGGTAACGCAGCAGAAATGCGAAGCTGGCTCACTCGACCACCTGGTTCGATTCCGGTGCTATATGCCATAAAAAAAAAGTACAGGTCTGGGTGTTTGTGATTGTCAGTATAAATGAAGAGTGTCTATGCGTGCTGGAAGAAGGAAGGCTATTTAGGAATTCTTCCTCGACCCGGGGAGGTACCAACCCACATAACCTCTTAAAGGGCTGGTGAAATCCTTACGGATGTGTGAGTCGGCTTTGCGATATACAACCCACGGTACCTTAGGTCATAGGCTTGCTGCCTTCGTGATTTGCCCGAAGATAAAAAAAAGGATTAATGGCTCAGTCGGGTATTCCCGAATGAAAGTGTACCCAAGGAAATTAGGTGAGCTCGAAGTAGTCATATCGTCAGAGTCACCTCAGAGTACCAAAGTAGTGAATATAGTGACCGGATGTTACCTAATGTTTACCAGTGGCGGCTCGTGGCCGAAAATATATAGGAAGAGCCAAATATCAAAATAAAAATTTAAAAAAAAACTTACCTATATTTTATATATTAAATCGAACCTTCTATTCTTTAACCTTGCGTACATGTCAATAATATCGTCATAGAAAGACACTTTCATTTTAAGTTCTTCTAGAAATTCTTTTTGAATTTACCTATATATTTGCCAAAGATGAGAGTCTGTCCTGGGCAATTGTATTTCTAGAATAAGTTTTTATTCTTTTCAAGCAAGAAAAACTTCTTTTTACAGAGACACTTGTGGATGGAATTGTTAATATGAGGGAAAACAGTTTATAAGCTTCTAAGAAAATGTCCTTATTTTCATTTAGTTTTTTTAATAGTTCTTGTAAAGATACATTTCGCAAGCCTTCATCCGAGGACAAAAGATCAAGTTCGTTTTTAAGCCGCGCCATTTTAGTAAATAAGGTAGCATAAAATTTTTGTAAATTTTCGAGAGCATCGGAGGGGAAACTAGAGCCCATTTCAGTCAAAAGATGGTCCAATATTTCATAAAACAGAACTCTGTATCTTGCACAAATATCATCCTGATTTAAACTAGAATATTGACGCTTGAACATATTAATCTGGGTTATATTATTGGCCTTCTCAAAAATTGAATTAAAAACATTTTCATTTCTTTTTTTTTCTTAGACTCTCGGAAGTGCTGTTAATCTGGGATAAACAATAATTAATATCTAGAATTTTTTTTGCAGAATCTCAAATAAAATATTCGTAGCACCAAAACAGGGCCAGCAAAACATTTTCTGCAAATATCCACTACTACATAGCCACTTATATTCAGAAAACCAAGAATTTTTAAAGTGAATATTGTAAGACTTGCCGGACTTTTTAATGTCCTTTTTAGCAGTAAGGGCCAACACACTCGTTGGTCGACCCGTTATTAAAAGGTCCCTTTTGTCTTCATCTTTCCAACCGGAAAATGGAGTTTCTAATAAACTACAAACTATGTCACTAACTGGTCCCAATGAATTCATTTTGTCTATGAATTTTTCACAATCCAATAATTGTCCACGAAATAAAATTGATAATTAAGAAAACAAACTAACACTAATCGGTGCTAATAGTTTTGATTGGGGAATAATTAAATAAAACCCACTAAAACTAAAATATTCTTAAACACACCGACGGTCGTTACGCATCAATATAGGTACACCACCTATTCTAAAATACTTCACGTCAAAGGCAAATACTAACATAGGAAATTACCAAACAATATTAGCGAAGAGCCAAGTGCCGGCCCTTCCAACCCGAGAAGACCGATCTTCCAAACTTAAACACTGTCATAGCAACCAACTATTTTGATACGATGTTTTCAACATCTGGATGACTTCTGCCGCTGCAGCCTCACGTCTTCACGCTACAGGTAGACACAAATAAGGAGTTTGATTTGTACGCAAAAACCAATACTACAAACCAACATTTTTTGTTGTGTTTACCTCTGGAAGTCGAGATTCGATTGCTTTATATCTTGTAGTATTAGACCATTAAACTACTAGAGGGGTAACGAATAATAATTTATTAATGCAATACGAAAATGCTATTATTGAAATTTAAAATGTATTAGTGAATAAAAATAAAATAAATTGATTGTTTTTTCCTTTTTTTTTCATTTTTTCTTGGGGAAGTGGCACTTCCTCTACTTCCTCTGAATAGCCGCCACTGATGTTTACCTAGTTTATTTGCAAAAATTCAGGAATATCGACCCAGTGTTGATTGGCGTGGAATTGCACAACGACAATGCAACTACGCATTTGACACACGAAAAACACTATTGTATTTTGAATTGGATACCAATTCACTCAATTACAAACTCTATTCCGTATCGCATAATACAAACTCGGTTTCTTTCAATGATTAGTTTATCATTGTTAACCAATAGGTTATAAGATTGCTTGAAATATAAGGTTTCATTGGTTTTTAATAGGTCGTTTAAATATAACATTTTATTTGATGCAATAATGCCCTATTCTTAATTCAGTACAAAATATATCATTGGTTTAAGTAAAAGTTTATTTGTAAGAATATATCTACGTTTTATTTAATCGAAATACTTATTATTATTGTTTCAATTACAACAGTAATTAATTTATTGTATCATCTAATAGAAAAAAAAACATTTTTGTTTAAATTCGAACATACAGAGTGTCTCTGGATGGGGTTACCTATAGGTACCACAAATGGATTTAATTTTTTAACAAAAAGTTATTCTTTGTAAGAATGTTTGCCTGTAAAAAAAGCGATAAACGTAAAAAATAATTCGTTTCTGTATCCAGGGTAGTCAAAAACTTCAAACATAAAAACTTAATCAAACCCAACCTGAGTAAACTACCTTTATTCTTCATTTTAAAGAAAAATGCCAAAAAGATACTTAGAATTACTTTTTTAATTAATTAAACTAAACGTTTTATTCACAAAGTTTTTATTCAGTATGACAGTCGCCAACCTCTGCACACTTTTGTAGTACCAAACAGGTATTTTGGTTATAGTATTCCTTATATTCGGAAAAAACTGAGGTATGGAAAAAGATCGATTTAAACAAGCCTTTTTTAAGTCTTGAATTATGACTAAGGAAGTAATTCTAAACAACATTTCCTAATGGCATTTTGCTTTAAAACGAAAAATAAAGATAGTCTACTAGGTAAAGTTCATATTTATGAAGTTTTTGACCTCCCTGTATACAAAAACTTTTCTTACCACAAGTCGTATTTTTTTACATACACTTTTTTACATAAATTTTGTCGAAAAATTAAAAGTTAGGTCTATTTGTGGTATAGGTAACCCTATCCAGCCTATCCAACCTAAGCAAACCTAAGCAAACCTGGAGCGATCCGATCGGTTGATTAGAACCAAAGAAAATCCGGAAAAAGCGGAAAATTCAGCTATATTTTCAAAAATTCATAACTTTTCCATTTATGAAGATTAAGAGCTGAAATTTGGCACAGAAGTAGATAATTATATCAACTTTAAGTGTGCGCAAGGCAGGTGCTGTCGGACTATTAGTTTTTGCGCAAGTGCAATTTCAATTTTTTTATGCATATTTTTGACGGGAGCCTGCTTGCGTTAAAAATTGTCCTATTTTAATTCTAATACCGGCTTTCAAAACTAGAAATAAAATACTATAAATCGTATATCCCAAGTTTTCATTAAAATACAGCGAAATGGATGAAACATGCACTTGAACATCGGTGTAAATGGCCTTGGGCGCGCGAGCGAGCGAGTGGTGGGGGAAGGAGGGGAAGCGTACATATTATATAGACATACAGGCGCGCCGTGCGAAGCGTCGCATCTTTTCACTGGATTTTCTCAGCGACTACAGCACCTTTTTGGAAGATTCTTTGCTTGATTTAGGGGTTATTGAATACGAGGAATCTGATCCTCTATTCAGATTCCACGAATAATTCAAGATAAAGCTGCTATTCCACCTTCTTGAGTAACGTTCTTATATTTCTATTCTATAAATAAACGAGCAGGAAGGTTGTTAATTTAAACACATAAATATATATTTTTTTTCCGTGACGGGAAAAACGTTTGACATTTTATCTCTGTCGACAGGTAACAAAATGTCACTTTTTATGAAATTACTTTTTTCCCCAGGAAAAAAGTGAGTACTTTTTTCCCGGATATATATACACATAAGTAGAGGTAGATATTTAAATTTAGAATATTTTATTATACAAAAGTTACATTTCCTTTCAGACAATTTTTAAGTGTATATTATTCAAAATAACTACTAAAGAACCACTAAGTTTGCAATTTTTAAATCAAATCACAGAATTAAAATGACAGATGTTTGATTACTTTATAGGTTTCCTTAGCAACGCAGGTCTAATTGTCGTTATAAGTACAACAGCCTACCAGTTTAGACTTTCAACTTTCGCATTGATAATTTTCTGACTTTAATATATTGTAATAATAGGTTTCTTCCTCGGCTTTTTTCAATATTAAATCGTCGTTTTTCCCGTCGCAGAAAAACATAGTGTATTATACACGGGAAAAATATTAGATTTTAGCTCTCGGTTTTTTGTCTCCCTCCGCTTCGCGTCGAGAGACAACGCACAACCTCGAGCTAAAATTTAATACTTTTTTCCCCTTGTATAATAAATAACAATTTTTTTTCACAAAAGTGGTTTATTAATATGATTACAAATGGATGATAAACAACATGAACATATTATTGCGCCGAATACATTAGTTATAAAATTCGCCTTCTTTTCGGAAGGTCCGCATAGTTTATTTAATTTTCTTCGATCTGCTCGCTATCTATTAAACTATCAAAGTCAGAATCATCGTCGGATGCAGATTGATCAATCAGATCGAAAAGTACAACTCACAGCTCCGAACGCTCTGTAGCATCTAACCGTTGGCGTTGCTTTCTCTTCTATTCTTTTGAATCCCAAGGCAACAGCTGTACCCATACCACCGAACAATAGAAGAGAGAGGGAGGGGGCGCATTAGACGGTTACACAGCTATTCAAAATTTAAGCGTGCTATAGCTATATATATGTCTCGTCTCTTCTAATCCTTATACCACTCCGAAATCCGGAATAGTAGCTTTATCTTGAATTATTCGTGGAATCTAAATAGAGAATCAGAGTCCTCGTATTCAGTAACCCCAAAATCAAAAAAGAATCTTCCAAAAAGCTGCAGTAGTCGCTGAGAAAAGCCAGTGAAAAGATGCGACGCTCCGCACGGCCCACCTGTATGTCTATACATGTACGCTTCCCCTCCTTCCCCCACCACTCGCTCGCTCGCGCGCCCATGGCCATTTACACCGATGTTCACGTGCATGTTTCATCCATTTCGCTGTATTTTAATGAAAACTTGGGATATACGATTTATAGTATTTTCCTTCTAGTTTTGAAAACCTGTATTAGAATTAAAATAGGACCATTTTTAACGCAAGTAGGCTCCCGGCAAAAAAAAGCATAAATAAATTGAAATTACACTTGCGCAAAAATTAATGGTCCGACAGCATCTGCCTTGCGCATACTTAAAGTTGACATAATTATCTACTTCTGCGCCAAATTTCAGCTCTTAATCTTCATAAATGGAAAAGTTATGAATTTTTCAAAATTAAGCTCAATTTTCCGATTTTTCCGGATTTCCTTTAGTTCTAACCAACCGATCGGATCGCTCCACCTCTCATTTTCTTCGTAATTTAATTCTCTACAACTTTTCCATTTACGGAATTGAAATTCTTCGAGTAGTTATCGTTTTATATCCAAAAAAACAAAAAAAAAACGTTTTTTTGCACTAAAATGTTAATAACAAATTAATTAATGAGAGTTGCGAGTCGAAAACACATCAGAATATATCTACGGAGTGTCTTTCAAATGATGGCACAGGTGGCTTTCTACTAGTCTTTTTTCCACACAAAAAGCTCTAATGATTGGCCTAAATATTTTCCAATGTACGCGTCCACACCAAGCGGTCTCTAAATGAGCTCGATCGCATCGCGTTCTTGCCTGAACGTTTTATGATTTTGCTGGAGACCGTGACCAGCTCGGCACAGAATTGTTCGGGATGCGTCGAGAATGCGTTCGCACCTTTATTATTGCAAAGGTTTTTAGATTTGTTTTACTTACCATAAAACATTGGTACATCGCAAAAGATCTATAATTTTTGGAGGTATACTTAGTTGCACAAGCCAACACACAGAATGGTAACATAACCAAACAAGCTGGAAGCTTAAACGACGATTCAATGTATTAAAACCAACTGCAACAGCACAAAGGGTGTCCGCGAGCAATTGAAGTAATATTTGAGCCAACAATGGAACCCATTAAATTAATATTTGATATTATTTCTCTGGTTCCTTTTATGTTTTATCAGAGTGTTTATTTTAATTGACAAAATATGTGGACAAATGACTTAATTTTTACATTTTTTGTTTAAACCGTAGTTCTTGTTCGTTGAATAAAATATATTGTAATTCGAACCAAACCGCCTATTTTTCGCCCAATTATATTTAAGCATTAAAATCAAATAGTTTCATTTTTTGCCTCTAATAATTCTAGACTCCAAGGAATAATAGAAGCTTGTTGGTTTCCAATAGTATTTTGGACTAGCGTCTAGCCGGTACCGCGAATATCTGTCCCGAATTTTGCCGAACGATTGTTGGATTTTTTTCGCACCGATCCCTCTTCACTTGCGAGGAAAGAGACTGGTCAGGGCCTCTAACCAGGTGCTAACCCTGTTCCGACCTTAGGGTGCCCTCCGATCCACCGTTCGCTAGATTTTCTGGACCCACAACAAACAAAACATAATTTTTAGGTTAAGGTACCTAGACACGATAAATTTTTTGCTCGGGACCTTTAAAAAAAGACAAAACAAAATTTTTATCGAGGAAGGAGTGCTAACCCGATTCCAATACACCTTTCAGAGCCGATTTCCTAATTTTTTATAAAATTTTAAATGACAAAAATTAAAAAAAGATGCGGCCGAGCACGGTTTCGAACCAACACATCTCGGTCAATAAGCGGATGCTTTAACCACTGGACTACGTGGCTCATGCTAGGAAATCGGTAAACTTATTAACAAGTGCATCATTTACATATACGCATTTGAATAACTCGGCTTTTTACCTTCGGTATAGATATTCCGGGCACCGGCCAGACGTTAAAGTATTTTGGTCATTGAAATAATGGTGGAGTTTTCAAAGAAGTACATACTTTTGAACTCCAATAATAAGTCTATATTTAAAGAAATTTTTTTTTTGGTTATTTCAATGATATTTTGTTGAGACAATATTAACTTTAATATAGCCAATGTGACAGTGGTCAAACATAATGCTATTATTGAAAATAGCATTGCAGTTTTTTCTGTGCACTGAAGGAAAACGTAATTTCTTGAAAAAATGGGGATTAAATTTCTAGACCACCCACCTTATAATCCAGGTTAAGCCCCCTGTGAGTCCTTTTTGTTCCCAGAAATGAAAAAAAAAATGTGATGGCACATTTTCAACGCTAGAGGTAGCGGTAATAGAATATATTGACGAGGTAAATGCAATTCCGAAAGAAGTCTAAAGTAATAGTTTTTCAAAATGGTTCCACAGAATAACCAATTATATTAAATGTGGCGGGAAGTATTTTGAAGAAATATTATAATTTGGCTACATCTATGTGTGTTTGACTATTTTCAGAAATTTCTAGCGCGAACCTTGTATCATAAATTTGTTTTGACAAATTTCTTAAAAGAAACAATAAAAAATGGAAAATTTTGATTCTCTTTGCATGGGGTACTCCTAAAGATCTCTTTTTAGTTTACCGTTATTGTATTTCAATTATAATAAGGTCATAATGGGTTTTTCAAGAAAATTTTGAAAAAAAGAGTTTTCCGATAGTATAAAACTAAATATCCCGATTTCGTAAAAAATTACATAAATAACGTACGTATCTATATATGTGTATATATTTATTTTATTATCATTCTACGAGGAACAAGCCTGTCACTACTTTTGTTTGCGTAATTATTTTAATATTATTGCTCATACCTTCTTTTTATATTTTTTTGGCTTGTACCAAAAAGTATGTGTGTAGTTACCCTCTATATTAAGTGTTTACCAAGGTTATGAGTTACTAGGAGGAAAAAGTCATGAATAGATTTTGATTAAATAAAAACAGTGTTATTTTTATATTCTTGGAATTTTTCTTACAGAAGCCAGAAAAAATTGTTTGTGACAGCTACAATCAACAGAATAATTTAACTTTCTTTTTGATCTTGTTTCTACAAAAGAAGCTCAATGAAGTATTGTTTTTTTAATACGCACAAGAAGTATACATATAGGGTATGTCAACAAGTAAACTTTATAAAAACAACGACGAAATGTACAGAAACAAGGGCTTACAAATTCCCGCTTCCTATGCGGAGTAAATATGCTTTTTCGATTTAGGAAAAAAAACTATTTTCTTCGTCAAACCTCGACAAACATGACATGTATTGATAGACTTTAATAATCAATTTTACTTTATTACACCAAATTTATTTTTTTACACCACTTCTTTCCTATAAAATCAAAAATTAAACTGATGTCCACCATTTTACCCAAAATTTTTGAGCATTTTTGCATTTTTTACGAGAGAAAAATAAATTTTAAAATATAATGGCAGACATATAAAGGCTCAGCAAAACCCTAGATCGGCCTAATTAAACAATCAAAAGTTTTATACTGACAAGTGTAAGAATAAGACAACTAACTTTTTTAATATGAATTTGTTTCTGAGCTTTTTCGCGAATTTTTAGAGAAAACGGCAATTTTAGTATCTACTTTCCACAATAATAGAACTAAATTGATCCTAGCAACACGTTTCAAGATGAAAATCATTTGGAAACAGGCCAAACCGCTAAAATATTCGATTAACTCAAGTCCTAAGTGATGACTTATTAACAATGACAGGACGAAAACCTGTCGAAACATAACTGATCAACTAGAATATCTTAATCTGAACCATTCCTGAAACCTTAACCTTTATGGTAAATCTGAACAATTTTTTAAGTGAAGAAATTTCCTAATAAAACAAAATTTTTATGCCATGAGGACTTATCTTTAATGCTGACTTGTCAGTGGAAAACTTTTGATTGTCTAATTAGACCGGTCTAGGGTTTGCTGAGGCTTTATATGTCTGCCATTATATTTTAAAATTTATTTTTCTCTCGTAAAAAAATGCAAAAATGCTCCAAAATTTTGAGTAAAATGGTGGACACCAGTTTTTAATTTTTATTTTATACGAAAGAAGTGGTGTAAAAAAATTAATTTTCATGCTTCTAAACCCTAAATACTTTTACTGAAAAGACCACAGTAACGCTACTTGACAATAAGCTTACTATATTTCTTTCCGAATTATATACTCACCAATACTGGTCAGTAAGAAACGACTTTAGAAATATGCAATAATTTGCGAATTGTCGAGACGTTTAACGCTTGAAGAAAAAAACAGCATTAAAAAAAATACTTTTTGCCTTGGCCCTAGTATCCCCATAATATATCACATTTTCCCATAATAAAACAATATACATACAATTGGTTATTATATTCTATATAATAACCAAAATACACTTTAAATTTCCCTCTCTTTTAATTATTCTAATGAAAAAGCCAATAAATAGGTAAGCTAGTTTAAAATTTACGCTGAATATCGTAGAGAAATTTTTTTTTTGGTTTTGTGTATTGTTTCGTTCCGGATACTGATGTTCAGAAATATGTACCTACTAATATGAGAACGCGCATTTTTTTAATAATGGATACTACCAAATAGTAGTACCAAAGATAATCCTTCAGAAGCCAAAACAATCTTAATATTATCTACTACGGTTACTTGGTCCCGTGACCCATACAACCTTTTTTATTTTTTCCCACACTTCCTAATGAAAAGATAATCGATTTTTGCAAAAACAGCTGTTACGATTTATCTTAAATTTTGTAAGAAAATAGTGCATTAAACCTAAAAATTTGTCTTGCTTATTTTCACATAAACATAGTTATCCAAATGATGCCTAATTAAATTAAAATTGTTCTCTGATTTCGCCTTACTAAATATACAAAACTTTTATGATAACCACCGACTCAGTATTTTTGTAAATACATTTATGAAAAATTGTTTGTATGTTTTTGTCCAACAAAGTAAATAGCCTACGGTCTACACATTTTTCCAAATATTTTTTGTATGTGATGTTGTTAGTTCTATTTTTCTCTTGTTATATGTATATGCTCTTACATACAAAACATCGAAGTTAAAAGTGTTTTTTTTTTCAAAGAATTTGCCGTTCTTTTATAAACTTAATAATGTTTGTGGTTAACAGGCGCGGCCCGTGAAATTTTAAAGTTGTATAATCTGTTGCTACTTATGGGACCCATGCCAAGTTCAGGTTTTTTAATAGTGAGCCTACTAGGAATATTTAGGTAAAGAAAAAACATATTTTGTACTTTGCGAATAAAGTCGAATTTTTGAATTGACCCACCTGGGAAAAAAATTAACACAGTTAGGTATTATATTTATTATTTTCTCTAAACAAATAGTTATAGTCATTTGCTTTTTTTAAATTATATTTTAGGTTTAAAAAAATTCAATGACTATAACTTTCTACTAACATATTTTGTTCTCCTAAAATCTAGGAATCGTCAACAAAATGATGTGAAATTTGTTTAGAAAAAATAGTAAATAAAATACCTAAGCTTTTTAATTTTTTTCCCACGTGAGTCAATTCAAAAATTCAACTTCTTTTTGCAAATTACAAAATATTTTTTTTTCTTTACCAAAATATTTCTAGTAGGCTCACTATTAAAAAACCTGAACTTGACATGGGTCCCTGAGTAGCAACAGAGATATAATGACAACTTTTACAACTTTAAAATTTCACAGGACGCGCCTGGGGGTTAGACATGGCCACGGAATTTCAGAGTATGACAACGTCATAAGAAAATTACTTAGGATGCGTTCAGTCTTTGGATTAGATGTACGATTTTTCGAACCACAACTTTGCCTTATACAGGGTCTGCCTAAAGGTCTAGTATTGTATTTGTTTTGAAGTGTAATTGTGTGTTTTTGAACACATTGGGACACAAAAAAACAAAGGGACAGATTCTACAGTTAAAATACGTATTTCTAAAAATAGTAGGAAGGTAAGAAAATTTTAATTTTATTTTAGTAAATATAGATATCTTATTGAAGCTCGCATTGAAGATTTTCCGATATTAAACTCTTCTGATTATTCCCAGATCCCAGTGTCTTAATTTAATTTTTTTCCATCTTCATTACTATATTAATTATAATTTTACACCAGAGCACCAAAAATCGTTTTAATTATGAAATTTGAATTTGAAATTGAGGAACAACAATGTGGTACTATATTAGAATAAAAATGCACATTATAAATTATCTAGTTTTATCTCTACTACATTTTTAGTGTTTCGTGCTCATATATAATAATATGATGTATTTTGTATGCATTTTTTTAAACATTTTTTGGGAAACGCGTTTAAAAAAATCATGAACATTGAGAATTAAGTGTAGATTGAGCCACAATTAAAAATTCTAGCGCGATCAATTGTTATAAACAATTTAATTGTTTATTTCCGTATACTGCTGACCCATTGGTTTTAGAGAAAAAGCTTTTCAGAAAAAATATTTTTCACGATGTAAGGAACAACTTTTGTTCTTATACACTTTTAAAAAATTTTAATTTGACTCAATTAAAATGCTCCCCACTCAACTCCGCGCATACGCGATGTGATACGGTGTTGGTGCCGTCGGCGGCGGGTACTGCGGCTGATGGGTGGGGATCGGGCGGCAGAGGTTTGCTCAGGTGCTGATGCTGATGGCACTCAACACTAGCAAGTATAGATTGCACTTGACCGAATCTTTTATTGCAGTAGTCATACTCCGATATAAAGGTACATTATGATAAATTCAATGCCCATCAGCAATACAGAACTGTATAATTTTAATTTCAAATATTTAAGAAAGAATTTTTCTTTCAAATTTTTGTATTGGAATAATGGTTTGCCAAATTAACTAATATTTTACCAAAGGTTTTACCAAAGACACTAGAATTAATCCCAGCTCATTGTGAAGTTAGTTTAGCAAAGGTAAAATCAAATGAAAAAATTACCAACTCCAACGGTCTTTCAGTGGCGTCTGTTTAGCCACTGATTAGTTAATATTTTGGGCAGTTTCTGTATACAAAAAAAATGTTAAATTGACTGTCTATTGTTTTTAACACTAAATTAGAATTTTGGGCTAAATTTAAAGTTTTTGGTAAGCACCAACTTTTTGTAATACTATAACTAAACTTATGAATAAAATGATTTTATATTTGTTGTAAATTTTGTTGGATTACGCTGTAAATGCGCAATGCGGTTCTCTTTTTGACGTCGCTAGAAACCACCTTTTATTCCAGAGACTCAACAATCAGATCAAATTATTTTTGTTCGGACTTCAGTGGAGACGGAATTATCCCACAAAATAGTTGTTACCTTTTTTGTTAACATTGTTTTGTTATTATTATTATTTTATTATTATTACCCTGCTATTATTATTATTATTATTATTATTACTATTATTATTATTATTATTATTATTATTATTATTATTATTATTATTATTATTATTATTATTATTGTTATTATTATTATTATTATTATTATTATTATCGGGACCTGCATCATTTTACACAATCTAACTCTTTAATATATAATTTTAACAATTTATGCCTTAAAATATGTACAGGGTCATTCTTTATATTTGCGTGGCCTTTTACATAGGTTTAGGTAACTGCTAGAAAAAAACTTCAAATACAAAAGTTGTATAATTTTTTGCTTATTATCTTTTGGACTATGTCAGAAATGTCAAATGTCATTACTTATGTCAAATTTTGACAGCAACTTTCTTAACTCAAATAAAACACCCTGTATATTTTCCGCTAAAACGAAAGACCAAATTTCCCTGATTTCAAAAATATATACAGTTGTTATATTTGGATAAGCCGTTTTGGAGTTATTTTAGTTCAAAATTTAAAAAAATTAACCAATGATAATAATGAAGTGGGCCAGGCATTTGACATAATTGTTGTTAATATGACATTGACAAAATGACAAACATTCTTTATTACAAAAATGGGGTATTCGGAAGATGAAAAGCTTGAAGTGGTTCGACTTTTTTATTCAAATAACAATAGTTTTGTGGCAGTTCGACATCAATATCGGTTAAATAATCCTGGACGACGCGCACCATCCATCGACACAATTAAGCGTATTATACGAAAATTTAACGAGAACAAAAATCTTTGTCGGAAAAAAAGAACAGTCAGTAGGAATGAAACGGAGGACCTAAATATTTTACTGTCCTTTGAAGGTAACTATTTTCTTTTGCGTTAAAATAAAACCTTCTTATTAAACTCTTTTAGAAAATCCCGAAATTTCCATTTCACACGTTTCCCGACAATTTGGAAAATCGACGCACAAAATTCAGTCCACCTTAAAACATTACAAATATCACCCCTATTCATTTATGCCAGTACAACATTTATCGGAGGCAAACAAACTTCAAAGGCTAGAATACTGCCAACAAATGTTGGGACATTTGGAAGAAGATCCGGCGTTTTTCGAAAAAATTGTTTTCACTGACGAAGCAAGCTTCTCGACGGCAGGGATGTTCAATCGGAAAAATAAACACCATTGGGCAACTCAAAATCCACATAAGATTCAATCTATTAAAATACAGGGACGAAGATCCGTCCATGTGTGGTGTGGAATGCTAGGTAACCGCGTCATTGGACCCATTATTTTTGATGGGTACCTTACAGGCCATCGATACTTAGATTTACTTCAGGATCAAATAGAAAACTATTTGGAAGGCCTTCCACTCGAACAATATAACAACCTTGTTTGGCATCAAGATGGTGCACCACCCCATAATATTCTTCAAGTCACTGAATACCTTAATGACAGATATCGGCATTGGATAGGCAGACATGGCACTATTCAATGGCCGGCGAATAGCCCAGATCTAAATCCCTTGGATATTTTCCTGTGGGGGTTTTTAAAAAACCGTATTAATTATGACGGACCTCACAATATAAATGTTTTAAGACCAAAAATTGAAAACGAAATTTTTATACTGAATAGAGATCATCGAGAATTTATTTATAATGCAATATTTCATAAGATGACGGAAAACATTAGAAAATGTGTCCAAAATAATGGTGGATATATAGAGAATATGTAACTGTTGGTATTTCTAGTTATTTAAATATAGGTAGTTAATATTAGTCTCTAAATCAGTTTTGTTTTGTTTTAATTATCATTAATTATTAGGTAACTGAAACAAAAATAAATTCTTATATTTTCTATTTAATAATAATATTAATATAATTGATAATATACAAAAGTCATTTTTTCTGTCAATAAAAAAAACCCTTTGTCATGCTATGTCAATGTCAAATTAACGATTATGTCGAAAGCCCAGCCAACTTGATCATCATTATTAGTTCATTTTATTACATTTTTGAACTAAAATAACTCCAAAACGGCTTATCCAAATATAACAACTGTATATATTTTTGAAATCAGGGAAATTTGGTCTTTCGTTTTAGCGGAAAATATACAGGGTGTTTTATTTGAGTTAAGAAAGTTGCTGTCAAAATTTGACATAAGTAATGACATTTGACATTTCTGACATAGTCCAAAAGATAATAAGCAAAAAATTATACAACTTTTGTATTTGAAGTTTTTTTCTAGCAGTTACCTAAACCTATGTAAAAGGCCACGCAAATATAAAGAATGACCCTGTACATATTATATAGGTATTATACATATTAAATTTGACTCAATATTTACAGCGAAAAAAAAGTTCATGCTCGTAATATGAAAACGAGATCAAAAATTAAATTAGTTACATAAAATCATAATACACATCAGCACCATGCTTTGGAAAGGGTGTCATCAAAAACAATAAATGTTAATTTTTTATATCTTATTTATTAGCAGTTAAAATTTAATAAGATATCTTTTACTGATTTAGGATACTATATAAACTTAATTAATTTGTCTTGTAATTTACGATGCACTTCCCTACTAGCTAATATACAGGTTTTAGCATTTTAAATTTACCGGTTAATAAAAAAAATTAAACCGGTCCAAGATAATTATCTTTTTTTGTCTAATTTTTCTCCACTATTAAGTCACACATAAACTAATTTGAACCAACCGGATTTTTTTTGATTATATGTTCAAAAGACTTGTCAGTATCACATAATTCTACAAAATGGTAGAAAAAGTAATTAGTTTTAATAAAAAGAAAGTTGTGTGTTGATTATAACGCAGAACTCCAAGTAAGTATACTCCTTGGGGAAGTTTATACATGAAATGAAGTTAAACCAAAACTAAGCCGTCTCAAACCTTCGCGCAGTTAAAGTTTTGGCAGCTGTCCGTTTCTAGCCTCTTTAAGACCAAGTGAAACACCATCCGAGATAAGTTTTGAATTCAATCGGAGAACTTGATCCTGGTTTTTTTTTAGATTTTTCCCATAAATTGCTATTTTAAGTATATACATTATAATTTAGAGTTATCACTATTCAAAGAATACTATCTGACAGACGGCGAAATTTGAGTAATAAACACTTTTAGACTAACCACGCTTTGCTTTGGGGTACGGAAATTTAATTTAAAGGCAACTCCCAAAACGCTTCTTTGACAAATTGCTTACATAATTCCTAAAATTTAAAAAAAAAATTGTTGAAATTTACAATAATATAATGTTATGCAGGAAACGATATTTGTTAAATACTATATGAAGGATAAAAAGTACTTACCCTTAGAAATCAATAAACACAATTTATTCCATAATCTCACAGAGTTTAAACCAAACAATTCTTACATGCACAAAGGCCAAGAATGTAATGAGGTCTACTACCTGAAGTTTAAGCCCTTATGAAAAGGAAAGTAATGATTGGTAGTAAATAAAATTTATATTTTATTACCCATTGAGAATACCACTACTGATATAAACTACCTGTATCCTTTTTTATTAATATCACAATTTACATTTTTGTCCCGCTAGATTATCCAAATCGGTTACTGTGTACCGGTCTGCTACTTATAACTGAGCGGCGTATTTAGATTTAGTCCAATAAAGGAAGGTCTTAAAAAGAAATTTTGGGTAGGCTGTTTTTTGAAAAAAAGGTAGATTTTATCGTTTGGAGAGACACCAAAGTACTACTTTATGACGAGTTCTTTTAAAAAGGCGGACAAAACATCCATAAGCTAGTGGAAAAGGGCTTTTGGCTTTTAGCTCGAAAACGAGAAATAATTTGGAAAAAAGTTTTATATAAAAGTTGTAGAGCATTAAGCTATGCATAAAACAATATTTTTCCTATCTATAGTAAATGAGACGTAGAGCTATGCGCAAAAGTCAAGTGCATCTTTTTTTTAAATTATTTTTGTTTTAAAATTGTATTCTATATAGGCCGGCACAAATCTACTTGTTTCAAAAAAGCAGGAGCCTACTTAAAATTGCTTTTTAGGCATTTTGTTTATTGGACTAATTATGATAAGCGATGTTTCTCCGTCACTCATTATTCGTATAGGCACAAAACTTCTTTATAATTTAAATTTCTGCTGCTGCAAGAAGCGATTTTATGTGTAATAATTGATTTGTTGTTTTAAATAAGTTTATTTTAAGTTTTAATTAAAGTAAGCTTAGTTTCTAGTTTTTTTGTCACATAAACATAATTTTGTTATTACATGTTTAAGTATTTAGTTAATTATGTTGCTATAGTCAAGAAAATTAAATAAACTCGTTCTTCATACCTTGAAGTAATCCAAGGGCCAAAATCTCGAATAACCGATTACAAGCAAAGTTGACTTATTCACTATGCGATACATTAATACTATGGAGCTAACTAATACGAATATATTGCAAACTCCTTTTTAGTTTGAATTATTTCCGTATCTTTTTTAATTACTCGTATTAGTTATAATTTTCAAAATCGTATGGTAGCTACCGGTGCGTAGCTGTTTGTACATACATCGATAAATTTATCGGATGCCAGAAGCTACTATTTAGAAACAATACAATAGATATTACAGAACACTTTAAATTTCGGTTTTGATCAAATGGGAAGGAAACATATTTTCTATAAATTAACTGTGTATTTTTATAACACTTAATAACGCGTAACACGTTGCTTTTAATTTTTTTTCTTCTTTGTAACACATTAAACGGTGTTACTTCTTGGGCAAAATTTAAATAAATGCTAGACAAACCGTATTTTCTCTCTAACAATACAATCTTTAATATTTATGTACCTTTTTTTGTAAAAAAATGGTAAGATAAAGACATTTTTACCCTTCGTATTACAAAACAGAAGTTGATTTGTATTTGTACTTTGCAACTCCCAAAACTTCAACAAGTGTTATGCCGTGGGCTCAAAATAAAAATAAATACTTGTTGATGGTTTTAACGTTAATTAATTTATAGTTAAAGAGCTAATCAATTGTCAAAGTTTTTAAAGATTAAATTAAAATTGATGCCCCCAGAGCAATGTCCTTCGTCAACAGGTATCCCTTTATATATTTTTTTAACTATTGATTCTTTATTATATTTGTTGAGGTATATTTAAAAACTATGTTGTTTACGTCTTATTTTCTTTATAGGGTACTTGATTGACTGATTGATTTAAAAAATCGAGGTTGTGAGCTTTTTAGGTGTCCTAAACTTATATTTTTTTAAGTAATTCTATATAATCTACATAAAACTCAATATAATCGAAACAGGTATACGATCCGTATGTGAAATCTTATCAAGCAAAGATTTTTCGATATAATAATAGTATAGAAGATACCGCTAAATAAACAGTATTTTAAATTTATTCGTGTCTATAAGTGACAACACTGAAATACTTTAAAATAGGTTTTACATTATATGACTTACCTGAGAGCCATATGAGAAAGATATTTTCCTTTAAACGTTTTTACATTTATTTTATTAGAAGTACTGCCAAAATAATTATTTTCACATGTTTGCAAGACCTCATAAATATACAAATAATACGAAACTGACTAGAAAAACCTTGAAAGTTATTTTCAAGTGTTCCAAGAGAATAAGGTTTATATTCTGACCTATTAAATTTATTTGATCACATGAATGTAAATAATTGTGTTGTATGAGATCTATCTCTAATGAAGCATTATATAGAGAGCAGAGCTTGAACGATTACAACAAAAAAGGAATCGATTCTTGGTTACAATTACTTGGTTAAAAACGTAATTGATTACTTATTGCTGATAACAAGTAAGAATTGCAATCAACTCCCCATATCTTTTGTAATCGTAATCACAATACATTATTACAATAATTCTGAGTAGGTACTTTTTTGCTAGGCCAAATGAAGAGCAGAATTAATATTAATAATGTATTCTATAAAAATTGAATTCTAATAAGCAACTGGAAATGATACTTCATAAGAAAGCGCTTTTATATACCTATGGTGAAAAGAGAAATTATTCTTAATATCTTAAAAACGCTATTCCAAAAAGTTGGTTAACTTGCTTTCATTATGATTTATCAATTTGTTTCAAAAAAGTTAATATATTAATAGGCACACTATTATCCTATCATGTATATTATTATACTTACAGACTCGTAACATAGGTGTTCAACTTATCTTGACATCTCATTTCTTTTATCAGTTTTAGTGAGAACCGAAAATGATCCAAAGTATTTTTAATTCCCAAGACGCATTTTACCAAAAATGTTTTTTTAAAATAGTTATTTCTTTACTTAATATGGGAACCTATTGACCATACACTCTTAAAATCGATTGGAATTGTAACCAGAACAAAACAGTTATACCGTTAACACAAAAAATTATGACACCCTATCCTATATCATGTTGTTGATGAGATGAGCATTATTTCTACTAGCTTAATCTTTCTGCCTTTAAAAAAGAATTAAAAATAAAAACGCGACATCGTGGTGGTCGTACTAGAGCCTTACATAATTTACTAACATATCCATTCCGGTGGTCGCATAATTACATAATTTACTATCACACTAATTGGGCACAACAACACAGAACCATAAAATTATAACCAAGATTCTTTGATTACACAAGGAAATTTTGTCAACGTAAAACATAATTCGGTTAAATACAAAATTTTAGCTAAATCGCAAAACCTGGCGCTTGTTTTGGAACTTGGAATAAGACGAGCGGTTAACGATCATGGCCATACTCATTCTGATTAACCACGTTATGGCGGCGTCTTTGAAAGTGTGCGAGTATCTGATCTGAAGCATTGGGAAGGTGGGCCGAAGCTCTGCGGCACTTAGGCCTCATTAGGCCCATTGCGCATCCTCCCAAAATAAGAGACTTCCTCTTAGCGCGTCAACCAGCCTACTGATTTACGTCTCCGGGAGGTGCCTCTTTGATGTTGGTTAAGGTGGTCCAATACTCACCGAACACGGATGAGGGTGAAAATGTCGGGCAGTCACAGAGGATATGCTCAGTCCCGTTTTCTTGTTCACATCCTCTGCATATGGGTGTGACTAGACCCATTATGCTTGCGGAGTTGACAGTGTCCTGTCAAAATACCTCGTGAGACGCAGGTTCTGCCTTGTCATCGTCAAAGTACTTTTTAGCTGTTTCACTATCAGGGTAACTAAGTAGCTCACTGGCAAGTTTGCAGATTCCAGTTTCATCCCATAATTTTTAAAATTTTCATGCGAATGGTTTTTCATCAGGTCCGCTTACACCGATGTCGCTGAATCAGTGAAACAGCCAGGACCGAGCATATTTAGGTCGGCCGCCTCCCTAGCTAAGAAGTCAGCAATGCGATTTGCTTTTGATGTAGCATGCCCTTTTTCTCACGTCAAAGTAACCACGTTCTGATTGGAGGCTTCTGCCAGGGCTTGGTGACATTCTAATACTGTGCCTGAGATGATACGTGGTCTGTCCAGGGCCAGAAGTGCTTGTCTGCTGTCCATGGGGATATGCACATTTTGTCGAGTAATATTCTTACTGGATATTTCCTTTGTTGCTACACAGATACCTGTGAGTTCCGTTTGAACTACATTTGCATCTTTACTTATAGCCCATTTTATGTTCAGGCTCAGGGGTCTGGAATATACTCCACATCCTGAGCAGTTCTTGTTATTTCTAAACAAGTTTTATAAATAATAAAATATTTCGTAGATGTTTAAAGATCTTTAAAACAATTTTAGGAAACGGTGTCGCCGGTGAGAGTAGTCAACGGACAATGTGAATTCTTTGACGTTGTATATTACTTTTCAATAACCAACAAAACAGACAGCAAAAAGTGTATTTAATTTAAATGTTATATACCCACAATCGTTTTAATTTATTGCATTTAGTTTTGGTTTTATCTTCTTTAAACCATATACCTACTATAGCTGAATTTTAATAACTGAAGTTCCTAAAAATTACAAGCTAGACAGCCTTTAAATTAACGTGATTTTTTCGTCTATCAGCTTTGTTATTCGACATACCAATTTTTCAAAATTCCATCTGTACAAAGGTGACAAAATATTTTGAGCGGACCGTTGCCTGTGTCTGATAATGTGACTCGCCTCAAAACAGCCAAGTCAGCTTTGGCTGAAGTGTAGGTTAATAATTAAACTTTGTGGAAACTAGAATAGAAAGTTTCAAAACCGGTAAGTAACTAATTTTAAACTTGGCTTTTTATGACATCTCACTACTTTTTACGGTGTCACGAAAAATGGTCTCCATTTTACAGTAATGTTTTTGATGGAATATGATAAACAAAAGTATTTAAGACTATTTTAACAGTTGCATGATTGTATGGTAGGGGATGCCATTATTGATTTTCTTTTTAACTCATATTTGTCCTTCGATTTTAACAATTTGTTATCAATCAAATTTCTGTGCTTGCGAAAACTTGTTGCCTAGTGATGTATGTAACAAAAATCTGCCACTTCTAAATATACGACACCATAATTGGAACGTATTTAATAATAACAAAATTGTAGTTTTTTAAGTCAAATACATCAAACTCAAATTTCGAGTTTGCGAAACAAATCCGAGCAAAATAAAAACTTCGTGTGTAATCCGATGATGTAATTCTAGGAGAACTAAAAAAACAAGACCACCAAGAAAATTGTTCGGTAACTGAAGGATGCTGTGTTAATTTGACGAGCAGTAAATAATCTGTCTGCTTTATTACTTAAAGGAACAAAGAATTCTCTATTAGTTAAAAGGACTAATTTTCTTTCTACGAAAATGGCAAAATCAAGAAACGTGATATTTACATTTTATAAAGGTGTATATAACATCGACGAGAAACCTTTTATAATAAATTTCTTAATCTCAGTTTTGATCCAACAAAATACAGTGTGTCCATGAATGGAGTTGGAAAGAGGAAAAAAACTTTATTATCGATTTTTTGAAAAGAATTCACTCCTTGTAATAAGTTCTGCTTGTACAAAAAATGAGTTTACCATATAAAAATTTTAGATCAAATATACAGGGTGTTAATAAATTAGTAAAACATGTAAGTGCTTCAAGAGAGAAGTACCCTTATTTATTATTTCATACAAAATTTTTATACAAGAAAGTTGTTTATAACCTAAAATAAAAACGAAATACAAAATTTGAAATAAAAATTCTAGGATTTAAATTTATTCCACATAGCTTCTTTGGTGAATATTTTTGGAAGAGGAAACCTTGGAAGAGGTCCGCTACTAACGTTTCGCAAAATCGACAATAAAAAGCAAATTTAATCTTGCTTCTTTGCCACCAACAAAATACGCTGCACAGTATCATACGTTTAGGAACTACGGAAGTACCACCAAGGGCAAAAATGGTATGGAATCAAAAAACAATCCAGAAGCCTGTGGCTGGAAACTTGCCCCCAAGAGCTAACTTCAATAATAATGATAGAAAAACCAGCACCCGAGAACTTATCAACTGTTATTTCATGCAAATGCAAGAAAGTGTGCGGCGAAGCATGTGGCTGCAGAAAAGCTGAGTTGAAGTGCTCCATTGTGTGTGCATTCTGGAATGACCATTATACGAAAAGGCACCAAAGGTTCGCGTCGAGAGCTAGGACGAAGAAGAGGAGGACATTTTTTCAATAGAAGCCCAGATTCTTAGGAGCACAAGTGAGTAAGAAAATTACATTAATGATAAATGCTGCAATGAAGAAGTCAACATTAACCATCCCGGACCGTCAAAAAGGACCGGCACCGCCTAAGGCCCTCCGCGCAGCTCAAGTGCATTTGGGATCACGAAACCAGAGTAGAGAAATGGGATTCTACCGTGACGAAACTGACATCGTAGATTAGGCCTACAGGGGATACCACAATATCAACAATATCACTCTACATCATGGTGGTGTGAAAATGAGTTTAAGTTTACAAAATTATTATAGTTATGTAAATAAGTAGTTAGAAATTCATTTCTTAAAATAAAAAATGGGGACTTTTGTATTTTCGAAAAATGTTCATGTTTCCGCCACTGTAACTCGTTCCATATTCGACCTAGACAAAACTGTAAGGCATTTTGGCATCTGTAAGTTAGTGCATAGACATTTCTTCGTAGGATCGACCGTTGAGGAATTATTTAAAAAAACAATTTTTAGCACCTTTAATTCACGATGGCGGCTTGCGCCTCCCCTCCTTAAATTTGAAAACTTAGATTTTTTACCAAGGTCTCGACCTAGGCCACATATATCAAAATTTTTCTACCCCACCTTTTGTAAGGCAAGGATCGTGTTTTGTACCAACTAACTGGCCTACGTTAGGTTTAGACAAGTCATTGAAAACTTATGAGTTTTGATATTTTTGCGATTTCCTTGGTTCCCAAATGATTTTTATCTTGAAACTTGTTGCTAAAATAAGTTGATTTGTATTATTCTGCAAAATACATACTTAAATTTCTTTGTAAATTTCCATAAAAAAAAACTTAGAAGTAAGTTCATAGTATAAAACTAAGTTGTCTTATTCCTGCACGTGTCAATTCAGACCCTTGATTGTTAAATTAAACCGATCTTAGTAAAAACCATTAAATTTTAACCATTTTTTCTAAATAGTTTTCATTTGCCGACATATTGTTTTTACTTTGACTGTATCATATGATATAGCATCTACACGTTCTCAAAATCATGTATATATTGTTTATACTATTGTCTTTGTAAAACTTTTATGGATTAGATTTTAGTACCGTAGCAGATTAACTAAGGTCAGCAGATTGCCGACGCAACGCAATTATCGTAAAAATGATCCCCCATTTCAGTATAACAGCAGCAATTTGCTCGAAAAAGCTGATATTTCGGGACAGTCGTCTTATTTTAAGATGAGATTTGAAGCCTTACGTAATGTATGTATAAAATTGCTCGGTTGTAACAGGGAGTAGGATTTAAGATGAAAACACCCTTTGTTAATTTGATTAGTTTAACTAGGTTTACACTTTTGCCAACTTTCATTGTAAAAACAAATTGTTTTTTACCACTGGCAATGAAAGTAAGACTAATTTGGCTTTTGGTGTGTTGAGGTATATGCCTTTTCTGTTTTCAGCTTTCTTCTTTTATTATCTCATGTTACAAAAGTGGA
The DNA here is from genome assembly GCA_963971165.1 of Philopedon plagiatum. Taxonomy (NCBI): domain Eukaryota; kingdom Metazoa; phylum Arthropoda; class Insecta; order Coleoptera; family Curculionidae; genus Philopedon; species Philopedon plagiatum. Next base: position 44,207,965 of record OZ020190.1, on the reverse strand, counting down.
AAAAATCCGAAAAAAATTAAAAACAAAATTCTCAATTTTTTTACTAATTTCATCGAAAGTACTCGGAATTTTCCAGGTTTGTCGATGGCCTATTAGTCCGCACTGAATTGTACAACTTTAACCTAATTTAACCCTTGCTGTATATTTTATTTTTACTAGATCTCGGTAAATATCAACCATCAGATTCACTAGAAAGGTTTATTTATTTTATTTGTTTATTTAGTTACAATATCCAACAGGTTTACCAATTATAGGATAAGGAAAAAGAAGACATAAAATTAACATAACATAAAAAAAACTAATCATAACTATGGTAATATATACTTATAATATGAAGAAGAATTAGACAAATATCCTTTTAATTTGAGCAAGGTTACAATAAAATATATCTAGACTGTTTTCTATAGCATTATAATTCTTAAACATTTGATAAAACGGTGACGAAATAAGGATATTTGTCCGCGACGCTGGCATTAGAAAAAGATTAGCTCTCCTAGCCTCCAATCTAGGCACCCTGATTTTTACATAATCTGTGAGGCCTATACATTTAATTTTATTATTTAGTATCCTAGACAAGAACACGACAAAATAAAGTGATCGCCTAATAGCTAATTCAGACAAATTAAATCTACTGAGCAGCACATCGTGCGGGTATCCGATCGCCGGCCAGAAGCCATCCAATATAAAAACAGATGCTTTCATAAATTTACGCTGAATTTTTTCCAAGCTAGAAATGTGGACCTGGTAGATCGGACTCCACGCAACAGATGCGTACTCAAGTCGTGATCTTACAAAGGCCATATACAGAGCACGTAGAGTAGAGGCCCGTCGAAAATCCCTAGAGTTCCGCACGATAAAACCCAACCTCTTAGACGCACTGTTAACCACGGATTCAATATGATCTATAAACGACAATTTAGGGTCAAATACTACACCAAGGTCTTTTATAGTATTAGGTCTCGAAAGTATAACGTCATCCACATCATAATTATAAATTATTGGATTTAGTTTACGAGTAAAAGACACAACATTACATTTTGAAGGATTAAGTGGAAGTTATTTTTTCGGCACCAATCAAAAACCACATTCAAGCTATTCTGAAGCCTAATAGTGTCCTCGGGAGAGAATATTTCGCACAAAAGTTTAAGATCATCAGCATAAAGCAAGCAGTCGACCTCCAATCCCGAAACAATGTCATTAATAAAAAGATTAAAGAATAGTGGCCCAAGTACGGATCCTTGGGGCACACCAGAAGACTGCAGAAATCTGACAGACCTGTAACCACGGGACTGCACATATTGATATCTGTTATAAAGATATGACCTTACTAGTTCTATTAACGGCCCTGAAAAACCAAAGGATGTCAGTTTACTAATCACGATGGCATGGTCAAGTCTGTCAAATGCCTTTGAAAAATCTGTGTAGATAACATCCACCTGACTCTGTCCATCCAGCCGTTCACAGAGATACTGAGTAGTACACACAATATTAGTGACGGTCGACTTACCACTTATAAACCCATGCTGATGATCAGATATCATGTTCGAGACGTGCCCACCCAGAAATGCATGAAGCACAGTCTCGAACACCTTACTAAAATTACAAATTATGGCAACAGGCCGGTAGTTATTAATGTCATTGCGGTTACCCTTCTTAAATACCGGAGAAATGCGGGAGACTTTCCAAGAGTCCGGAAAACATGACGTTGACAAAATTGTATTAAAGATTAAAGTCAACGGATACAACAATACAGGAGAACAATCTTTAATAATAAATGATGGAATGAAATCGGGACCCATTGTCAGGTTCGGCTTTAGTTTATTTATAGCTTTTTTAATATCAGCCTCAATAACAGATGTTAAAATACAAGTGGGATAATTATTCGACAGTGCTGCATCCTCCAGCAGATCGAAAGAGGCACGGGACGTGGTACCATCCTGAAAAGTCTGCGAAAATAAATTAGCAAAACTATCGACAACCCTCTGAGGTTCGTCTACAATCTTATTCTGATAATTCATAGTATATGGCATAGTGGAGCTGTTATTCTTTATATTTAAATAAGACCAGAATCTGTTTGGTTCTTCGGAAATGTTGGCTTCCATATTACGAACATAGATGGTATGTAATAATTTAACTTCAGTTTTTATTTCTGAACGCAAATTAACAAACTGCTCATAAAACTGAGTGTTGCCTGTTTCCCTGAATTTTCGCCGTAATTTGTCTTTGCGCTTCAACTTACTTATCACCGCTCCATTAAACCATGGTGGATAAACTGCCAAGGCCGGTCTTTTAGTAGGTACATGGGACCTGAATAAACTTACGATCTTTTCGGTAAAGGATTATACCATTAAATTCACATCATTATTAAATTCTCTCAGAAAAGACCAGTCAACAGCAGACATCGCAGCATAGAGACAAGGAAAGTCAGCCCTCTTAAAATTAAACTCACAGTCTACCCTTGCTGGGTGTGCTTTAGACTTTTTTTTTAGAAATAGCGTGCTCCACAGCTTAGCATTAAATACTGGTTTAAAATAAGACCTTCTAGTTGATCAGTTAGGTTCTGTTAGGTTTTTGTCATGTCATTGTTAATAATTCGTCATTAAAAACTTATGGAGTTTGAGCAACGACTCCAACATTTTAGCGATTTACTTGGTTTCTAAACGATTTTCATCTTGGAATGTATTGCTAGAATGAATTTAGTTATACTATCATGGAAAGTATGTGCTACAATTATCATTTTTTTATAAATTTGCGAAAAAACTAAGAACAAAATTCATAGTATGAAATTCAGTTGTCTTATTCTTACACTTGTCAGTTTAAAACTTTTGGTTGCCAAAATTAGACCGATCTATCGTTAGGGAATCTTGCCGCAAATTTATGACACTACGTATGGATCAACTTTGTGCTTGGTAAAATCAAGTGTATTTTTATCTAATACTAGCAACTCCTTCGCGGCTTCACCTGCGTTGTGTTTGTTTCTAGGATAATTCTGTTAATGGAGGAAAGCACTTTATCTGTTTCAGTGATTTCTGAAATATAGACATTTTTTGAAAAATACATGTCTTTTCAACCTCATAGGGGCTGAATTTTTCAAAACGGCTAAACATGTGTTTGCTTATTTCTAATTAATAGTTTCTATGTGGAATCCCCACCTTTAGCGATTTTTGATATATGATCTTTTCTTTACACCCTTTTTTCCTTTTCATGGGCACTATTCTAAAATACTCTCAGACATATGCTTGCTTGCCTTTTGAGGAGCTTCTATGCTGAATTTAACATCCGCACCTAAGCCGTTTGTTGCGGGATTTTTCGCGTTAATCTTGGTTTTATTGCTTCTACGTTCTAATTATAAATCGATTGCTTTGCTTCTTTCTGATTTTACTTTTCAAATGATCAGAATTTGACACCGATTTAACCTGAAAAATAGTAATATGATAATAAAGAACGCCAAAGACGTCTATAAAGTATTAGTGAATATTCACGTAGAAATACAATGCACAAACATGTCAATTAATTTGACTCTGAATCAGAATCAACAACATCACTCTCCGAAAATGTTTCCCAATTTTCTGGAATTTTAATCAGATTAAGTATTTCAGGGTCACTGAGCGTTCTTTTCTCCTTTGTTGTTGTTTTAGAAAATGCACTAATCCAAGGATCGGAACTTAAGATCAGTCTCAAGAAGAGATCTTCGTTGCGGGACAATTTACCGTTTACTTGCCACCCCTATAGGCGTCGGCGTCGCCGCGAGGGCTGGTATTGTACAAGTGTGCACGTGTCTGCAGCACTTCTTCTCTATATGTACAAAAAGGAACAAAAAGTAAACATGCATTTTGTAGCCCAAAGAATGCTTTATAAGGTAACTTATACACCAACAGTGAGTTTATGAATATAACATAAAAGAAAAATATACTTGCTTTAATTTGTGTATTAGCTTTTACAAGTTCTTAATTTGTTCGCACTTCGCGCGTAAAGCATGAAGTTGGAATGAATATGCTGATGTTAAATACTAGTAAAATAAGTAATTTACAGATATTACTAGATATTCATGTAAATTGGTTATGATAAAAAACTTATTTTCGATCGCGTTTTCTTAAATCTGTCCCACTGTGCGTCTGTTTCATTTTCTAGTGTACTTTGAAAAATCTTGTAAAGTTCGTTAAGTGACATATTATGTAGCAATTTATGTATTTAAAGACAATTAATATTGATTAAGTGTTTTCAATCTACTTAAGTAGTATCCAGTCTGTCTTTGCGGATGTTATAGCAAACACTTTAGTATCTTAAAGACTAATTAACCTAAAAATTTAGAAACTTTAAATGTAGAAGTACTTAACGCGTTTCCGTCGTAATTACACTTCGGGAGAAAATTATGAAACATTAAAACTGAGTTATAAACTTGGCGGTATAAAATCGAATATTTATAAATTGATATTCTCATAGACTCGACTAAGTAATAGCTACGTCAAAACCTACAGAACTTTTTAATAAAAATCTCGATCCCCTTTTGAATTGTAAAACCGATCACTAACTCTCCGAGTCTAGCGATGCCTGTTGGGTGTCTACTGGGTGATCCAATAGTTTGCAAACAATGTCAAATTATTTTATTAATGAGCTTATTACAATGGATTTAAGTATTACAAGAAAATGTAATACTTAAATACAATTTCGAACAAATCTAAGAACAAAACTAACAAAAATTTGAAATTCGCTTGAGAGTAGAGTACCCATAAATTTTATGAGATTAGGGTCACCCTTAATTCTAAACAACTGTTCCAAATAACATTTTGCTGTTTTTCAAAATGAGACTTTGCTCTCAAACGATTGTCCAATTTTTTGTTTCTCCTGTATTGCCATTTGACTTTTTGAACCAACTTTTCGTAATATTTACATTTAGAAAAATTTAATAAAGTAATTTCACGTTTGTCGCAAATCAGGGTTGCCAACCAGACTCAGATATTAGTGACTGAGAGCGGTCTTACAGCACAAATGGAATAAAAATTTTCATAGCAGAATTCTATACGTTTTGATATCACTATTTCTGAGTATATTAAGAGTTGTCGGATCCGCCATACTGCCAAAAATTCCCTTTTTAACCCGTAAGTACTATGCACGGGTCTTAGGAATCCAGCGCACTTTTCTTACTTTAGATTCAGCGCCATTTTATGAGATATGGCGCTAACTCTTCGTGTATTTTCTAGTTGGCGCGTATTTATTTCAGTGTTGTACCTGGCGCATTATTGCCTGCACGTGTTTATTGCAAGAACTGTTAGTCGGGACCCTGGGACCCTGTTATAGTTTAACGTCCGGTTGCACGAACAGTTTAATCACGAATTAAACTAATTAGACGCTTGTAATGTGACAGCACTTATGTTAACGTCATTACCTAAGCTGAACTCTAAACGTCAATTAAATTTACTACTTGATTAAAAGTTTTGTGCAACCCGCTGTAAGTGTAATAGAAAGGTGAGTAAGTGTTTTTTATTATGAGGATAATATATTTAAAAATACATATATAGGGTGGTGCAACCAAGATGGGGTGGACGATTGTGAGTAAACGGTGAGGAATTTCGAAAATTTTTTTTTGGATATTTTCGATAGTCAAACACGCTATGTTTTAAAATTATAACCATAATTCAGGGTCGTCCGAAAATCTCGTGGCGCACCAAACTTGTGTTTTTTTAAATGGGACACCCTGTATATAATTGTTCCAATTGATTCTCCTGTTCGTTACGATTATTTTGATATAGGGTTTATTGGGTCTAAAACTTATAGTAAGGGAATGGGACGCGGTTAAAGTTGAAAAAATGCTCACAGTTCGGCCATTTTAAAAAAAAAATTGAAACAGGTATGGAAAAACCAAATATTCCATAAAACGTTACATATCCTTGAATACATTAATCGCTTGCAATTTGTTTAAAATTATTCACTGTTATACAGGGTGGTCAAGTTTTGCAAATAGGCCCTGGACTCATTTTTTTTAAAATGGAACACCCTGTATATTTTATTTTCATCTTAAAGATAACATTGCTAGCTTTCAAAAAATACTATACATGATGCCTTTCTGACCAACAGTTTTTTAGTAAACTAGCCGTGAAATCAAGGTTTTTTCATTCTAATACGATTATACTGAATTTACGTTGTTTATTATTAAATATCTAGTATTAGGAGGCCATGACACTATCATAAATGAAACAAGATTGACGAACTTGTCAAAGCTACTGCCGCACAATCCATTATTTACAAGTTAAGTGTAGGTGGCCCAATAAATATGAGGTAAGAAGACTGAGACCCGAAACTTTTACATGTTTATTAGAGATAAATATTTCAAAAAACAGAAAATATTGTTTTTAGGAAATGTAAAGTAATTAATAAACCAGTTATAAACAAATTTTTTGAGAAACGAGTTGCCAGTATTGCTTCAAGATTTACGTTTAATGGTAAGGGGATCCTTATGGTTTCAACATGATGGAGCGCCCCCGCATTGCCATAGGAATGTAATATATTGTGTCGATAATTAATTGGAAGACAGATTGTTGGATTGGGCGAGGTGAATCAGTTAAGTGGTCAGCCAGATCACCCGACTTAACACCACTAGATTTTTTCTATGGGGGCATGTTAAAGAAAAAGTCTATAAAGAGGTTCCAACCACAGTGAAAGATACAAAGACGAGAATAAGAAACAGTTTTCGCAACGTTTCAGAACATACTTTGAGAAAAGTGAAACTTTCATTTATGGATAGACTCGAAATGTGCCTTCAGCAAAATGGTGGTTTAATTGAACACCGTATATGAGCTTTGTTAATTGTTTATATTAAATTAGGTTTACAAGTAAGTACATACCTGAGTAATTTTAAAAGATGTTCTGTTTTTGCTTAATTAATTCTTTAAACTATTAATAATACTGATAACTGATTATCTTTGTTTATAACTGGTTTATTAATTACTTTATATTTCCTAAAAACAATATTTTCTGTTTTTTGAAATATCTCTAATAAACGTGTAAAAGTTTCTGGTCTCAGTCTTCTTACCTCATAATTATTGGGCCACCTACACTTAACTTGTAAATAATGGATTGTGCGGCAGTAGCTTTGACAGGTTCGTCAATCTTGTTTCATTTATGATAGTGTCATGGCGTCCTAATATTAGATATTTAATAATAAACAACGTAGAGTCAGTATAATCGTATTAGAATGAAGAAACCTTGGTTTCACGGCTAGTTTACTAAAAAACTGTTGGTCAGAAAGGCATCATGTATGGTATTTTTTGAAAGCTAGCAATGTTATCTTTAAAATGAAAATAAAATATATGGGGTATTCCATTTAAAAAAAATGAGTCCAGGGCGTATTTGCAAAACTTGACCACCCTGTATAACAGTGAATAATTTTAAGCAAATTGCAAGCGATTAATTTATTCAAGCATATGTAATGTTTTGTGGAATATTTGATTTTTCCATACCTGTTTCAAATTTTTTTAAAAAATGGCCGAACTGTGAGAATTTTTTCAACTTTAACCGGGTCCCATTCCCTTGCTATAAGTTTTAGACCCAATAAACCCTATATCAAAATGATCGTAACGAACAGGAGAATCAATTGGAACAATTATATACAGGGTGTCCCATTTAAAAAAACACACGTTTGGTTCGCCACGAGTTTTTCGGACCACCCTGTATTATGGCTATAATTTTAAAACATACCGGGTTTGACTATCAATAATATCCAAAAAAAAAATTTCAAAATTCCTCACCGTTTACTCACAATCGTCCACCCCATCTTTCTCAGTCTTCTTACCTCATAATTATTGGGCCACCTACACTTAACTTGTAAATAATGGATTGTGCGGCAGTAGCTTTGACAAGTTCGTCAATCTTGTTTCATTTATGATAGTGTCATGGCGTCCTAATATTAGATATTTAATAATAAACAACGTAAAGTCAGTATAATCGTATTAGAATGAAGAAACCTTGGTTTCACGGCTAGTTTACTAAAAAACTGTTGGTCATAAAGGCATCATGTATGGTATTTTTTGAAAGCTAGCAATGTTATCTTTAAAATGAAAATAAAATATACGGGGTATTCCATTTAAAAAAAATGAGTCCAGGGCGTATTTGCAAAACTTGACCACCCTGTATAACAGTTAATAATTGTAAGCAAATTGCAAGCGATTAATTTATTCAAGGATATGTAACGTGTTATGGAATATTTGATTTTTCCATACCTGTTTCAAATTTTTTTAAAAAATGGCCGAACTGTGAGCATTTTTTCAACTTTAACCGCGTCCCATTCCCTTGCTATAAGTTTTAGACCCAATAAACCCTATATCAAAATGATCGTAACGAACAGGAGAATCAATTGGAACAATTATATACAGGGTGTCCCATTTAAAAAAACACAAGTTTGGTTTGCCACGAGTTTTTCGGACCACCCTGTATTATGGCTATAATTTTAAAACATAGCGGGTTTGACTATCAATAATATCAAAAAAAAAAAATTTCGAAATTCCTCACCGTTTACTCACAATCGTCCACCCCATCTTGATTGCACCACCGTATATATATACAGTGACCGGCAAAAAGTTCGCAACATATGGGAAAAATTTTTATTAGGGGAGTATCGGAAAAACTTTCCCAGGGGATCGGTTCTGCATGTCCGATAACCTAAAAATCGATTTTGACATACGTCACGTGACCACTGGTATAGCGTCAAATTAAAAAAAAAAATTGTTAATTTACAAAAAGTGAGGTTAGTTGACGAGATATCAAAAAAAGTTATTTGAAAAAATTGCTTAGAATTAAATTCTAGGTCCTTGTGCAAAATTTTAAGATTTTATTTAAAAAAATTGGAAAACTCAATTTTTTTTAAATATTTTTTTATCGATTTACAAATTTCCGGTTTTTTTCGTTTAGATAGCTTGGCTAATGTAAAGCCCATGTATCTGGATGAAAATAAACGAATGTAGTAGTTTTTTCTACAATTGACAGGACAAAATTAAAAAAAACAGGGTTTCGCCGGACGCTAGCTGTTGCAATGATTTGTATCTAGCAGCAGTGTCAAAATTTTAGAGACATTTCAATGAGATTACATTGAGAAAACCTTAATCGTCTTAAATATATCTGAAGTTCGACTTTTTGTAAAGTTAAGGGGATTAAAATAGATAATAAACAAAAAATTACCTGTTTATTTAATCGAAATTTTATAAACGAAAACCAATGTAAGAAAAACTTAAAAGTAATCAAATTCTGTACTAACAACACAAAAAATCATTGTTTTTCCTTGGGTGCACAAAATTTAAAACTCAGTATGACCACCATTTCTCTCCATACATACTGTTGTTCTCGAGCGCAACTCTCGATTAACATTTCGGAGCATTTTACGATTTATTTGCAATACACAATTTATAATGACATTCTCTAAATTTTGTATATTCCTAAAGGGTCGATGTTTGTACACAGGGTTCTTTAGGTATCCCCACATAAAAAAATCTAACGGAGTCAGATCTACAATTCTACAATTGACAGGACAAAATCGAAAAAATAGGTGTTCGCCGGACGCTCGCTGTTGCAATGGTTTGAATCTAATGAAATGACTGTATCAAGATTTTATTAAGATTTTTCGCACATAAATTTAACAACCAGGTCTATTTAGTTGTACTTAAAACTACCAAAGCAGGCTCTGAAATTAAAACAACCAAATAATCTAGTAGGTTAAAAACAACAGAAAAATGTCAAACAAATTATAATTTGTTTGATTTCAACCTATGTCATTGGTTTATGTCTCGCATCTTACTAAGTTTGATATTTTACATAAGTTTATTAATATTTTATTCCTTAAAATGGCACCCACACTACTTCTTCAGGAAAAGATAGAAATTATTTTAATTTCTGGAGATAATTACAAAAGCCATAGAGAAACAGCAGCAATTTTTAATGAGAGGCACCCCGATAAATCCCTCCATTATTCCACAGTATCTCGTCTAGTCAATAAATTTAAAGAAACGGGATCGGTAGAAAATCAGTATAAAGTTTCCCATGAAAAACCGGTAACAGGTGACGAAGGTTCTCTGGATGTGTGTTTGTCGATCACAGAAACACCCCAATTAGCAGTTAGTCAAATATCGGAGATCACTAACATTCACGAAAGATCTGTGCGGAGGATATTAAAAAGAAACAAATTTCATCCGTACAAACCTAAATTTGTACAAGTATTAAAAGATAGGGATTATGACGCCCGCTTCGATTTTTGTGCCTGGTTCCAGGGTATGATTGAGGAAGATTTTAATTTCCCAAAGAACGTTCTTTTCTCGGATGAAGCTACATTTACCTCTAACGGAACCGTCAGTTCACAAAACTGTAGATGGTGGGCCACCGAAAACCCAGACTTTGTAATTCAGAGTAAAGACCAATATAGTTTTAAGGTTAATGTGTGGTGCGGAATTTTCAACCTCAGAATAGTGGGACCTTTTTTCTTTAGAGACAATTTAAATTCAGAACGATATTTAGAATTTCTACAAACTGAGATATCTGACTTTTTAGACAATTTGTCATTAGCCGAAAGAAGAAATTTATACTTTCAACAAGACGGAGCTAGCATTCATTCCACAAATGAGGTGAAGAGATGGCTGGATCAAGAATTTGGAAACCAGTGGATAGGACGGTTTTCTGAAAATCCGTGGCCTGCGAGATCACCAGATCTGACTCCGTTAGATTTCTTTATGTGGGGATACCTAAAGAACTCTGTGTACAAACATCGACCCTTTAGGAATATACAAAATTTAGAGAATGTCATTAGAAATTGTGTATTGCAAATAAATCGTAAAATGCTCCGAAATGTTAATCGAGAGTTGCGCTCGAGAACAATAGTATGTATGGAGAGAAATGGTGGTCATACTGAGTTTTAAATTTTGTGCACCCAAGGAAAAACAATGATTTTTTATGTTGTTAGTACAGAATTTGACTACTTTTAAGTTTTTCTTACATTGGTTTTCGTTTATGAAATTTCGATTAAATAAACAGGTAATTTTTTGTTTATTATCTATTTTACTCCCCTTAACTTTACAAAAAGTCGAACTTCAGATATATTTAAGACGATTAAGGTTTTCTCAATGTAATCTCATTGAAATGTCTCTAAAATTTTGACACTGCTGCTAGATACAAATCATTGCAACAGCTAGCGTCCGGCGAAACCCTGTTTTTTTTAATTTTGTCCTGTCAATTGTAGAAAAAACTACTACATTCGTTTATTTTCATCCAGATACATGGGCTTTACATTAGCCAAGCTATCTAAACGAAAAAAACTGGAAATTTGTAAATCGATAAAAAATATTTAAAAAAAATTGAGTTTTCCAATTTTTTTAAATAAAATCTTAAAATTTTGCACAAGGACCTAGAATTTAATTCTAAGCAATTTTTTCAAATAACTTTTTTTGATATCTCGTCAACTAACCTCACTTTTTGTAAATTAACAATTTTTTTTTTAATTTGACGCTATACCAGTGCTCACGTGACGTATGTCAAAATCGATATTTAGGTTATCGGACATGCAGAACCGATCCCCCGGAAAAGTTTTTCCAATACTCACCTAATAAAAATTTTTCCCATATGTTGCGAACTTTTTGCCGGTCACTGTATATATATATATATATATATATATATATATATATATATATATATATATATATATATATATATATATATATATATATATATATATATAGGGTGTTGCAGCAATGCGTAGCAAACAAAAATATATATTTTTTTATGGAACACCCTGTATATAATACTCTTAAATGATAGGGCTGGTCTTCCTGATAAAAGTGATATATAATTTGTTGTAATTATTATTATGTTAAAGTCAAAAAACGCATATTTAAATTGTAATTATTTTTTTTATTAGGAACATTCAAAAAAACTGAAGAATAGCAGAACTAAGAACACATATTTCTATTGAAATTCCTTAAGGTGTTGGAAATGACCGCCGTTCATCTCTATACAAAGACGATATGCTTTTTTTAATTTACGGATAGCTTTGACCACCCAGTGTTGATTTCTATTTATAGTATCGATTTGATTTCGAATTTGTGCTTTTAATAAGTCAACATTGTCATGTTCTTTAAGGTAGATGTTATTTTTTAAATACCCCCATAAAAGGTATCAAGCGGAGTTAGGTCTGGACTGTTCGGCGGCCACGTAATTGTTCCATGTTTCCCAATCCAGGTTTCATATTTTCCATTTAGTAAAGTTGTTACCCCGCCTACATTATGGACTGGTGCCCCATCTTGTTGAAAAACAATACCTTGTAATTCATTTAGAGGTAAATCATCAAACAAATCTTCAATGTCGTTTTGAAGCATGTCAAGGTAACGTATACCAGTCAGAGAATGGTTAAAAAAGATCGGACCCAAAATCCTAAAGTCTTTTGTCCCACACCAAACATTTACAGATAGGCGACCAGAATGTTTTACTTCAAAAAACTTTTCGGGATTTTCGGTAGACCAATAATGTATGTTCTTTCTATTTGGAATTCCTGCCGTGCTGAAGCATGATTCATCACTCCACATTATTTTGTAAAAGAGAGTTGGATACCTTTCAAGAGTTTCTTCTGCAGAATTCCAAACGTTTCTGTTTATTCGTTTCAGTTAAATGTTGGACTTTTGTCGGCTTAAACGGGTGGAACTTGTGTTTTTTTAAAGTTCTATAAATTTTCCATACACTTTTCTCAAGATCTTTGGCACCATCTCTTATCGAATTAGCAGGATACTGTAGAATTAATAATGCAGCACTACTCTTAATAGTTGTGCATTTAAGATTTTTTTTATATAATAAACCGATAAATAAACATACCTTGAAAATATAAAAGGATTTCTAATTCTTCATCTTCATTTATAGTAACAGTCCTGTTTCTTCTATTTAAAGCGTTAGTATTCCTTAGTAGTTCATATACACGCTTAAATGTATTTAAAGCTGCCGCGGGTCCGTTGTCATATAGAATCATATATTCTCGTCTGGCAGCATGTCTATTCTTATTATTTTTAATGTATAACGATGATATTTCGAATTTTTCTTGCACTGTATAAATCATTTTAAAACGTTTACTATTATAATCAGATAATTCTGACAAGTTGTCAAACATAATATCCAAATAATACTTTAAAGCGCCATGCTTAATCCATGGCCTGCTTAAAGTACAATTTAATCCATGGCCTGCTACAATTACAATTTAAATATGCGTTTTTTGACTTTAATATAATAATAATTACAACAAATTATATATCACTTTTATCAGGAAGACCAGCTCTATCATTTAAGAGTATTATATACAGGGTGTTCCATAAGAAAAAACTATATTTTTGTTTGCTACGCATTTCTGCAACACCCTATATATATATATATATATATATATATATATATATATATATATATATATATATATATATATATATATATATATATATATATATATATATATATATATATATATATGTATATATATATATATATATATATATATATATATATATATATATATATATATATATATATATATAGGGGAGCTTGGGGCAAAGTGGAATATCGCAAAATTTCCGGTGTCGTGCTACCACCTATCGCCAAATTTATAAGGTTCGAAGGCGCCATAATAAGTAACTTATTAGTTCTGTTTCAACTGCCAAGCTGAATGCATGTGCCTGTTTCGCGCATTTAAAATATTGAAAGTGTCGGCTTCTAAAATTGCGAGGTAAGTAAATAAGGTTTTTTTACAGTTAATATGCATTACTTTATAACTAAAATATTATCTGCAATCAGTCATCTATTAACTTATGTTTTTGTAAAAATAAAACTTGAAAATCAAGTATTAACATTTTTTTTTTACTAAAAATCAGTTCAATGTTATTTGGGGCAAAGTGGACATTTCTTGTGGGGGCAAAGTGGTACTGTTCCACTTTGCCCCAAAGACTGATTTAAAATTTAAGGATATATTTTACACCCTCGACCACACTTACCGGGTAAACACTATAATTTTGGGACATAAGAATATACATGCAAAATCCTATAAATGGTATTTATTTGCTCGTACGAATTAAAAATGGACGTTGTTCTGTAATCTATAAGTGTTTATTTTAAGCTAAAAAACTCATAAGGGAATTGTAGGTACCTACTATTCGTAAATGAGTAAATCTATGGGGTTTAAATTTTCTGTAGCTCTAACTTGTACTAATATTTGTATTTTGGGATTTTTATAACGGCAAAAAAAAAACACAAAAAAATATGTACACGGAAATATATTATAAGTTTTATTTACAGATTAAGATGGTCAGGACATATAAAAGAAAATCTAAGCAGCATTCTTGGTCAGAGTAATCTATGGCACAAGCTATTAAAGCCATTCGAAATAATACCATGGGTTTCCGAAAGGCTTCAGAAACGTTTAATGTGCCCAAAACTACATTAAAAAGAAGAGCAGAGTCGGAGAAAAATGCTGTTGAGGCCTCCAAGAAGGCTTTAGGTCGCTTTAGGCCGATTTTTTCACCAGAAAGAGAAGGTGAACTTGTGGATTTTATTTTAGACATGGAAAGTCGTTTGTTTGGCTTAAGTACACTAGAATTACGACACTTAGCATTTCAGTATGCAACGAAAAATAATATAGCCCACACTTTTAACGAAACGACTGGTTTAGCCGGTCGTGATTGGATTTATGGTTTTTTGAAAAGGCATAAGAACCTTTCTCTTCGGTTGCCAGAGTACACATCGGCTGCAAGAGCTTCTGCTTTTAACAGACCAAATGTTTCATCCTTTTTTGATCTCCTCGGCGGATTGTATGAAAAGTATAATTTTCCCCCCAGCAGAGTCTACAACTGTGACGAAACGGGTATCTCAACTGTACCCAACAGACCATCACGAATTTTTTCGCTGAAAGGAAAAAAGCAGGTGCGCAGGGCCTTTCGTCTGCAGAACGTGGAACCCTCACTACAGCTGAAATATGTTTTAATGCTGCAGGCCTCTACATTCCACCATTATTAATCTTCCCTAGGGTAAGAAGATGTCCAGCATTTGAAAAAGGTTTGCCACCAGAATCCATAGTCGAATGTCATCAGACGGGATGGATGCAAAGGGACATATTTTCCAAAGTTTGGTTTAATCACTTTTTAAAATATGCCAAACCATCAAATGAGGAACCAGTATTATTGATTTTGGATGGACATGTCACCCATACCAAAAATTTAGATTTGGTAGAACAGGCTAGATCTAATAACGTCCACATTCTAGTAATCCCACCACATACGTCGCACAGGCTACAGCCACTAGATGTGGCTTTTATGTTGCCACTAAGCACTTATTATGAGCAAGAAACAAGAAACTGGTTAATAAACAATCCAGGAAAAGTAGTGACATTATACGAGGTAGGGGAGTTATTTGGCAATTCCTTTAAGCGTGCTGCTTCCACCCAAACTGCCATGAGTGGCTTTAGAGCTACTGGAATTCTACCTTATAACCCGAATATATTTCCAGACGATTTGTATAAGCCATCAGAGGCAACAAATAGAGAAATGAATGATGAAACCACTAATGAAGTGAAAAACAATTTAGAACAGTCTGGTCTTGTATCAGCGCCCTCGTTTTTTTGTTCCAAAGAAAAAAAAAAAAGGAATCCGAAGTACCTAGATCTCCTAAAAGATGCCCCAATCTAGATGGGCCTGGTCCATCTACAGCCTCAGTAAACAACCTATCTACAGCCTCAGCAAGCACTCCACCTCCGCTTCAGAATTCTTCTCTTCACAACAAAGAACATCTAACTGACATCGAGCAAATTTATTATTCTCCAGCAGATATTATTCCCCTTCCGAAAGCCGGTGCCAGAAAAATTCAAAAATCTAGAAAGAGAGGAAAAACTATGATTTTAACTTCAACGCCAAACTATGAGGAACTAAAAATTCCAACAGCGACGCCAAAGCAGTCTAAAGTTAACGCTGTTAAACGTAGACTATCTTTAACCAAATCTGGTAAAAAAATACCAAAAAAGGACGATTCAAGTTCTGACAGTTTAACCGAACCAGAGTTGGCCAACGAATCATTTTCGGAAGAGGACAGTGATTTTGAATATTATCCAAAACTTGCTGTATTCACCTTAGAAAAGATAAAGATTGAAGACATCACAGAAGGAGATTTTATATGGGTTGAATTAACGTGTGATACTAACAAAAGTATTAAAAAAAAGTTTGTTGCAGAAGTGATAAACAGTAAACAAGAAAATGACTCTAAAGATATAAAAAACGTAAGCTATTTAAGACAGTACAGACAAACCAGAGATGTTTTTGTATTGCCGGATGTTCCAGATGAAAGTGAAGTTGTGCAGGAAGAAATTTTGGGGAAACTAACCATAAAAATGTTAAGACATGGTAAAATTCAAGTTTTGTGAACTCAACTAATTATTGGCATTTTTTATATAGTTTATATTAAATAAAGCTTTTTGAGATCAAAGACTGTTTTTGCTATGTGAAATAACTTAATATGGGCATAATAATATGTTTATACCAATTTATCCACTTTACCCCACACATTATTCCACTTTGCCCCATATGTGGGGCAAAGTGGAAAAATGTAATACAGATAAAAAAAATGTAAATTAAAAAAATATGTTTCTTATTATTTCATTTTAGCAAGGGTAGTGAAAAGTAGAGGTTTTCTATTGCCCAAAAAAATATTTAAACCTGCAAAAATTGTAAACACATTTTTTTGCCGATTTTTTTAGATTAGCGTTACCACTTTGCCCCACGTTCCCCTATATATATATATATATATATATATATATATATATATATATATATATATATATATGTATATATATATATATATATATATATATATATATATATATATATATATATATATATATATATATATAGGTTCGACCATTTAACACCTGCTCGACACAGAGCAATTTGCCTGTCCCCGGCCTGAATGAGATCTAACAGTATCGAAACCGGTCGTCGGGGTGGCACTGTTCATTTGTACCTGTGATATCAGGTCATTGAACCACCAAGGATGATATTCCTTGGACAACACGTTGGCGTAGTGTGAGAATAGTATTTTCAATATATATATATATATATATATATATATATATATATATATATATATATAAACTATTTCATAAACAACTTTGCGTTGTACCCTACAACTTTTGTATTTACCATTTTTTTAAATAACATTGGATAAAAAAGTTAAAGGGGGGTTCCATTTATAGTGCAACACCCTGTACATACATTATAATAAAGTTATTATGGCTAACACAAAATGTAAGAAGCCCTTACGTCGTGTGGGTAGTAAACAAGTTCTTACGGGTTTTCCGGATTTACAGTTCACAAGATCACACGTGATGTGTTTAGTATGTAACAAAGAACTTTTTTGCTGGAAAAGACAAATGTGGACGAACCATATAAATAGTAAAATTCACAAAAATACTCTTTGGTGCAATTTCTTTGCGAATTGGTTTTTATGATGAGTGCATGTAACATACCATTTACAACAGTTCAAAAAGCACCTTTTCGAAAATTTTGGAGAAAAAATTTGTTCCGCAATGGAAGTTACCCACTGACTCAACACTTCGCAACTATTTACAGTATGTGCGAGAAAGAATCGAAAACAATATTATGGAAAAAAGTAATAAAAAAGTGTGGTTAACGGTCGATGAAAAGACGGTTGTATCAAAAACTCTATCGCTAATATTATGCTACGAACACTGGATCCACTTAAACCATCATCTCCCTATTAACTTGCTTGTAAACGCTTGCAGCTTGGCGAAGCACTTAGTGCGTTAGTGTTACAAACTTTACGCAAATTTCAGATTTCCACTAAACAAGTGTTACTATTGGTTATTGATGGCGGTTCCAATATGGTTCGTGCAGGTCGCCTTCTAAAAAATCAATGCTCTTATATAACCCACATAACATGTATAATCCACGTAGTACATTTAGTCGCGGAAACTATTCGCAAATCTTATCCAAATATAGATGCACTAATTGGACACACTAAGGCAGTGTTTCGAAAACTCCCGAAAACAATTCGCAAATTTCATGAAGAATGTCCCGGTATTTTAGAACCACCAGAGTCAGTTTTGACAAGATGGGGGGCATGGTTAAATGCGGCTTTTTATTATAAACACTATTTTGAAACAATTAAATCCGTAGTTTTACAATTCGACGAAAAAGAAGCCGCTTCAATTCGAGACAGTCAGATACAGTTTAACCATTATCAAATTAAAGGAGATTTGGACACCATATATAATAATTACCTCGGCGTGGCAGAAGCGATAGAAAAATTACAGAAAAGTGAATGTGTTAGAGAAAAATTTGATAGTGTATTAAAAAAGAATATTGGTCTGAATCTATTTCGCCAAATTTATACTGATAGTGTCCCAGTACCTTCGTTGAGCATGTTTAAAGATCATTTTACATATGCACAAATTACCTCAATAGATGTCGAACGGTAATTCTCTTTACGCAAACAGATTTTTTCGTCGCGGCGGACAAGGATGAAAGAAGTAACTGTCGAGACATACGCCATGCTACAGATGTTTAGCCAAGCCCATCCAGTGTTTTAAGAGCTACTTGAGTCATTTGAATTTTTCTAAACCTAAAATATAATTTAAAAAAATCAAATGAGTATAACTTTCTACTAACACATTTCTTTCTCTTGAAATTAAAAAAATTTCGACAAAATGATGTAAAATGTGTCTAGAAAAAATAATAAATAAAATATCTAAACGTATTCATTTTTTCCCAGGGTGTGCCAGGGCAAAATTCAGCTTTTTTCGCAAAATTTTAAATATTTCGTTCTTTAACAAAACATTCCTAGTAGGCTCACTCTCAAAACCCCTGAACTTGGGATGGGTCCCGTAAGTAGCAACAGAGATATACAACTTTCGAATTTCACCAGCCGCGTCTGGGGTACGCCACAAGTGTCAGTGTTAGGTAATACATAAAGTATTAACTTATACTCAAGCCATGCCGCGGGTAAAAGTTAGTAGATTCATATTATGTTTAAGTAGGCTTAATTTTTACATTTAAACGAACTCCATTTTTTTTCAGATTTCCGTTCACCTTTAAGAATACCTTTTTGGGTAAGTAAATTATTTCCGTACATATGTGTTTAATCAAAGCGTGTATGTCTCAAAAACCACAATATTCAACGCATCAACATCAAAATGCCGTACGCCTTAAATTTATCAAGTATGATGCATAACCATTTAGTGATTCTTCATCAAAGAGTAACTTCTTAACAAAAGGCAAAAGCTTTGTCGGTTTCTTTGATGTTCCATGTACCCAAGTTCTGCGACCTTGAACGATCTCGACACTACCTACTACAGAATAAAAAAGTGTTATTTTAATGATGAATTTGGGTCCGATTTTGATGTACACTAAAAAACATCTTTATTTTATTAAAAAAAAAAGTACTAAATTTAATGAAAATGTACTAGATCTTCACAAGACAGACGAGGCATGTGCGTGTAATACACTGGCAAGAAAGGGTATAAAAACAAAAAAATTTAAACATCTACATTAGGTATAAAAAATAAAATACGTAAGTATTAGAAATAAAACATTTGTTTCCAATCTCTGAAAAAAAAAGAGTTCGTCTAAATCGATGAACAAAGAAAATATAAGAACTCTAAAATACATCTCTTAAGGAAGCCGCACATCAAAGAAACTTGAAACATGCAACGTGAAACAGGAAACATGAAATATATTTCATAGAATAACACATTGTTTTAAATGGAACTTCGCCCATCAGCGAAATGCATTTCATGTATTGTGACGTCATAAGAAAAGAAATCTCGTTGAAACTATATTTTTCATGTTTCTTGTTTCTTCGGTGGGTGGCCTCCCTTAAAGATCATATTTCGTACTGGATTGTGACTCGAGTGTACTAGATGACTTAAATAGGTACTAGATGTAGTGCAATTGTACTAGACTGGCAACCCTGGCCACGACACGAAACTCGACATCGCCCGAGCTCTGACCCGAGCACCACCTCAAAGATGGCGAAAGGCGGCAACGCCAGCTTTCGTCTCCTTTAATGAATTCATATTAAAGTTACATGACCTGGGCAAAGCAGGGAACTTAAAAAATATAAATAGTCATGAATACCAAGCCTGAGCAAACTGGACCAGAATTAAAATAAAGAAGTTTGAAAATAACCTGAGTAAATATATTCGTGTTATGAACAGCAAATTTCAATACATAATGAATTTTAACAGTTTCTTGCAATAGTTCTTATAGATATGTTTTTTATTTCCCATTATGCACATATTGTCCCCTAGCTTTTAAGGGTTACGTCATTTGGTCTTTGGGGAGTCGATATAAGTGTTCTAAAATTAGGGAGAAAGCTGCCAGAGCCGTGCGAAGCGGGTGTGCAAGGCGTGTTCACCGCATGCGGGCGCTTCCAATAGGGGGCAGAAATCCGTAAAAAATATATATTAAATCTTAATTAAAGAAATGTTTATTCATCTCCTTCACATTTAATTCTATACACACTATATTAAAATATGTTTAGATTACTTAATTAATTTAATTGATTTCTTTCGTAAGCTTCGTTCGGACAAGGCTTCAATACTATGCTTCTTGAAGCTAATGAGTTGGCCAAAGAGATAAATGTAGACGTATCTTTTCCGTTACCTCAAACGAGTTTCCTCGGAAAAGATCAAAAATGTTCGATTATAATTATGAGCAAAAGGATGATGTGGTTTCAGATCCAAAGGCCAATTCTAAAATTATTTTTTTAGCATTTTGGATTAAACTCTGTCATCCCTTGGTTATAGGTGCGAAGAACTTCAAACCTACAAGGATATTTTTGGTTTTTTAACTGATTTGCAAAGTTTATCGGATGACAGTTAAAATTGTTGCAACGATTTGCATCTTAATCGGGAAGATAAATCTCGTAGTAAATCAGATATTGACGGGGTTGAGTTATTTAATGAAATTAAAGCTTAGAGGCTTAATTTTGCTTCAGAGGCAGTAAATGAGCCTTATCCTCTTTTACTCTTTATTTTTGAAAATATTGCTATTGCTCTAAGAATCATGCTAACGTTACCAGTCTCTGTTGCATTTGGTAAATGATCTTTTTTAAAATTAAACATAATAAAAAACTGCTTAAGGACAACAGTAACCATTGTCCAACAGAGACTTAAAAATTTCCATAGAACATGAATTATTGGATAGCTTACACTTGCACGATATTATTTCTAATTTTGTAGCCATTAAAGCTAGAAAAGTTCACTTTTTGTAATATATATCCTTTTTTTTGTTTAAAAATTTAAACTTTAAGCTATAAAACAAATTCGCCACCCACAATATGGTTTACTTTTTTATATCTCTAAGGGTTATCCCTTTATTTATTTTAAAAAATGGGGCGCAAAAAATGTGTTTGCACGCGGGCCCTCCTAGGTCCAGGCGCGGCCCTGAAAGCTGCTAAAATTGATATTAGAAAGTAAAGTACAAACTTTCGATTATGGGTCAACGCTAAAGCATGAGAACTAACCCTAGTAAAATAGTTATAATAATTGCTGCAGAGATATGTAGCAGCTGTTTCACATTGCTTTATACAAAATATCCTAAATGTAAATTATGCAAGAGATATCAGCATTTCAGTAATTATGCGAGCCTCATTTATTATAAATATCCGGATAATATAACTCTGCTTCGTGTACCTAAATACTAGCACAAGATAATCCAAGTAGATGAATAAGATAATCTCTAGATTCTAGGATTAATAGGCAGCAATAATAACTTGTCTATATTATAGACACAGCGGTTTCGTTAGCGTATTATAAATGAATAAGATTAGAATAATCCACAAACCGAATACAAAATATGTCCCTGGGCTTACAGTAAAACATTAGTTAACTTAGTATGCAATGCAGTGTTGCATGCATTTAAAAAAAACGTTTTAACTAGTAAATCTCCATTTGACTAAAGTACTACACTAAACAATATAACATTGTGAAAACCAGTTTCAAATATTTCATTGTAACGGTGTAATGTTAACTTAAATGTAAAATTTATGTTATCTGCAATTTAAATGTTGCTGAAAAATATCATACCTAAAAATGTAAACATGTAACATTAATTTTCTACATGGTTGTCAGTTAACACTAGAATAACGTATTCACAACATTGTGTAGACCAAAAACGATCTAAAATTCAACATTACAGGCATGTTTCTTTTTGTAATGTTGTAAAAGTGTTCTTAGCTTGCAGTAAATTGGTTAACTGCCTTTAAAAATAACACTCCAGAGATGTTTTTAAAACATTTCGGTAACGTCGTTTTGATGTTTTAAACTCCCAGTAAATTAGTTAATTATATTTAAAAATATCCCTACTGAGGTGTTTTTAAAATATTCTTAAATACATTTCCTTAAATATTGTAGGAACATTTTCGACTTGCTTAATATTGGGAGTTAAATAAATAAAAATAAATATTTCTTCCATTGGATTTCAATAGGGTATTTGTTCTTCAAAAAAAGTGCTCGAGGGGTATAACTGTAGTAAGCGTATATATACGTTTTTTTGAAGAACAAAAAATACCCTATTGAGATCCACTTCAAAAAATATTTATCAAACCCAATATTAATGTAAGTCGAAAATGTTCCTACAATATTTAAGAAAATGTAATATATTATATTAGAATCAGTATTGTTTCTCAAGAAAAAGATATCTAGATTTATTTCAAAACAATTTATTAAATCACCATTATATACTAGACAAGAAAATTTACAGCAGGGGAGAACTAAGCTAACATACTAGTATTACAGAGAAATGCTGAATTATTATTAATGAAAATATGGAATAGGGTTTCTTTCTGCTTGAGAGATCTTTCAGTTGCCCAGTTAAAGCATAAATTGAAGACCTTCCTAACCAATAAAGCCTGTTATTATAACTGCTAATTTGAATAGAGCACAATAAAGGTATATTTTCACTAACTGGGCAAGGCACAGTCAAGTCGCGGTCCAATCACAATCAAAGTTTTTGAAAGCATTACCCTATACGGCCATCCTTGCTTGTTTGGTGACCGGCATGTGTGAATACTGAAAATAAAATCCCATTTAAAAAGCATTGAAATACAGGCAACTCATTTTTGATCGGACCGTGACTTGATCGTTGGTTGACCTACAGTAACAATAGTCCTTTTGTTGATCTTATATTTTTTCTGGGTTAGGTTAATGTTTGTGAAAAATTGTAAACTGTAAAAATTGACACATGTTGATTATTAAGCATATATTTTTGTCTTTTTAGCAAGTTTCTTTCTTTCGTTCTTTTGTCAAATACAGGCTCACTTATTTTCTCTTGCTAATCTTTTTTTACTAAATCGTAGCCAATCAGCTACAGCAGCTTCAAATTTCTTGTCTGTCACTCTGCGAAATGTAGAAGTTACAGCACCTACAAACGATCGTTGTTAATACCCATCCAAAGATGACATACAATCATACAAAGCTATATAGAAAAATTGTAATTCGCCGTTTTTTTAGTGGAAAGCTCGAATATTAGCAGGTCTGCCTTCAAAAGAATACATTTTGATACATTTTGATCAGTTCTACATAATTGCATAAAAGATAACTGCAAAAGTAAACTTCATTAATTGCTTTTTGAATAATTTGTGTTAAGCGTTCTAAGTTATATAGTGAATATATACGAAAAAAATAGTTAATATAACTACTCATTTTTACAACAAAATCGAGTTATTAGGTTCAATGATAATTGTTTCTACTTACTTTTTAAAATCTCCATAAGATTTAAATCTTTCACACAAAAGTTGTCTTTTTGGCACGTTAAAGAACAAAGAGTTCCTAAAATACTTACATTTTGATACATTTTCATCAGTTCTCAATAATTGTACAAAAGATATCTGCAAAAGTAGAACTTCATTAATTGCTTTTAGAATAATTTGTGTTAAGCCTGCTAAGTTATATAGTGAATATACGAAAAAAATAGTTAATACGTATAACTACTCATTTTTACAACAAAATCGAGTTATTAGGTTCAATGATAATTGTTTCTTACTTACTTTTTAAAATCTCCATAAGATTTAAATCATTCACACAAAAGTTGTCTTTTTGGCCCGTTAAAGAACAAAGAGTTCCTAGATTGTAATGTGTTATTTGGTTTATCTTCCGAAGTAGAAGGTAGATTATCAGTTCTAACCGAATTAAAGCCACTGGAGTGAGGAATAGATGAAAGACTAGAAGAGGCTTGAAGTTACAATAAACTAGAGTGAGGAAAGAGTAAATTAGTTGAAAATGAGATATGTAGAATAACAGTCAATTTCTGCAGGAGGTTCATAGTTTTTTTTGTAAATTTAGAACAAATTTGACTACTAAATTTGAAGCCAAAGAAGTTGACTTTATACAGGACTGGCTGCAGTCAAGTGAGCTTGCCGAAGAACTTTTAAATTTCTTATAAATGCTTTTTTTGGATTGATTTCAAATTTTTCTGTACCAATTTAAATTTAACAGTAAAAAACTCAGATATAGATTAGGTTGGGACTTGAGAATTCGAGGTAGGTATTTGATACTATTATCTTACCTTAAGATTTTCGTCATCGGACTTCTCAGACATTTTGGCTGCTTTAGAGCATATAGGTACAGCTTGGGTATGAGTACAATCATAAGAAATAATATTTTCAAAAGATGCTACGCTATCATACTCTTCACGTAAAATAAGATGAAAAACTTAGTTTTTCGTCACTTTTTGGTACCTATCTCTTAAATGGTACGTTCAAATACGATCGTGTTTGAATTCATTTTAAAGATTTACCTACAAATTATTATGTAGAAATCAAAAATAAATTTGCCTTTCTATCTATATCTGCTCAAAAGATATAGGTGATAGAAGGCTGATAAATTCGAACATAAAAATTATGCAATCAGAATTTTGTGATATATCTCAATAATTATAAGTTATGGTTAAAACTTCACCATTTTCCAAACGTTGCCTCAATTTCAAGCAAAATGGAAAAAAATTATCTATTATCTGGAATAAAACCAAAGATAGGATCGTCGGAAACTATATGTTCGCGCCGACGCGACGGTGTTGGCAGTGCCAACTGCAAAGAGTGCTGCCGAAATGCATTTAATATCTGTATTATTAAGTTTTTTTTTCGAGTTTTACTTACTGAAAATTTAAAATTAATTCCTTTTAATTTAATTTCCTTTAAATGAATTATTTTCAATGTACCATTCTATATAAAAGGACAAAATGATACATTGAAAATAATTCATTTAAGGAAAATTAAATTAAAAGGAATCGATTTTATATTTTCACTAACTAAGTAAAACTCGAAAAAAAAAACTTAATAATACAGCTATTAAATGCATTTCCTCAGCGCGCTACGTGGTTGGCACTGGCAACACCGCCGCGTCGGCGCGGACATACGGTTTCCGACGATCCTATTTTTGGTGTTAATTCAGATAAAAAATTATTCTTTTTCATTTTACTTGATATTGAGTTACCTTTTTGAAAATGATGAACAGTTTCAACCATAACTTATAATTATTTAGATATATCACAACATTCTGATGCCATGACTTTTTTGTTCGAATTTTACAATCTTCTGTTACCTATATATTTTGAACAGATGTAGATAGAGAGGCAATTTTTTTTTTTACTTGTAAATAATTACACTATCTTTAAAATGAATTCATAAACCATCGTATTTGAACGTACCATTTAAGAATAGAGATAGGTAGGTTTTGTCAGGATTTCAAAGCTATTTAAAAATATTAAATATTTCCACTAAGAAAATGTTGTTTCCGGGACTTGAAAGAAGATTATACGCCTTAAAAAATTTTGATACTACTCATTTTCATAAAATAAAGCCGCTTAATCTAAAAAAAATGTAAAATCAAGTTTTCTTTTCAAACTATTGATCTAGGATTTTCATTTTGGGCTTAAATTACTTAGCCACATCACTTTAACAAATTCTGAAAACAAATGGAAGTGGGAAGACCTTTGGGTGTATGTTTGCCTCTAATGGTAAACAAACTGCCCGGAATACTTATTGGAACATAGTTGATAGGTATAAGCAGGGCCGTCCTAAGACATTCAAGCGCCCTCAGCTCACATGGGCGAAGTGAGCTGAAAAGCTCGCCATTTTTGTATGTTTAACGCCGCGACGCACAGTGTTATGTATTTGATATTTCGTGGACATAGGGCAAAACAGTGACTAACGATTTTTAATTTGTTTTGTCTCTAGAGTAGGTATTCATAAAATGTGTGGAGTGTAATCGTTTACCTATTTTTTTTTTAATGTATCACCGTAAAGAACTTCCTTTTTAAGCAGAAACTTGACTTTTCTGAGAGCAATAAAAATGATGAGAAAATAAGTCCAAGTTTAAAAAATTCATGTGTTCTATAAAAAAAAATTCAAAGCAATTTTTGTTGCAGCTATAGTATGCTAACTACTCTTGATATTTCCAAATTTTAGTGGAAATATTTGCAAAGTGTACTTCCATATGGACTTTTAAAGAACCGTGGTCCTAGTAGACATGGTCCCAATAGAAATGATAACCTACGGCACAACAAAAGATACGTTACGAGAGTGACCTTTACTATACTTATTAAGGCTGGCGAAAATTGATTAAAGTAGATTTGCATTTTAATTAGGAGTGTGTTTTATCCTAAATTTGTTTGACGATATGAGATGATAAATAAATCAGTATTTCGCAATTCCCTTCTAGTAATGTTAAAATTCAAACACGATAAAAGGGTCCATAGGATTAATAAATTAATTTAAAAATAATACACAGATCCAAAATGGTCCCCATTTGAGCCAATGGACGCGCACTAAACTCTAGAGGCAACCCGCCCAACCGCGTCTTGAAAGCCAGCATTTTAAGAAACTTCTTTCGAAGAGATTATATTCTTTTTTTGGCTGGATGCCGGACAGGCAAGAGGCCATAGGAATCCTCGAACAGAACATATTCTTTTTAAAAGCACATTATAATTGGGATTTGACACAAGCGAGGCAAAAGATAATTGTATGTATACTATAAGAATAGTACAGTGTTAAATATTTTTTGGATTATTAAATTCTTTACTACAAGTTATCTTCATAAATCCTAAAAGCATATTGGCCTCTGTTATGATTTTCTCATAGTGAGAAATGCAAATCCGCTATCGAGAAGCAAGATCTTTTATTTTGTTAACTTTTGCCAAGTTAACATTATTTATAGTGTCACTGTAATTGATTAATTTTTTTTAGTCTAAGATATAGAATTACACTTTGTTAGAATTAAAAAGGGGCTATTGCTTGCACAATAACGAGACAATCTGGCCAGGACCTGTTGAAGCATAAGGTAGTCATTCAAGCCATTAATGGTTTGGTAGATCTTTAGATCGTCAGGGTATAAAAATACGATATTTGGAGCGTTCTATATTATAAATATATTATAATGAAAAATTAAGGCCCAGAGTGACTTTCTGGGGCAACCCTCGATACAATCTCAACAAAGTAATAGCCACTGATGACCTGCATTTAATGACAAATGAAGGACTAAACCCACTGCATATGAGTCCCGCACAGACACCCACCTCAACAAGCCCATTCATCAGCCTATATTATCTTGCTGAAATCGGTCTATATACAGTATCTGATGTCGATTATCGATACCCTCACAAAAGTCATTTGAATCAGGAATTGGGTTAGTTTCAAGAGATTTATTATTATATACAGGGTCGTCCATAAATGGTACGCAGAGCAACAGCAGATTCCTTATGTCGAAATAATGCGATTTATTCAAACTGGCCTAATTTCAAAGTTGATAATATCCAGGATACGGAGTATCATCATTCTAATTTTGTTTTCAATTTTGTTCAATAATTTCTCAACAAAACGACATAGCGACACAAAATTAGGGATTTAGAGGTTACTTGAGGCGAGAAATTTACAGTCGTCCATACTTTTGATGTCACCAGTAGAGGCCGCCACCTACGGCATACTATTTTATCTATTTTAAATGACATAACTTATTTTAGCTTAGTAATTCGATCTCACTATTGAAAAAATCGATTATCCTACTTATTTTACGTTATAAAGATATATTTTATTAAAGTCGCTAGGAGTAACCGTTTTTGAGATAATCGCATTTAAAATTTCCTATGCAATGTATGTAATGGTACATAGGTACATACTACATAGTGCAACAGCAGACTCCCCAGGTCAATACAATGCGACTTTGTTAAACTTACCCAATCCAAGGGTTGGTAATACCCAAGATACAGCGTATCAGATTTTCATTTTGTTTTTAATTTTTTTCGAATAATTTCTGAATAAATCCAGATAACGGCGCAAAATTAGGGATTCGGGAACTTCTTGGGACGAGAATGCAAATTTATCCATAATTTCTATTTCACCAGTAGAGAGCGCTACCTGCGGCACATCGCGCTTCTTTGAAATGACAACACTTTTGTGCGGCTTATTGTATCGATTTCACTATAGAAAAAATTGTTTCTCCTACTTTTTTAAGTAAAAAGGTTGTACTTTGTTGGGGTCGCTGGGATTAACCGTTTTCGAGGTAATCGCATTTGAAATTTCCAATGCAACAGTCGTATTTAAGTAATAGTGGGGAAATTTGTACTTATCATAGTCCATTTATATACATATAACTGTTGTACATATTCGTAAAACATAGATATTATATATATATATATATATATATATATATATATATATATATATATATATATATATATATATATATATATATATATATATATATATATGTCGAACTCGGTTATAACGAACGCGACGGGACAAAATGATATGTTCGTTATAAAAGGGTGTTCGTTATATCCAGTCTGCCTACTTATTTAAACAATGTTCCTCAATGAAATCTTTATTGAAAAATATCAACATAAAAAAAATTCTAATATAAAAAATAAACATTACATAAAACAGCTAATCATAAAAAAAACAAAATTATGTACATATATACATATTATGTATTTATATAATAAAATTATGCATTCACTATTTGTTTTCAAGAGAAAGAAAATCGGTTATTTTATTTTGGACTTTATTTTTTTAAAAAGCCGGATTTTCAGTGAATCTATAAACCTTATCGTAAGCCGCCAATATGTACACCGTTCGCTAAAACCGAACCGACCCGCAGAAATTCAGAAATTTGCCCTTAAAATGTTCGTAAAAAGCGATCGTTCGCTATAAGCGTGTTCGTTATATCCAACCACTAAAAGTACGTGTTTATATGAAGGCTTTTTTCGTACTTTAAAATATGTTCGTTATTGCCGGGCGTTCGTTATAACCCGAGTACGTTATAACCGAGTTCGACTGTATATATATATATATATATATATATATATATATATATATATATATATATATATATATATATATATATATATAATATATATATATATATATATATATATATATATATATATATATATATATATAGAGTTGTAATAAAACAAATACTTTCTTAAAACTTTATTGAATATAGTACACATGAGTTTCTTCAGATTATGTAGGCTGGTTATAATAAACTTATTTTTACCTTAGCCCCTTAGCTTTTAAACTTTTGATATTAATCGAGGGTTAAAGTTGAGGTGCGAGATTTTAATTTATAAAGACGAATTAGACGTAATTGTAACAAATTTTCCATGTACCACAACAATATGTAGTTAGAGTCACTTTAATTTAATTAAATAATCCATTTAAAAGAATTTAACTGACCGACATACGACTACATATATCATTTTATCCTTAAATGTAATTGATTTCCAATTATAACATTATCTACTAATAAATCTGGCATATACCACAAAAATATATTTTAAGTAATTTTAATTAAGTCCAATAATCCATTTGAAAAAATTTAAACGACGTGACCGGCGAATGTCATTTTGTCCTAAAATTCAATTTCATTCCGCTTAGAGCAATATTAAATATATTATGCAGTAAATCAGTCTTTTTAAACTAAATTAACTAGGCAGAGCGATAACTGAAATGGAAGCCCTGCCATTTGAATAAACATTTCCCGTTTAATCCAATGGCATGGTGCAATCTACTAATGGCTAATTTGAAATAAACTTTTAGTTCTTGGGGCGATATTCAAAAGAACATTTTACGAGCAGTTATGATGATAATGCTTGTTTTTCAGTTTACATTGTTTTCCTGATATTTACTAACTTTATACACCACTTTAAAAAATTGATGACAAGAATACAGGGATATGCAATATTCGCCTGACAAATCAGTAAATTCGTTGTTTTCAAAATACAAATTGTTAAATTATTACGTTCAGATTCACTAAAAAGGTTTACGATTTAGTACTGGTTTAAATTAAGATCTTCTAGTTGATCATTTACGTTCTGACAGGTTTTCTCCTATCATTGATAATGAGTTATGTTATCATTTAAGCGATTTGCTTGGTTTACAAATGATTTTCATCTTAAAATTAGGATGTAGGATAGATTTAATTTTATTATTGTACACAATAACAAACTTTTCTTGTAAATTTGCAAAAAAAAAATTATAGTAGAAATGTTAGTTATCTTAGAGAATCTGACTGATTTAATTTGTTCGAATCGTTTACAAATTTATCAAATCATTTGGTTGTTGATTTTGACTATTTTATGCATTTACAAAAAGTTACAATCAAACGTTTTTTGGCATTAACAAATGGTTTACACAATTTGATATTTGGAATAAATTATCTTTAAAATAGGCAAAAATTATTAAGAAAATTTTTTTAAAAATGAAAAATCGGCAAATCTAACATCATTTTAGATAATATAAAAGCATAAAAACTAAGACTTCGTTTTTTATTTCTAATTTACGTTACGCCAGATAAATTACAACCTGCCAGTATACAAAATATAATTTCTTGGCTGATGGACGTCGGTCGACTTTTTGGACGACCAGTAAAGCTATTTTTAATCATAATAATTCTTGAGTCCCTGATTTACATATTAAGCTTCGAATGTTAACTTTGTTTAACTGTGACATCCCACGTAGACTAGAGACGTAGGGAGAGACGTAGACTACCCTAAGTACTAACGTAACTTGCGCGTTTGAAGAGAAGGGAAATGTATTCTGTTGATACGGGATTTAAAGGATTGGAGGTTGGGAGGGGAAGGAAAGACCTGTGCAGGCAATGTTTACCATAATCTGGAAACCCAGAACATTGTTGAGTTAGAAGGGGAGAAATATGTTCTGGCTCTCTCTCTTTCAAGAGTAAAGTACCGTTATTTCGAAATAGACAGAAAAACGTTATTAAGAGAAGTTGTTTAGAATATATGTCCAAATACAAAGTTAAAGCCTTATTATCAAAAATATATAGTTCTTGATTTTTTTTTATTCCACATGGCATCGACTCCTATGGTCATACGTTTTTTACTATACACATGATTATTAGAAAATTATTTGCCTTATTTTTAAGAATATCTGAGAAATTCGAAACTTGTGTGTAATATCGTTGCAACAGACATGAAATTTTTGGTTACTTTAAAAATATAAATCTAAGTCAATATTATAAATTTGCTTCAATTTGATTAAAGTTATGCAGAAGTGATTTGATTGTGGTTAATTTGAAAACGTATTATAGCTGAATATAAAAAAATCATTATACGGGGGTAATTTAAAATTTTCAAAAAAAATATATTGTTGTTGAGTAGAAGACTATGACTTTGTATTTGGACATATATTTTAATTCTAAACAACTGTTTTTATGTTTTTCTGTATTTTTAGAAATAAAGATACTTTACTCTTGAAGAATTTTTATATTATATATATATATATATATATATATATATATATATATATATATATATATATATATATATATATATATATATATATATATATATATATATATATA
Source organism: Philopedon plagiatum (assembly GCA_963971165.1). Lineage (NCBI taxonomy): Eukaryota > Metazoa > Arthropoda > Insecta > Coleoptera > Curculionidae > Philopedon > Philopedon plagiatum. The sequence goes on along the minus strand of OZ020190.1, from coordinate 44,176,083 downwards.
TATCGGTTGTGCAACTAATAAAAAAGGTTTCCATATGTTGCATACTTAATGGACCACTTACATACAAATTTCTGAAAAACTTAAAAGTAAAGTTAAAGTATCAATCTTAGTTATCTTGTTTTTACAGTTATTAGTTTAAAACCTTAATCGTCAAATTACACCGGTTTTAGAGATAAAACTGGATAATAATAATCTGCTGGATAAGTCTTAAATGCCGAAAAAAAGTTAAATTTTGACGTACTCGGGTAATGTGATATATTTTATGAAATAATATGCTAAAAGTTTTCACCATAATTTACCAAACTTCTAAACAAGATTAAGGCAAAATTATAATTTTGCGGTAGGTTTAATTACTTTAATTATTTTCCTTTGCACAATCTTTTTTATATTGCAGGTTGTTTTCGCAGAAATGTTTCTGTGCTTATAACTTTATTATTGATCATGTACGTGTAAGAAATATGTATGAGCTAAGAAACGACCAACCTTTGCTAGGAAAAAAGATTTGAGAATAGTAGGTATGTAGTGGAGGCCTATAGGGCTTTTCGTGAGAACTTAACGAATAAAATTGGAGACCTACTTTTTATAACACTGGAGACCTATTTTTTTACGAAAAATCACATATTTGCATAGACCAGAATTCAAATTTCCACCTCTTTGTGATGGAACAGAATACCACAATCCCTTGAGATAAAATATTTAATTACTCATATCGCCACAACAAACTGAGCAGTTAAAGTGCTTGTATATTTCTTTTGTACTTAACAGAAATTGTCTTATACTTTTGTTTATTAAAGTAGGGCCATCCTAAGCTTTCCGCCTTCCACTTAACAAGTAGTTGCAATAAAACCAAACCTGTGTTAGAATAATCAGTGATTATCAAACAGTCAGTTTGAATGCTGTGTTGTTTACACACACACAAGTAACTTTGTAAAATGAGTCTTAGAAAAATTAACTTCTGCTACAGGTTACAACATTTTTGAGTTTGGCTGTATAAGTGGACGGTGTTATGCAAACATCGTCGAATCCACAAACGATTTTTGTTAAGAAAGATAATTAAGTTTAATATTTAACACGAGCAAATAAAAAACGTTTTGCAAAGTAATATCTCATTTACAACTAAAATGAATGCGATATTACTTTGCAAAACGTTTTTTATTTGCTCGTGTTAAACTTTAAACTTAATTATCTTAACAAAAATCGTTTGTGGATTAGACGATTTTTGCATAACACCGTCCAAGTAGAAAGCGGAAATTTAAAGATGGCCTAACCATATTTAAAATTATGTGTGAAAATAATTTTAAACAATTTAGTACTGATTGAAATTAAGATCTTCTAGATCAGGGGTGGCAAACCTTTTTGTAAGATGTGCCAATCAAATCAAACAAAAATTTTGGGCGTGCCACTCATTTTTCGGAAGGTAATATTTTATGTCTATGTATAAGGTTAACGGCGCGGCGCCGCCGCAAGCAAAAAAATGCGTATTGAGATTTTTTTTGAAATTTATTTGTTCTAGATGATCCGTTAGGTTTTGACAAGTTCTTACTCTGTCACTGTTATTAAGTCGTCATTACAATGATTTATTTTAAAATTTCATCGATTTGCTTCATTTTCCAATAATTTCTATACAGGGTCCTGCAGCTCAGCAGTCTTCTATAGCTCAGTTATTAATTAAGTTAGGATTTTGATATTTTGCAGACTTTACCTGTATCCCTGGGCGCATTTCAGGAAAATATGCATGCAATCTAAACATATATATTGTCATGACGTCATACTTTTTTGAGACACCCTGTGTAATTAAGAATATTTTTCTGAAATGCGCCCTAGGATATACAGGGTGTTGTCTAATTGAATGTCAGTATTTAAGGGGGCGATTTTTGGGTCCATTTTAAAAAGAAAACTTCATATGAATGTATGTCCTAAACGTCTTAACTTTTGAGATACAGGGTGGTAGAGTTTTCAAAAATAAATAGTTTTTTAGTAATATCTGTAATACCACTTTAGATATTTTAATTAAATTTCGCATAGATGTACTATGTATCAAGAGGCATTGTTTAGTGTACCACATTTTTTTTTATTTCCACCAGTGGCGTTCGTACGGAATTTCACCTGCCTATTTTGGCAGACATTGATGGTACGCCACTGATTTCTCGTAAAATTAAAATTATTCCTGAAAATATCCCCAATCATTTATAAGCAAATTTGATCTCTTGAATGTTTTCAATCCGATGCACGGTTTTCGCTTAAAAAAATAAAAACCTTTTCTCTGCATGATCATAACAATATCGTTAACATGACAATATCACCATGCAGAGAAATAGATTTTATTTTTTAGATCAAATTTGCTTGGGAATGAATAAGGGTCTCAAAAATTAACTTCCTAAAACAAATTAAAAGAGGTTAGTTACTGTTTACTACGTGAAAGAGATATCTCTCTTGCGTTGCAGATTGAAAAGGCTATGGTCTGAGCAATAAGACTAAACTGGTTAATAAATAGACCTATAAAGGTTTTATTTATGAAATAACAATAAATGAATTACTTAAGAGAAAGCCAAACGGATACCTTAGGTCCTGCATATCTTTAAGGGAAGAGTACCCTTGAGCCAATGTTGGAACAAACAAGATTGTTTCAAAATATTCATCCGTTGCCTAATCAGGCTAGAGCAAGTTTTAAAATAGTGGACCAATTTAAAAACATATTAATTTTGATTTTTCTCGAACAAGAAAATCTATATCAATGTAAAGTTTTACTGTTTAAATAAAGACAGTTTTATTTTTAAAAAATCGATAATTTTCAATTATACAAAGTGAGTTTACAAGGCGATATCTGGAAAACGATGTGAAATATTTTCATGAAACTTTGGTGAGTTAATAGGGAGATAGAAGGACATATTTAAACATATTTTCGACATTTACCCTCTTTCTATTTTCATTTGTGGGGGGGGGGGGGGGGGTAAGTTTGGAATTTTAAATAGGCAGATGCACTTTTGTTTATAAAATTCGAATCTACGTAAAAAACTACGAATGTGCACAATTTCTTTTTTGTTTTTATTTGCTCAGGTTGGGTTGGGCAGCAAAGCGGATTCGGTCTTTCATATCATCTAAAGTTGTAGGTGTATTCGCTATCACTTTGTCCTTTATAAAACCCCACAAGGAAAAGTCAAGGGGGGTCATATCCGGGGACCTAGCAATAAACTGAGAGATAATCGTAAAAATAACATTTCCTTGGAAATGAATAATAATTCTGAAATAAGTAAACTTGATTTATTGGTAAAATTTATTTATTTTTTAAATTCAATCAAAATTTAGTTAACCATAATTCCGTAACCGAAAGAGCAAATAAAAAAACAAATAATACACGTACGTAGTTTTTGTACATGGATAAAAACGAACTAATTCATTTCTAATTTTGTATGACCCAATTTATCGCAGACCCTTTAATTTATCGAAAATAGTAATATCCAAAATTAAACATACATAATCACATTAATCATTTTCGGATTGGCTACAATTTTAATAACTCCCGATTTTAACAGCTTTATTGGATACTGCAAAAGGTGGAGTTAATAGATTTTGTTACACAATTTAGTATGGATTAAACAATCGATTAGCAATAAATCTGTTGGCGCTAATGTACATTTTATTATTATGGTAATTTATTGTTTTACAGCACACCGGGTTTTATGATTTAATTTTTAAATTTGTATGTTTTTTGTTAGTAATATTCGTATCTTTTTGATTTAGTGGAGTGTTTCAATCTTGTAACTTAAAATTTGACCACTGGTACTATAGCGAGAAGTTTTCCGTGCTAGATTTCATTTAATTGTGTTTTTCGTTTACCCAGTTTGTACTGATATAACTAATCAAACTTTTTGTGCTGGAAGTACATCTGTATATTTCGTTAATCACCCTAACATCTGATATGGCTACGAAAACATGAGCCGGCTGAAAGAAAAAGTTAAAGTGTAAAAATCATGGATTTATTAAGAATGGATACGGGATGATTTAACATTCTTTGAAGCCAAAACAAACCATTCTAAGCGACACTGTAAACACAATTTGTAAACATTGGCCACTTCTTATTTTACATTTTATTTTTGTACAGAAAATACGTTAGAAGCATCACAAGATTTACTAAAAGTAATAAAAGGGCTAAAATATTTTATCTTTCTGCTAAATAATAATAAATTTAAGTTAAAAAGGCTTTATTATTTATGGGTTATATTATTTCTAAAGGTTTATTTAAAGTCGCTCCGAGTCATTTATAAATCTATAAATCGCACTTTCTCTTTTCTAGTTCATTAGACAAAGACGTACGTGTAACCGAGTGTTCAGACGAATTTTCTAAGCAACCAGCAGAGACAGGAACACTTCTGAGCTCCAACACTCCAATGCTATTTTATCTCTTTCTACTACCATTCTTGATTCAATTACGTATTTCCTTAAAGTTCGTAAACTAGACCTCTAGGGGAAATGTTTTCATAACAAACAACAAATAAACAGGCTTCACGTTCGATACGCTCACAGTATACGGAACATCGAATCCTTTCTAAATCATCCATGGTAAAAATAATTTTAAGCAATTTAGAATGGGTTAATTGTAGGACGTGAAATTTTAGAAATACATTGAAGAAAACCCTGCAGGGTTTTCTTGTGATGTTTCTTAAACACCATCCAAGGGCCCATTTTCAGGATGGGTCACATAGCCAATTAAAGGCATTCGCCATCGTGTACAGGATGTGATGGCCTTCCACGGCCATGATTGGATCACACTAGTCGACAATCGGCTCCCTGTCGGTTTTGCAAGCAGTTCAACGGGAACATGGTCCAGCATGGCGTACTACATACTGATGCATCCAATACTTTACATCCACAATTTTCCTTGTTGCTATGTCTTTTTAATTGCAATTTTTTTAGGATGTACATACAGGGATATCCAAATAAAAGTGAACAGGCCTTATAACTTTTTTATTTTTAAAGATGGGAAAAATGCTAATAAATATAAAAGTTTTGGGGATTCTTATGGATCATTCATATATTTTATCAACAAAGCAATTAAGCATCTAATAAAAAAATATATTATAAAACATCGATTTTCTAGCTTATTTTAAATTGGATGGTATGATTTTTATCATATTTTAGGATTCCAGGAGAAGTCCTAGACATATTTCGTATAACACACCCTATGCGGTTTTTTAATCCTTTTTAAGATATTTCAGATTAAAAATTATTTCGCAAACTTTAAACGTACCTATCCAGAGATTACCAGGGTAATGGAGGCGTTATGAAAAAAAAAATGAAAAACTAGAAACCGAAAATGCTCAGCTCTCTAAGTTGAAATCCCTGAAAATGAAAACATTCCTCACATTATTGCCAAAGTACTTGGTTGGGTGCTCTATTACTGAGAACATAGTGGAGTATGCTCATCGAATACCTGGCAATCCAAAGTATTCATCTAAGGGTCTATCTGAAATCATTGTCATCCAGGAGGCACCATGATGCAATCCTGGTGGCCGCAAAAAATAAGCGCTTGGAGAATGGTACTCAGGACCCCAGTTTAACTGTTCCCGGATTCTCTGCGAAGGTGTACATAAACGAGCATTTAACCCTGGCAAACAAAATTTTGCATAAACAGGTACGAAAGACTGCTAAGAATAAAAGTCATAATTTGTGTCAGAAATGGCAACATATTTGTAAAACGATCGGAAACATATCCAGTGCCTCATATTAAAAATGTCGATGTCCTAAACAGGATGTAAGTTTCTGAGCCGTGCACTGTATATTTTCTTCGTTTTCTCGGGGAAGGTGGCTCTTAATTTGGAAATATACTACCAAAATTGCAGAGGGCCACGACCTAAGACTGAAAATTTTTATCATAATGTGCTAAGTTCTGAATATAGTATTGTGTGCTTAACAGAAACATAGCTTAATCCAAGTGTTTATAGTAGTGAAATATGTGACCAAAGGAATCAGGTATTCAGGCGAGATAGATGTGATACTGCCTCAGAGAAATCTGATGGCGGTGGGGTCCTTATTGCTGCCCATAAGGATCTGCATGTGGCACGCCATCAGGATCTACCGTCCAATGCCGAGAATCTGTGGTTGTCTGTAAAACCGTGAAGGGTGAAAATATTTACATGTGTTGTTTATACTTGCCTCCAGGTGACTCTGTTTTTTACTGTAGTTTTTTTTTTGTTAAAAATGCAAACAAATAACTTAGTATTCAATAAGAGTACTATAATTATTTTGGGGGACTTCAACTCTCCGACTATACAGTTGATACCGTTGGGAAATGAGCCTCGATTACGCTCCAGCAAACGTCAACAACAAATATTCTGAAATCATGGATATTTGCTCTTTTACAGAGCTAATTCAGTTTAATGGTATTTATAATAATAACGATAGAATGTTGGATTTAATATTTTGTAATAAACTAAATATCAAGGCCATCAACCACTGGGAAGACCCGCTCGTCAGAGAAGCTGGGTATGTTGTATTCCTATATCTGAATAAATACATTTTATAAGAAATATTTTTATATCCAGTATGTCCCGCTTTTCATAAATTCACCCCAATTTCTCTGTTCCTAATAATGCGATTTTCTTCAAATTTAGGTGGTAATTGTATGTTGGAAAAATGTAATATTTGGCATAGTAAAAATTTATATTTATCATTGGTGTGCTGTTTGAGGTGGTAGGAGGTGCTCGATTTTTCGGAAAAAGTATATGAGGGCTTATTTTAAACAATTTTTGTTGTCATATTTGGATTCATCATCCCCAAAAACCTCTAGATCCATATTCTCAAAATCTCAAAAACTGATTAAGGCAGACAGGAAAAAATTATGAATTTAATAAAAACATCCAATTTATTTCAGTTTTTTATAACTTGTTTATTTCATTGCACTAACAAATTCGACTTTTCTTTAAATTCTGGTGAGTTCAACATATCCACCTTCTAATACGATACACTTTTCAACAACTCTTAAACGTTCCCTCGCTTTTTTTTTGAGTTTGCTGAGTAGTTTCTGGACATTCTTGCCTAATCCTGACGCAAAGTTCTTCTGTGTTATGTGGCCGAGTACCATTGACTTTTTTTTTCAAATGCCTCCATAGGAAAAATCACAAGTGGTGATATCGGACGATCTAGGCGGCCACGGATCTAAAGAGCTATTTCTACCTATCCATTTCATAGGGAAACTATCATTTAAAAAATTATCTGTCTGTGCTTCCATCAAAAAATCTTGAAAATCCTTTTGTAAAGAATGTAGAAAAATTTCTTTCTTCGTTGAGGTTATTCAGTAGAAAAGGATCAATTATTGTTTTATTTAATATGCCACATCACACGTTATCTTTTTTACTGTATTGGTTTTTACAATTGATTACGAAGTTGATTTTCGGCTGTCCAATACCTACAGTTTTGGCTAGACACCACACCATTTGTCGTAAAAGTCACCTTGTCAGTAAACATTATGTTCTTTAAAAAATTTCTATCGTTAAGACCTTGCAACCATAGGCAAAATTCAAACCGCCGCGCACCGTTCCAAATCACCCTCTAACAGACTATGCAAAAATGTTAGCTTAAATACCCTATCCTATTGCATTTCAAACACCTCCATACTTTATTTTTAGATGAATTTAGTGTCATTGCAACTGCCCTTATACTACCATTTGGATTGTTTTGAAATTCGGCGTTCGTCATCTGGATACTGTCGATTATTTAAATTACAACTATTTGGTCTTATCTTGAAAACTGCACCTGTTCTTGCAAACAATTATTTGATGATATCACTAATGGTTTTGTGCCAAATTGGTTCCCGATCAGGATGACGCTGATTAAATATTTGGGCAACCTGGCGCGTAGATCTATCATTATCACCAATTAAGCGAATAATTTCAACTTTTTCTTCAATTGTAAGAATTGCTCTCCGGTTTTGTGCCATTTTCTTAATAAACTTGATAAATGACAATGCCAGAAGGTAGATAAAAGCTGCAATATTTATTCCAAAGCACTCTTTCACAATAATAAAAATAACGTGCACAAAAATAACATTGGTTGGCGTGCTTTCTAAAGTCGAAGTTTTGTAAGAAAATTTGTTATTTATAATTTTTTCCTCCCTGCCTTAATTAGTTTTAGAGATTTTGAGAATATAGCAAGCGATTTTTGGGAATGCTGAATTTAAATATCGACAAAAAAATTATTTAGAATAAGCCCTAATATATTTTTTCCAAAAAATCGAGCCTCTCCTACCCCCTAAAGCAGCACGCCAATGATAAATGTAAATTTTTATTACACCTAATATTTCATTTTTCCAATATACAATAACAATCCAAATTTAAAGAAAATCGCATTATTAATAAGAGAAATTGGGGTGGATTTATGAAAAGCGACACACACTGTATATAGTCATAAAGGTTATTACGTTATGTTTGTTTGTTTTCGTAATATTTTTTAGCGATCAGTGATCACTAACAAATTTAGTAATTGATTTTAGCAAATATTCCAAATTTCCATATGAATATCGCAATCAATCACATAAATTTTATTAATTATATAGTACAATATGCACAATTATCAATTCAGAATTAGTATCGAAAGCAGGTAACCTTCTTTTAGGTTACCTGCTCTCAGACAGTCGGCGCCGATCAGGGCCTATAATTTGTGTTGTTTTTACATTGTCAATAGCGATATCCTATTGACAGCAAACCTAAACAAAGCAAATTATAGGCTTCGGTCGGCACCTGCCTTCCTGAATACGGACAGGCCGCTTTTACATGGTGAAAAATACTCAAAAATAAAGCTTCCTGTTTTTGGATGAGGTGCGTGGGTAAATCTAATAGAAACGGTATTTTCTAAAACTTGTTTATTTAACGCGATGAGTGAGTATAATGGTCTACCATTTATTGTGTTACGAGTTAAATTCCTTTCTGAAAGTGCTAAATCGGCTACGACTTCAAGCGCAATTCGAAGATGCTACTTTTTTTAAAACCCATATCTGTGAATATAATAAACAGTTTTTATTAAAAAGCAATGCCGTTGAAAACTAAAGTCATCCACGACGAGCAAGAAAGAACGCCACAAACCTTCGGAGGTTCTCACTGTTCGGAAAGTCATTAATACTGATTTAGATATACCGATGAATAAGACCTTCTTTACAGTAGATATAAGCTATAGGGTCCACCTCTTCTTTAATGATCATCGGTGCTATCGAAATGTAGGAGAAGGAAAAGTTCTGCGGGGATCAATACACAAATATTAAAAAGTTCATTTGAAGTAATTGGTCATCATTTCTTGGAAGTTATTAATGCGAGTCTAGACAAAGGTGGTTTCCCAAAAGAATGGAAAACGTCATTGATAATCCCAATAGAAAAAGTCGTTAACACAAACAGATGTGAGGAGTTTCGTCCCATAAACATGGTACCGACATACGAAAAGCTCTTGGAGACCGTTGTAAATAATCAAATGAGAAAATTTGTGGAAGATAATAAAATACTAACTCCATTTCAGGCTGGGTTTAGGAAAAAGCATTCCTGTGAAAGTGCTTTGCAATCAGTTATTTCTAGGTGGAAGAATGGAATCAATGAAAAAAAGTTTGATGGTGTAGTTTTCCTTGATTTTCGTCGTGCATTCGACACTATAGATCGAGATCTTCTGGGTAAAAAACTGATGAAGTATAGTTTTGGGAAAAATGTGTTGAAATGGTTCTCGGAATATCTAAAGTTCAGGTCACAACAAACCAAATATAATGATGTAGTATCTCCAGTAATAGCGAATAACAACGGAGTTCCACAAGGAACTGTATTAGGCCCTGACTTGTTTGTACTTTACATAAACGATATTGTGAAGGTAGTAAAAAGATGCGAACTGCAATTGTTTGCTGATGACACTATCCTATTTTTCGAAAGTGATAATATTGATGATATTGTTGCAGCTCTAAATGAAGATTTAAAAAGATTGTATAAATGGCTGTGCATTAATAGTCAGTGTAAATACTAAGAAAACTAAATTAATGATTTTAAAAACTAGATATAATATAATTAATAATTTCAACCATGCTAACATAGTTATAGACAATGAAAAAATTGAACAGGTTAAAGAATTTAAGTATTTAGGTGTGTTATTGGACGAAAATCTAACATTTTCTGGACATGCTAATTATGTAACAAAAAAGTTCTCAAAAAAAATTAACCTGTTATGTAGGATAGAAAGTGATTTAAGTAAATGGACTAAGCCTCTTATTTATAAAACAATAATTTTACCGCATCTTAACTATTGTGCAACAATAATGTTTATGTTTAATAAGGGTGAGTTCGAAATTCTACAGAAAAAACAAAATTGTGCGTTAAGATGTATATTACAATGTAATAGATATAAAAGAATAAAAGACATGTTAAAAGAAACTAATTTATTAAGTGTAAGACAGAATATATTTTTAAATACAATGATTGTTATACATAAAATAAAAAAAGGGCTGTACCCAAATCACATTGTAGAGAGATTACAGTTTGTACAAGATATACATAATTACAACACAAGGGCTAAATATGATTTTTATGTGCCACATGTAAACTCATTGTTTGCACAGAATAGTCTATTTCATAAAGGCTTAGTTGAGTTTAATAATTTACCAAATGAAATAAAAAGTTTGATTAACATAAACAAATTTAAATCTAAGCTTAGGACTTACATAGTAAATAATATTAGCATATAAGGAATTTAATTGAAAGATGTATTGTATTTGTTTAGCTACGGCTATTAATAAAGGATTTGATTTGAATCTAACGACACAAGAATATTTAAAATGAGTTCTGTCAAAGGCTACTGTCCTGTAACAAAACTGTAAGGAGAAGCTTTTTTAAACTCTATCACCATGCCGATATTAGTCGATTTAGCCATTTCTTTAGAGTCAAGAATCGTGTCCGTAATTTTTCAACTCTCTATATATTGTAAAATAAGCACAATATACGTATTATTTATTTCTGAATTATGTACAGGGGTATCCAAATAATAGTGAACAGGCCTTACAACTTTTTTATTTTTAAAGATGGGAAGAGATGTTAAATTCGAAAATTTTGGGAATTTTTATGGATCATTTATATAAACTGCTGGCCAATTCAAGCGGGACAAACTAAATTTTTGATAAAATTTAGAGTGGAATATTTTCGAAACGAAAAAAGATTTTGATTTAACTTTTTCAGTATGTAATTGAATAGTTCTTCTAGTTTTTATACTTCAAGGCACTATTGCTAGCAGTCGCTGCAACTCTATTTTACAGGGTGTTAAGTGAAACCCTGACTTTTTTGGAAAAGTTTTCCAGTTCCGAGAATCTAGGAAGAATTTTTTTTGAATTTTCTTTTCATACTAAAATGATCCATGGTCAAATACAAAAAAACAATTTCTCCGGATTTTCTCTATTTTCATTTGTTTTCCGTATACAGGAGTTAGTCGAAATTATCGACTTCTTCTTACAAAGGAACCCCTAATTTGGCCGTTTATTCACAAAAAGCGAAAGACCAAGTAAATTTGTAGTTTGAAGTAGTCCAGCTAACAAAATTAATACAAATTTTTGTACAGGGTGTAGCAAGTTTGGATCACGGGCTAGTAAATTATTATTTTTTAATTTCTACTACTTTTTCCTAAGTTAACTATTAATTATCACGTGCTACGTTAAAGGGTTAAAATTTGTTAGGTCCGATAACAGTACTGGTTAGAAAGATCCTTTTTGCCCAAACGGGTTTTTCATTTTTTGTCTAGTCCCATTTTTAGTGATAAACGGCTCGCATTTTGAACCTAACTTTTTGCAATTGCATCCATGAACGATTGAAGTGAGAGTGCTTTTTTGGTGGTACATAATGAATGTTTTATCCAACCAAAAAACATGTAGTGGCCAAACAGCTAATGATGCTTATTCGAAGAATTTTTTAGCATTATACAGGGTTGCAAAAAATATACCACCTATACTTTATATGGAAGTCATGTGATTTTCAAATTAATTGAATATAGTCCCAATTTTCTTGGAACTTTTTGCCGAAACTGTTTTTGAATTTTTTTGTCTGGTCCCATTTTTAGTGATACAAATGGCTTGCGTTTAAAACTTAACTTTTTGCGATTGCATTCATGAACTATTGAAGTGGACATCGTTTATTGGTTTAACCAACCAATAAAAAAGTGTCGTGGCCATAGAGCTAAAGATGCTTATTCGCTGCTTTTGTCCGCGTTTGCCCAAAACATATCACCTACATTTTATATGAAAATCATGTGATTTTAGAGTCCTTTAGGTATTCATAAAGTTCCTTTTTGCTATATTAATAATTATTAAAGAAAATGTCCTACTTATTATTAATAAAATCTAGTAACGATACAGATAAAAAGAATAATATTCATTCGGAACTTTTTCACATTATACAGCATTGTGCAGAAGTTACTACTTATAATAGAAGCCACGTGTTTCTCGATATCTTTGGATTTTCGTAAACTTCGATTATTCATTATAAAAGAAAAATATTTTACCACTGCTCTAAAAAGTCAGTACATGGCATTGAGAAATTTTAATTAATAAGAAGTGCCTTAAATTAATAGTCACGGAGTACATTTTTCTCGTCAAAAATTGGAGATGGATAGTGAATTCAACTGAACAAGTTATAAAATTCTGTATAGCGTAGTTTTTAGAAGGTATAGAAATTTCAGAAGATTTAATTACTTTTGAAAGTACTCGAAAAGATACGTAATTTTCAAATTTAGTAGTTATTTTTCCCGGCATTACTTTAGGAGATCCAAAATGTAAATTTTGGTTGTTACTTTTATAGGTAAACAGAAAACATTTTAAATTATAGAACATTTTTTTTACTTGAAGGTATTATAAAAACTTGCAACTAACGAAAACAAAACAAATCTTAATACCTAGTAGGACCTCCCCTTACATTTATTATCTCTTGGCATCTTCGAGGCATGCTTATTACCAAATTATTGACAAATTCTTGCTGAATATTTTCCCACTCCTGAACAATGGCGTCTGCAAGTTGTTCTAGAGTCTGAGGAGGATCTTCCCTAGAACTTACCAATAATTTCAATTTAGACCAGACGTGTTCGATAATATTCATGTCTGGTGATTTTGCAGGCCAGACCATCCTGGTAATATTATTAGCTTCCAAAAACTCTTGCACAATGCGTGCTCTATGAGGTCTGGCGTTATCGTCAATTAGCACAAAATCGTTCCCAAAATTGTTTGCAAATGGTAGAACGATATTGCTTAAAATTTCGTCCCTATATACCTGACCGTTAATGGGCTCCAATGTTAAAAAAAGTTCCGTTTTGCCATTAAACATTACACCACCCCAAACAGTAACGCCTCCACCACCAAAAGGTTCCTGAGGAGCCATATTCTCCTCCATATACCGTTCGCCACGTTCACGCCAAACTAATATTCTGCCGTCCGAGTGAATTAAATTAAATCTTGACTCGTCTACAAACATGCAGTTTTCCCAGTTATCTAATGGCCAATTGCGATGTTCATATGCCCACTGGAGACGTCTTCGCCTATGCTGTGGTAGAAGTCGCACACATTTAGCACGTCGCCGAGCTCTAAAATTAAAATTTTGGCTTAAAAATCTGTAGTATAGGTGTAGGGAATGAACCAATAAATAAGCCAACAGTAGCTTTTATTATACTAAAATGCAAAATTAGGTCAATTTTCATAACGTTAGTTCTAGGGAAGAACTAAGGAACATTACGCTGCAAGCACAAATAATGTGTTTAGGGTCGCCTATCAAAACTTTAATTTATGAACAACTTAGTTCAAGTTTACATTTATAATATCGGTGCGCAAAATCCAAGATTCACGCCTCAGCTGACGTCGATATTATAATAGCCGACTTACTAAAATGAAACACTAAAAATATTGGTACAAAAAATAAGATCTCATTTGAAGTAACTCACCTTAAGTTATTATTGTTTAAAGTTCTTCTAATGGTCCTATTGCTCACACGAATGTGTGTTCTTGCTCTGAACTCCTGGTTAATTTTCTCTGATGGAATTTTTCGCCTTCGACGAGCCTCTCTAACCAACCATCTTTCATCTGCAATGCCGACTTTCTTTTGGCGACCTCCCCCATAACGATAGTTTGCACTTCCCGTTTCGTGGAAGCGTTGACGCAGTCGAGATATTGTACTTCGCCCAACCCCGTACATATCCGCAATAATACTAATTTTTACCCCATCTTGTAGTAAACGCAAACAATTAGCTTGTTCTTTTGCACTTAATCGAGCCATTATAAAGGATAATAACGCACCAATTCAAAGAAGAATACTTTGTTGCCTTGGTAACTGTCAATAGCAAAGAAAATGTTTTATTTTTTGGCCTACTAGATCTTTTGACTAAGAAATAGAAACGCCGCTAAATTAACAGAAATCCACCTGCAAAGTATAGGTGGTATATTTTTTGCAACCCTGTATAATGCTAAAAAATTCTTCGAATAAGCATCATTAGCTGTTTGGCCACTACATGTTTTTTGGTTGGATAAAACATTCATTATGTACCACCAAAAAAGCACTCTCACTTCAATCGTTCATGGATGCAATTGCAAAAAGTTAGGTTCAAAATGCGAGCCGTTTAATCACTAAAAATGGGACTAGACAAAAAATGAAAAACCCGTTTGGGCAAAAAGGATCTTTCTATCCAGTACTGTTATCGGACCTAACAAATTTTAACCCTTTAACGTAGCACGTGATAATTAATAGTTAACTTAGGAAAAAGTAGTAGAAATTAAAAAATAATAATTTACTAGCCCGTGATCCAAACTTGCTACACCCTGTACAAAAATTTGTATTAATTTTGTTAGCTGGACTACTTCAAACTACAAATTTACTTGGTCTTTCGCTTTTTGTGAATAAACGGCCAAATTAGGGGTTCCTTTGTAAGAAGAAGTCGATAATTTCGACTAACCCCTGTATACGGAAAACAAATGAAAATAGAGAAAATCCGGAGAAATTGTTTTTTTGTATTTGACCATGGATCATTTTAGTATGAAAAGAAAATTCAAAAAAAATTCTTCCTAGATTCTCGGAACTGGAAAACTTTTCCAAAAAAGTCAGGGTTTCACTTAACACCCTGTAAAATAGAGTTGCAGCGACTGCTAGCAATAGTGCCTTAAAGTATAAAAACTAGAAGAACTATTCTATTACATACTGAAAAAGTTAAATCAAAATTTTTTTTCGTTTCGAAAATATTCCACTCTAAATTTTATCAAAAATTTAGTTTGTCCCGCTTGAATTGGCCAGCAGTTTATATTACCAGCAAAACAAATTATTTCGCATAAATATATTTTAAACATAGCTGTCCTGGTTGCGAACGAATTACCTGCTGCCTTTTTAAATTTTCTTCGTAGGTTAGTCAAAGTTGATGTCAAGGTTACCAATAATACTTTAGTCACCGTGAATTTATAATTTGATATTGAGTTATTTTATTGAATAAGTTATTCTATTAAACAATAAATGTGGATTTTTATTAGTTATTAATATTTGAAAGCAATAACCAGTAATTATAAACAATAACAAATGAATTATATCATAAACAGATAAATGTTAGCATTGGCGAATAAATATCAAAAGAAATTTTCAACATGTCCGCCATTTAATTCTTCGAACTTTTCATACATTCTTCTCTGCCTCTGAAGTGTGTGTTATAATACTGTCAGCATTATTTTCGTTCAGATTTCTTACTTCATTTCGCACCTTCCTTTGGATTTCTGAATATTTTCGTTATGATTGCTGTATACGACATTTTTCAAATGACCCCAGGAAATATATCTAAAGGTATGAGGTTTGGGCTATTTGCACTATTTGCAGGCCAATGTATCGTTCCATATCTACCGATCCATTCGTTATACTGATGGTTTAAAAAATTGCGAACCTCAATTATATTATGGGGAGGCCTGCCCTGTTGTCATTTAATACGTCGACGTTCTTCAAGTGAAAATTCGTCGATTTCGTTTTCTAAAAAATTAAGATAGCTCCCCGAAAAAACAATGGTCCTTGAATTTTATTTTGTAACATCCCACGCCAAACGTTGATTGAATTACGCCCCTTCGACGGTAAAGGGATTTTCATCCGACCAAACATGAACATTTCGTCTATTAAACATTCCCGCAGTTGAGAAAGTTGCTTCGTCTGTCCAAACGATAGTATGAAATAAATAAGGATCTTGCCGCATTCTTTCGTTAATATTTGTGACAAAAGAATATATCCTTTCTTTTTGATCGGCACTCAGCTTTTGAAGTGATATAATTTTATATGGTCTATACTTAAAATACTTTAACGTTCTTTGATCTGTTCCATAAGTCAACATTTTATTTCTTCTTCCATATATGAGATATCGCACACAATCTGGAATTGATTTTTTGGATTCTTTTGAAGATAATATAATAATATCGCTAGGTCCCTTTCTTCATTTCTTTCTCTTGTTTTTCCATTGCCCAGAATTCCTTTCTTCTAGTCTTCTATTTGTTTTTATTATGGTGTTTAATGATGAAGTTCTTTGTCCCTCTTCAATACTTTCTTCATATTGTCTTTGAGCTACTCTAACATTATTGTTATTTTTTGAATATAATTTTAACAATTTTTATCTATCATTAGAATAACTCATTTTGCATAAACATAGATTTATAAATTCTCGGTGACTAAAGTATTATTGTCAACCTTGACATTATCTTTGACTTACCTACGAAGAAAATTTAAAAAGGTAGCAGGTGTTTCGTTCGCAACCTGGATAGTTACGTTTAAGGCATATTTATGCGAAATAATTTTTAATTTGAAATATTTCCAAAACGATTGGAAACCGCGTAGGATGTGTTATACATACAAAATATGTCTAGACTTCTTCTAGAATCCAAAAATATGATAAAATGATACCATCAAATTTAAAATAAGCGAGAAAATCGATGTTTTATTTATACTATATTTCTGTTATTCGATGCTCAATTGTTTTACTGATAAGATATATCGACCAAAACATATCCACCAAAACTTTTATATGTAATATTTTTTCCCATCTTTAAAAATAAAGAAGTTATAAGGCCTGTTCACTTTTATTTGGATATCCCTGTACTTTTTCAAGACCGAACCTGTAACTGTTATGTTCAGCCCAGTACATCTACAGCGTTTCTTTTGCCAGTAGACAAACTGTCACGAACAGGGTGAGGTCAACTACATACAGGGTGAGCCAAACATTTGGTAAAATTTATTTACTCCATTGCAATAAATGAAATAAAACCTATATGCTTAGCTACAGAACTATTACTATTGCGACTATGCAATCATACCTATAAGAAGTATGAATGTAACGACATGAAGGCAAACAATGGAAACGTTTTATGCTTGTGCAACAGACAAGTGGGCCTCTTGTTTACTCATTGTGAAAGCGATTAAAAATATCGCTCTCTGTGGATCTGTGAAAATACTTTACAGTGGAATGCTATAGTTTCTCTATCCATTAAAAATTTTCCGGAACTATTAAGCATTAGAACATTTGCTTTTAAATCCATTTAAAGCCTATTAATTAATCATTTGTAAGACAACTTTGTCGGTCTATACTAAATTAGGTTTAGGCTGGTACCCAACTGACAAATCATAATAAATGTGAAAATCGGGGCGTAAAGGTTAAAGGCCATTTAAGCTTCTGATGAAAAGGGTCGATCCTTTTTGGCCGATATAAAACAGACTTTTGGTTAACAAAATAATTGTAGATTTAGGAGCCACCAGAGCGTACAACGGTAGTTTAGTTTTTGTCCTTTCGTTTGTACAGAATAGTATATCATTCTGTCATAATATTTTAAAGTGATCAATTACTTCAGTTAACACTGATCGATACGCTAGAATTTTGTGAAGTAAATCTATTTTCGCATCGATCAAACCATTTAAAAGGTTAAAAGAAGGTGTATTAAGGAGGAAAATATAAGGTACTACCCAGACGCAAAATAATGCTAAATATAGGATTTTCAGTATTTAAGTTTATAATGTTAGTAATACATCTTGGTGTGACTGTAAAAAAGAGGTGTTACTATTTTTGGAGGTATTGTAACATGTAACATAATTTAAATTTATTCTAAATTATAATTTATTTATTCGTATTATTTTTTTGTTTCCCCGAAAGAAATATACAGGGTGAGCTTTTCAAAGTGTTACAAAGCGATATCTCGAAAACGGTTTCAAATATTTTCATGAAATTTTGGTGAGTTAATAGGGAGATGGGGGACCATATTTGAACATATTTTTGACATTTACACCCTCTCTCTACGTTAAGGGGTTGGGGTAACTTTGATATTTTAAATAAAACGATGTACTTTTGTTAATAAAATTTGAATCTACGTAAAAAAACTACGTATGTGAACAATTTTTTTTTGATTTGCTCTTTCAATTACGGAATTATGATTTATTACGTTATAAAATACAAAAAAAATTACCATTTAATTTCACGTATTTATCGACTATCATGCTTGAGAAGTTGTTAGAAATGTCCTCCTTCAACTTCTAAACACTTTCTTACTCTTTTTCTAAATGAATGTTTCCGTATCCGCTGTAACATTTCAGATATCACTAACAAGCAGGCAAAGCGAATTTGGTGTTTCATATCATCTAAAGTTGTAGGTTTAGTCGCCATCACTTTGTCCTTTATGAAACCCCACAAAAAAGTCAAGGGGTCAAATCTGGAGACCTAGCAGGCCAGTTGACCGGATCAGCTCGTTCCATCCACCTGTTTTAAATTATTTCATTCAAATGATCACACATTAAAATTCGCTTCCATGTTTAATTCACATTTCAGGTGTCCCTAATAAGCAGGCAAAGCGAGTTCGGTATTTCATATCACCTAAAGTTGTAGGTGCAGTCGCCATCACTTTGTCCTTTATAAAATCCCACAAAAAAAGTCAATTGACTGGTAAAATATATTTATTTTTTAAATCCAATCAAAATTTAGTTAACCAAATTCCGTAACCGACGCCGCGACGTAGTAAATAAAAAAAAATTGTACACACTCGTAGTTTTTTACGTACCTAGATTCGAATTTTATAAACAAAAGTAGATATTCTAATTTAAAATTCCAAAGTTACCCCTCACCCCTTAAAAAGAGAGCGGAGGTAAATGTCAAAAATACGTTTAAATATGTCCCTCATCTCCCTATGAACTCACCAAAATTTCACGCAAATATTTAAACCGTTTTCGAGATATCGCCTTTTGTATCACTTTAAAAAGCTCACCCTGTATAGCTTTATTTTTACAATGCCTATGGACTATAATATAATTGTGGAAAGCCCAGAAAAAACGATTAAAATTCAAGATTGTGACCGTTGCATTCCCAAATCTTTAATAACAAGGGCGAGACCGTACAATTACAATGACTGTTTGCTTAATGTTTCAATATTCCCATAAAAGGAGTTCAATTCCATTCTTATTCTTGGTCACCCATATACTCGTATGTGTCAAAAATCAGTTGTTATCTGTCATTCTTTTTGCATTATTTTTATGCAGGAAATAGTCTAAAAAATGTTTCGCGCCTGTGAAATTATCTGAAAATTTGGTTTACATTTTCTTGCTCTAATTATATAGAGAGCGTATGCCTTTTTATTATGTGTCAGTAACAACAATAAAAATGTATTTAATCTGGTTCTACGCCATAAATCTGCATGCAAAATTTTCGATAATTTTACATGCACTTAAATTAGTACAGAAAAGTTGACAACCTATAGAGTCACGGCCTTGTTACATTATGGTTTAATATTAATGTAAAAGTTATTTTTTAAATTCTCCTATTTTATCTAAAAATAAACAGTTTGAACCAACATGATGACCTAATAGCCAGTAATTTAAATCAACAATCTTATTAATCTGTTACTTTTGATCTGAGTATTCATTTACAAATTAAATTTAACACGTGCAGAAGGTTCGTTTAAATACTGTTACTAGTACTAAATTAACGCTGATACGACTGATCATAAATTTATTTTATTTTGTCATTTAAATTTCTAAATTTGTATGGCAGCACATTTTTGTTAAGTGGTAGAATTAGAAATTTTACTTTATCCTAGGAATTATATTAAAAGCGTAATAACCATTGCTGAGCATCTAAGAACATTTAAATAAATAATTTTAAAACAAGCTTAATATTACAGTTATGTTTTTTTTTGTCAAAAATGCAATCTGATTTAAAGTAAGCGTTTTAATGATATATAACCTAATACAACGAAATAAAGATATATAGTCCGTCTAGAAAGTATCCGGAAAAAAGAAAGCACAATTATAATTTTTCGGTATAAATTTTTATTACTTGAATCATAAAATTACAATAAATAATTCATCTCATTTACTTATACAACCTCCATTTAACTCAAAACACTTAACTAAACGTACAGGTACACCCGAAACTAGGTCATCGCCATAATGTTCGGTGATGGTGGATGATGGTCCAGGCCTGTAAAACTGACCGAATCAAATCCTCTTTATTTCGTGGCGCTGCTCGTTCCATTTCAATGTTCATTAGTCCCCATATGTTTTCAATGGGACTAAGATCTGGTGAAGCTGCTGACCATGGAATTGTTGCCAATTGGTGTTCTTGCATCCAAGCTAGAGTATAGGCAGGCGTATGGCATCTTGCATTATCCTACTGAATTGTCTCATTTCTGCGCCATTTTTTATCCTCTTTATTGTCTCATATACTGCACTTTTTCCGAGTTGAGTCAATTGCACTAATTTTTTAACGTTTCGAACACCTTTTCTATACAAAAATTCCACCTTTTTTCTTTTTTCTACTTGCGACATTATTTCGCAAATCTTAAGCCTCTTTACAATCAACAATATTTGACAGATGGTGTTGTGATGCGATTTTACCCATGGCCTACTATCGGCACAACCTACTTGATGCAGTGCTTTTGTCTTAGAATGTTACAAAAAATAAATAATAACATAATAAACAGCCTTCGTAACATTGACCAGGTACTGCCGGTCATTAACGTATTTCCCCCAATTATAGTCAGTGTCTTTAATATATAGCCCGTCTAGAAAGTATCCGGAATTTTATGATTTTCCTAATTTTAATATATTATATTAAACTTAGGAAAATCATAAAATTCCGACGAATCCTATTTTTAACCGACAGTAGTCCGCACCATTTACCCTATTTAGTGATTCTTTTTGGGTTTATTTTATCCATTAATTATCTAAGAATACCTCCCACTAATTTAAATGGCTTATCTTTCCGGTAAAGTTATAAATAGCAAGGTTTATTTGCATCGGGGACATCTAAAATTTGAAAATTTTTGAATTTTCCAAGATTGCCATGAAAATAAAGAATTGCAGTTTATTTACTTGAAATTATTAACATGATAATATGTCAAAAATGCCAATGTTTGTTGCAAAATTGAAAGGTTCCTGGACCAATTTCGGCTTAAAGTA
The DNA here is from genome assembly GCA_963971165.1 of Philopedon plagiatum. Taxonomy (NCBI): domain Eukaryota; kingdom Metazoa; phylum Arthropoda; class Insecta; order Coleoptera; family Curculionidae; genus Philopedon; species Philopedon plagiatum. The sequence goes on along the minus strand of OZ020190.1, from coordinate 44,154,652 downwards.
TACATGAATAAGATTTTAGGAACCTTCTACTTTAAGTGCAGGGATATTTCATTGGATGAGTTACGCATTAAATGCCATTTTTATTGAGTTGTCGATGACTCTACAACACTGGAATTCGCCATGTACTCATGATGAGTCATAAGTTCAGTTTTTACGACACAGCCAATGGGATCACGTTTTACAAGTTTCGAAGTGCGCGCGAAAATTTGCAGTTTTAAATCCTTTTTTTTTGTTAATAAAGGCCAAAATAAATGGATAACAGCAACCGCCATGAACATTTAATTTATGTAGAGAAAAAAAAATATTTCAGATTTATTTGGGTTATATGCATATACCCTATTAATTAAAACTGTCGTAAACCGGTCAAAAGCTGAAAAAATTCAGTAAAGCATATTTTAAAAGTCGAAGATTCGTATATTTATACACAAAATAATAAACAACCCATTGATATTAACCTAAATGACGACTCTGACAGTGAAACAGATTTAGGTTTAGATTAAACGAATTTATTAATTATGTGTAATTTATAATTGTTGGTATTGTAAAATAAATTAGGACACAATATGTTATTAGAATATTTTTAAGAAGTATTCTTACTGCGTGAATTACACCGGCACACAAAAAAAAGGGGTCTGTACATTTGACCAGACCCATCTATCTATAGGTATTTTGATGCGCTGAATCCAAATTCGAAGTCCGTTTGGCCCGTACACCCTCAAATTTTGAGTAAATTGCAAAAAACTCTGAAAATGGCTAAAAATTGCGAAAAGTGCAGTTATGAAAAAGAAAATTTTATTGAACTAGATCAAGTATGTTTCTTATGTATTTTGATGCGCTAAATCCAAATCCGACGTCCGTTTGGCCTGTACACCCTCAAAATTTTGAGTAAATTGCGAAAAAATGCTGAATATGGCTACAAATTGCGAAAAATTGCAGTTATGAAAATGAAGAAAATTTTATTGAACTAGGTCAAGTATGTATGTATGTGAAGTTCGTTTGGCCCGTACACCCTCAAAATTTTGAGTAAATTGCGAGAAAACGCTGAAAATTGCTAAAAATTGCAGTTATGAAAATGAAGAAAATTTTACTGAACTAGATCAAGTATGTTTCGTATGTATTTTGAATCCGAAGTCCGTTTGGCCCGTATACCCTCAAAATTTTGAGTACATTGCCAAAAACTTCGAAAAATAGCTAGAACTTGCAATTCAACTTCGGAGGGCTGATTGCTTGTGCCTGTAACCAGGGCACCTCCACGTGGTGACGGTGGGCAACAGAACCATCTGGCAGAGTCCCTGGGTTAACGGCCTGTATGTCGTCATGGCAGATACAAGCGATAAGTTTACGATGCAGGGATTCGGAACCCCAGTATCGGCGTCTGGCCAGGGTGACAAAGCAGGCCCGCAGGCGTCGTCATCAAGCGACTGCAGTTCTGCAGTAGTGGGTATCTTGGCTTCTGTAGAGTTAGAGTATAATGTTACAAGAAATCACTCCCACATATGTAATAAAAGTCCTCATTGGTGCGTAAGAACAATAATATCTTTTGCTATTCATTGCTATTTTTTACGATTTTTGATAAATATATGAATGATTGAGATTGACAGATTCTGAATTTGGATTCAGCGCATCAAAATACTTACGAAACATACTTGATCTTGTTCAATAAAATTTTCTTCATTTTCATATCTGCAATTTTTAGCCATTTTCAGCATTTTTTCGCAAGTTACTCAAAATTTTGAGGGTGTACGGGCCACACGAGCTTCGGATTTGGATTCAGCGCATCAAAATACATACGAAACACACTTGATCTAATTCAATAAAATTTTCTTCATTTTCATAACTGCAAGTTTTAGCCATTTTCAGCGCTTTTTCGCAATTTACTCACAATTTTGAGGGTGTACGGGCCAAACGAACTTCACATACATACATACTTGACCTAGTTCAATAAAATTTTCTTCATTTTCATAACTGTAATTTTTCGCAATTTGTAGCCATATTCAGCGTTTTTTCGCAATTTACTCAAAATTTTGAGGGTGTATGGGCCAAACGGACGTCGGATTTGGATTTAGCGCATCAAAATACATAAGGAACATACTTGATCCAGTTCAATAAAATTTTCTTCTTTTTCATAACTGCACTTTTTCGCAATTTTTAGCCATTTTCACCGTTTTTTGCAATTTACTCAAAATTTGAGGGTGTACGGGCCAAACGGACTTCGGATTTGGATTCAGCGCATCAAAATGCATATAGATGGATGGGTCTGGTCAAATGTACAGACCACTTTTTTTTTGTGTGCCGGTGATATTAGAGTTAAATTTTTTTTAATCCGTCACTGATTTCCATTCGTAAAATACCTGTTAGCCTGTTGTAAATAATAAATTTTACCTATAAATTTGCATTTTGTTTATTGATGTCAAAAGGAAAGACGATATACTTTGCGATTTACTTTAACAAATACATCGGAAAAACGCTCGGATATGGTAATTAATTTAAATTTGTACCCAATTTTCGAACTTTTTTGGTTTTGATAGGAACCTTTTGATAGGCAGCGCTACCTTATTTAAATTAAATAACTTGTTGGAAATCAGTAACACAAAAAAATTCTGTTACTACCTAAGATGGTATGGTAGTCATTTTTTTTCTTCCTTATTACAGTTTGGTAGATGAACTACACATTACCGGTTGAAAATTAAACAGATACGAAAATTTAACAAATTAATCAACAAACATCTTTCTTGTTTTTTATATACGAAGGAGGCTCGTTACTTGCTGACATTGGCAGTGTTTATGTGCCTTCATACCCTTTGACTTACACACTCTTCCTTGTTTGTGACTCGACAAATGTATTTCATAATTTTTTTGTATATTTATTTTTACCTTAATATTAAGAAGTTCAGGTATAAATGGTGTCTCAGAAGAATGAAGTATTACAACTTACATCTCCTAATTAACTAAATCTTCGTCATCAGATTATTTTTAAATTTTCACATTCGTAAGTGTAACATGTATCTAATTAAACTAAATAAAAAATAAATTAAACTAAAAAAACCATTTGGTTTATTACAAACTTAAATTAGATTGTAATTAAGCATATTATTTTTTACTTTTTGTTTAATGTCTATAGCTTGTTTTGCAATATGACTCAATGTGTATTTCTGGCATTTTCTATTGGAGAAATTGGATGAAGTTTGAGTGCGTTTGCGTAGAATCTTATTCCATGGAGTTAATGAAGGGCACAAATACATTTAGTCTGCGCTGAGTTGACCAATGGAAAACGTTCTTAATTTTAATGCGCAACTCAACATTTTAAACAATTTTGGGTTATGTCCCATTACAAATAAGCCATCGATATATTATTATATTTAAAAATTATGGTGTCGAATAGAGTTTCTTCTGAAAGGTCTCTATTTAAAAAGTTATCCAGTTAGGGCTGCCCATCAAAGGTTTCTGTCAAAACAAAAAACAAATTGAAAACATGGGTAAAAATTTAAATTAAGCACCTAATCACAGCGTTTTCGAAAAATATATATGTTACGGATAAGTTTGCTAATATTAGTTTAGATTTGCTCAAGATTCTTTTCTGTCTTTTTATTACAGAATGAAAGACAACAATGTTCAATTCCTCCGAAATACCAAGTATACCTAAGTTTCTTAGGATAATAATGACTGTGCAAGGAAATATTAAAACAAAATTTTCACGATGTCAGAAACAAAAAGAGTGTTTTAAAGTCAAAGGATATGAAGGCACATAAACACTACCAATTTTTAAAAGTTAAATTTGTATTTTAAACAAAACCAAGGGGTTTTTATTGACTCATTTGCTAAATTTTTTCGTATCGATTTTATTTTTCATCTGCTAAGGTCATATACCAAACAGTAATGAAAAACGATATAAATGACCATCATACCATCTTAAATATGAGAATATAAATTAATTTTGTTATTGATTTCTAAGAAAGTATTTAATTTAAGTTAACAACAAAGCTTGCAAAATTTCCGTCACTGTAGTATTTAGTGACTCATTTTCTATTGTTCCCAACCTATGCATATTGTGTTTTATCTCTAAAGGGCGGATCATCATATACCAAAGTGTATTGAGCAGCAAAGAAAATGGCTGTCATATTATCTTAGGTAGTAATAATTTAAGAATTATTTTATTGATTTTGGGCAAAGCATATGATAAAATGAATATAAAGTTTGTATGGATTCAATTTTGAAAAGTTATATGAGTATAAAGTTTAAATGCGTTTGTTCCAAGAGCCCGCCCCTTATTTTACTTTTACTGTGTAATATTGCATAACTAGATTCCATAAACGTACCTTTTTCTGTGTCTATTTAGTGATCATTTTCGTGTACCATTTTTCAGCACGTGATTAGTTAGCTCGCATAAAAAAGTGGCGCTGTAAAAAATAATTTTTTCGTAATTAATACATAATAATAATAATTTAAAACTGACACCCTCAGAAAAATACGCGTCTGGGGAGCGGACGGCCTTGGGGAAAATACGCATCTAGGAAAGCGGGCAAAAAATACACGCCCAGGGAGTGGGCGGCCTTGGGGAAAAGACGCGTCTGGGAACGGCCGATCTTGGAAAAAAGTACGCGCATGGGGAGCGGACGACCGTTGAAAAAAATACGCGCCTAGTGAGCGAACCACCTTGGAAAAATACACGTCTGGAGAGCGGACGCCCTTAAGGAAAATACGCATCTAGGGAGCGGACGACAATGGAAAAATGCGCGTCTGGGTAACTGACGACCTTGGGGGAAAAGACGCGTCTGGTGAGCGGACGACTTTGAGAAATACGCGCCTGGGAAGCGGACGCCCTTTAGGAAAATACGGATCTAGGTTCCGGACACCCTTAGAAAAAATACGCGTCTGGGAACCGGACGACTTTAGAAAAATACGCGTCTGGGGAACGGACGACCTTGGGGAATTATTATTCGTCGTTTAATTAAATCAACCACAGACAGATTTATGTACCAAGTCGTTTGTCACGATAGTTTAGCCAAGAGCATTGAACTTCCAAGGTGTTATTTACAACTACATAACAAGTTACAATACACAAGTCGTTAAATTTGCAACTTTTGTATAGTTGAATTTTATTTTAACTAGGTCAACAGGTAGGTATCTGTAACTTACCCAAATGCAGGACATTTTAAATTTATTTTAGTTGTGTTAGCTTTAAAACTTTAAATTAAAATACAAGAAACTGTTAGAATAGAAGTGAAGCTTTTTAAGAAAGAACAAATACTGTTAAGAAACGAAATACAAGTTTACTGTACATGAAAATAAACGTCTAAATAGAGTTTTTAATATGGCTTTAAATTAAGTTGGTTTTAATTTATTGATACTTAACATCTGTAGTCCAAAGTAATCCTAGTTTTAATACTTACCGTGCACTATGATATAACGGGCAACACTTTATAAAATGTATATTAAATGTGGCCTTCTAAATGACCACCCTTAAGGCTTAACCACATTTGACTGTTATAAGAAGCATAACTGTTAAGAGGGCAGCTATCATTTAAATTTTCGTGACTTTATTAATTGTGACTACATAAACCTGGGCAAATAAAGTTATATGTTTTTTCTTCATTTTCTTAGACAGCCTGTAGAATGACTTACCTACAGTATTAAATTCAGATAGACATTCCTTTGTAGCCTGTCCCTCATAAATATTTTTGTTTGATTCACTGTTGCATCTTTCATTTTATAGAAAATGCAGCCATATAAACGAAGAAAGGTTTTTCTACATGCCATTATATACGTAGTAAAAAAAGAAATCATAATGGGAAAAGTGCCTCGAAATATGAAATGTGTTAAAGTTGTAGATGAATTTAGGTGAATCTACAAATTATTTTGTGGATTTTATAGGAAATTAATGATTTTCTTTTTATGCAGTACAACGTCCGACATATTGCTCGTAGTGTAAGCCAACAAATCGTTTACACTGGCCAGCTAGGAGCCTTGATTTTAATCCGCGTGAATATTTATTTTGTTGGACCAACTTGGTAAACGTCTTTGAAATGGTCCGCGTACACCCAACCCAACCTAACAATTTTGGGGAAGCTACTAAAACTTACTAAATTAAATTTGTAACTTTTTGCATCAAGATTTTTAACGATTAGGTAGCGTAGTTAATAATAGTGATATTGTGCTAGCAGAAATTCCAGACACGCTAACCCCCAAACGCTAACTCTAGAGTGGTGTTTTAATCAGAGTTTTCGCTACATTTACTAATTGATTTTCTAAACCGACCACAAATGGGGAAGGCTTTTACCATTTTTTCAATTTTTAAGGTTTTTTTATAAATCGCAAAATGTCCCTAATATCAGAGTAAAAACCGCTATTTTACTAATACATTTTCTATAAAAGGGAAGAAACAACGCTGAATCAAAAAACAAAAAATCTACAATGATCAGGCTACAAAGTTACTTCTGTCTAAATTTACTGTTTTAGGTAGGCCATTTTACACGACATATCTAACAAAATGAAGAAAACACAATGGCATGTGTCTGAATTTACCATTAGCTTTCGTAGTATTAAATTATTGTGACAAGATATTCAACAACCCAATCAAAAGTTATTAACTTTTTTAATTGTTGAATATTTTGGGATCGCTAATTTTTGTCATTGTATTTTACAATTAAAGCTGACAAAGCGACTAAAACATTTATTAATTATTAACATTTATACAGGCGTTTCTATAACAACATTGTTTACTAAAACGTTTTAGAAAAAAAGTATAAACATTAAGGAATGAGGAATAATGCAGGACCTTAAAGGAACCTTCGCTTTATTATAATTTATTCATTCACATTTTTAGAATAATAGAGCCCCAGCGCACTAGCGGCCATGAATAAACCTAAACGCTCCCAATCGAGCGCGGCCAACAAAATATTTTAATAATCGTAGTCAGCCAGTGCAATTGTCTAGTTCCAAAATGAATGCTGATCAAGCAATGGCTGTTCTGTGCCCGATTTAACGAAAAAAAATTATAAAAAGAAGATTTTGGCTAAACCCAATGGTAGCGTTTCGGCGAGAAAAGGGGATCCTTTTTTTTATCAAGAACGGAGAATACACGACGAAAATGTAAATTTAATCATAAATTAGCATATTAATTTGAAATACTTAATTTTAAAGTGCTATATGGGTACTACCTAGTTCTCTGGCGCATTCGGCAAAAGTACAAAATTCAGTAGGTACTACATATTGCAAACATCGCGAATAATCATTATAACAGAGTATGCGTATTTCTTTTTGGGCAGGAATTTGGTTTGCTTATGTTAATTTATATATACAATATAGTTTTTGAATTACATCCTTTTTCAACTTGGAATCAATATATTGGTACCACTTCCGAGTTCGATGACATGATCTTCAGAAAGGGTTTTTTCGACTTCATGGGTGGTTCGAGGCACTTCCTGCGAGCCCGTGTGTCGAGTGCAGTGTTTTACACAATAGAACCATCCCTTACCCAAAATGGGCTTTTGTATCTTAAGCTTTTCATTATAAAATGGTTCTTTCTTGTCTTAAGGGTTTCTATTACCTTATTAACAACAGTTTTTTTGGACCCTGAATGGTGCAGGGGGTATACTAGTCATATTATGCCTTTATTCTTCACTCAGGTATGTTAATTTTAATCAAGCTTTTTCGTGATCATCTTTTGAAAATTCGTTTCGTATTTCAGTTGTTTCATTAGAATATGCCTTTATCTACCTTCAAGTTCCTGTATTCTCGTCAAGAAAAGCCTGATTTCATTCAAAAACTCTCAAGAATATTTTGAGATAAGATGCCTTCGACAATGTATAATATGCCATTACTTATTGCTTTTTTATTATTATTCTAGAGTATTTTTTGGGTACACACTGGTGTACAAAGTTCGTGTACGTTTTTCTTAATACCTACTTTTGTTTCCTGGCTGAATAATGCGTGTTTCATGGCTAGTTCCTCAGAAATTCCGTACGAACATTTATGTATTTTTTCCTGCCAAAGAGATATGCTGATAGCAAAGGCCAGTATATTCCATGTATTTGTGTGAATTAACATTAACCAAATATGGTCTGCCATGTTTTAAATAACCATTTTTATATTTTTTACGCGTAGTGTTACCTCATTTAAAATAATATTAATTTCATAAACTATTCCCTTGTGTAAAACTTTTCTGATTTGATATTCGTGTTATATTTTTGTGCGTGTCAATTTGATTGATCAATCAAATTAATTTAAAAATTGAAATTATGCAATCTGCGATCAGAAATATTAATTTCCTAATGAGTGTTAATGCATTTATTTTTCTATTTTTTGGAAATAAGTACTAAAAAGACTTATTAAATTTAGTCAATGATAATCTGTTTTTTATTTTAACATCTTCTTTTCTAAGAATTTATCTCCGAGTCTGGGGTTCTTCTTCACTTAAAGCAAATTTGCAGACTGGGTAGCGCCCTGTTAGAAAAGTGAACCACACTACTAACTCATCACCTAGTGCTCACCGATGAACAGCTGCCGTCACTAGAACGTTCAGAAAGTATTATGTATTGTATATTATGATATAATATATTTTATTTATGAGAAAAAACCGTTACAGTGCATAGAACAGACTGCGTTCTTTCTGGTGGCGATAGTTCTGAGTCTGGTGATCGGCGCCGAAGGTAGTGACTGGACTGAAGCCTGTATCCCAGGGTTCTGGCTCGGTCAATGCTGATAATATCAACAATTGCGCTGTTGTTGCATGGATACTGCAATAGCTTCGTTGAATGTCCAGAGTTGCGGCCCTATGTTTGATTCTGTTGGATAACTGAAAATAATTCCTTTTTCGTTGAAAGTTTTAGGTGTTTTAGGAAACAGTCGGCCGCAGTCTGATTCGGCCTCTTTTTCTCGTTCAGCACGGCTTTCAACAGAATATTTTAAAGCAGCAATCAAATCTGAATCATCATAAGCAGATTTTGCGTTTTTGTTTCTTTTTGAGGGCGTCGACTGTATACTTGGTGTATCATACGGCCCTCCAACGTGTACAGCTGTCCCAGCTTTTTTGTCTGCCACTTCTTTGGTTTTATCACCTTCAGTAGGAACACCACCTGAACATTTGATTAAAAATGACAACTGAGAAAAGTAGATATACGGACTTTTCCGATCGGATGCAGATCCTGTTTTAGTTTTCTTTAGCCTTTCCAGTTCTCGGCTGTAATTGTCCCTAATATTTTTCCATTTCTTTTGGAGTTCATCTCCTGAAGCAAAGAATATTATGTTGATCATTGATTAATATTAGCTAACAGGAAGGCAAAATTAATTTTGTTGCCGTAGTCTACTCAATGTAATCCAGTTTGTTTATTTATCTTTGTTCGTTCAATTTGTTTACTTATCGTTTTTGTAATAATTGAAAGAAATAAAAATAAAAACAAACTCATAAAAAATCGAATTTTCCTTACCTAGCGCCTTTTTTTGTTCATTGGACGATCCTTCATCGACAAATATATCTACCAACTCTAGCCAGTCTTCTCTTTTCGCCACTCGATTGCTATATATATTTCGCTGAGGGAATTCCATATTGATGGTCGCTTCTTTAAATCACTAATGAAATGTTCTTTGTCAAATGTGCTTGCTATTTTTAAGTCACTTCTCTGATTTTCCTTTTTTTTTAATAACATAAAGATATTCAGTAAATGAGTAGAAATACTGACCTGGCCGCTCGCTGAACACCGCGCGCTCGCGTGTTCATGATAATGTAAACAGTTGGCCGCGCGGCTGCCTGGCCGCGTGCGGATCGCCACCGAAACCACTGGCCGACGTGACCTGCTGGCCGCCATTATTAGTGGCAGCCAAGTGCGCAGTGTTACATTTAAAACCATGTCCTGTATTGGTCGCCGCGACCCGGCCGCGCGACCTGGGTCGCTAGTGCGCGGGGGCTCTAAAGGTAATAACATAATATATAACTTTATTTGATCTTGCTTTCATTTTTAGTAAGAAGCAATTAACCCATTAGTGCATAAAGTGCGTTAAAACGGACGCGTGATTTGTGACTAATATCTAACATATAAACATAACCTAAAAAGTTTAAGTGTAGCAGGTGTTTTTAAGAGAGTGTATATAAACTGAAAAAAAAATACAAAATAAAGATGCTACAAAGTTAGCGTTGTTGATAACGAAGTTTTGGGAAGATGGATCCATCGCTTTACACAACACGTGGGAAGGGGTAAGTTTTTTCGGTAGTATTTTGTTACTAATTATAGTTTGTCTACCGTTTTAGTATATTTTATAATAAAATGTTTGTAATCACTGAAAAATTACAATACGTGTACAAAAAAATCTTTAGAATGATTTTTGTATAGTTTTTTTCATCGCGTCCATTTTAACGGACTCTATGCGGGCAGTATTCTTAAGGAATTTCTTTTTTGCAGGTTGTCACTTGAACAGTTATTGCAAGTCTTAGAAGAAAATGAACCAAATATACCCATTGATATTTATGCTGAGCCTCCGCATGACGGAAACGATACGGACATCGACGAAGATTTGAGCAATGGCGAACATAGAGCTGGCTTGAACAGTTTGGGTCCTAAAATGCTAAAAACCACATGTGAAATAGAATCGAGATTTTACTCCGAAGACGTAGAAAATACCCAACAAAAGCAAGTGCTATCAACAGATTCTGACTGGGACAGTAGTGATGAGGAACCACTTTCAAAATATAGGAGGATTAGTGTGGGAAACGAACCAAATAAAACTGGTCAATTTGACCAAGCAAAGCCAAACCAGCAAAACATTCGAAAAAAGACAATTCAAGTGGAAAAATGCCACTCCGAAATTCAATATGGTCATAGAATGTGCTGAACAACCACCATCAGATGCAGCAAAGCTATGTGAAAGTCCTGCTGAATTTTTTGCCCTATTTTTTACTGAAGAATTTCTATACCATATGTTGGAGCAAACTAACTTATATTCAGCACAGAAAAACAATTTTTTGAATATGACTCTGGAAGAAATTATTGGTGCTCTGCTGTTTTCAGGGTATGCAAAATATCCGAACAAAAGAATGCTTTGGTCAAGTTTACCGGATGTTCCAATAATACTGCAAAATAGTATAAGGCTGAATAGGTTTGAACAGATTGTGCGAAATTTTCATCTTAACGATAACACCAAAATTGACCCGGAAGACCGTTTGATCAAACTGAGGACCATGATAACGAATCTAAATAAGGTTTTTCAGCTTCATGGAGGTCTAGACGAAAATTTGTCAATTGACGAAAGCATGATACCATATTATAGCAAACACAATGCCAAACAGTTCATAAAATCAAAGCCTATCAGATTTGTATTCAAGAACTGGGCCTTATGTTCCAGTTTTGGTTTGATTGGGTTTGATTGGGTGAACCCAACCCAACCTGATTGCATTTGAAATTGACACTGGAAAAGCTGCAGCCAGAGAGAATTTGTTTGGTGTAGGTGGAGACATGGTTGTGTCTCTTATCAATCAAAGAAGTGTTCCGCCTAATAAAGGTTTCCAAATATTTTTTGACAACTATTTCTCCTCTAGCGCCTTGTTGACTTACTTAGCTGAAAATGGGTACTGTGCTACCTCAACAATTCAACATAGCAGAACAGGTAGATGTCCCCTTCCAGATGCAAAATTGATGATTAAAAAAGAAAGAAGTTATTATGAGTACCAAACAGATGACCAGGAAAAAGTGTACATTGTCCGTTGGAAGGATAATAAAGCGGTTACTTGTATCACAAACTATGACATAGCTGATGAAGGGACCTGTACTAGATATTCCCGATAGAGCAAAGGCAAAATTTCAGTGGTGCAACCAAAAGTTATTGGTAATTACAATAAAGGTATGGGTGGTGTGGATAAAATGGACCAAGCTGTAGCTGCATACCGTACCCGAATTCGCCAAAGAAAATGGTGGTGGCCAATTTTCGCATACTTGCTTAATGTTTCAGTAACAAATGCCTGGCTTTTGATGCGAAAACTTAAGCCAAATGATGCAGATGCGTCTAGTGGTCTACTTACCTTTAAAAGAAAGCTTGCAGTAGATTTGGTGATAACCTATGGTACGGCATCCTCACGAGGAAGAGCTATCCAAAAACCCAGTGAAAATATAAGATATGATGGAAGAAACCATTTGATAGATTATAATGAAACCGAGCGCAGATGAAAATTGTGCGGCAAGAAGGCTCATTTTATTTGTGTTAAATGTAACGTTGGTCTCCATCCCAAACATTGTTTCAAACAATTTCATACAAAATAGGACCTATATTATTAGTACTTATAACTACTAATACCAAAAATACTTATTTGTTAAATGTGTTATTATATTCCGTTTTAACAGACACGTTTTTTTTTTGTAAAAAATAAAGGTAATGAAATTTCCTAAATTGTTTTCTTTTCATTTCCTTGGTCCACAAATAAAAAGCGATAACAGCCACAGAAAAAATATATATACTAATGAACTTCATGCACTAATGGGTTAATAGTGTTCCAATTAGAAAATGTGAAAAACAATTACGTGCAGTACGCCATACACGAAAATCTTTAAAGTTTGCTTAAATCTTTTATACAAATGCTTGCTCCAAATAAAAAAGTATTGTGTCGCAACGCATTTATGAAGACTCGTCAGCCCACTTACTTTGCTTAATTTTTGTCGTTTATCAACTTGACAGAAGGCCTTAAATGAAAAGTTTTTTCATAATATTTCGGTAATGGAGCGTTATATCACAACATCCTTGATGAGTTTTTAACCTGAGTAATCGTTCGTCGCCAAAAGTTTATTAACCTCGGGATAATCAATAACAGAGTCAGTTTCGAGACTATTGTTCAAATGTAGTCCTGGGGGTCCTACGCCATGGAATAATGTAGTAGAGTGGTGTTTGTTAAAAGCAATTCAGGTAAATAAACCACGTCCGTTACCTCAAATTATTTTCTTGCCCTTTTTTACCAGATTAATCCAAAAAGGAAGGGTTGTGATTTTAGCAAGGGTTATGAATAAACATCGGAATTTTCGGAGCACGAATACAAGTAAAACACTTATGTTCCGGAGTTACGCAGGTCAAAATAATAAAAACTAAGAGTAAGTTATTTCCCATAAGTAGAACCGCATAAAAGATTTGTATAGAGTAACAAGCAATCAGTTATAACTTATTTGTTATTGGATTTGTATTTTTAGAATTTTGTATCCTGTGCCATTTTTTGTTCCAGCACCTCAGAAATTCGCAGCTCGTATAAACAAATGAACAGATTATCTGCGCCAAAAGAATGTAAACTACTAGTTTCTGTATTATAGTATTACATTAGTTTAATGCAACACAAATAGGTCTAAAATTTATATAGTTTATATAGACAGATATTTCATTGTACCATAGAGTTCAAGAGTTCACAGTTGCCTTACTTTCCCACACACACATACTGCTAGTGGTGCTGAAAATCCAACGCCCTAAATCCAGTGCGAAAACTCATTTATCTGTTAGCGTGCCAAGGTTTAGAGTCCATGTGCGTTAGATAGGGAAAATCATATATTTCTGAAAATCAACTTTTTTCTCTTGAAACATTGCGTCTTTAAAGTATTTTACATTACCAAGGACATTTTTTCTACAAACCAAAAAAAAATGGTAGTATACATCTGAACCCATGGGCGTCACGGCGTAGTAAGAAAATGATTATTTATTATATCGGAGAACTTTTTTTTACAGTGGTCTCGTATGTAAATGAATGTACGGAAACATGCATGAGCTAGCCTTTGTTTATCAGTCCTTTCCGAAAATCTGTGCCGATGTTAGCCACATTAGGCTCCAATTTTTCCACTTAGAGAAAATAAGTTTTAGAATTGGCTTTACACAGGTATAGGATACACCAGTAATCATTATTATTTGTAATATTCTCTTAATTACGTACTCCTTATGGCAACTAGAGGCTGACCATCTACAATATGTTTGGGAAAGAGCAGGGGTAGTTGTGCACACAAGTAAAAGATTACCTAACAGTATATACGTCAATACAAAGTGCCTAATTAGAAAACGATTACCATTAATTTTTCATTGTGTAAAGTATAGGTAATGGTTCATTATGTCATAAGCAAACATCGGCATTTTCGGGGCACGAAGAAAAGTAAAGACTTACGTTCCGGATGGTACGCAGGTGAAACTAATATTTTGTAATATTTTTATTAAATAAATTATATAATTTATATCCAGACACTGAAATTTTCGGGACACGAATAAAAGGAACTAACCATGTACAGGAGTGTACGCAGTTGCAAGTAATATTCTGTATATATAAAACAGATAGATCCCTTCAAACGCCGCGACACTTTCAACTCCAAGGGTATGCCACCTACCTGTCGGCGGTGCCCGTCTGGTATTGCGTCTAAACCGTAATAAGCACAATCGCATACCTACATCATCCCTTTTCTTTTAACACACCTCATCGCCTTCCTACTCAGGCTCAGTTGTTGATTGTGGATCAAGTGCATCAGTATAGTATAGTTTACATTATACCGTTGACCTTTTCTGCACTAAATCAACTACCTGCTTAAACCCCATTATGTAGGCCCCAACATCTTCAAACCGCAATAAATGGGTGCAGGGTCGGTTTGAAAATATGAATCTATTATACATAATTATTTATTTTTATTTAGAATTAAAAAGACATTTTTTACCAAACGAAAATAAAGATCAATTAATAATATAAAAATAATAATAATAGTAAAAATAAATGTATATATTAAGATTAAAATACAGCACAGTGTGTGTTATAATTAGGGATGCAGGTAAAGAAAATAAATTATACTCCGGCCCTGCCCGAAAATATGTAAATAGGGATAATTAGGGTTTTATGGCAGTCAAAAGATCAACGGTATAATGTAAACCATACTTTTTTTATACTTAGTCTCTCTTGAACCTTGTGTTGACAATATGTTTTCTTTTTGTAATGTGTAATACTTGTGACAAGGGATATTTTTAAATATGGATTATGTACACTCGTAATTTTGAGGTGTCTGTGACCGTTGTTTATCTCTTAGTTTTAAATACCTTAGTCCTCCTATATTGTGTGTTTGACTGTTTCTTTACTAACTTAGTGATACCTTTTTTTTTCTAAGTAAGGAATACTTCATTGCGTACTGTGCTGTGTACACGAGGTGCTTTGAAATTTGGGTTCTTCTACAGACATGCCTTCACGTAAAAGTTTGGTTAAAATATGGAGTAAAAACCACCCACAGATTATAATCTGAAAAATAAACTCGTGTGTACAAAGCGTAAAGTTGCTTTTGTCCCAAAAAAATACTGTGTCATACGACATGTCAAGTCTGATGGTCATTGCGGTAAAAAAGAGAATATATATTTAGAACTTCTGAAATTTATGATCTGCACTATTCTCTGGAAACAGTTATATAACCCGATATTTCGAAACTTCCTCACAAATTGTCTATGGAGAATTTAATTCCCAAGCAAACATTCCTATACCTGCCTCAATTATATGAAGAAGTGCTGGACACACTACGACAGAGTCTCCAGAACTGTTTTATATATGTAAGCGTAGATGAAACTAACGATGCATGGAAGCGACAAATTGGAAATGTGATTGTAGAGGATTCATTTCCAACTAAAACATCTCACCTTATTACCAGTAGAGCACTAGATGTCACAAACAGTGAAAGTGTTACTTCTTTGGTGATTAATTCATTAAAAACTCTATGGGGCGAAAATCACACAAATCATAGTAAAATGTTGTTTAACCGATGGTGTACCATATATGATTCCTGCTGGCAGAGTTCTATGCATAACCTTTCCAAATATGACACATGTTACGTGTTTAACACACGGTTTAAATAGTGTTGCTGCAGAAGTCAGACTTTTATACCTCTGCGTAAATTCTGTCGTAAATAACGTCAAGAAAGTATTTTCAAAATCCCCAAAACGAATAAACAAATTTAAAACTTTGCTTCCTAACACACCTCTACCACCTGAACCTTATTAGACGGAATACATGGATTTAGGCAGCTAATTACTATGAGAAATATTTTATATATATTTTCTCTTTGAAACAATTAAATGAAGAATATTAAATAAAATATGCCAGAGTTTATGTTAACTTAAAAAGCGGGTAGATTTATCTTTTAAACCCCTCTTCTTTAAATTAATTGAGACTCAAACAAAAATTGCATATGAATAAAACTTTAATTGAATTCATACATCATTACATTTATACTTATATTATGTCTAATTAGAAAGGTAAAAAAGTAGTGTTTATTAATAAATCAAATTCTAGGCTTATTGTGTCCACGGTACATCCTTGAAGACATCCTAGACGAAATGGTGAAGACTATAGTTGAGCGATATCCAACTGGGTATCAAATCAGTGATAGATCCGGGGAATATTTGTGGCAGATACCAATCCAAAATCAAAAAAAAAAAAATATTAAAGTTCATTCCTGTCGTCTCGAGTTGCAGACCCAACCTTGGACCCTAAAATGTCCAAAAGAAAATTCGACAGTCAGCAACAATTCCTCTTTAACTCTTAGCAATAAAAAATTTAGCAAAGAATTCACTCACCTTATAAAAAGGGGTTATACAATCAAAAAAAATTAAGGAATGATTCCGGCGTGCCAGGATAATCTGGAACTATTCTAGGGCTGCTTAAAACTTGTTACCAACTACCCATGGTTATTAAGAACACTTGCTGCTTAGAAGAGATTCACAAAAGGCGCCCATCTGGACTTAGGGAAACTAAAATTCCATTTTCTTCAACACAGCCTAACAAACTTCGTGCTAACTCGGTGTTCATACCGGAATGACCGTCAGAAAAACAAACTCAACACTCATACGCCGCAACAAGTTTCCTCGATTCTGATTGCTCGATGATTCGCGGCAAAGTTGGACTACCATAGTTTTAAGGAAAATTCAGCAAGAAATATGGCAACCTTGCATCTCGGAGTCAAACAAACGGATAAAGTATATTGGGTTGCAGCATTAAGGGACCGGTAGCTATGGTGGCCGCCAGCTTCACTAAGTGGAGACGGCTTGGGAAAGGTGTTGTTTTTGAGCACCATACTCGGAATTGGGATATTCAAAAGAATAAAATCAATAATCACGAATATGCCCTATTCCGGCCGCTATCAGGATAATTACCACTATTCTCAATCTAATTTTTACTAGACCTCTTGAAATACAAATTAGGCAACCAAACATATACATTCTAGTCAAGAGAGCGCAAGACGAGCCTGTCTCTCGCGTGTGTAATATACTACCCAACAGAATTAAATTTAACTCGCTTCAAGTAAATGTTAATGCTACAGGGCTTTCAAAAGTAAAGTCAATAAAATAGGTTTAAAAAATTACATCCCGACTGCATAAAATAATAGCTGAAACGTTAGAACCAAGTTGTGTGTTGTGTGTTATTGGGATTTATATTGATGGTTGTTTTACAAATATTTATATTCTACAAAATGTCTGTCATACCTATTCAGGAGAAAGAAAATGTATCACAGAACAGGCGTAATCGCAGTTCGTCAAATACTTAGTAATACACATTAACATACTTTAGAAACTTGCTATACCTAAGATTTTTTCCACTTCTCAATTTAAAATTAAGCTAAGTAGATTTATTAAATGATGCTATTAAATGATTTTTGGATTTATGACAACATGTGTGACAACACTTGTTCTGTGAAACATCTTCTTTCTCATTTCAATAGACACGACAGACATTTTGTAGTGTATAAAAATTTGTGACAAAATCATGAATATAATAATATATCCCATTTGCACGCACGCATTTTGTTTTTAAGTTTTCAGTTATTTTTCGTAGTTGGGTTTTAATTTTTTAAACTTATTTTTTATGAATGTAGAACAACACAAAAAGTTTTTAATGACTTATTTTTTAACCTTTTCAACCTGTTTTATTTTATGCGTATTATATACCCATATACCTACTTTGTTTCAAACAGTCTTTAAAAACGGTAAATAAGGATCATTAATGATTTCCTGCTATAACATTACCGATTTAATTAATGCTTTTATCCTGCTTGGATTCAAGTGGTTTCGTTTAATTTGTTAAATATTAAAAAAGTTTAATTATTTTTAATTAACAAGAGAGAAAACGGATTAATTAATGATCATAAAGATGGAAATCCGAGAATATTTTGTAAGAAAAACTTTTACTGCAACAACACCAAAAATAGGCGGTAGGCTTAAACTTCATGTTTCAAATATGGCAATTGTTAAGTTTTTAGTTATACATATATTACTACGAGGGCCTCGCCGATAATATTTAGTTACCTATACAAAAACTACAAATTATATTGAAAAAAATATCTACTGTGTTTCAAAGTAATCCCGTGAAGGCAATACACTTATTCATTATTTCCAACCATTATTCAAAACACCACAAAAATGGTTGTGGTAGCTCTACGAAAAGGCGGGAAAATTCTTGCATAGCTTCGTCTGCGTGTTCCCACGCATTTGTTTTTAATCGTTGGGAACAGAAAATAGTCGCAGGTTGCCAAGTTGGTACAGCAAGTGGATGTTGCTGTAGTTGTACCCCGGACTCGTTCAAAAAATCTAGCATGTTAGCAGCAGTGTGGGTTCGGACATTGTCGTGGTGGAACAAAATTCCACACAGCTCTTTTAACGCTAACTTGGCAATTTTTCGAAAACTTGTGGCAGACAGGTTTCACAGTACCACTTACTAGTAACTGTTCTTCGTCTTCAAGTAAAATTATCGTTAAAGGACTATTACGACGAAGGAAAATAACAAGCATTTTATTACTGACACTTCACCTCGTGCCACTTTTGTCGGCAATTTGTCGTCTCCGAACATCCACGCTGAACTTCACGAAACCAGTGACTGATCGTTGAAAGTGATGGTGCAGAATCTCCAAAAGTCAGTTAAATTTTCGTGATCTTTATTAAATGTTGGTCGTCTTTTAAAATCATAAAACACCATATCACGAAAAGCCTTCCTTGACGACACATTCATTTAGACTACATTTTACTGTTCGAGTGGCAGTGTTGAAAATTTATCACGACACGCAGTTGTTCGGAGCGATCTAATTTATGCGAAACTATTTGGCACAGATTGTAACAAGTAAAAGTGACCCTTTTTCTTGTGGCTAAAAATTTTCAGGGTGGCTCTCGTGTAAATGCAGAGTTTGTTGCTTGTTACTCAACCACGGCTAATCGGAGCAACAGATCGAGATGAAACATTAAGCAGAAGAAGCTTACTTCACTAAGGGCATATGCGGATTTGTATCATGATAAGTAATTTACAGGATGTCACAAAAGTGAGCCTTGGATTATTATTCAGGGAATGGACAATCAGTGTCACGATGAAGACTATTATGAGGCAAAGCTATACAATTTTTTTTGCCAAAGTTTGTATGAAAATAGTATAGTCCTATGCAGTTAGGTTTTCAC
The DNA here is from genome assembly GCA_963971165.1 of Philopedon plagiatum. Classification (NCBI taxonomy): domain Eukaryota; kingdom Metazoa; phylum Arthropoda; class Insecta; order Coleoptera; family Curculionidae; genus Philopedon; species Philopedon plagiatum. The sequence goes on along the minus strand of OZ020190.1, from coordinate 44,135,248 downwards.
CTCGGAGCCCGTCTATATTAACAGATTTTCATGGTACTTTTTTCATTGAGTTTTTAATCGTATGAGCTTTCTTTACATTAAAAATTATTTCTAATAATTATTTAATGGTGTTTACAATAAAATCGTTTAAAATAAGTTTTAATTTTTTCTAACTAGTCATACAAGCACAAAAGATACATACTTTCACAAAAAAATTCAAATTTTTTTAGAAAAAAGTGATAAATTGAAAAGAAAAATGTTGAAATGTAACATCTTCCACAATTCCCATGTGATCGCTAAAAAATAGGATCCTTATGGTTTTCGGTATTGCTGCACGCAAAATGGCGAATATAACTTCACCAAATACGCATATAATTCGATTAAAGAAGTGTCCAAATGAAACACTATAAAATTTCGAGCGTAGTAAAATATTTATTTAAAAAAAATTGTGGAAATTACTATAAACAAACAATTTCTATAAATAATATCTTTATTCATTGTCCTCATTCTCTGTTTCATTTATTGATATCACTGGTGCTGCATTCAAACAGCTATTGCCTTTGCATTATGAACAAGCTGGAGAGCAATGCAAACCACTTTTCCTGCGTCCACAAGCTCGTCCATATCCGGTCTTATACGAACAAAAGATCATTTTCAGCAAATTTTCGGGTGCTGGTGGCTAAGTCATTGTAATTGGCTGTAACAACTCATTCTCAATTTTTCATCCCCAAGTTTTTGTTGAGATGCTTTGTCCTAATCATAACTGCAGTATTACTGCACCTATAAATACACTATTTTTATGAATTCCGCGGCCGCATCATGTGTAGGCACCAATGAAGCTAGATTGACACAGCTATTCTGTGGTTTCAGATAGGATTTAATTTTTTTTTTAAACATATGTTGTGTTTGCACCAAATTTACTAAAAAAGACATTATTATCATCATAGTGTAACATCAATCATGTTTTAATGGTTTTATCATTTGGTATGTAATCCGTTGTTATAATACTTTTCAGTTCTTGCAATGAAAATTGACAGTCGTCGTTCCCTACCATTAACTATCACACCAGATATCCTTTTAAAAATTTCTCAAAAATATTCATCTCTTTCTTCTTTTATCAAATTCAAAATTATTTTCTTTTTTAAATTTCCATTAGCCACAAAACTTATTTTTCGTCTAAGGCTCTTATTAAGTTTTCTTTCATATTTTTGTCGACAGATTGTGTGAGCATAAGCAGATTGGCAACTATTGAAATAATTCAGTAGCCCATCATTCCTTTCGTCTTAACATTTTTTTTTTTTTAGTTTTCTATTCCTCTCGATATTTTAGTTACTTCACCTAAATCCTGGCTACTTGCTGATCCCGACCCAAGTATTTTACAAATAAAACAGAGATTTTGTTGAGTAGGATTATCTGATTTATCCATTTCTGAAAAAAAGCTGCAAAAGAATATTTAAAAGAAATATCATGATCGGGACATTAAAAATCATGAATTGAAAACAAAATGGCAAACAAAAATTACCTTGAACACTTGTAGTTCCAAGGAACTGTTTAAATACATGAATCACTTTATATCAACTATTAATTTTTTATATAAATCACTTAATATCAACTATTAATACAAACAACAATATTATCCGCAGGGGCATATTTACGTATGGGCTGATTGGGATTAGCCCAGAGTGGCAGAATTGTAGGGGCGGCCAATATATCTTTACTTTAATGTAAAATGTAAAAAAAATGCTGACTGTAGGGACAGCCAGTTTTAAGTAGCCCGGGGCGGCCCTGAACCTAAATACGCTACTGATTATCCGGAAATCCACTGTTAATAAGTATAACGACATTCTCTGTGGCTTCTAAAACGAAACTGCTCTTTTTCCTTCTCGTTCCTATTATCTTACTTTACAGGTATGCCTATGACCTCAGGGTTCCTTCGAAAATTTTAGTGGAGGTACGAAAACCGTAACAATAAAAAAACCAATGAATAGTTTCAGTATCGAGATTTTATAGTGCATGCCATATTCGAAGCCGCGTACATTCAATGTTTATGCAAAAAATTTATAATTATCAATATTTAAACTTTTTTAGTAAAAAAATGGTTATTTTGTGTTTGTATGAATATTTTTTGTTAAATCAATTTCATTGCGAAAAACATGTAGATTCATTCTACAATTGAGAATTGTTTGTTTAAATAACTAAATAATTATTAGCAATAATTTTCTAATGTAAAATTATATGCGAGTAAAGCGAGTAAAAATTAATATTTAATAATAACGCCCTGAAGAATCGATGCCAATATAAAAAATTTTGAACCATCTATAAAATATTGAATAAATTAGGCTACCATACTTATGGAGCACAATAGGAAAATACTTATTATTATCTTATATACAGGGTATTAATTTAAGAAAGATGGTTAAGGACTTCAGGACTTAATCCTGAACAAAATTAATTTCATGGGTCTTGTTTCTGGCACACAACATCAAAAAACGAATATCAATTTGTAAAATAATTTCAAGTAGAGTGTTAATATATTGTAAAATTAGACGGTATTGTATTTATTAGTTTATCTAGTAATAAATATTGCAATATTTTAAAATTTCTGCCAGAGTTGCGGGCGTCGCACTGTGATCAATTTCTGTTACTTAGGTAGACAAAATTATTCACTCCTCGATTATTGCATAAAACTTAATAAGAACTAATTAATATTAAGATTTAATTCCAAATTTTTTATTTGTAACTTTTTAAGTCTTAAATTTAGTCAAAAATGTAACAAATATAGTTTTTTTTATTTACACAAGGAACGAAAATTAAAAAAATATATCGTTAAGTTTGTTACTGATAAGAAACATATTACGAAAACAAATTATTAACACTCATCCTTATCATCATCGTCATCATCATCATCATCATGATTCTCTTCTGTGAAACTTTCATCGGGAATCTGAAGGAGAGATCTGATTTAATGTGAAAGAGTTCCACTTTTTCGTTTTGGTAAGGGCCGAATGCTGCTAATAAGAGGATCTGATGATTTTAGCAATGAGTGTAAAGGGTCTCCATTACACTTCATTCTGAAAATTTTTCTAGTAGGTGTTCTCGATATTTCCTTAATTTTTTGTGCCGAACCTCTAGCGCATCCTTAGACAACTAGCCAATGGGAGACATTAGATATTCTAATACATCTGCACCATGGATAAATATTTTATGCAGACTTACTGGCATGGGATACCAAGGATGCAAGTTCACGTAGTGTTGCGCAGTTTCTATGGCATACTTTTTGTATTTTATCGAATTTAAAGAATATTCACTTGAAAGTGCATCTAGTACTACCGTGGAAAGACGAACTATAAGATTTTTTTCTATTTTAGTTATTTCTGATACCTTTCCTAAATTTAAAACCGTCTAGCAGTATTTCCATCGCTGGTATTTCCTTTTCCCTGAACAACCACATCTATAAGAAGACCCATTTCCGCTTTAAATTTATCAATAATTGTCTTCTCTCTTACAGAAATTGTTTCTTTTTTGCAACGCCACTGTCTTACGTCAAGTCGATAGGCTATATGAATTAGGCATTCCATAAATCGTATATTAGCGTATAAAACTGACAACCGAAACGAAAAACTAGATGTTTCACATGACCATTCTCGAACAGCTTCTAGGCTATTCATGTCTTTAGGTGTTATTCCACAAATGTATAAAACTTGTGCAGAGAAAGTATTGGTAAGTAGTGTAGTAAAAACTCGATAAAAATGTATCAAAAAATTTTTTTAAGGTATAACCACATCAAACCTTGATATAATGATTGGTTAGATCCTTGCCCACATGAAATGGCCAATTACGACCTTTTTGACGGGGTCAGACTTTTTTATTTAAACAAATGTCAATAATTTGCCAAAACCCTATTTCCATACTTTTTTACACATACCACGCGATATCTCTAAAAGTAATTAAGATATCGACACCAATTTTTTTTTACTCAATAAGGAAAACATCAGCGGTAGATACTGTGATAATTTGGTTGCCATGGTAGAGATATATTTTTTGCTGAAATGGGTTAAACTTGAGAATTTACTTTTAATGCAGCATATTTTTCAGTAAGCGAAAAACATTTTTGTTTTTAGCAATTTTGTCATATTATCTGCGTATGAAATGCAGAAAACATATCAGAAAAGTTTTTAACAAAAAAAATTACTTTCTATAACAAGTACTTTTCAAGGTATCCTTAATTGAGGTTGCGAGATTTCCGCGCAGCTTGACCCTTGTCTATCCGGAACGTCTCATCGAGGCCGCACTACAGATATAATAGCGGAGTTGTTATTTATCTGTACTTGGCGAATAACAGTTCTTGTAAATATTGTTTCACTAATAAATATTTTCACCATGTACCGGCAATAAATATTTATTTTTTGTTTATGTAATTTTGCATTGTTCTTTGTATATAAAATACAAAAAAAATATTATGGGGATCAAAATAAAAAATATATAAAAAATTTAGGAAATTGAAATACCCATAGTTTAGTAATCTTCAAGTTCCAAATCATGCGACAAATTTTCTTCGTTTTGAGGTCCGTTGCTGCATGTGTCATGTTTACATTCGCTACAACATTTTAATCCTTGCGCTAGGCAAGTACATCTATTATTGTTACAATTTCGGTCAGAGCATCGAATTGATAATGCTTTTCTAACAGTATCGGGCACAGGATCTTGCATTGTAAATACTGGTCTCCAAAAATTGTCATCCACTTCCCAGCCGTATTGACCTGGATCTTCTAAAATAGTTTCTTGTAGGTGAGAGTTGTACCATATTTTTAACTGATATATTCACTTAAAATAACTTAATTTTTACATCATTTAACATTTAATTAAATTTTTTATAATGTCAATTTAATATTATATCTACCTTTTTAAATGTTGTTTAAATGCATCATCTGTTGGAGGCAGTTCAGACGCTGATCGATTAGATTCCCTGGTTAAATGAACTCTGAGTTGATTAAGGGTCTTAATATTTTTGTTTTTATTTTTATATAAGTATAATATATATGACTGACTGATTCCAATAGCTTGATCTTCAGGTAGGAATATAAGATTTTCGAGGCCCTTTAAGTTATTGATATTTTTGTATAAAATATCAAATGCAGTTCTTTTACCTATTTTGAATATGGCACATGTAGTGTCATATCCAGTCAAACAATGAATGGTTAACAACTTTTTACAAACTTCCTCTCCTAAATTAGCGACAATATTGTTTATTGACAAAAAAATGTTTATTTTTGCCTTGTCCAAGCTGCATAAATAAATTTAATTTGACCATTTTCGATGTTACAGAATAATAATAAATCAGTAAAATTAAAACGTCAGTATCAACCGACTTTACTAGAATACTATTGGCTAACGTCAGGTCTGCTAATACATGAAGTATTATTCTTGTATCAGCTCCTCTTGATTGCTTTTCAACTGATCAATTTCTGTTGGTTCTTTATTTTTATTAAGCTGGTAACAAAGTTCCGGAGTTTCAAACCCTCCTGCTATTACTAGAGTTTCGTTATCATTAAGCAAATTTGGTCCCTCCTTTAAAAAATAGTCGGTAATAAATATTAACAATGATTTATTATTTGCCGATCAACGAATAAACTCTCTGAACTTTGACACTTTTCTGCGGCCAGAAACTTTAAACTCGGCACCAAAGTCTCCACCTTTATGCCTTTCTGCATTTTTTAAAGAAGTAGTTTGGTAAGTATCGAAAACAACAGTTATTTTTTTTTGAACTAAGGTTCCTTCCTTCCCTTAAAATTTTGTTAATAAAAATATTTCCAAGTTCATCAAATGTGGCAAATGTGGTAGGTTGCAGTTCCTGAACTACAACCATTTCATCAATAATATAAGAGTCTATGTTTGGACATACATTCATAGGAGTAGTAAATGACTCAATTTTTTTGACTAATTCGGATTTTCTCGTTTTTCGCATTGGCCCATCATCATGGAATAACGACAAAGGAACTGATGTTAATTCATAGGATAAAATGTTTTCAAGATTCAAGTCTTGAAATCTTGCGGCACAAATTATCCTACGAAACATACATTCGGAACCAAGAAAAATTTTTATTGACACAATTTTTGCTCTTTTCATATTTTTTTTTAACTTATTTACTTCTTCACTTGTATTAATTTGGGCGACATGCGCAAGATTTTGCAAACTAGTGTATGATTTTCTACAAGCTTGATGAAATTTAACTAATACTTCCCCCCCTAAAATGTAATTTTTTTGTCTCAATATATTTTTAGCATAACTATCTTGTCTTTTCTCAGCAGCACAAAAAAATAGTCAATAGTCCATCTGACCACTAGCCTGTAAAGACCTAAATAAATAAATAAATCTATCTATTCAAAAAACGACCGGTTGTCTGAACGGTATTATTGCTAGGAGCTCTCGCCACATGCTTGGGCTCGTTATTACGGTGGCGCATGGCGTTCCGAATAAGCGCTCCAAATATTTGCATCTTTAATAAAGTATAACTAGAAAACTATTTGTCATAGGATGTTAATTTTTTTTTAAAAACTTCCCTGATATGTTTTCTTTATTTCATAAGCAGATACTATGTCAAAATTCCTAAAAACAAAAAAGTTTCTCGCTTACTGAAAAATAAGCTGCAATAAAAGTAAACTCTCAAGTTTAATCCATTTTACCAAAAAATATACGCCCCCAATTGATACCAAATTGTCACAGTATCCACCGCTAACATCTTTTCCGTCGATTAAAAAAAAAATTATGCCGATTCGTAAATTAGTTTCAGAGATATCGCGTGGTATGTGTAAAAAAGAACGAAAATAGAATTTTGACAAATTTGTGGCATTTTTTGGAATAAAAAAAATCTGACCCCGTCAAAAAGGTCGTAATTATTCATTTCACATGTGCAAGGGCCTAACCAATCATGCTGTGAAGGTTTTATGTGGTTATACCCTAAAGAAAAAAAAAATCAAGAAGGAAGCGACTTTTTCCCATGTTTTTACTCCACTAAAGGGTGTTGCAGACTTTATCATCTATCATAGTTTTGTGTAAATTATATAAAATGACAAATTTGCGTTCAGTAATTTCTACTTCTGTTGACTTTTTATTTGCTACTTGACGACCCACATGAGCAACTTCATTTTTTAACTTTGTTTTTGTTTCGTTATTAAAAAAAAACGCTCTAACCTGCAATAACGAGTAGAACTTGTTCTAGAATTTTGCCACCCCATTATTTTTTTTCACCTCTGCTGTAGTTAAGTTTTAGTGGTACTATAGCCGTCTGTATTATATCAGAATCGATGTTTTTTCGATCATCAAACTTCTGCTTGTATAGGCCGTGTCCCGAACTTCCATCTGTCCCTCATTTGTAAATCATATCAAGGTAACTGGTACTTTCCTTTGGATATGTTTGATAACTTCAAGTTGTGCCAGTAGCAAACGAGAGGTTGGGTACATATGTATCTAAAAGACTTTGTAGCTCTACATCAACAACTCTGTCAGTAATAGAGACTTTGTTTGGTAGGAGATAGCACTCCGTTTTTGGCTTTTAATACAGCATATTATGGTGTATACAGGTTTGTATTTCTGTCCAAAGCTCCCTTATCCAACATTATATACTGTTGTCTAGTTAATTTTAAATTACAAATTAACGCCAGAGCTTCTGTGACAGTGTATGGTCGTATTACTAGTTCGTTCTCAGAAACTGCTTTCTTAATACGCCTAATCGTTCGTGGCGTACTTTCTGATACCTTTTTATATTAAAGGAAACATTTCTTGTCCACTTGAGTAGAAGGCGGTTCGCCTAGCCAGACTGAGTTCTTGAGGAGATTTCTGCAATAATGACTTAATATTCCTTCTTTTAGATTTTCCCTAGAGTCATTAAAACTAGCTATCGGTCGACCTGGCTCTTAAACCTGATAGTCCTGGTCGATTTTCTGCTTTTTCTACCGACAAATATACAAGATCTCCTGTCAATCACGCTTCGTTCTTACTACTAAAGTTGTATTGAATATATAGCTACATGATTTACATCTCTTAAGAAAATTGTTTATATATATCTCATTAGAATTAAAGTATTATACAATAATTGTGTAACGTCAGTTACCAGCTACCAAATGTGGTTTTTAATGCAGTCAGAAATACAAACTACCAAAGGAAAATTGACCAACTAATTGATCACCACAAACTAAAGACAACTTATCGATACAAATATTCGCGACAGATATTAAATCTTTGTATTTGTCGCATCCAGCCTAACAATTTTAGACCTAGAAATTTTGTAATTTATTACTCTAGGATTATTAGGCTAACTACCTGCATACTAATTTTTTTGTTCTGATAAATTTGTTTTCGCACCTTTTGTCCACCTACATATAAATACAATATGATCATGATCACAGTGGTCGGTCATCAAATTATGTTTTTTTTTATCTTCTGACAGCCCACGAAGACCGAAGCCTAAGTACTATGTACCGTGGGTGTACTGGGGAAATCCGACTCACACATCCCCAGCTGAAAACATCCATAGGGATTTCACCAGCCCTTTAAGAGGTGGTATCACCTCGGTCGAGGAAAAGTTCCTCTTATGTTGAACAATTGTTTTAATATCTGCAATTTTTACGGCGCGTGCTAACGCTATTATCAAAAAAACGTTTTAATTTTTTTAAAACCGTACAGTTTTTAAAATATTTAATATTTTAACATTGATATTGAGGGTGTTAAAAATTTTTGCTTTCTATTAGTAATTATATTTTTATAAAAATACTGACATTTTGACATTTGAGGATCATATAATATTTTTTTTATCGGCAGCATGCAATAAATGAAAAACTGGCTTCAAAATATTGGTAAATTTACTTCGGATAAATTTTTTATAAAAGAAAATTACTAAAACCACAACTGTTTGTTAGCGAAAAATATACTAATCATCCAAACCCAATGCCGTACAAACAGTCTTTTCAAAAGGGAAAAATAGAGTGATCATTTACGTAGGTATTTTATTTACTACATAATTTTAATTGTTATTCCTAGTATCAGTCGTTTTAACTTCATTACTCTTCACTTAGACATAAATTTTAAATCTTTGTACATAATAAATTGTAATTGAATTGGTTTTTATTGTCAATGCTTTAAGTCGCAAAGCTAAAGCTATTTTCCACTAACTGACTGTAATACTGGTTATAAAGAAAAAAATAAAATTAAGCGAGGCGAACAATAACAGCGGAATATTTAAATACGATTAATTTCACGTAGCTTTAAAAAATTTATTGTTTTTCAGACGGGTATATCGAATATCGATTAAAATATAAATTAAATTAATTTACTTTCAGTTTTTTTTTCCAAATCATTTTTAGAACAAAAAGAAATTGGGAGAGTTGGGAGATGGAAGTTTCAGTTATCAATGGCTGTACATATATTAAACCTCAGCTACTAATTGAAAAGTCTTGAATTTTCGACGATCATTGTATTTCTTTTTACTCGACTACGGCGAAGTATACGAGGGGCGTTTTTTATATTGGCGGAATAAGCTATAAACTGATGCATATTTATCAATAACATATTTTTATCTTTCAATGCAATCTCCTCGAATAGTAATAGATTTATTTTATCACTCTATTAATTTTCGTAAACCTTTAAAAAAATATTTTTTCCACTTGCCTTCAAATTGCTCATTTATGGCAAGACATTTCGTCCTCAAAACTTCTTCTGCAGAGGCTCTGTGTCTCGTTCGGAAACACAAAATAGTTGCTGAGAGCCAAATCAGGGCTATATGGTGGATGGCTAATCTCTTGAGAGCCGCCTCAGCCTACCTCATAGCTGACACTGAAATAAGAGCCTTATGAACAGGCGCATGGTCGTGGAATAAGGAAACGCCTTTTGTCCATTTTCCTCGTATTTTATGCTTTTATGGCTTCTCGCAAATGGGTTAGAATGCCCACATAGTGTGCTTCCGTAATGGTTTCTCCCTTAGGTTTGTAATCTATAAAAACAGATTTCCCCGAGAGTCCCAAAAAATTTCGGCATCACTTTTCTAACTGATGGCTGCACTTTGAATTTCTTTAAAACTGGGCCATCCTTTACCTGCCACCGCTTCGACTCTTCTTTTGATTGAGGATCATAAAAACGAACCAAAGTTTCATCTTCAGTCACAGTCCTGTTAATAACCTTTGCCTGATTGTCCACACAGAGCTCCAAAAATTGTTACAGCAGTCAACGCTGTAGTATTTTTGATGAAGTGTGAGGTTTCGTGGAACTCATCGCGCACAAACCTTTGACATCCCAAGATGTTCATGAAGAATTTTAAAGGCAGTTGTTTCGAAAATGTTGAATATCTTTCCAATCTCCTTAAGTTTTAGTCGACCATTTCCATAATAGTCAGATAGATAGATTTTTTGTTCATGTCATAAAATATTACATTCTTACATTCGTCAAATAGTCAATAGTTAAAATAGTTTACAAAAATATACATACATAAACATATTAGAATAATAATAATGAAATGCAAAAAACAAGTAAATAATAATTGATAAAAACAATACAAACATTGCACAGAACTAATACTAGGCATGAGCATCGTTATTCCCCAGGTATTGTTTGAAAGAATAATATACCCTAAGCATTAGATATTGTTTTATATGCTTTGTAAATTTTAATTGTATCATATTCTTTTACTTCGTTACCTAGTTTATTGTATAATTTTGGAGCATAATAGTTCAATGAGAATCGACTCTTGTGTAACCTTGTTTTATTGGTTAAAAGATATCTCATAATTGTGAATTTGGTTATGGGATTCATAACTTTGGAGGTTCTGCTTTACATAGAGAAGACACGAATAGATATACTGCGATGGAAATGTGAGAATTTTCAGCTGCCCAAACCTCTCCCTCACATCAGCTCTATATTCAAGGTTACAAATTGTTCTTATAGCTTTATGTTACAGTCATAGCTGGGATAAAATTTTAATTTTTATAGTTAGGATAATATTTTAATTAAATATATTATAAATTGAGTTTATTATTAAATACTTTTTAAAATTTTCTACTAAAAATTTTTGCCTTTTGTCCTTAAAAAAATGTTTGGCCGCCGCAAAACCTTTTTCAACACCCAGTGATGTAAGCGGACAATACTCTAATTTTGATATTAACGCACATGGCCAAGGTACAACTTCTTTGGTTAACTTACCATCAAAAATATTTACCACTTTCTTTAAATATTTAAATTCCTCATTTTTTTCCAGAGTAGCATGTGATTTTTGTCTATTTTAACACCAATATCACTGGGAACATTTTTACATTTATAAGAAAATGTCTTAATCAAATCAATGGAGAAACTTTAATCTCTATTTTCTAAGGAAACGATCATGGATTTATTATAATAAGGATTCGATATCCGTATACTGTGAGCGTATCGAACGTGAAGTAGTGATGTAAGGATACGTATCCAAAAATCCGTTGGATACGGCTATTAAAAGAATCCGGATTATCCGGAACCGGCCGAGAACTTGAATACGGATCCGGAATCAAATAAATTCGCATCGGCTGTATACTAATGCAAAGTGCAAAGAGAAAACGGAATCGGAATCGAGTGTAAGCGAACAACACAGTCTGCGATGTGGCATATTTGATCTTATGCTTTCTCTTTCTAATGACCTTTCCTAAAAAAAGATAGCATAGTTATCGGGGTAACGGGTATCATATGGGATGAGACCCATTGGTTAAACTAGGCCCGCCTCACCCGAACCGAATTCAAACGAGAACGAACGACGCCGACGCACAGTACTTCAAGGTATAGGGAATTTCGGCAAAAATCATAACTCTGATATTATGTTATAAATATACGTTTATTATTATTTGTTAGTTAAAGTGGATCGTTAGCTACAATATATACCACAAATGATAAAGCATTAAAAAAAGGAGACATAGAATCTATGAACCAATAGTGGGATTATTTGCATTATTTATTTTATCTATTTTATTTACCTTATTACTAAAAAAAAAGCTAAAGAAAAATTAAATATGTATTACAAATTATGTTATAGGAGATGATTAACAACAAATTCAAATAATATCGAACAATCAAAACAAAGCACCTACTAATATTTCGAAAAAGTTAATCATTGTCACTTTCATTAGAAGAAAGTTCTTCGAAATCGCTTAGATCTAATGTTGGCAAATTAGGGGACTCACTTTCTAATGAGGTTTCGTCCATTAAGTAGTCGGATATCTCGTCTTCAAAAGCTTTAAACTTTTTAGTTTTAATTTTGCGGAGACTAGAGATATGCGGATCAGATGTTAGTAACAGCCTATTAAATAAATCCTTATTGCTATTTATTCTGGATGATTTTCTTGTATGATCTAGGCGACTTTTTCGAATTTCTTTATGGGTAGCTTCTAAAGCTTCCTCGGTTAACACACCTATGGGTAATTCAAATGAGGAAATTATATCCTTACCATGCATTAGCAGTTTATGAAGACTATTTGGCATAAAGTACCAACTGTAATGTTTTAAATAGACTTCTTTTGTCTGTTTTATGAGTAGATCAAATTTATCTAAAATTATGGACCTACCACTAGACAGTATTCTTAAGATTAGTCCTAACTTATATATAAATTCCTCCTCTATTCCCGTAATTTCGGAACTTAATTTTGAATTGCTGAAAAACTTCCTCGCAGTATTGCCGTCATTCGTTGTCCCGTAACCTTGCTTCACTACATCGACAACAAGACCCATTTGCGCCCTGAATTCCCCTTGAATTTGTCGCTTTCGTTCCTCGAGCATAGTTTTCTTTTCTGGGCCTCGCGCTTGCCAGGATTTAAACGGCAATCTATAGGCGATATGCAAACAACATTCTAAACACCGAATCCAGCAGTGCAAAGAAGAAAGGCCATATTTATAATGTTCAGGATTTGGAGGTCTTTTAGCAACAGAATCCAAATTCATCTCTGAGGGCTTAGCACCACAAATAAAACAGTTGGATGTAGCATTTGTTGCCGACACGGTATTAATTGCACTTCCATCAAGCATCGTAAACAGCATTTCATAGTTAATTGTTAAAATGTTTTCTTCTTGGGCCAGTTTATACTCTGATAGGTTTTCTATGCAAGAATTCATTCGCGCTTCTTCGTTTTTAACAACATCGCTACTTTCCTTAATAAAAGCTAATCTGATTGGCCTACAAAATAAGGTTGATGATGGTCGGGGATTACTCCAAATTACGTTGTTCGATGCTCTTTCTATTAATTGTAGTGGCACAAATGCAGTCAGGAATAAGGAAAAATCAGAACTTGTGCTATCATCAAATCTTTGTTTGTACATACTATGCCCCGAGCTTCCGTCGAACCCCCATTTGCAAATTACAGTTATCGATCTGTGACCTGTGACCTTCTCTCGTACGCTCATCAAAATCCTACTTACAGTGTTATTTAACACCTCCTGTAAATTTGCTTCCACTACACTGTCTGTTGTGTTAATGTCTTTTGGCAATAAATCCTTTTTAAATTGCCTAAGTTTGTTAAGGGATGGAAAACATTCCCTATGAAGACCATTTACAACAGATCGTAGAATACAATATTTGTGTTCCGACAAATTCAAGTCCAAATACAGAGCTAAAGTTTGTTCTAATGAAAGGGATTTTTCACATATACTTGGATGGCTTGTCTTGGTAGACATTTCGGCAGCATACTGTAGCTCCTCAGGTCCTGTAGTAGCAACTAATTCCGCAACACGACGTTTTTTTCCTCGATCCGACAATTCACCAAACTCTTTCAAAGGCCTGCCGCGACTAGTTCCTGGCTGAGAACGACAGTTTTCACTAAGATAAGCCGTAATCGGTCCAGGTAATGATATTTTAGTGTTCAACCAGTTTTTATATTTGCAGACAAATACGGTTCGTTTTCGCGCACACTGTATCCACCTCGTCTTGAATTTTAAACAATAAAACGCTGCCAACTTATCTGTTTCCCTCTGTACTTCTTCTGGAGGATTAGATAATTTTAATATGGACAACATCTTCTCGGATACTAATGATTTTTTCTCATTTTTATTGCTTGAAACCCAAGTATCGAATAATGCGCCTGGGGTGACATATGAGGTCGACTCTGAATAAGGACCATACTAACTAAATCTGCAATTTTCTGCAAAAACTTACTTCAAGAACAATGAGAACATAAATACAACTATTGAAAAGCGCAAAGCTCTCAGGGGTGGTTTTGGGTGTATTTACGAAAAGTTCTACTAAAGTTCAAATTTTGTGTCTTCTTCACGATAAAATCAAAATTTTTTTAATTCAAAAACAATGGAAGTTTAAATTACAAACAATACTATATCGTGAACTACTTACCACATCTAATAACCTCCATACTAAACACAACACCATTTACTTTCTATAAGTTGCACAGTATGAGTTAACTTATAACTAGTAAACACGACAAATACTTATCCGCGTGAACAGACTTGTTTGTCGATGTGTTATCAGCTGCACGTATTAGATCTCGATATATTAGTGTCTTATTTAAACAGTGGAATCACTCCTCTTGTGTTTCTCTTACTATTAAGTGTTTTGCGCAAAACTCACATTTTCATTTAATGCTACAGGTTGTAGCACTGTGCGACGGTGCCTTCCGATCCCTAACCTTCGACTTCGAATTTCGAATGATACCGATACCGCATCGACCTACCTAGCCGTGTATCCGGATAGAAAATGTTTTAGTATTGCAGGCATACGTATACATGATCTGTCGCGCGGGTCAAGAAATGGATTCGTATTCGGATAATGGATACGGATATTAGCTGATTCCGATTCCGTATTATCCGGATATCTAAAGAATACGGATATTTACAACACTAACGTGAAGCCTTATATTTTATTGTTTGTTATTCTCTTGGGGGAGCAGTTTACGAACATAGACAAGACTACGAATTACGACTTAATTGAATCAAGAATGGTAGTAGAAAGAGATAAAATAGCATTGGAGTGTTGGAGCTCAGAAATGTTGCTGTCTGTTATGGTTGTTTAGGAACACGGCTGAACCTCGGTCTTAACACTCGGTTACACGTACGTCTTTGTCTAATGAACTAGAAAAGAAAAAGTGCGACGTATAGATTTATATAGATTTATAAATGACTCGAAGCGACTTTAAATAAACACCTTTAGAAATAACATAACCTATAAATAATAAAACCTTTTTAACTTAAATTTATTATTATTTAGCAGAAAAATAAAATATTTTAGGGCTTTTATTACTTTTAGTAAATCTTGTGATGCTTCTAACGTATTTTTTGTACAAAAATACAAGGTAAAATAAGATGTTACAAATTGTGTTTACAGTGTCGTTTAGAATGGTTTGTTTTGGCTTCTAAGAATGTGAACTCATCCCGTATCCAGTCCTAATAAATCCATGGAAACTATAATGTCTGGTATAAAACTAAAATTAACCTTTATAAACATAAGTTGCTTAGCAACTGTCGGATTTTTTAGCATTTCTCGACTTTGCACCACACACTGTGAGTTAGCTTGTATATCCAGAATTAATTCCTTGACTATTTCAAAATGGTCTGCGTAGAATAGCGCCGCTTTAATTCATGTTCCCCAGCAGGCGATTACGGGTTCCGGAGGTAAGTTCTCCTGGCAATTTTTCTTTATATTGTTGTACTCTTAAAGGTGCTTTTAAAAACACTTTTTTATATTAGGAATTAATTTATTTACTAGCGGGTACTCAATTCTGACTGATTCAGCGACTCGGTTAAATCCAATATCCAGCATGAACCATATTGGGATAAAATATTTTTAGATTTTTTCCCACTTTTACCATAAAAGGTGCTGCATCGGATAAAAACACTAAAAACTTTTCAACTGGGACTTGATTGTGCAAGAAAACTTCCGATATAGATTGTTGAATGAAACGAGATACAGCCACGTTGTTAGTTTTATATAACTCTTTTGATACAATTAAGTATGTCTTTCCTAGTTCATCTTATTTTAAGGCTCCGATCATAGGATGCACGATATAGCTACCACAGTCATCAGTACTTTCGTCAACAATGATGTAAAAATTATTTTCGTTTCGCACGAGTTTGATTTTCTGGATAACGGTTTCGTACACTTCTTGTACCTTTTTCTTTTTTAATGTAAACTCATCCGGGATATTGTGGTTACAGTATTTTTGCAAAAATTCCCTTAGCTGTCGATTTTGTAGCTTTTTAAAAGAAATATTGGCTGCGACCAAAGCTCTACACATTTCATAAAATCCCTCCGTTTCACTTTTCGTTTTGTCACCACTGTTGCATGGATCCTGATATCATTTTTTGAAGCTTGGTTTTAGAAAATACTATTTTTACGTGTTTATCTACCTAGAACGTTTTTTCGCAAACAATAATTTTAGCACAAGCTTTGCAAAACATTTTATCGCCAACGAGCTCCAACTCTGGAAAATGTTTTACCCATAAAGAAGTTTGTGGCATTTTTAATATTTACAAACACAATTAGTAATATTAGCATCTGCACAATACTTTCACAATGCGGTCTATTTAATAACTGAATTAGCAAACAAGATGTTTTTCTTATTATAGGCGTCTATAATTCATCGGCTGGTGCTGGTACACCTGGAACTTCCTAAACCCCTATTTACGATGTGGTCATAAAAGTGGACAGAACAGGCAGTTTTAAAATTTAGTTCATTTAAAAATCCTATAATATGCATAATGTTACATTTTTAAAGTTAATAAGCGTTTTTTTGATTAAATTGGTCAGAATATGTAAAAATTTCATATATATACAAATTGCATATATTCCGGTCTGTACATCACCATTTCATGTGTGTCACATTACTTATTTGGTCTTCTAGTGCGTTCACCATCTACTAAAGATTCTCTACATTGTCTAAATAAGCGTGATCACCTATTAATCATGGTTTAACCCGAGCTGGTGTCCCCGTAAACTAGTCTCATTTAGAATAATATCTACACTTTTCTCCTGCTTTGTTAGGAATTTAATAACTGCACAAAATTCGATATTTGTCAGTACCAACTCAATATCCTAACGATTCTGAGACAACTATTAAAAACATCGGGATGAAAATTGACGTTTCTAGCTAAGAATGATTGAAAATTAATAAGTAAAACTGAAATGCTTATTTCTTCATAGCCGCCTTATCCATTCTACGAATATAAAAAACGCCCCATAAGGGTTTATACCTATACTATGTAGGTTTTCGTGCAATGCCTAAAATATTAGATCAATCGGTTTGCCATAAATGCGCGATGGGCACGAGTCAAATTTAAGTAAAAGCAAATTGGCGGACGTCAAAAGCCATATTCTTTAAATTGAAAAATTAAAAGTTGTTAAAATCTGTCGAGTGAGGAATCAAAATCAAGAACTTTAAAAAATAAGAAAAAGAAGTTTTTATAAACAAACTTTAGAAAGTACTGTTCCGAATATGGGGCAAATCGCCTCAGATGTCCCAGCGCGGCGCGCGAGCCTGAAAACATGCCATTTTAAACTCACGATCTCGCAATGAAAACGCTATTAAAAAAATAACAGAAATATAATTTTCGATGTATTTTTCCTCAGCTTTCCGATGGTGTAATTTGTTTTTCAAAATTCCGCTTCCTTTACCTTAAAAAAAACACTAAACATGCTGTATCTCGAAAAACGCCATTTTAATCTTTTTTTTAATACGCTAGATTGAAAGATCAGGATTTTTTACGTTAAAAAAGCTATTTTCCAGAGAAACGAGGAATCAATCGAAAAACATAGCTCGGCATAGAAATTTATACAGCCACAGAGCCTGGCCCACGCATCGTTGCCTCGCCACACGGTGAAAAGGCTCGCCGCGCTATGTTTCTCGAATAATCCAAGTCATTGAATAATTCCTCGAAAACACATAAAAAAGTCATGTCTAGAAAAAAACTTTTTCGACGTAAAACCACCTAATCTTTCGATCTAGCGTATTAAAAAAAATAACAATGGCGTTTTTTGAGATACAGCACGTTTAGTGTTTTTTTGAGGTTAAGGAAGCGGAATTTTGAAAAA
Source organism: Philopedon plagiatum (assembly GCA_963971165.1). Taxonomy (NCBI): domain Eukaryota; kingdom Metazoa; phylum Arthropoda; class Insecta; order Coleoptera; family Curculionidae; genus Philopedon; species Philopedon plagiatum. The sequence continues at coordinate 44,117,234 of OZ020190.1, read as the reverse complement.
CAAATTATACCATCGGAAAGCCGAGAAAAAAATACATCGAAAAGAAGGTCTCAGTCATTTTTAATGGCGTTTCCATTGCGAAATCATGAGTTTAAAATGGCATGTTTTCAGGCTCGCGCGTCGCGATGAGACATTTGAGGCGATTCGCCCCATATACAGGTTGTAAATGAAAATTGCTGGGTTTTGGTTTTTATTTTTTTTTTTCACTTATTATACTATGTGTAGAGCAAAAGAAAGAAAATATTTTTATTAAAACTTTTAATGAGCTAGGCTATGGTGTTTTTAATTTTGTAATTCGATGTTTATTCTTTGAGAAGCCATTATCAACTTAATTTTGTTAAATACATCTCTAAATTTGTTAAAGCTCATTTGAGTTTTGAATACCGCCATGGAAATAATTTATTATTTTAATAAAAATAACCTGACTAGTCTGGTTTCAGTTATTTAAACTTATTTTCCCTGATTATAAATATGTATTTAACTCTGTTATACTGCAATCAAGCTCCTTTCAAAGCAGTATTTTAGGTAGGGTCTAATTCTAAATAAATTTTTAGAATTAAAGGTTTCAACACGAGGAAATAATAAAGAAGGATTCAACCGACAAATTGAAAAGACTCTTTTTGATTTCGTCAGCCTTTCGAGCTCAAAGGGTAAAGAGAAAAAAACATCCAATTTGATAACTTTTTGGACTGTCATGTGTTTTAATAATTATAATAATAAATGTCAATATTTTTGTTTTTTTATATATTTTTTAATTTTTAGATGTATTTTTAGGTTACAGTCACGTTATTTTTCCAAAGAATTGAATATTTTTTTATTTTTTACAACAAAGGATTCCTGCCCTATACTAATTTTACTTTCTCCTACGTTAAAGTCAAGGAATGGCTCGTAAAAGGTCAGAAGTATAATAAATCAGTTTCTATGGAGAATCGTTTCATAAAGTAGACCCTTTTATTACTATCGACCACTCTAAGGGGCTTACCCTCTTCTGACATGAACAAATTAACTACTTACGCTTGCAATTTCGATATTAGGATTCTACGCGTGACATATCCTAGTAAAATAATTGTCGGTTTTCCCAAAAGAAGATCCTCCAGTAGCGTAGTAGTATTGAACAACATTATTATTTAACGAGCTTTAAATATCGGCGAATCGACGACCTATATAACAACATGTCCCTAATACTGACTGACTGATTCATCATGGCCGAGCCGAAACCGCTGAAGCTATAAATATGAAATTTGGCCAGTAATTTTATTTTATAATGTAGAGACTTACTAAGAAGGGATTTATCGAAATTCAACCCCTAAGGGGTTATATTGGGAAAAATATTAGTTGGTCCTATTGACTTCAAACTTCATAAAAGTACGCCAAAAATTAGATGATTAAATTACAGGTTTTAATAACTCAACCCCTAAGGGGGTAAAATGGGGGTTCAGAGTTTGTAATGAAGTAAAATTGTGATACTGCAGACCAAGTTGCCGGCGCAAGCTGGTTACTTATAAGAAAGACGTTTGCGAGACGAACGGATGACATGTGAAGTAAATCACATAAATGTGTATTATACATTGAGATATACATATTTTGGCCACGGTTTGGACACAATTTGGCAATAGAGTTGTCTCGTTAATACGCTACACTTTTTCCGCTGTACCGCTGGGCTTTAAAGTTGGTTCAGCCTAATTCACGCAACATGTGACGTAGCTAGCTGTAGCCTAGCGTGTACGTTATGACTGAAGAGAGTTTGAAACATGGCATGGAAAAGTGTGCGGCAGACACAAATTTATAATATAAAATTTAGTTGTCTTATTTTTACAGTTGCCACTTTAAAACCTTCATTTGTCAAATTAGATCGATCTAGCGTTCGAGAATATGGCTATTTGTGTCCTGGAATGTATAGTTAAAATAAGTTTAGTTTATTGATTAATTACACACATCAATTATTTATATACTTAATTTAATTACTCACCTAATTAAATTAAATCTGAAGAAAAAACTAACAAATAAATTTATGTTACAAAACTTAGACATCCTATTCTTGCTCTTATTAATTTAAACCTTTTATTGTAAAATTAGACCAGCCTAACAATAGTGAATCCGGTCTTCGTTTTTTTGTTTTATCGAAAGTTACTTATGCCGGGTCCAAATTATACGAGGCAAACCAATTTACATAAGTATTAAGGCACCCGATCCACCCATTGTCGGTTTTCGGAAAGACATCAAAGAGAATTACGCCGCAACATGACTAAATGCGGACGCTCATCACATTATTCGCCACACAAATGCACAGTTAGTCAGTTTTCCACACTTCTTTCTGGAGTCCGATTTTATAATTCCTACAACTACATGGTAATTTCGACCATGTCTGACATAGTAATAAGAAAATTCCATTTTTATATGCCATGTAATAAACAACAAGCAGACGAAACGTAAAAATACTGCATGTTACTGATTTAAACATTTGTATGAGAGCTGAAAAGCTGCTGCCGAAGCAAGAAAGCTAGCCCGCAATATTGCAGGAAGCGGAAAAAATACTCTCAAGCGCTTTAAAAAATAAAAACATTACTACTTGTACTTTGTAATTTCGTTACATATAATATATAATATTAAAATTCCTGTGCCCGCACCAGCAGAGCCGGGTATTAGTCCCGCCTAGGTGTGAACAGGATTTATTAAGAATGGATACGGGATGATTTAACATTCTTTGAAGCGAAAACAAACCATTCTAAGCGACACTGTAAACACAAGTTGTAAACATTGGCCACATCTTATTTTACCTTATATGTGTACACAAACAATATGTTAGAAGCATCACAATATTTACTAAAAGTATTAAAGCCCTAATATACTTTATTTTCTGCGAAATAATAAGAAATTTAAGTTAAAAAGGTTTTATTATTTGTAGGTTATGTTATTTTTAAAGGTGGCTATTTAAAGTCGCTCCGAGTCATTTATAAATCTATAAGTAGCACTTTTTCTTTTCTAGTTCATTAGACAAAGACGTACGTGTAACCGAGTGTTCAGACCGAGGTTCAGCCGTTTTCCTAAACAACCAGCACAGACAGCGACACTTCTGAGCTCCAACACTCCAATGCTATTTTATCTCTTTCTACTACCATTCTTGATTCAATTACGTATTTCCTGTGGTATTTCCTTAAAGTTTGTAAACTCTTCCCCCAAGAGAAAACAAACAACAAATATAAGGCTTCACGTTCGATACGGTCACGGTATACGGAATATCGAATCCTTATTATAATAGATCCATGGGTGTGAATGATACTTAGAAGATGAAATGAATTATACAAGTGGTAGGCACGGCAGGATTTCGAGCGCATGATGATTTAACTATTTATGTAGGTATCAATTTCGATTTGCGGTGAGAATATTTGTGCAGAATTCGACATTCAACTCATAACGTAAGTTATTGTTATTAAGTACGTACTATATAGTTGGTTAAATTTTGTTAATGTGGGTGTTTAAAATTTCCATATTTTCTTTGTCTCATAATATATATAAAACATAGAAAACTGTAATTGACCTACACATCTGTTAGTGCCCAAGTAACAGAACTTGTCCACGCCTAAGATATTAGACATGTAATGTGTGAAGGCCGTGTGCACTTTTTAAGTATGAATGAAACAAAACTGTATGAAGTGCAAAAATTCTTGCACTTAATACAAAGTTTTGTTTCATTCATAATATTAGACATGACCTGCACTGCTCCATGCTCTTGAGTGCTCCCAACCATTGTCAAATATTATCGTTAAGTGTCTTCTTACTTATGTGGAGGATTATTCCATAGGGAGATTTTACTGTATCTCAGTGTGGTCGTAGGTTCTTCGGCACCATGACCTACGGTTTAATGTAGGCACCAGGCGAAGATTTTCCGTCACACGATACCCAAGTCTGCGCCTACCAAAAACCCTTGGATTGACGCGGCCCCAAATCCCTTTTAGCTCAGTTCTTACAAAAATCACAAACTTGTCGGATCCAATGAAACTATATATTAGAATCACTCGGCAAACTATCGTATTACTAAACAACTTAAATTTAACTGGCGCTGACTAGTTTGTGATTTTTGCAGGAACACAACTTACCGACCAAGAATTTAGAACCCGTTTTTAAGCCTAAGAAGACCTTTTAACGAGAAAAACTAATATATTTCCAAATACGAATCCGTAGTCTAAACTATCCCTATTTATTCTAAATTAAATAACTGCGCATTATTCAATTTCAACAAGCCTGTTGCTCAAAACTTTTTATCAAGTAATAAATTTAATTGACATTTGGAGACATCTTTTGCAATGCCATTAACATGAATGCTGTCATAAAAGTGTCCAATGTCTAGTTCTTTATTAAATTGTTGGTACAACTAGACGTAATAGTACTAAAACCGTGCACAAAGTAGTGGGTCCTGAACCATGTCCTATCCGTTTAATATGGCCTATTAAGCGCTGACTGACCGCCCACCATCGCCGGCTGGGTTATTATATGGAAATAAGTTTATTCTGATAAATAAATTAATATATTACGATAAGTTTTTTGGAAAAGGGAAATAATCCGTCTAGAAATAACTTTCTTTGACAGGGTTTAGTTAAATTGCAGAATACTTAGAATAACCACAAATGGGTTAACTGTACCTTGCTATGGGACCCAGATAAACCAGATAATTAGATTACATTATAACCATTAATTACCATATCATGAATTATTTTCTGATGATTTTCCTCCGGCTCGTTAGCAGCGAACCGAATGTTCTAATTAATTTTAGATCATGATTAATAATGTTACCGATATTTGTCTTATTATACTAGGCGGTAATAGAGGTCGCAGTTCAAAGTATTATTTTTTGTAATAACGAGGTAAACATGATACAGTTGCTGATATCGACTAGCTCGGTTTTCTTCTATGTGGACTATTCAAAACAGGCAGTCGAGTGCGGGAAAGATACTTTCCTCATGCATTAAGATCAATTTTTTTTTCTACTGCCGTATTTTATTTTAAAATACCAATCTAAATATCTTAATTTTTATTTTATATAAAAAATTGTTTACATAAAAACTATTTATTTATTATTGGTAATATTGATTGTAAACGTACAGTTTGTAGCATTTTGCAAATTAATCGCAGATGTCAACTGATGCTTTAATAAGGTGGATCCATCAGCACGGTAAGTCGATGTTCACTGATTTTTCGCCAAGGTAGACATTAAAGGAGCTGTTCACTGTTCAGTTATATCCAGATGAAGTTAATGGTCGTGGTTCACACTGCTGATTACGAGGATTAATTTGAAGAATTTTATTCCACATCTTTTTCTTTTGTTGTTCTGACTCTTCAAGGTACTCTTCGGCCACAAAAGTTGACTTCTGACTCTTTTAATATTTGTGATTCCTTCACCCGAATCCGCTAAAAATGTTGCAGAGGAACGTCTAAAATTGTGGCCGGTATAGCGTTCCAGATTAGATAGGCTTAGAAAAGCTGTTATTTCGGCCGGCATTTTTCCAATGGTATTTACGCCCACCCACTGGACGGCACATTTTCCTATTTTAAAATTTAAAAAGAAATGACGATGTGAAATATTCTTGGGTAGCATTTCTTCGTAATTTCTGTATAGTTTTAAATATGTTCCACCATTTATTTCATTCGATATCACACATAATCGTGCTAAGTGATTCTTTGAATACGTAATTTTTATAATAACAGAGTTTTCTTTGTCTTCAATATTATCCAGCGTAATTATTGTAAGTTCCGCCTCATCTGGGACTAAAAATATAAATATAAATATGTCTTCTTTCGTGAAAACGTGTGCTTTCCTTAGCCGAAGACCAACACTTTGTTTTTTTTTTAAATAAGTTGTTAATTTAAAAAACTTGCCTATACTGACATTTTGGTTAATCTTCCAGGCTATTTATCATCGAATAACACGACCAAAGTATGCGTTGGCTTAAAAACTTTACCTAAGTCCAAAACGTAAGTTAAAAATACCTCCTCTCTGAAGCTTCTTGCGCCTTTTTCTTTTGTCCAGTCCAAAAAATGGGCATATTGGCGTTCATACCTTTACCTTGATATGTGTGGCGACAGGTCTAAATTTGCCTTTTCAGCAGCTTCCAAAACTGACTGGGGTAACTCTTCATCTGAAGAATCCATTTTTAACACTTTTCCCTTCACTTTTTATTTCGATAAAGTATGACTGCTACAGTAACAGATAAATCAATTGGTTGTCATGTCGTAAATCGAAATAAAAACTGAAAGAGGTTGGCGGTCGTATAGTCCTGTTGTTACCTGACATTATTTTGAAAAATTAAATAGAGTATTAATAGGATATCTTATAATAATTTGCATATTGACAAGACGGATTTACACCACTAAATATAAGACACATCTATTAAATGGGGATAAATTACCAAAAACTACCGTAATCCGGGGGTACTTGGACACCTTTTTGGCAGTTTTGTTCACATAACTCCAGAACCGCTTTAATTATCATTCTGGGAAAATTTACCTAAACCGAGGAGCCTCTAATACCATCCCCTGAATATGCATGAGCTTAATATTTTTTTCGTTTTTCGAAAAAAAAGATATAAATATTGGGTGACCAAGTTGCCCCGGGTTTGGGGTAAATTGGTCACCTAAGTGAAAGTCGACGAAATTGGCTCTGTAAATGGATTCTATGGCCAAGTTACCCCAGATCCTGTTAAAAAAACTAAAAAAACAGTCCTGTATATAGGTATGTATATATTTTTTAATATTTTATCTATATTTTGTAATAAAAATGAACACAAATCAAATTAACACTGGTATTTATTATAAAAATAAGTTTGGTAACATCTTTTTGGTACAAAACGCAGTCTTTGAAGACAAATGAATAGAATATTTGGTCAATAGGAACTTGAATCCGTTTTTAAAACTTAACCTAGCTTCAACAACATCTTTTTGGTACAAAACGCAGTCTTTGAAGACAAATGAATAGAATATTTGGTCAATAGGAACTAGAATCCGTTTTAAAAGTTAACCTAGCTTCAACGAAACTGCTCCACTTATAGAACATCAAATCTTAAGAACTGAATAACTGAAAATAGCGTTCATAACAAAATTGCAATACTGCCTATTTACGAATAGGTTCGTAAAAGCAAACATAAAAACAACCAAAAAACAAATTCAGAAACGTACAAACTTAGAAAAAAAACTTAAAAACTAAAGACTGTTGTTTGTTATAACAAAGTTCATTTAAAACTAATCACTTGGAACAAACTCTGAGTCAGAATCGTCCACCAATCAATCAGTCAATCAATCAATCGTCCAACCAGCCTGATGGACTGCTGGAGTATTTTGTGCCAATTGGACCACCTTCTGTCCAGTTTTCATATAGATTGGATGATTTGTAAACGACCATCGGCGGCAGCAAATCCCCTCTGGCGATTCCACAAACCATGATGCTTATGGATGTACGGGAGTGACTTTGGACCCTTTCTCATCTCTTGGTGTTACGAGGGACTACCACTTTCTTAGCTCCAGGATCGTCGGTAACGTTCGTCTCATTGTAATTATCGAACTTGAAATTTTCTACGTCTTGTAAGGCTTCCTTAATATTGTTGAAGAATGTTAAAATGTCTTCCCGATCGACACCAGCCCTGGATCGCTTTATATTCGAAGCAAGTCGTATGGATAAATTATTCCCTGGATAAATGAATCCAGAAAATCTTCCCCAGGAACGTTGTTTTTGAAACCTTTACTGTCTTTCCCTGTTTGTCGAGATTTTTTGATATAACAGACCTCACATCCAACCGTGTTAGTGGGAATCCCCAGGAGGCCACCACACAAGACTCTCCGCAATTGTCGCTTCCGCCGTCGATAAAGCTCTTGGTGCCCAACTGATCCCATGTTTCAACTTCCAAGAAGTTTCCTAACTAACGTTGTTCGGGGTATTTTGAAAGTTTCTGCAGACAGCTTTTTTGACATGCCGGCTCTTATGGCCTCCAAGGCTTTTTCCAAGTCTTCATCCTTAAATCATGGTAGGTCCTGGAACCAGGAGTTCTTTTGTACTGTCTTACCATTTTTAGTTAGCAGTTAACAGAAACAAAAGGAAAAAAAAATAAAAACCCCTCCAAAAAAAACTCTTCTCGGGAGAAAAGAAAATGGCGACGTAGGTAAGTGTCAAATGTCTAAGTTACCCCGGGGTGTCCAAGTAGCCCCAGATTACGGTACTTTCCCGCACTAGTGCGAGAAAGTAGCAACAAAATGCGTGCGGGAGAGTGCCGTTTAAGTACGGTCGTTGAAAAATTAATATGTCGCAAATATTGTGTATGTACAGGGCTATTCATTATATTTTCACTCCCACCTACAGCTCTTATTACGAGTTATAGAAAAAAACTTTAAATACAAAAGTTTTAGGCTTTTTCGCGTAGTATCTTTTGGTAATAGCGGAAATAAAAAATCGATTTTACAACATTGAAAAAATTAATTGAGTCATATTTTTTTAAATGGAACACCCTATATATTATTAGCTCAAATGAAAGATCTCTTTGTTCTGATTTCAAATATATATATATATATATATATATATATATATATATATATATATATATATATATATATATATATATATATATATATATATATATATATATATATATATATATAATTTGTTGGCATTTGGTTCAGCCACTTTTGAAATATTTGAGTTTAAAAAAATACTTTATTTAAACTACAACAATACGTTTTCGAGGCAACTTGATTTATATTGAAGCAACAAACTTTAATGACTGATGATCTCCAATTGTGGAAAAATAAGTTATAAACTCAAATATTTCAGAAATGGCTGAACCAAGTGCCAACAAATTATATATATATATATATATATATATATATATATATATATATATATATAATATATATATATATATATATATATATATATATTTGAAATCAGAAGAAAGAGATCTTTCATTTGAGCTAATAATATATAGGGTGTTCCATTTAAAAAAATATGACTCAATTAATTTTTTCAATGTTGTAAAGTAGATTTTTTATTTCCGCTATTACCAGAAGATACTACGTGAAAAAACCTAAAACTTTTGTATTTAAAGTTTTTTTCTATAACTTGTAATAAGAGCTGTAGGTGGGAGTCAAAATATAATGAATAACCCTGTACCTATGTACTTTTTTAATTTGTTACTGTTGTCGAGATAACGTATGTTCGAAGTAAAGCATCCATAGTGGAGAGATATAGAAAATAAATTCCCTCTGTTATTCATGTAAATTTCTAGAAAGCAAGTCCTAGAAAAATTACAAATTACGTCTGGCTGTGTCGTCCGGTGCACTTTTGATTTTCCACATAACATGGTCTAAAAAATATATTCTTTTTAATATTGCTGCATGCAATAATAAAAGTCATACAAAAATTAAAAGTTTTTGTTATTTCCTGATAAGGCCAACATGGTTAAAGAAATGGGCGACAAACAAGTGCAAAATTTTGGTGTGTAACAACAAGGCGCGCCACTTTTGCTTACTTCTATTATCGTGCTGTTGTGGTATCGGGTACTAGAGTCAAAATCAATCGTCTAAAGTACAATGACGTTGGTGCCGGCGGAGGGAAAATTTTTAGTTAACTACTGGTTTTTAATGAAGTCACACAAGGTTCAAGAAAGACGGCGCCGCAGCAATCTTTCCGCGGTGCCAACGTCATCGTACTTTACACGATTGATTTTGACTCTACTAGGCAAATAAAACGAACACAAGTCAGCGCAAAGCGAAGTACATAGTGTTAAGCGACACAAAAATTACAAAATTCTTGGTTGTCTTTTGGAGAAGTCATTGCAAATTTTAGATGACATACAAGTAGATATGCAGTCGTTAAATGACGAGAAAAGATTGTGTTAGAGACCATAAAACAAAAAAAAAATGTTGACCTTGCTAAATTGAGACAGATTTAAACTGATAGTGTTCCAATAGACCCGTTAAGCAGTTGCAATGACCATTTTACCTATACAGAGGTTACATCCTTGGATGTCGAACAGTCGGTCTCTTTATATAAAATTATACACCGCTCAAAGAAACGACTGTGGAGACATACGGCGGTATCAGAAGTTTAAAACTATAGACAATACGACTACAAGATAGAAAATAGGTACAAAATACCAAGCAAGAACCCAAAAAAAATTGATAAGTCAGTGGAAATAAAAACTAGTCTTTGCAGGATAAAAGAAAGCCTGCTACACCTAAGGAAGCAATAAGTAAGATCAAATCTCCTGGACTTTATGTAATAACAGAAGAAATATAACAACTTCCAAGGAAACCTGCAGTTAAACTGGCCAACGTAATGAATGATACTTTATACCAAAGTAGCATATAATTTAGTCTGCAGTCTAAAAACATGAGCATTTAGGTCGTGAAAACTTTCAGAGGCCCTTATGATTCCCAAATCAGGAAAAGCACCTCATAACGCGAGGTCCGTATCTTAATTCGTTTTTGCAAGGCAAGCATATGAAAACATATAAAAATTGAACATCGTAAAAAAATAAAAATTGAAGTACTTCTATTTCTCTTATTACTTTAAAAGTTGTTCAAAATGAACACCATGAACTTGTTCAGAATTAGCACCTGCCATTCTCGAAAATGTGAGAAGTGAGTTCCAAAACTGATTTCATTACTGCCAAGAAGTTTATGATCGTCATTTTGAACAACTGGGTCTCCGGTGGCCGAGTTGGTACGGCGCCAGCTTTGCAACCGAGAGGCGTGGGTTCGAATCCGCTTGGACCATGGATATTTTGTGATTATTGTTGGAAGGTGGTAGAGGAATTCTTCCTCGGCCGAGGTGGTACCACCCCACACATCGTGTTAAAGGGCTGGTGAAATCCCTACGGATGTTTCCAGCTCTGGATGGATGAGTCGATTCCCCTGTACACCCACGGTACATAGCACTTAGACTTCGGTCTTCGTGGGCTGTCAGAAGGTAAAAAAATAATAATAAACTTTTAAGGTAATAAGAGAAATAAGGGTATTTAAATTATTAATTTTTTTTTCACGATTTTTTATTTTTAAAGGCTTGCCATTTAAAAACGACTTAAGATACGGACCTCGGGTTTGCGGCAAAATGTTTCTTTTTTGAATACCTTTAACATCAGGTACCACACGGCATAGGGTTACATTTAAAATTTTTGACCTCAACTCCCTAGCATCACCCCTTGAGGCGGTTGAAAAAGTTAAATTAAATACAAAAGTAGATGTATTAACCAATAAGATACACCTAAATTTGGTGTCCTATCTTTACTAATAGCAAAGATATTTTTAAAACACATTTTTATTATTTGTGCTTTGTGCTATTATGCTTACTGTACTGACAGTACGATTTTAATTAAGTTTTTAAGGAAAACTTACATACACACTGGATATTTCTAACTAGTCGTCTATTAAAACCTGAGTAAACTACATTTGAAATCATTAAACGAGTCGCTTGGAGGTTGGTAAATACGACATGCTTTGTAATATTATCTGCTGCTACCCCGAGGTTAACATCAGCCTCGGCATTGTCCGTTACCCCTGATGCGAAAAACTTTGAAACTCTGAAAGGAGCAACATTGTATTGTACTGAAGCTTTTGATATATTAATTAAATACAACAAAGGCGATTAAATAATTATAATTAACACATTATTACTTATTGGGTCTGAAACTTTTTATTACAAGTACATACTTAAAAACATTAAAATATGCCGCTTATGTCTGCATAACCTTAGTTTACGTTCTACATATATATATATATATATATATATATATATATATATATATATATATATATATATATATATATATATATATATATATATATATATATATATATATGTGTAGAACGTAAACTAAGGTTATGCAGACATAAGCGGCATATTTTAATGTTTTTAAGTATGTACTTGTAATAAAAAGTTTCAGACCCAATAAGTAATAATGTGTTAATTATAATTATTTAATCGCCTTTGTTGTATTTAATTAATATATCAAAAGCTTCAGTACAATACAATGTGTGCTCCTTTCAGAGTTTCAAAGTTTTTCGCATCAGGGGTAACGGACAATGCCGAGGCTGATGTTAACCTCGGGGTAGCAGCAGATAATATTACATATATATATAATATATATATATATATATATATATATATATATATATATATATATATATATATATATATATATATATATATATATATATATATATATATATATATATATATATATATAATATATAATATAATATATAGCAGCAGATAATATTACATATATATATATAATATATATATAATATATAATATAATATATATATATATATATATATATATATATATATATATATATATATATATATATATATATATGTATATATATATATATATATATATATATATATATATATATATATATATATATATATATATATATATATATATATATACTTTATTCATATTCCTGAATTGGAGACAAAAACATAAATTTGTTTTATACCAGTTTTTGGCACCGCTTATACTGCCAGAAATTCATTCATGAAGATAGATATAATCGATAATTACCAGAAAATAAACTTAATTTATTATGAACAGTTTGTATACCTTAGACTGAGTAGTAGGCGTCCCTTTAATAATATACCGACATGGGTCACTTAATACGTTAGAGGTTAATTAACGCTTGAGCCTAATTAGTAAGCACATTGGCGTGCTATAAAACATTTAATCGGAGAAGCACTTGCTAAAAAAATGTTGTTTTCTGCAGTAGTTTAAAGGTAAATTTTTAAACAATATTAAGAAATCACAATAAGATCAACGGGGAGATTTATCAACTTAAATTAAGAGATTATGTGCTAGATTTTAAAATATACAGTATGTCCGTGGATGGGGTTTAGAAGAGGACAAATGTATCAAATTTTGCATGATACGTAAAAATGTGTCACTCCTAATAAAAGTTCTTCCTTGTAAAATAAATAAGATTCGCGAGTTGAAAAATTTATTTTTTCATACAGGGAGCACAAAAAATACAAAAACGTTGTTTTGCGTGAGAGTAAACATCCCTTGCTTATCATTTTCGACCAAAATAATAAATGTGAAATATATTTTAAATTAAACCCTAAGTCGAAATACACGATTTCATTAAAAAATTTAAATATTAAAAGTAGGTAACGAATTTTATCGCGATATTTTTTTAGTCCCAACTATTCTCTTCGCACCTTTAACCAGGGTACTAGTTTCTACATACTGAACAATTATTATACCTATGGACATGTTTGTCAATGTCCTTTTAAATGAAGCAATTAATTAATTCAGAATACTTCTTATTCAAGTGCAATTTTTAAATAATACGAACATTTAATTAAAGAATATGATATAATCTAAGCAATAAGCAATACAATAAAGATATCAAAATTTAAAAACTCCACTCCCATATTCAACACATTTTTCTAACTGCTTCGTCAGATATCTGAAAGAATTTCTGATTTCTCCCTGGAATATTGAACAAACAGACTGGATAATTTTGACTTTTAGCACGCCAATATTATTTGATATTGGAGTGACACAAACAATTCATTCATAAGAAAACAATAAATTTATAAAAATGGGTATTTCCACTTAAAATTTGGTCCCGTATCCACAAACAAAAGTCCAATCTTTTCGCTTCATCTTCCTCTTCCAATATTTGATTAAAGTGGGGTTTGATGGGAAATAATTTATTTTCTTTTAAGGCAATAGATGATGTTTAGTACGATTTCTAAGGGACATCACAGGAGTTTCTCTAACAGACTGAAGAACTAAAACTGTGGCAGCATCGTTTTGGTCATATTATTTCTTCTTCTTCTTTTACTTCTTAAAATTCAAAACCGAACCAGGTCTTTGTTTTTATTGTGTTGTAGATTGTCATTTCAGTCATTGGGATTCCTACAACTTTCTCGCTAAATTGTTCCATGATGTAGCGGTATGATACTTGGCATCCCCATAACACTGGACTATAAAAATTCTTTGTTCAGGTGTTAACATTTTGATGAGAAGTATTTTAATTCAAATAATCGCTTTATTTAAGAAACACATTGACAAATATGTCAATAGGTGTCATTATTGTTTAATATGTGGAAACTAGTACTCTGGTTAAAGCTGTGAAAGAAGAGTGGGAAATAATGTGATAAAACTCGTTGCTTTTAATATTTACATTTTTTTAATGAAATCTTGTACTTCGGCTTGGTTAATTTAAAACATATTTCACATTTGTTCTTTTGGTAGAAAATGATAAACAATGTATGTTTACTCTTACGCAAAATATCGTTTACGTATTTTGTATGCTCCTTGTATAAAAAAGTAACATTTTCAAAACGTGAAACTTATTTATTTTACAAGCAAAAACATTTATTTGGCGTGACATTTTTACGTATCTTGCAAAATTTGGTACATATTTGTCCCCTTATAAACCCCATCCGCGGTCATACTGTATATAAAAAAGGGAACAACTAATTGTAAATTACCCTTCAGTAAGGTGTCCGCTCTACTAAGTTTAGGCAGGCGCGGCCCGTCCATAAGGTCATTTGGTCAATGACCCACCTAAAATTTTCAGTGATCTACCTAATAATTTATTTTTTAATTTTTTAAAACCAAAAAAGAATCTTTTGTTTCAAAGTTCCATGCTAAAACTCCCCAAGAATGAATAAAGTCAAGCCAGCCATCGTCAAAGGATATCCAAGCTTGTTCCGGGCTGGGTCATATTGTAAATTGATCTTATAGGTTTATTTGGACGATATAAATTCATTAAAAGCAAGAGAGAAACAGACATACGCGCTTTAGGAAGTTAAAAAGAGACACAATTGGTCGACGGCCCACCAATAATATCTGGCCACTCCCACTATGGAAATACTCTCAAACCGCCCCCTAAAATATATTATTTCAAAACATTTGGTTCGGAAAAAGAAAAACTAATTAGGTACCTAATATGCGCATTGTAATAACAATTTTAATTAGTGGTTAAACATAAAAAATTATAAATACGATTTCTGTCAGGCCAGCGCTAGCCATCGAATTTAACGGTATCGGACCGATTTTCTTACGTAGCTAGCGTAGCTCAAGGGATATAACCGCAGCGAGGTAATCCGACGCTCGCGGGTTCGCACCTGTGTTGGGGCAAGAACTTTTTTTTAATTTTTTGTTATTTAAAAAATTAGATCGACTCTAAAAGGTGTATTGGCAACAAGTTCTTCCTCGATAAAATATTTTTAAAATTGTAGGTAATCTCATATTTACTACAGCTTACATCCTGCACGTGCGTAGACAAATATCGTATTACTATGTCTATAGTCGCCAGCATTGTATGTATTAAAGAAAACGGAGTTTCGGCAGCGTTCCTAATTTTATTTTACGAATAGTCATACTTTTAGCTCAGAATTTTTTTCTGTTTATATTCGGGCTTTTAGTACAAGGCGCGACACCTATTGAGGAGAAGCTAAACTTATCACAACGAAAACCGCTAAAATCTGCTAACTTAGAGTATTAAAACACATAGAAAAAAGCCATAAACAGAAGAGTGATACTGAAAGTCATAAACATCAAGAGTAGAAATGTTCAATATTCTGCAGTACCTATTCTATGATTTTGGCGGTGTTTATTTGTAGGTAAATAATTTCTTGGCAAAACTAGGCACATTATTAGAAAGCCTCCCTTAATTAAAAAAGTGTATTTTGCTTGTTGCGTTGATATCACTAGTTGTCCATAAAATTTTGACCCACCTGTAAAAAAACTCACGGGCCGCGCCTGAGTTTAGGTCCGGGATATTAACTTTATACAATGTTAAAAGGTAAAGAGTTCACTGCCGTTATCAGTCAGGAATGGGAAATTACGTTACAAAATTTTGGTTACAAGCATTTTGATCTTTTAATGCAATGCACCCTGTCAATAAATTTTAATTTTAATGGCTATTTAACGTTTTGTTCTAACTTTACATAATATAAATAAATGTGTCTACCAACAACGTGCAAAAGTGCCTTTTAAATACGAATCTTACTGTAATCTTTCAATCAAATACATGGAGCACCGTTACCTAAATTAAAGTTGATTCAGAAGAGATGAATGAAATGACTAATATATTAAATAATTGTACATTTGTAACATACTTTTTGGAATACACTGTGTATGCGCAACGAAGTGTGCCAGCCAGACTCGCAGACCGGATTTACAAGACAAAGGGTCTCGAAATTTTAATTAAAAATTATGTAGGTTTTGACGTCACTAGCTCTTATTCGTTCTATTAAATATATCAGTATTAAAATCGATAAATTCAGTTTGAAAACCCTACTAAGTACATATACTGGTAATTATTAACAACCTCTATTGTAGCCTGAGAAATAAAGATTTCAGATATATTATTTATCATGTACATTTCCTGTAACAGTTGCGTAATAAAATTGAGCAATTCTGAGATGACTATACGCCTATTAGGGTGATGCGATGCTTGTGACGTCACATTACATGTAAATAAATGTGTAATTATGTCTGGTGTGCTGTAGATTCTGGCATTAATTTGTTTTTTTGATTATTTACCGAAGATAAGAAGCTTTCTGAGCATGAAACATCACATTTAATTAAAAATATTATCCAACAATGACCACAAGGACAATTAGAAAAATTTGCGGGATAACAAACCCATTTTATTTTCTTCGTTGCCGACAGTTTATTCATTTACCCAACCCAACCTGCTTATTTTTCTACATTTTCTGACTTTACCTAAGTTTAAAGGTATTTGTTTAAGATAATGTTATGTGCTAATAATAAGTATTTTCTTTTTATTGGCACATAGGTATTTGACAATGGTAAATTATAACCTCATTTGTCTTCAAACTTTTCTTAGGATTTCTAATACCATAAAAATATAAAAAAATTGTTTACTTAATTTTTGCCATACTAACATTCTAACATTCAGTAATATTTACATACAATTGGTAAATAACTTTGCACTATTTTGTTCTGATTTCGGCTGTTCTTGCCACATGAGAAAAGAGTTTGCTCGGGGCACTTGCAGTGAAATTTACGCATATTAGCACACAATACCTATAGGGTATTCTTAAAGAAATTTCATTGTTTATAAAAAAAAATTATATCCAAATTACACTATAATCATAAAACGAACTATAATCAATCAACAAATAATTTATATTTACATCACATATAAACGATTAGGGTTGAGTTAGTTATAGGCAACTGAATATACACTTGATGTCATGTTCCTTATTTTTTGACAGACACGTGACTAATAATTATTGCAAACAATATGATTGGCTGTTAAGAATTCCAAGCAAAAAGATAAAACCGATTGAATTATGAAGTGATATGAAGTGGCTGCTTTTTAAATTGTAATAAATTATACCGAAAAGTAAAAAACATAGTTAAATTTTCCCAGTAATTTTCTTCAAAATATCATTTTTGAATTTGCATAAATAATTTATGCGATAAAAAATATACAAGCATATTTCCTATTCTGTAACACTGTTAGTCTAATCTCACATGACACTTCCTTAATTATTATGGCATGCTTTGCTTGATCTTTCCCGTCCTTTTTTTTTCTAAATGTATGCACGATGTAATGATGTATAATAATCATTTTTGATGGACAGTTCGTATTTCCGATTTTTTCTTTCATTGGGAAAATATAGGTTCTCAAACATTTTTTTTTCATGATAGCAACCCAACCGTTGTTTAAATAAAACTCTAGGCTGATCTTGACCATTAATATAAGTGTTGGTGATTGAATAGGAAGTTTCTGTATTATTTTCAAACTTTTCTAACCATTCCTTAAACTAACCATGACCCTGGACATTGGTATGTAACAGTACAACGCAAACAACATTTTTTATTATTTTTGGTTTCCATCGTTGTGGAAGTATGAACAACTAAAAAAAATCGTGATAATTTTCTGTTACATCCATCACACCAAAAATTATTAATTTTTTAGGACCTGCATATGTTCAGGCGTAGATTACAAATCTGAGAACGTATTTTTTTCCAAAAAATGTGTTCCATTTTTTACAAACTTTTATTTAACTTCACCTGCTAGGTTGCTTGTATGTATGTGTGTTTGTATGTATGATGTATGTATATATGTATGTTTGTTAGTATGTTTAGGTCAAATATTTCAATCAAAATTTCGACTAGTTCAAATTAAGCTAGAGCTTTGAAATTTTTTACACATATATGAGTCCGGTGACAATGCAATATAGTATATTTAATATTGTTCTAAATCCAATAAGGCAGACGCCCCCAGATGGCTGATTACCTTTTTCATTACAATCCCCTTGATATGGGTATCAAATGAAAGGGTTTGACGAGCAGAATACGATAATCAATGTGACGTCATTCTAAACCCAATACGGCGAACACCACAAGATGGCGGATTACTTTTTCTTGGCGATCTCCTTGACACGGGCATCAAATGGAAAGGTTTGACGAGTAAAATACGATAATCTACATGACGTCATTCTAAACCAAATATAGCGGATGCCACAAGATGGCGGATTACCCCTTTCTCTACAACCCCCTTGACATTTGTATCAAATTAAAGGGTTTGACGAGTAAAATACGATAAGCTGAGTGACGTCATCCCCTTGAAATGTGTAGCAAATGAAAGGGTTTGACAAAGTAGAATACGATAACAGGTCAAATATCTTGTAATAATGATGCATTATCATTTTTGCATGCGGCATTATTATGCATAGGTTAAGACGTATCTAGAAATTTAAAAATAAAATCTTGTAAAATATACTTTTTAATAAAAAATAAGTATGGTTTTTTCATTGTGGCAATGCTGAATGCTATTTATAAATGGGCGTAGTTCGCGTGGATGGATCCTAATAAAAGTAGTATCAAGGTTATCACTGAAACAGATATGATACACAGATATGATATATAATATTAAAAGCTTGTCGCGTGAATACAAAAGAGAAAAATACATACTTAGGTTTAGGTATTTACTTACAATTTCTGCCAATCAAAATTAATGTCTGTATCAACTTTTCGCGCGCGACGAGCTTTTAAGACAATAAATTTAACATAATATATTATATCTGTTTCAGTGATAACTTTGATACTACTTTTATTAGGACCCGATCCACCCACGCGAACTACATCCCCTTATAAATAGCATTAAAAAACTATACTTATTTTTTTTTATTTTAGTACATCTAAATAATAACTGGTTTATTAAAAAGTATTTTTTACAAGAATTTTTTAAATTGCATTTTTGGGAAGTAATCACTTTTTCTTACGGAAATCTTTTTAATAATCTGTCGAAACAAAAATTAGAGAAAAAAAACTTATACAGACGTCTAGCCTCAGTTGTGCTCAGTGCACTTTTCAATACAGTATTTTAGATCGACGCAGACAAGTCTGTTTCAAGACTATCTTGACTATAGTGGGCGCAAAGTCTGTTATAATATTAAAATAGTGTTAAAAATATTTCAGTATTTTTTAGAAAATTATTATATTTCTTTTGTGTCCATATAAGATGTTTTATGTAGATACTTAAAACATATTTCAGTCAAACCTATTTTTATGGAAAATCTTGTTTGCTTTACTTTTTTTAACTTGTTGTCAAGCCCGTTTAATGCCGTTTTAAATTACATCACTGTATAAATTGAAAAATTTTCTTTATACTATCGTAAATATTATATAGTCAATTTAAAGTCAAGTGCCACTGAAGCTTCTTCAACAAATAAGATCGAAAATGAAGTTATTATCCGAGAGAAATAAAATTCAATAAACGATTTAATATTTCCTAGCATGATTTTATTTTTCGGAAACGGGGTTCATTCTGCCAAAAAGTTAAACTTTGGAATTTGTATGGGTAGCATGCCCTGCTATTAGAAAAGTTTTAGAAGATTTTTATATCCCGGACAAAGTAATTATTTAAATTTAACCCCTTTTATTTATTTCATTTGACATCTAAAATTAATGAGAAGAAAAACGCCATGTTCATTGTCGCCTAGTGCATTTTAAAAAAGTAACTAAAACAACAAAGTAACTAAAACCAATCAATTATAATTTCTTATTAATTCTGTGACAGTTACAGTATCGCAACTTTAATAAAAACACAAATAAATTCCCTAGACATCTTTATAACAGGAAATTACATTAAAAAATACTCTTTGTAACTATTTGTCAAGTACTAATTATGCATGTACAGTTCCATGCCGGTGCACGAAATTTGTTATGTATTATTGTATGCGTTATTCTTAAAATACGCACGCACTGGAAAATTAAAAAAGAAACATGCAAAATATCACTTTAGTTTATTTCAATATAATGTTTCGTTATATTATATTCTATATGATATATTTTTTAAAACAAATATTTTGAGCTTGATACTATTAGGTATACAGCGTGAAGGCTACCGAGTGGCTGTTTCCCGTAAACCATTCATGCTACAACTTTGAAGTAAACAAAATGTTTTTAAGTTTCTAATGTAACCACTAGGTTTCATTTTTCAAAATATCTTCAGTTAAATCTAGGTCGGAAATACACTTTTTAGAATATCTGTTCAGTCGTCTTCATATTTTGTTTGAATAATTATTTTTCTCTAGTTACCATGGCAACAATATAAATGACTATTTAAAATGCATTAACTTGAATTTACCTAGACCAAATTTAACAAACGATAGCTGATTATTGTAAAGAACTCTTTAATCCGATCTAATCTTGTCATGGACAGTTTAAAAGTTAATTGTATGCTTACAATAGGTTGCTATTTTAAAAAGGTCGCACTCGTTTCTACAAAAAAATTAAATGCCACTCTGATTGATAGGTTATTATTTAGGAAAAATAAATCTGAAAACTGTAAGTCGATTTATTTTTTCGTTTTAAAATTATTACATAAATAGTAGAGAAGTGCCTTTATACATTTCTGTAAATAATTTTAACTAAGTCTAAAATTTTAACTAAATCTAAAAATCTAAAACACTGGTAGCCAACCCATCGATCGCGAGCTACCGGTAGCTCGCGTGAACAATTCCGGTAGCTCACAGGTATATCCTAAAAAACCTCAAAATTATATTAATGTTCGTACATTTTTTTTATCACCATTTATTTTTTATAAATGTATGACGCCGTTGCGTTAAAATTGTGATTATTTTAAAAACATGTACTATGTATGTATATGTAATGTATACTAACGAAAACATGTATGTCGAAAATATTTGTACATTATTTGACTAAACGGGTTTAGGTAGCTCACTCTCTATTCGAAAATTATAAATGTAGCTCAATACATTCAAAAGGTTGGCGACCACTGATCTAAAAGGTTACCACTCTACAAAATTTATCCGGAAGTGATTTTATTTTTTATTTTCATTTACTTTTTTTCTAGTAATGGCACTGCCTTATTATGCTATTTTTAAAGAAATGTATCATAGTGTTTATTTACTTGCTGGCCATGTCCGGCTATCACCTGCTGTAAATACAGTATTTACAATTAACGAAATACTATGATGTCCTTTTTAATAAGAATAAAGTAATAAAATACAGTGATCCACTGTATTGCTAACAATTATAGGAAATGAAAAAATATATATACGAATAAATTTTGAAGAGATTTACCATCACTGTTATTCATTTAGAGAAAGTTACTTTTATTTAGAAAATTAAATAAGGTTACTTTTCTACGATTTACGCAATAATTTTAACATGAAAGAGATACCGACCTCGGTTTTCAGATTTCTTTTTCGTAACTAATGGCCCATCAACACACAAAGTTTAAAACCTGAGCAAACCACGTGTTGCTCTTTTAGTCTAAGGTCTTATGTTCAATCTTTTTTTTTATATTTTGGATCGGAATTTTTGACAGGCACGTGATCGACTGTATTGTTAACAATTATTTACATTCCTGTCAAAAATTAAAAGCAAAATATTTAATTAAAGAACTTATAATCAGGTGTGTTTTGAGTTACAATACCTCACCGGAATCTTTTGTCCATGATCTCAATAATATATTTGTTTGCGTAAAGTTCGTTTCTTGATTATAGTGTGATTTGTGTGTAATTCTTAATATAAATTAAATTTCTCAAAAATTGCCCTATAAGTATTTTATTGTGCCAATAAATACCACTGTCAGTGCCCCGAATAAACTCGTTTTTCATGTGCCAAGAACAGCCCATATCAGTAGAAAGTATGGCAAAATTTCTTAAAAATTTACATCATTAAATGTATCGCTAAATCCAAGTAAGCATATTTCCTATAATATTTTTTATGGTAACTAAATCCTACAGAAAGATTGAGCACAAATGTTAAGGTTATGATTTACCAGTGTCAAATTATAGCGTAAGATAAATGAAAAAAAAACTTATTTTAGCTTATTTGCAACACTTAGTATATCTTAAAAAATACCTTGAGGTTTTTACTCCTTTAAATTCTGCAGATGTAGTGCAGGCGCGACCCGTGAGTTTTTTTTACAGGTTGGTCAAATTTTGTGGGCAACTAGTGATATCAACTTAACAAGCGAAATACACTTTTTTAATTAAGGGAAGTTTTTTAATAATGTGCCTAGTTCTGCCAGGAGATTATTTACCTACAAATAAACCCGCTAAAACGTAAAATACTAAAACTGCACATTTGTTGACTTTTTTAATTTCATGCAAACCGTTTCTTGCACTGTTAAAGCCGTTGTAAACACAAGTACTCAAGTACTAGTACTACACTACTACGCAAAGGACACAACACAAATATCAAATAATATTCAAAAACATATTACACAACAAAATTAGGAAAGGCGAAACACCTCTTCAGTAAATAAGTGTCGGCGCGACGTAATGAAATGTAAACAAAAGTTTATGCAAATACAATGCGCATTTAGGTAATTAGTTTTTCTTTGTCTAGCCCAAATGTTCTGCAATAGTATATTTTACGGAGCGAGTGCGCGATTCAAGCACAGATTACTCCTACCAGATGCAAATCTTACGCTTTCGACGGTGACCCGATTTAGAGAACTTGTAAGGTGCCTACCGCCTCCGTATTTAATCTGTTGCCAAACGTTGAATTTGTCGGTGCGAGCGTGTGCGAACGGCTTGGTGGAATAGATAGCAGGCAAATGTTATTACATCAGTTTTGTAGCGTTGATTTTATGGTTTAAATTGTGGTTGTACTAGATTGTAGTGTAATTTTAATAAACGATATGCGTTTTTGTATTTGTTACTGATATAATTTTATACAAAATGCCACACAATATCATGTTTTAATATTTTAAAATATAATCCATAATTTCTCTGAATTAAAACCTACCAAACGCGTGGAAAATTCCATTCTCAGCATCGACGCTCGAAGCGACTGGCTGCACTGTCCGTATCGCCAAGACCGCGGAATCTTGATATAGGAAATTTATTAAGAGATTCGCATCTGGTAGAAGTAATCTGTGATTCGAGTGTATTTCCTTAGTGGCCCGGGAGCGTAAATACATTGTTTACTGCGGTGCAGCTAAGTTCGCCGCTGTACCGCGGTAAACAATCCAACTAAATTAACGCTCCTTAATTGAAAACATTCTTTACTAAACTATAGCATAAGTTGGCTCTGAACCATAGTAAGCAATGCAAATGAAAGACCGCATTAAGGAAAGCTCGTATATTACCAAGGTACAGCAGTTAGTGCATTGTATTAAAGGAACACCATGATAATAATTATCCAGTATACTATCTAAATACTAAATTACAAATCTAAATATCCTTAAAGAAACGTTAAAAAAAGCCTAATAAAAAGTAATTTAATAACGTATTTAGATATTTTGAATATTATATTTGCTTGCAAACATCGCTGCCCTTTTTTCTGAGAAATTGACTCATGCTTGAACCCTTTTTGCTCCTGACGTGAGTCCAGGTCGAATTTTCCTTCTGGATATCGAAGTAGGTCAAGCACATATTTGCCTTCTTCTGGAGGTGGGTAGTGAATGAAAAAAATGTAATAAATTAGACAGGCGTCTAGATACACCCCAGCAATCGCTTTACACACTTCGCGCCTACGTATTATAAGTAAATGATGCACTTGTAACGCGTTTGCCGGTTTTCTTGCTTCAATACCGTAGTCCAGAGGTAGAGTATCCGCTAATGAACCGACAGGTACCGGGTTCGATGCCGGGTTCGGGCGAACTTTTTTTTAATTTTTGTCATTTAAAAATTAGATCGGCTCTAAAAGGTGTATTGGCAACCAGTTAGCACCTGTTCGAGTGCAATTTTTTTGTATTATTGATAATCTCATATTACTCAAAATTTCAAGCACTGGACGGGGAAATATCATATATTATCAAGTATTGCCGAGCAGTCGGCACGGTTCGACATCTGGGATCATTTGCTTAGGGACTTTAGGGGAACAGGCCAAGCCCAAGTCGGAAACGGCGCTAAATATTGAAATATTAAAAAAAACAAGGTTAAAACTAAGGTTAAACCAACTCTACTTACCCTACGCAGGCGCGAAGCTTTCCAGTCGATATTGCCGGGGTGTATGTAGATCCTTGTATAAATTAGCAGGTGGTTCTATACATTTCAATGCTTTTGTCAATTCTATTATAGTATTTGTTTTGTAATATCAACTGAATTATAGTTAGCAGCGATATTTGTTATTCGCTGGAACTGCTGTGAACCAAATGGTCCAGAAAGGTAAAAATGTTTCAATATCAATCAAATTGATAACCACACCTACAGAGTATCCTCTATAGTACTGATAAAAAAAATATACTAGGTACATATTATACAGATATTTCCTTTTGTGGTTGCGTACATGGAGAAGGCGGTCTCTATTGTAAGCACCTTTGAGCTGTTCAACAAAAATTGGGCATCGTATTGAAGTCAGCTTCTACCCTGACAGATAAGAAATAATTTGCTAAAATAGCCCTCGGTGATGATATTTTTATCAACTTCTTTAATAGTATAGATACAGATGACATTGTACAAAAACATAATTAACCAGAACCATTGAAAACTGTCGTGAATAGGGAATTCACTAATTCTTCAAAGTTAGACAACATATCTAATTCCAATAATAACATGAATGATGAGGAACATTCGACTGCAGTGGCCAACATGTCACAGCAGTTTCAGCGACTAACAGATATCGCTGCTAACTGTAATTCAGTTGATATCACGATACACTAACAACGGCATGCCGATGTGTCGATTGACTGGCCAGGCTCCTCCCATTTTGACGTCACTACGAGCGATTTTGCATTAATCAAGCGGCCTATTCACTTTGATATTCTCTCGAAGTAACGTCATCTGCGCAGCCACGACGTGTTTTGATTCATAGCGTAGCATACCGTTGTAAGTGTATCGTGGTTGATATGACAAATACTATAATAAAATTGACAAAAGTATTAAAATGTATAGAAACACGCTCAAACAACTGCTAATTTATTACATTTCTTTCATTCGCTAACTACCTCCAGAAGAAGGCAAATAGGTGTTCAACCTGCTTCGATTTTCAGAAGGAAAATTCGACCTGGACTTACGTCAGGTGCAAAACGAGTTCAAGCAGGCGGACTTTCAAAATATGAGTCAAGGCAGAGATGTTTGCAAGCAAATATAAACTTAAATAAACTAAATGCCAAATCGCATTAGCAAGTATTTACAATAACTAATTACAGTTGTTAAATTACTTTTTATTAAACTTTTTTTAAAGTTTATTTTAAGCATCTAGATTTGTACGAGTATATTGAATAATTAGTGTTCCTTTATTACAATGCACCAACTGCTGCACCTTGGTAATATACGAGCATTTCCTTAATGCGTTTTTTTCATTTGCATTGCTCGGAGACAACTTTTGCTACAGTGTGGTAAATAATGTACTAGGTACCTCCAGAAGAAGGCAAATAGGTGTTCACCCTAGTTCGATTTTCAGAAGGAAAATTCGACCTGGACTTACGTCAGGTGCAAAACGAGTTCAAGCAGGCGGACCTACGAAATATGAGTCAATTGCTCAGAAAAAACAATGGCAGAGATGTTTGCAAACAAATATAAACGTAAATAAATCTAAATGCCAAATCGCAATAGCCAGCATTTAAAATAACTAATTACAGTTGTTAAATTACTTTTTATTAAACTTTTATTTTAAGTTTATTTTAAGCATGTAGAATTTGTACGAGTATATCGGATAAATAGTGTTCCTTTATTACAACGCACTAACTGCTATACCTTGGTAATATACGAGCATTTCCTTAACGCGTTTTTTTATTTGCAATACATTGCTCATAGCCAACTTTTGCTACGGTGTGCTAAGAAATGTTTTCAATGAAGGAGTTACTTTAGTTGGACAGTTTACCGCGGTACAACGGTGAACTTAGCTGCACCGCGGTAACTAATGTATTATCGCGACCCGGGACAATCCGAGAACCGGCAGTGACGACGGCCGCGCGGGCGCCGAAAGCGATATTGTTGGTGGGCCGCCGACATATTTTCTCTCTTTTTTTAACTTCCTAAAGCGCGTATGTTTGTTTTTCTCGTAGTTTTAATGCATTTATATAGTCCATATAAACCTAGGAGATCAATTTAAAATACGGCCGAGCCCGGAGCAAGCTAGGCTCGATTCTTTATTGGCTAGTTTTCGCATGAAACTTGCATTTTTTTGAAAGAAAATATACCTAATTGTTTTTTGATTTTAAAAAGTCATTGAAAATAAATTTTGGTGGACCAAATGATCTTACCCAAATTATGATGCAGGGGAAAGTCAGGATTTGCAAAAAAATTAAGCAATCATCATAAATGTATTAACTGTCAGCGACACAAAAAATAGAATAGGTTAGTTAGTCGTCAAATTATCCGATTGTCCTGGTGGTCACTGTTAAACAGCCTTTTGAATCAAATGTAATTTTCTTATCAACGAAGTCTCCAAATCTTCGAAAAATGATCAATAAAAAACTTGATACCAAAATTTCTCACAATAGCACTTTTATTTACATGTCTTGTGACGTCATAAACAATGGGATTACGTTTTGCAAGTTTTGAATTTTGTATGAAAATTTGTAACAGAAAATATTTTTATTTCTTCATAAAAACCAAAATAAATGGATAAAAACAATCGCCATAAATAATTAATTTGTGTAGAGAAAAAATAAATACATCGAATTTATTTGGATTATGCATGTAATGCCTATTATCATAAATTTTGTTCTTTTTATGTTACGTATTTCCTGCTTAAAACTTTAATTATTTTTTGATATTGGCTGAAATAAACGGCGCTCGCAATATTTTAAAATTGTTCTTTTGGAGGCTACGATATATAAAATAAATTGTAAGATATGCAATTACTTCTGCGGACTTAGATATAAAAAGAAACGTGTGACAGCAATGCAAAATGTTTTTTTATCACTACTAAATAATTTTTGGAACGTTCGATGTTTTATTTATATCATGTGTCTCTTCGGTTTACTCAGATTTGTAGAACTCATTTTTCCGAATACATTTTCTACTCCGAAATTGTAGAATGAATGGTTTCCGAGATAAAGCCGCTCCGTAGCTTTAACTGATCACGCTATATACATATGCGACTCTATTAGTAATAAATATTCTCAATTTCGGGCTTTACCAGCAGATTTCAGTATGTTCCCATTGCGGTCTGGAAGAGAACGAATATCGTGATATGTACGATCGCGATTAAAGGTCCGAAGTCCGATGCAGTATTTTAACTCTGTCTCGTTCCGAAAGAGAGTTAAATTGAGTTGCATCGGATGGAACGAAATTTTCGTCCGATAAACCCTGCGACTGAACAAATTATGACTGAAATGACATTTTATACCAATATCTGATTGTAAACTACATACCTAATTCTATCAGAAAAACATAGATGCACAAAGAATTTCTTTTCTGTTTACTACCTTTCTACTCCGCAAAACTTAAATAAAAAATATTTGAAATGAAGAAAACTAGGAACGAAGACTAAAAAAGTATAAGTAAGGTTATGTTAGCTTTCTCTTCTCTTTAATTAGTAAAAAAGTTTAACTTAAAACAATTTTTTTCACATTTTCTGTACATACTCTATTATTTTTTTTTCAAAATTTGTGGAACTTACAGTCCTAAGCAAATATACACATAACTTGTACTTGTATAAGAAATTGTATTTTAGTGATAATGCATACTTACTTTATTTACAAACCTGATGAAAAACACTTTTTAGAGTGTAGGTAACATTTTTATAAGTGATAGTGCCTGTTAGATCTTAAAGCATGCTTTCTTTCTTGGATTATATTATTATATAACATTATAAACAAGATTACTAAATCGAATATAAAACTTTCCGAAAGTCACTGGATTGACTAAAATAGCCTTGTATCCGCTCAGTTTCATCGAGTCGGGATTTTGCGATATATCCACGCTCAGTGTCATAAGATTTGGGTATAATTAGTTCCAGCTTGAAAACATTTTTAATTTTGTTACACTTAACGGAAAAGACAGGAAACTTGAATATGACACTCTGTCGGCAGCGGTATCACGCTAAAATATCACTTAATGGAGTATGATTACCCCATGTAAATGGTTTGGTATGGTGTTTTCAAATACCTAAGAGCTCAAAAAATACGCAAAATTAGCTGTTGTGTTATTTTACCCCAAAAACTTACAGATTAGCTTAGTACGTCTAACTCACGGTGCTACATTATTTTTAACTGACTGGCTCTTTTTAACGGGGTAAATCAGTTATAGAGTAAGAGCAGGTGAAGTTTTTTTCTGAGGTACTTTATCAAAGCTAAAAATGTGTAAAATTCTGGTAGGCCTACCACAGCATCTGAATCATTCTTTAAATTTTTGAAAATTCTAAGAACGAAGAAGATGACAAAATCGACGGTTCAAAGAAAATGATGTGGCAAACAGCTATGACGAATAAAAACTTTAGTTTTTTACACTCTTATGAACATCTAAACAATTATATATTTTTTATTACACCGAAATATTTCCTTACTTTTTATTGTAATGTTCTTATTCCATTCTATAGATATTTTTTCGACTGTTATACCTAAAACAGGTGTCCGTGTAGATATCTCTTTCGTATTTTATAATGATCTGTCTATCACACTTTCGATCTACCTACACACTTCCAATGCCAATCACATTAGTACATGCTTTGACGCCTGGCTTTTTACATACCTACATTATTTTAACAGTTTTAAAAGCAAGCTACATTTTACCCTGCGCCCATTCAACGCACAGTGTGGCGAGTATAGGGTAAAGATTACAAAAATCAAAATTCGCTTGATACGTATTTCTTTGATAAAGAAATCATTGCATTAGTATGTTTTGGAACTGCGTAATCTATTAAATAGCTTTTTGCACATTTTCAACAATATGGTTTTACTACCAATTATTTTTTATGTCATAGTCATAAGATTATTAAACTTAACACATATCGTACGAAGTAAGATATATAAAGTTCGTTACAAATTGTGCCAGCTTTAAGGTATGGTAAAAGGTTAATATTGCTTTTACAAAATATACGGGGCGTGTGTGTCTTAGTATGAGCAAATATATTTGCTTTTAGTAAAGATGGACACCAAATTTTACTTACTGGTTAATAAATCTACTTTTTTATGGTATTTAACTTTTTCAACCCCCTTGAGGGGTGTGGTTGAGGACAAATGTGGTCGAGGACAAATATTTTAAATGCCACCCTATGCCCTGTGGTACCTCATTTTTAAGGTCTTCAAAAAAGAAACATTTTACCGCAAACCTGAGGTTCGTATTTTTAAATGGCAAAAAAATAAAAATTAAAAATCGGGGAAAAAATTAATTTTTTTTATTTCTCTTAATAATTTAAAAGTTGTTCAAAGTGACCACGATGATCTTCTTGCCAGAAATAAAGTCGATTTTGGAATTCACTTCTCACATCTTCGAGAAGTATCACCTGTCATTCTCGATAATGTGAGAAGTGTGAGTTCCAAAATAGGAGAAATAAAGATATTTAGATTTTTTATTTTTATTAAAGATTTTTAATTTTTTCCCTTTAACCCTTTCGCTACGGCGACCTTATTCGGCGCCGTCACTCAGGTACGATTTACTGTAAGCTTGCGAGTATATACATCTAGAGGAGCCTGAGCCATTTTACTTACTAGTAATTAATTTTAGTAATTAAATGATTTTTTTAATTGATTGTTTACTATTTATTTTTATTTTTACACAAAAAAACTAAATTAAACAAGTACTGTGTGAAAATAATAAAAAAAATATAATTCGGGAGGTATTAAATTTTTTTTGTGTGTGTGATATATCTCCAACCAAAGCAAGGTTACCCGTCTACAGTAACGTAAATCAATAATTGTTAGGCTCTTGCGTATATATACGTCTAGAGTAGTCTACCGCACGCAGAGTGTATTGTCACGAGTCGAAATTCCTCATATATTTATCTATTGATTTCGTTTGGTTTATTTAAAACATTTTATTAAAAGATTCATTCACATATTAAGGATGATTTGACAGTTTGTCGTTCAGTGAACTTGGTAGTCTCATTAGCGGTCAGCTTGATTTTGTTTAACTTTACGGAGGAAGCCAAGTTATGCTGACTTAGCAATGCTCCGGGCATTGATCGCTGAATGACAAAATGATAGGCAGTCGTTCCGGAAAAGATGTCGAGTTAAGACATGTGCCCGTTGGTCGGGAGAAGAGCCGCATTTTCCGCCATGTATTTACCCAAAATTTAAGTAAGTATTTACCTTCATTTATTATGTTTATTTACAATTGTTTTTAATATATTTTATTTTTATAAAAAAAAATGTTCATTATTGTCATTTTACAAACTTGCATAATTTTGCACTAATTCAAGTTCATAGTAAAATATATTAAACACACTCAGCTGACTTAGAGAATGCAGGTACCGAGAATTTTATATAATTTCAAAATAATGGCATAAGTTCACCGAACTAGCGTGAATCTCATATTCGCATGCTGCTTATTCATATTATTATTTACACTTTATTCTTATGCATATTCAAGAAATTATCAAAAATTAAATGAATGAAGAAGTGTTATGCGTGCCAAATCAGGCCATAAAACAATTTTCGTAGGCATAACCTGATTGCCAAACTTATAAACTTACGTCAAAGAGTAAGAGAGTTACAATCCAAAATACATATGTAAGTATAGGAAATTTTTTTATTCGAAACAATATCAAAGCACCGTTCTTAAGTTGAATCTAATATACTTATTATTTTAGAGTGCATATACATATATGTTACATACATACATACATTCATACAATACTTTTTAGTACAGAACGACTCATTTTTGGCGTGGATGAAAAAGTTGCGAGTTCATTTTTCTTAAAGAAGTTATACATGCTTTAGGAAACAATAAGCAAATTAACCACTAAGGCACACACACAAAACAAGTGTTACGTAACGGGCAGCTAGAGAATTAGCAATAGCAATACAATGCTATAGCCCTATTTCAAAGAGTCACTTGCAGGTTAAACTTAACTGACAAGTACTATATTATTTATTTTTCAAGTACAATAAATTTTATGAAGAAGAGACAAGTAAATGTCTCATGTCATTCAATACCCTGCGTGGCAAGTAGCCAGGGGAGTAGTTGTTTTGAGGATTTATGCGTCTTGTCTTCATAAAAGTTGACGCTAGTATTTAGCATTTCAGCTCAGTGTTTGAGTTGCATTATATAGGATGTACCAGGCGAGATAAGCCTAAAGTTGTATATTTCCTTAGGGAAATTTTACAAATTTTAAAGAGTTTCTGGTATTTGTAGATACCCCAGGAGCTGAAACTGCTCAAAACTTTATATAGTTATAATATGTAAAATACCGTCAGACATATTTTAAAAAAGGAATATGTACCATAATCAAACCTTTTTTTTGTTTCGAAACTGCCTACTACCTCTCAGTAAATTGATATAATTTAAGCTTTTTAAATTCTAAAATATTTGAAATTTCATTAGCACGTACTTACTTAGACTTCCAACTTTGTACAAAAGAGTTGCTTTCCTATTTACTCTAGTATTAAAAATCCTAGGTATACTAGAAGTTAAATATTAAGGTACACTCTAAGCCTAATAAAGCTTTATTTTTTATTTTAAAAAATCAGATGAATATTATAACTTAACAGTAATAGTTTCTCTGTTATAATGCATGTACATAAAGCATTATTTTAAACATGCTTGTATTTAAATTTACAAGAAATTGTAATTTATATTATTATAGTTTATAGAACAGTTTATATATTAGGTATTTTTATTATTAGAAATGTGAAAAAGAAAACGTGTTCCCCAATTTAACTTTTATAAGTATTGAGAGGCATGTAAAATGTGGTTTTTATAGTGTATTCATAAGTTCTGATACGCACTCTCTTTATGTTCCATGTACCTGGAGACAATGGCACAATAACACTGGAAAATGGAAATGAGCCAAATAGCATGCACAACTTCCTACACTAAAGGGGAGCCAGAATACCTATATCCACCATGCCTTAATCTGAGCCAACAAAAGCTGTTACCCATCACCACATCGCACGCAACCATCGTACTATCAACATCGCGTTAGGTTAGGTAACCAAACACCTAACAGTATCTCGAAAACGCCCTAGGGCCCAGGGCTCAGTAGAGAACTTTATGAAAGCAAGCCGCTTTCAACTCCATCCTTCTTGTACCATCTTCTAGAATGATGGCGATGAAGAACGGAGTATAAGAAAAATCCATCCAGCAAGTGGTGAATGTTAAGTGCGTAGGGAAATTGATATTATCTTTAATATAGCTAAACAACTTCTGGTTCACATTTGTGCATAATTTATCATTGGTCAGCATTAATAAAATTATGCCAATTTCCAGCTAAGCCTTCTTGTCATAATATGTTGCCAAAGGTGTGTGTCACAAACTAATTTTTCAAGTAGTGCTATTTTTTGAGGTTTTGTTAGATGTTTGAAAAAATTTTATCAGTACCAACAATTTTAATTTTATATATTTTTTAACTTTTGTGTCTTTAGTAGAAAAAATATTTTGTAAATGTAAAGAGAGAACCTTCAGTATAACACTTTAATGTGGGTGTTAATTCGCGTATCTATTGTATTATTTTAGTTAAGTCAAAAAAAAATAGAAAGATATATACTTAAATAATTATTAAAAAAAAAAATGTGTAATACCCAATTAATCTTTTAGGTTAATTTTAATTATGCTGTAAGTCCACTAAATTATTCCAATATCTAGATTAAATTTAAATTTGTCCAATTTATCATCAATAATTAGTAACTTTTGTCAAAATTATAGGTCTTATTTAATTTTGAATAATTTCTGGTGGCTCGACCAACATATTATTTTTATGCAAAAATTGAGAATAAATTCTCTAACCACCTGAAAATTCCTTATACAATAAGGATTTCAACAAATAATGGCAAAACAGCTATTCTCCGGGCTATATGCCCCTCCGAGCGCTGAATTACATACCAAAATTTGCCGTATTTTCTTCTAACACAGTTAGATAAGAAAATACTAATGTTTCGAATGCAAGAAACTACCAGGAAGAAGGAAGCTTTTCCTTTAGTTAGAATGTCGTCACCTGCAGACCGGTTTCGAACTCGTTGGTTCTCATCAGTACAGGATAAAATGATAGGCAGTCGTTCCGGAAAAGATGTCGAGTTAAGACATGTGCCCGTTGGTCGGGAGAAGAGCCGCCTTTTCCGCCATGTATTTACCCAAAATTTAAGTAAGTATTTACCTTCATTTATTATGTTTATTTACAATTGTTTTTAATATATTTTATTTTTACAACTGTTGTAACTGCTTGAACTTCATTCCCTCCATATGATCCCAGAGACTATTATTTAGTCTCAGTCGCAACAACCCCCGTTGTGACAATATATACGTCAAGATTAGCGAAAGGGTTAAAAACGAACTAAGATGCGGACAGATTCGCTGTGTTTCAAATTTTTTTTAATTTCATCTCCAGCGTTGTCTACATATATTAACCAAATAATCAAAAATTGCACAGGTCCTTTTATTTTTCTTGCATTTCTCCCAAATTTCAAAACAGGCTCCATAAGTTATGTTCGAAGTGGTCTCTAAAAAAGATAATAACATCTATGTCCGCAAACCAAGGCAATTCATATTTTATATTCATAAATTACATTAGCCTATTATGCTATAGAAACGGAATATCGGTGGGGTACAGCGGTGTTTTTTCAAAGCTTCATCGAATGTAAGAAAGTAATAGTTTTTGATTTATAACCAATCCACGTACATACTTACCCATTATTGACAACTTAAAGAACTTTATACTGCAGGCACAATGAAAAAGAGTCCCTTTAGATAATACAGTCTACACACAGTTATTTTTGTACTAACGACAGTGTTCAATCCATAAACCAAAACACAATTTTTTGAAGCGTATTAAGAACAAATTCATTTATTTACTTTTTGACTGTGTTTGTTGATAACCTATGAAATAATGCGCAGTGGAAAATACCAGTAGCTTGACTAGCGGTAAATAAAGTCTCACGACCAAATTTCTAATATGTGAGGGCCGATTTTTCGATATTTGACGATGGGACTGTAATTTCATTATATTACAAACCTTTTTAATACTTCAAAATGTTTACAACTGAACATATTCAAATTTCAACCTTATTAATGCACCTTACTTTTTGTCATTTATTTTTAACATTTTCGAAAATGTGGTCCAGCTGCCGTGGTAGGTCTGCCAGGTCTTCTATTCCTTGTTCAGGTAGTTATCATCATTATTCTACAAATTTTTAACCTTTTTAAAACATGTTACACAAAGTTTCTGCGAGCTCTTAGACGCACGCATTAACATTTTTGAAAGCTGTATAAAATGTATTTAAAACTTTAACGTCCGGTTGCGCAAACAATTTCATGGGCGCACCCAGGATTTTGTCTTGGGGGGCTGATTTGTCTTGGGGGGGGGGGGGCTGAATGGTGCAACTCGGTGCATTTCTTCAATTAGTAGTGCACTTTTTTAATTTTTGTGTGCCTAAGATCTTGGTCTGGGGGGGCTGCAACCCCTCAGTCCCCCCTGGGTGCGCCGCTGAGCAATTTACAGCACTTATGTGATGATAAAAATGACTAAACGTCAACTAAATTTATTACTTCATTAAAAGTTTAATGCAGCCAGCTGTAAATCTATTCGTCCAAAAATAATACACCGTCGCGATCATGGCCATACCGTCTCGGTGAGTTAAAGGAGCATCCATACTGGCACTTTAATGCAAAATGCCAGCCAAGGGAATGTCATCATTAACCTTTGCAAGACGTGACGCAACCGTTTATTCATTACTAGCCTTTTTTGTTTCATACCTTGTGCGTGAGTAGGGTAAATAACGACCGCTTAATTGCTTCTTGTATTCTGTGTTCCACCCAGCAAATCTCTTAAAAAACAGTTCCGGATAAAATAAATCCATTTTACAAACACTTGGCACTGGCACACCATTTCTCAAAGTTTATGGGTAAAGTCCTTTTGGGAAAAACCAAAACCAAAACGTATATTCTGACCTGCCTGGGACACAAGATTACGCCTTTAAATCATCAGATTCCTCTCATCAATGAACAAGACGACTCCCCACTCCCCGTAAAGCGCCGCTGCCGCTCTCATTCTAAATTACGTCACCATGCAGTCGAAATAAAATACAACTTTATTATGGAGAGAAATAATGATACATTTGTAACATAAGATCAAGAAAAACGTCCTCAATGCCGTGGATTTAATTACTCATGTCTTGAATTATTACTCTTGAAAGGTAACATAGCTAAAAGTATAGGTGAATGAAAAATAGATCATGTGAAATTTTTATTTTTAAGAAAATTAAATATGGTAATCACGGCAGAACAAAACGCTTTTATGATCAAAAGTTACTTTAGAAATGGTAGAAGGATTGATGACCAGTGGTTTTATTCAACACGGGATGCCATTTAGTATTTTCAAACAGAATTTCCACACAGAGTCATGAATTTCGACCAGTTTCGCCAAGTTTTGACTAGATCTGTGGCATTGTTTACAGAAACAGGAAGTGTGGATAGAAAGGAAGCCATTGGGAGACCCAAAGTTCGCACTGCACAAAAAGTAGAAGAACTGAGGGAAATAATTAATGAACACCCTAAACAAACCCCTGTTCGATGTTTAAGACAGCAAGTAAATGTATTCGACGGAACCTGCAATACAATCCTGAAAAATGCGACCTAATATGTACGCTTATGAAACCCAATCAAACGACAAGCCGCAGCGAATGCAATTTTCAGAGTGGTTTATGGTTAACTTGAATAACAATGAAAACGTACTTGAAAAAACCTCTTTTATACTGACGATGCATAGTTTTACCTCTCTGGTTATACAAATTCTTAACAAATGAGAATGTGGAGTTCTGAAAATCCATATTTCTTTATAGAGCAGCCTCTGCATTAGGGTGGAGCGACGGTATAGACAAAAATTTTATTTTTTGAAAATGATGTTGCCTGACCTAGGAAAGTTGTGATTGGAAAATAGAAGTTTTTTGGAAGTTAAATTTTTCTTTTACGAGTGTCCTCTCCACCGCCACAAGATAAAGAAAATGAAAAAAAAATAATTGATTCCTTATTTTTCTTTATCTTGTGACAGTCATATCTGCATTTTCTTAATTTCTATCATGTAACAGGGTAAATAAGTTTTTAAACAGTAATTAATCATAATATCCAAAAATGAGAGAATTAAAAATCGATTTTACGTTGTATATTTTTTTATGAAGTATCGGTAATGAATAAATTTATTAGATGTGCCATGGACCATTAAAAATTGAGTTAGATTTATGAACCAGTCAAAAAAGTATGAATTAATGATCAAAAAGATTGTTTGGCTGTCAAAAGCATTTTCCCTTGATAAGGCGATAAAAAATACACTCCTATTTTACAAAAAAAAAGAGACATAAATCATAAACACAAAAATATTTTACATTATTGAACACAGAAAAAATGTATGTATATTACGTACAGCCACTGGCAACTCAAACTTTCAAGCATGCATTGTTTCCATTTAAACTTTAAAGTTTCAGTTATCAATGGCTGTACAGGGTGGTCCACATAAGATGACCCACTATCTGATCTCAGAATCTGTAAGTGCTACAAAAAAAAGTTAAAGACAAAAGTTTCTTGTCTTGACTTTAATTTTTTAGGTATTTAGTTTTGACGTATACAGGGTGTTTAGTTTTTTCTGGCCAAGTACCAACTTTCTTATTTTAAATGGAACGCCCTATATATTTTTACATATTCGGATGTTACTGTTGATTCTAAGCAAATTTCAATACAACATATTTACTGAAATTTTCAGTAGTTTTCGAGATATTTTAATTTTTAAAATTTTTACAGCGAAACCATTCATTTGAAAAATATCATGTATTTATGTTTAATATTGCTCAATTTCTAAAATAATTTAGGATTAGCTTCCCTATTAGATACTCAGTTATTTTTTTCTAAACCAAACCAAAAGCACCATACAGGGTGTTAAATATATTAGTCCAAATTTGTCAATTTTTAAACTTCAATATCTCAACTTTTTTAAATGGAACACCCTATATATAAATGTTTTATATAAAGCAGCATTTAATTCCCTATCATTTGACTATAATATATCCTATTCCTAAAATTAACTGTTTTGGAGATATTGGTATATTTCTTAGCTTATTTTATTAAAATTATCAAGTGTTGGCAAAAGTTCGACTAAAATTAATAATATTTATTTGCATTCGCTTATGATATATTTACCAAGTCATAATAAATATATATTACCCTTATACCATTGGTAGTAGTTTGTCCATCACGTTGAAACAATTCAAAATTCCGCATTATTCGATTCCTTAAAAATGGTAAAAAACAAAATTTATCCATTATGAAATTATCGTCACAACAATGTCATTTTAATATATAATGTTGTTTGCACAAATACTTCTATTAACCGAAAATGAGATATATTAGGCTAAATTTGTTAAATTTTTATCAACAAATCATAAATTTTTAAAACGGATTTCTATTAAACGCTTATAATGATTCCTATATCTAAAATCAATAATTTTGTAGAGGTAAGTAAATTTCTTAAAGTTATAGTTTTTTTAAAAACACTCACTAAAATGGCAAAAATAATACTACAGTTGGAAATTATAAGTTTTTAATAAATATGTTTATATTATTGCACACTCAGTCAATCGCATCACGCACACAAAAAATTATGTCGGTTGGACGGATAATAACTAAAATATTAAGGTTTAAATTTCACAAAATTTCCAAAAAAAAAACTACTACCAATGGTATTATTATAAGGGTAATATATATTTATTATTACTTGGTAAATATATCATAGGCGAATACAAATAAATATTATTAATTTTAGTCAAACTTTTGTCAACACTTGATAATTTTAATAAAATAAGCTACAGGCTTTAAGAAATATACCAATATCTCCAAAACAGTTGATTTTAGGTATAGGAAATATTATAGTCAAATTATAGGGAATTAAATGCTGCTTTATATAAAGCATTTATATATAGGGTGTTCCATTTAAAAAAGTTGAGATATTGATGTTTAAAAATTGACAAATTTGGACTAATATATTTAACACCCCGTATGGTGCTTTTGGTTTAGTTTAGAAAAAAAGAACTGAGTATCTAATAGGGAAGCTAATATTAAATTATTTTGGAAATTGAGCAATATTAAACATAAATACTTGATATGTTTCAAATGACTGATTTCGCTGTAAAAATTTTAAAAATTAAAATATCTCGAAAACTACTGAAAATTTCTATAAACATGTTATATTAAAATTTACTTAGAATCAACCGTAAAATCCGAAAATATAAAAATATATAGGGTGTTCCATTTAAAATAATAAAGTTGATACTTGGCCAGAAGAAACTAAACACCCTGTATACGTAAAAACTAAATACCTAAAAACTTAAAGTCAAGGCAAAAAACTTTTGTCTTTAACTTTTTTTTGTAGCTCTTACAGATTCTGAGATAAGATAGTGGGTCATCTTACGTGGACCACCCTGTACATAATACACATATAATCTTGCTACAAATAAGCTAAAAACGCCTCTTTTTAGCTTATTTGACTGGGCCATAATAAATTTAATACTAAGAATAAAATTCATGTTCAGGTTTGTTCAGGCTTGATTGAAACATTTATTTCAAATTTTTGTGTTATAATTTATGTGACATTTGAAGAAATTTGTTATGTGATTGCTCATTAAATATAATTTTATACATTTTGGGTTAAAGTACATGGGAGCACGTTTTAGAAAACTCATTTGATTATATGTTCGTTCTTTATTTTTTGATAATAATAAAAATTAGCGAAATATTTAGTAAAACTTACTGAATATATCGCAAAGGATTTCGATTTGTTATTGTCCCAAAAAATCGAATTTTGTATATTATGCTGACTTTGTGACATACGGGGCCTGTACAGTATTTACTGTATCTAGCATATTGTCATAGTATGTTATCATGGAAAACAAAATTATTTTTCTACGTAATTACCGTGCACTTGAAGACGCTTATTCCCCCTATGTTGCAACGTAATAATCTTGCCCGCTGAGAGTTGGACCCTAATTTTGCGAGGTGGTGGAGATCCTCGGCGTCGCCATTTCTTTCTTTGGAGTTTAGACCCGAGATCGAAGTGGTGAACCCACGTTTGGTTAACTGTAACAAACCGATCCAGAAAACTTTTTGAATTACTGTAATACAACGCCAAATTTACTTCTGAAGTAGTGACTCCAGGTCGCTTTTGTCCGGGCGTCAACATTTAGGGCAGTGTTGCCAGATGAGTAAGTACGGTTTGAATTCTGCGCTTGTTAACTGACAATTTTGCAAACAAAGCGATTTTTCTACATATTCTAAATCAGTGCCACTTGTGAAAAAAATTGGAAGGGTTATAAAAAAACCACCAGATCGTGTTTTTGATGAACTTTATTAAATAGAAAATGATAAAATAATGTAATATTATCTTCTTGCAAACACCAGTAGGTTCACTGATCGTGAAACATGTACAAACTACAAAAGTGTATCTGAATGGATTAGAGCAGGGTCGTATTTAGAATCGGTAGACCCCTAGGCTGAACCTGTGGCGCGGGCCCTACCGGGTGAATATTTTTTGGAAACTAACCTGCAAAAATCGCATTTTAGAGCAATTTTCTAACTAAAAACCTAAAAGGAAACATTTACGTTCAGATTCACTAAGAAGGTTTAAGATTTAGTACTGGTTTAAATTAAGATCTTCTAGTTGATCAGTTATGTTTTGGCAGGGTTTTGTCCTGTCACTGTTAATAAGTCGTCATTATAAGCTTATGAATTATTCTGATATTTCAGCGAGTTGCTGGGTTTCCAAATGATTTTTATCTTGGAACGGGTTGCTAGAATCAATCTGGTTCTATTATTTTCGAAAATACGTAATGAAATTGCCATTTTCTTTATAAATTAGCGAAAAACCTCAGAAACAAATTCATAGTAAAAACTTAGTTGTCTTATTCTTACATTTGTCAATTTAAAACTTTTGGTTGTCAAATTAGACCGGACTAGCGTTGGAGAATCTGGCCGTTAAAGTTTATTATTAAGTTTTAGAAAATCTTACTATACAGTATTTATAAGTTAATAAATTGATGAGCTAATAAAAATGAAAAGACTTGAAGATCGTTAAGGTATTCAACATAATTTATTAACATTGCAAAGAGCAACTCTATAAAAAAACACAAAGTTGAGATTCATGCCTATGTTCAAAAATATGCAAAAATCAGTATATTTGTCAATTTAAAAATTAACATATTGTAATTTTAAGTAAACATGTAAATTCAAGATAAAAAAAGGGATGTAACAAACAAGAAAATAATACTTATATTTAATTTTACTTATTTTTAATTCAAATACAGTACTTTCTCAAACAATCAGACTTAAAATAAAAGTGTCAAATAATCTTAGTGGCTAATTGGTTTGCGTCTACACTTCATATTAATAAAGCAATTTATAATATCTCCATAATTTAGTTGTTTTAAAATATCACTTTCAATGCTGAACAAAGCCAAAATGTTGAGCCTGTCTTCTAACATGGAGGTTCGAAGCCTGTTTCTGATCAACTTCAATTTTGAAAATGACCTTTTTCACTGCTGTTTCTGACCATGAGTTCCAGGTACATTCTTAGAGCGACCTCGATATTAGGAAAATAATCTTTGACGTTTTTTTCTAGGAGCAGTTTTTACATCCACTTCTACTGACTAATGACTTTTACTTTTTCCTTATCATCTTTTTGAAACTCGTGGTAAAAAGCCTTGAACTGAATCAGTTCATTTCCCAATTGATCGTTTAAGTCATTGTTATATGTTTCTACTAAGTTTTGAGCCGATGCAATTATCTCCTCATTTGCAAGTGTATCCAACTTGTTGAGAAATTTAAAACGGGTATCAACTATACGGTATCCATTTGGTTCTGAGAATGATGACAGAAAAAACAAATGAACAAAAATTCATCTCATTGGCCAATTCTATGGGCAGCTTACACAGGGAAAAACTATACACATGGCAGTCTAGATGTTTTGAGGTTCAAGTTCGTTTAGTTTAACTTGTCTACTTACGCATGTATATGCGTGTATATGTTTTATTCTTGAGAAATTGCCTGATTTTGCTGCATTTCGTAGAACACCTTTATAACATAAGATCACTGTAAAATCAAATAAATCCCTACAATATTGTTAAAAAAACGTCAATAGGAGCGACTGGTGCTCATCGGTATTAAATTTGACATTAAACGATTGAGCTATAGCTCAAAGCTGTGTTAGGGATCTCACGTATACGTGAGTTCCTAACACACCTTGCCGAATTACGAAACTAGAATCGACTATTGCATTATATCGTCGTCTTTTGTTAACTTAATGTACCAGATAAAGAGATGTTGTCAATCGGAGGATGAACTGTAGCCTACGTTCCCCGGCCGGGGACCTCTGGCAAGGTTGCCAAATTTTTGGAATAAAATGTGTCTATTACTTAATAATAATTATTTGTTTTAAACTAATTCAGAAATTAAATTAAGAATAAAATTATAAAGCACTACGATTTAAATCCACGTTCACAAATTCTGATACAACCATAAATTGGTCTGGTATCTGAGACAACCTGGCGACAGAGGATATGACATAACATAACCTCTAAAAATTCTTTGTTGTGTTGTTGCTAAAATGCCAGACTCGTATTTTGGTTTTTTGTTTTTCGCGTTATTTGTGCCCATTTTGTGTTCCCAATGGCTAACTGGAATGGAATCTACGATATCCCAGCAACTTCCACCGAGAGGGCCTTATCCCCGCCAAGAAAACGACAAAAAAACTTAAATGTAATGTCATTACAAAACAAATAAAGTTTCATTACAAAAGAACTCTACCTTTTCCAGGACCCAGCATGCAGAGTTTGCAGCTGAATGTGGTGGTAAATACTAAACGTTCTAATTTATACATTATACGTCGTTTTATATACACATAAACTGCTGTTCCTTCAGTTGAGTATGTATAGTTGCTCATCGAAAAGGTAAGTACCAAAAAATATTTCAGAATGCTCACAAATTATTTCCAGTATGAAGGAAACCTGTGAGTAAAAACGGAATTTTTTCGACAGCTTCCTGCCTTTTTTATGTTTATAAGGCAAGCAGCTAAAATCACACGTGACCATAGATATACATAGTACTTAAAAAAATAAACTGTCAGAAACTTTAAAGTATTTTTTATATAATTTTTATGGTAGCATTAAACCTTTTTTCTTGAGAGCTTCTTTGTAAGCATTTACATTATGTTATAATGGTACCTGTTTATAAGAATCTTAGTAATAATACATAAGTAAGTAGGTATCAAAGCAATTTCAAAATATTCCTGTGGTCTGTAAACAGTTTATTTATGCA
The DNA here is from genome assembly GCA_963971165.1 of Philopedon plagiatum. NCBI lineage: Eukaryota > Metazoa > Arthropoda > Insecta > Coleoptera > Curculionidae > Philopedon > Philopedon plagiatum. Next base: position 44,074,376 of record OZ020190.1, on the reverse strand, counting down.
TAGTTTCCATGTTAAATTTTTAACCCCAAGTTAGGCCCTGTTATATTAGAAGTATAGAGATAAAAGTTTACATAATATTATATAAATTTCAGAGTCTTAAGGTTATGTTAATTTGCCAAATAGGCTAAAAAATGCATTTAAAATTGTGTCAATAAAGTTTTTAATGTCAGAAAATTATTATCAATCAACCTTTAGGTAGGTACTTGGTATGAAAAGGTAAAAAACAATAATACAAGGGATGTGAAAAATTTTTAAAAGTTTTTCAAAAAGTAAAAGCATTTTTAGCTATTTTTGAAGCTTTTTTGGCCATAATATTGGCAAATAATTAACATTGTCTTAAAACTCTGAGAAATGTCAAAGTTTAACCCTATCCTATATGACAATAGAACCCAACATGGGCTTAAAAATTTAACATGTAAAACACTGTGGACTGCTTTAAAAAAATGTATGTACTGCAATGATAGATTCTTTGTTCGATCTGGCTTTTAATTAATCCCAAGTAGCTGTTGGCAATAGTCGTGCATATACGTAAGTAACTGCACATAATTTTTTTCCCAAATTAACATTTTGAAAGATTTTACTATCATTTTCTTAGTAGATATGTTTTAATGCATACGTAATAGGTATTTTATCCAGCATTTTGTTTACATTTTTTGTCTGTTATACAGTAATGTCTGGATTATCCGACCAGAAAATTATCAGACCCCATTAGGATTACCTACACATTCTACTATGGACTATGGACATTGGACTTCATAATAATAATCCAAAACATGGATGAATTATAGATACCCAATGGTTGTACAAAATTTTTTATGAGAATAAAAACATAAAATAAATTCTTAAATTTTCATTTCATAATTTTATTTATATAATACAAAAAAATAAAAAATAAACTTCTGAAGGGAAAACCATATTACATGCTTCCATTTTGGAGCCATCAATCGAGATACGACTCTTGTTCTTTGAATGAATGAGTTCAGCTGAATGCATACATGATACTGACCATGATATATAGATTGCTAAATCAAAGCGCGATTGGTAGTTTGGACTACCCAAGACAGGAGTTAGGATAGTTCAAATTATTAGTATCATTTTACACAATAAGGTTGTTAGGATTATAAGGAGTTCGGATTATCCATACATTACTGTATTGCAGTTGATTTTTGATACCAAATAAACCACCAAGAATTATCACAAATAAATAAGTGTATACCTACATTTAGGGCATGTCTTTTAAATTATGTGTTGTATTACTGCCTGCCTTAAAACCCTGAACTTTCTGCCACTTCTTTTAGAAACGGTTATTTTTATAGTACCTACAATACTGTAAATACCCTAGAGGAAAACTTTTGTATTTTCGGTGTATGTTAATTTATAAAAATTATACACAAAATGTTTAAAATCTGTAAGAATGTAAAAAAGGCTAAAACCAAAGTACCTAAGTACTTTTAACTTTACAGGTACTACAAAAAGGGAAAAAACGGTTTACAATTAAAGTTTACATTTAAATTTATATCTTAATTAATTAGATTTAATATTAAAATTAATATTTCGTGGTTTGATTTTCTTATCTAGAAATTTTTTTTGTTTTTAGTAAAATGAAGAGAAAATAATAAACTTGCAGGAACACAATGAAACTGGCAAATTAATTTACATTACAATACATTTAATTACATTTACATTTCAAGACCCAGGATAAATGATATGTCATACGTTGTTCCCATTACGGAGGCATTGTGGTATTTTGGAGAGGTTGAAAAAGATGTTACTCCTCAAAAACCAATTGGAAACACCTGTGGAGTCTAGTGAGAAGGAGCCGTTGGAGTTAAGATAGCGATTTTAATCTTGCTGAAATTTTTAATGTCTGTGAAGTTGGCCCCCCAAATGTAAAATTTATTCAAAATTAATGGAGTTCTCAGTTTCCAGTGAATAGTTCTAGAGTTCTTTTTATATTTTTTAATAGTTCCGTTAAAACAAAAGTAAAAACACTATTTTAAAAATGGGGTGCTAACTTCACGCAGCCCCCCATTATTGCAAAAACAAAAGTTTCGCCTCAGTGCTTAATAGTTCTAAAGGAGTTCTACAGTTCTTTATGATTTTCGAGGCCAGAACTCTTACCATAAAAATTGTAATACTTACATGTTTTCTGCTTTTTGAGAAGGAAAAAATTTAACAGCAAAATGTCATCTTTATGCAGAACTGTAGAACTATTGCAGCACTAACGGGAACTCATGAGTTTTAAACTAAGTAGAACTCTTCTTTAAAAAATTTTCATGGGGGGGCCAACTTCACACTTTTTTAACTGTCAATAATTTAAGTTGTAAACAAAAAAATACCATTCTAATTCTACAAAACTGTAGAACTATTGCAGCACTAACGGGAACTCGTGAGTTTTAAACCAGGACTCTTGTTTACAACTTAAATTTTTGATTGTTAAAAAGTGTGAAGTTGGTCCCTCATGAAATATTTTTTAAGAAGAGATCTGGTTTAAAACTCATGAGTTCCCTTTAGTGCTGCAATAGCTCTACAGTTCTGTAGAATTGGAATGATATTTTTTTGTTTACAACTTAAATTCTTGATTGTTAAAAAAGTGTAAAGTTGGCCCCCCATGAAATATTTTTTAAATAGAGTTCTGTTTTAAAACTCATGAGTTCCGTTAGTGGTTTAATAGTTCTACAGTTCTGTAGAATTAGAATGGTATTTTCTTGTTTAGAACTTAAATTTTTGACCGTTGAAAAAGTGTGAAGTTGGCCCCCCATGAAATATTTTTTAACAAGAGTTCTGCTTTAAAACTCATGCGTTCCCGATAGTGCTGCAATGGTTCTACAGTTCTGTAGAACTGGAATGATATTTTTTTGTTTACAACTTAAGTTTTTGACCATTGAAAAAGTGTGAAGTTGGCCCCCAATGAAATATTTTTTAACAAGAGATCTGCTTTGAATCTCATGAGTTCCCGTTAGTGCTGCAATAGTTCTACAGTTCTGCATAAGGATAATGACATTTTCTTGTTAAATTTTTTCAACTATTCACAGGAAACTCAGAACTCCATTAAGTTTTAATAAATTTTGCATTTGGGGGGTCAACTTCACAGACATAATTTTTAAAATAGGTTCTTTTCAGAACCACTAATTTTGTTAAAAGGAAGTGCGCTAAATTTAGCAAAAACAACTGTTTAACTATAAGTTCTTTTAAATTTATAGGCAAGTTGAAAAATGAAATATTTTTCTTCAAATGTTTACGTGCACTCGAGTTATGTTTTGGGACTTCCTTAAAATGAGAAAAAAAAACGCCAGGGCTATTTGAGCTTCTTATATGAACGAACGAACGGGTATAAAGGATTTTAAAAAACTTTAATGAAAACTATTTTCGAGTTTTTTAGGTCAGGTTTCGGTTACTTTTAGATTTAACAATTTCCATCGAACTCTCCATTCTACTGAATTCTATTTTTTTTTCTGAACATCTTCAACATAATTATTACATACAATTCAAAAACTAATTTTGGTTTATATAAGTTTCGATATTTTTTTAGATTAACGAAAGGTTGTTATAGTTTTTTTTTTATTTTTTCTTAAGTTTATGTATGTTTTAGGTATATCTCTTGCCACTTTATATGGAGTTCTGGAGGAACACCATAACAGCATGAGTTTCTCTCATTTACGTGAGGTATAGCCGCAACGTCAAAGATTGGTACTGTAGTGGACAATATTGAAGAAAGGACCAAGTCGCAGATAAGGACAATTGTCCATGTTTGTTTTTCGGAATGAACCTCCTTCTATTGACAAAATTTTAAAAAGAGTGATTCAAGAGGAAGGTCTACCTGATTTTAAAAGGAGTACTTTCCATAAGCTTTTGCGTGAACTTAATTTTCTGTAAGATAAGTAAATAAAAAAGTACCTAAGTGAATACCAAAACTACCAGTCTTAAACATTAAAATATAATTTTGTACTTAACAGCCTTAGCAGAATTTGTTTGGTTTTCTTAATGTGATGTATTTTCCAAATGAACATTGGAAAAAAGAATACTATATAAGCACAAATATTCCTAAAATCCAAATCAGCACTTTAAAGGTAAGGTGTTTTAGGTTATATATTTTGTAAAAAGTCTGTCTATCGTACTAATTAATAAAATAGGCCTTACCTTAAGGAAAACAGTTGTAAGTCCTTTGTTGCTTTATTAGGATGATAAACAAAGGTATACAGTATCGTGGCCAGTAATTGTATAGAGGCATACGTTTTAAGACAACATTAAAATCGCTTCCCTCTAAATTTAGCTTTTTGTAACTTAACACACTTTACCTTTGAGGTGCGGAGATGGATTTTACGGAACTAAATAGCATTTTAAGAAACAGCCTAAATATTTTAAATCTATTTTTCATTATGTAACCAAATTTTAAAAATAAAATTTCTTATTCTAAGAGGTATTACACAAAAAAAATTAAGCAATACAATTTCAAAAAACTGATTTATTGTTAAAATATTAAGTAATGCACAACTCAAAAAAAATAAATGAAGGTACTAACTTATTCTCCACTTAATGTAATAAAACACTAAAATTATAAGTACTTTTTTTTGGAATTATATTGCCTTTTATTGTTCTTTGTACAGGGATATCCAAATAAAAGTGAACGGGCCTTATAGATAGATATCTGCCAATCAGTGTTTTCAATGAATTAATATCCGTACAGTGATTGGCATAATCAAAAATAATATTTCGCGCATTTTTTTGTCAGATTTTTATATGATTTTGTAGTTTAGTGTAAGTCTACAAAACTTACCAGTATTAAATTTCTTTTAAAATTCCGGCAGAACGGCTTAATAAAACATAGTCTGCTTAGCCTAACATTCACTATTTTTAACTTTTTTTTGGCGACATAAAGCATGCCCTGAGAAAGAAGGCACCCATAACTTTGCTTGGATATTATGTCACGTGATGAAAAAATAATCTGCGCACAATAATACAGGGTTGGTTTTACTTCATATTTATTGAACTCCTTAGAACCAACAAAAATATCAGTTAGGTGCCAGTCACTATATAGGTGCCAACAACTGTATGTTTTACCCTCGGTTATACCCTATATTTTTTGATATTTTTAAATTGTTTCTTTAAATAAATTTTGAAATATAAATTGAATTGTTTTTTTTCTTTTTAAACTCTGTACCTACACTTTACCTATTAGAGTCGTTTGTTTTAATAATACTCTTAAAAAAGTATATTCTTTAATCTGGTATTAAAATGCGTTGTCTTCCAAAAATAAAAAATATAAAAACATTGACAATGTTTACAAGAAAACTGAAAAAATTCCTTCTAAAAAAATATAAATTTTTTATATTCTATGATTAATCTGAAAAACATTGCTGTTAATTTGATTACTTTTTTATTTAATATTATATTTATTCTGTCATATTCCATGTAACAAACTATGTATAGTTGGTTTGGAATAGACAGTTTAAAGTTAAATTATACCCAATAGGTCATAAACAACAAATTGGGCAAAAATTAAAATAAAGAAATATGAAATAACCCGCGTCTTTCTTTGAGGATGATTGCCTGTAATTTAAACTTTATTATGAACCATAAGTAAGTCCGCAAGTCCATTGCACAAGTATTAAACAGTTTTTTTTTGCAAAACTACAAAACGGGCTCCTTTTTAAAATAAAACTCCTAATTCGGTGTAAGTTTTTGTATTCTTTCGTAAATGGACCTTTTTGAGGGTTACAGCATTTAACTCTCAATTATTCTGATAGGCTAAAGTAGTGGGGTAAGTATGTATTTGAAGAAAAACGACAATTAAATCTTCCAATGTGACGGTTCTTGCGGCTTCACTTATGTCTGTATGGTTTTAATTGCTTACTTTTCCGATATGATATCTGCCTATCTGTGCCGGAATGCTTTTGTTCAGTATGAAATATTAACACTACCATCAGTATTTATACTAGAGAACTTGCTTTTTGTTAAAAAAAGGGAATGCCAGTTTAAAAAGCATAAAGACCTTCATAGTCATGACACCAGGCATAAGGACATCCTGGTAACTTGCTACTCTAGACTGGGAAGGTGCCAAAATCGCCCCGAATTCCTGGGCCTAAAGCTTTATAATAAACTGCCCCGCGGTTTGAGAGCTCTTTCGATTTTAAATTTTAAAGATAAACTCAAAGAATTATTGGCGAGGAATGCATTTTTCAGTGTTGCGGAGTTCTTTGAGTCTGAAGTTGTGTGATGATTTGATACTCTGTAGTGTTGTACTGTTTGTTCACATTTGTATTTTATAACATTTTATTTCTCTTGTTTTAATGTGTCTACTATAAAACTGTATTTTAAATCTTTAATAATTTATATAATATGCGTTTTGTATTACTGACGTCTGTAAATACTTTTGTATCTAACAGCACCAACCCAACCTCCATTGGAGGGTGACACAAAGTTTGTCAAAATACTATACACTGCTTCTCCATGCAATCCTTTCTCCTCAGGCACCTGAGTGTTTTATCGCAACTCTATCAGTCTATAAGATTCTTTATATTAGTGTTCTAAACCTACAGTTGATATGAACAATAATCAGTGCCTTGCCAATTCCACCTTTTGCTACATTTGTTTGTTACTGCAGACTTAGAATTTTGTAAATTTCATTTCAAAATATCCACTATCATAATGTTAATAGACAGATGTTTATTCTTTCGTAACAGTAGTGTCTTTCTTGCTCTATGTGGACACACACAAACCTCATTCACAACAATGTGAACCTAGAGGAGTTTGATTGGGTTTCAACTAATTTTTTTTAAACATAACTCTGTTAGCATAGGTACTGCTAACAGATAATAAACGTAAAAATTTTACTATTTGAAGATAGCTACTGCCCAATAACCATATGCTTATGAATGATAATTTAATTCTGTCTTAATTTCTGTATACCTAATATGCACGGGCATTTTTTTAATAAATAAAGAAAAATAGGCAAAATTGAGTAAAGATTTTTTATTAAAATAAATCATAACAAGAGTTTAAAGAAATATTCCCTATTCTCTGATAAATTCTACAAAACCTACCTGCGAACAGTGAAATTCTTAACTTAAAGTACTTGTCGAAATAAAAAGTATAACTGTTTAACTCAATGTGACAGTTTCTCAATTAAATGTTGAAAGTTTTAGCTCTAGAAGGATAAACACACTTTGCACTGGTACTTTTACTGTAACTGAAAACCAAAATTTTTGTATGATTAGGGGTAGGGTAATTTTCAATCTTTCCTCCTCTCTGACTTCTTTATCGAACTTTATTTGGAATCGAGGTTCCTGGTTAATCATCTCCACAATGCCCGGCCTTAGTAAGTAACGTAACTGCGTACTTTTTCGGCAGTTGTTAGCCAGTAACAGATTTATAGAATAAATAAATTTAAGCGGCCAACACTTTGTACAAACATTTTCTACACAGAAAAATAAAGGTTTATTCGTTTATTATCACTACAGAAAAAACTTATGGGACATGCTCAAAATATGTCATCTTTGATGTTTATCTCAACTTAACCTAACTTTTTCTAGTTGTCAAAATTTCACAGTATGTGAGTATGATAAAGAAAAAAAGGTGAGATAGATATACTTTATTTGTCCATTGTAAAATGGGGTTCTGTCATCATTCTCAAAACCAAATGGATACCGTATAGTCTGTAGCGATCAAGATTCCTAAATGCTGACTCAACTCATATCAGTTGTCCACTGAAGAGTTCAGTCGAATTAGTCCACACAAAATATCTGCATCGGTATCTTTTATGATTATACCCCAGTTTTAAAACAGACATTTTTAATTTTAGCCTATTCAAAAATAAAATGATTAAATAAATTTTTTTGTGGTGCGGGCCCATAGGTTGCAGCATAGATTGCCTGCGCGTAAATGCTGCCCTGGATTATAGATTATTAGGCATATTCTCCAAAATGCGCAAATATTTAAAAATAAAAATATAATTGTCAGCAAACTAAAACTCGCATTTTAATTTTAAAAATCTGCAATTCTGCATATGGCTAAATAAGTGTGTAGAACTCTTGCATATTGCAGAATATTCTTTAGATTCAGGGTACCCATCTTGCAGACACCTTATGAAGTCTCAAATAGTAGTTGACTATTGTACCATTACAAATGCCTGCTATCTCTGCCAAACGCCCAGTTGCTAACCGACGATCTCGTGTAATCAAGTCACATACACGATCAACATTTTTTTGAATGCACAAAGTTTGCGGCCCACCATCACCTTTTGCATGTTCGCAAGTTGTTCTAGCACCACGAAACTCCCGACTCCAATTCTTTACTACTTAATATAAAGGAGCGTCATCCCCAAGTACGCTAACCATCCATGTCTTCATGAATTTCATTTGGCGTTAGCCCTTTCTTTTGCAGATATTTAATAGCACCATGAAGTTCGTTTCTCTCAATTTTTCGAAATCTTTGCACAACTTCTATTCTTACTTAATATAACTTGTTTACAAATGAAGATACAAAAGCCAGTTGTGACATTTCGTTTGGCAGATAAGTCATAAACATGGTATGTTATGGCATTTTTTTTCAACGCCTATTAGGTTAGAGATAATAAATACTATACATCGTCGTATATACATAAGATGATCCTCAGGAAATTTTGTATATGACATTTTTTAAAAATATATTGAGAGTGACGTTTTCAGTTTTGTAAAAAGTTTTTGGACTAGATTTTCACCTGAAAGGTCAATGGTGAAGGAATCATTGTTTAGTTCTGATGCCAGCTTTTTCGAGAAGTATTTAATATACGTTAATATAATATATTGGTTTCTCTATTTATTTTGTTTTGTTTTTTTTTGAATAATACATATATAGATATATTTTAAAAGGAGTAATGGGAAGTGAAGCTAAGATAGCCCTCGAAGAAAGCTGACCTGTTGAATCATCACTGTTTATTTTGTTCTCATTTATCCTTAGAAGTAGGTCTTATAATGACATTGAATTACTATGTTATTGTTCAGCTATAAACAGTAACTTAGTGCCATGGTTTTTAACATATTTAACATTAACAAATTTATGTTAAGTTTTATTTATTAAGAAATAATCTTATTTGTCATAAATATGTACATTGGACTTACTTATTTTCGCATTACAACATAGTTACTACTAAACACTAATAACGAAATTGCCTGCACTCAACAAACATTTTAAATATTAGCCACTATATTTATGTTTGTACCTGTTTATAAAATGCTGAAGATCTCAGTTGTATGTAAGTCATTTCTTGTTTATTCATTGTTTTAGGAAATGTCCCTTAAAAACCCATGAGATGATCGCGCAAACTGGTTTTGAATATGTAATTTTTGTTTGCTTTTAACAATTATATTATTGCTACTGCTTCAGGATTTATTTTTATCTGTATGCATGTTTCATTTTAATTTAGTTAAAAGCATCCAGAAAAGCAATTAAGGTCAACAGTGAAGTTAACTCTAAGCTATTTTAAAAGTTGAAAATTTAAATTTTAAATTTCTTCACCTAAGTATTCGAAATACCACTATGTAGTTTTATTCAGACATTTAACGTTTAAAAGATTTTCTCTCTATTTCCTTAAAAAGCAATTGAAATGTCGAGTGAAAGGTGTTATATTAAAAAATAGTGCTAGTGACCTTCGACTACTGGACTCTTAAACTATTTTTGTAGATTTTTGTGTCCCAAAAAAAAAATTAATTTACCTACCTAAATAAATTACATCTTAAACAAGCTTAAGTGTCAAAAATTTATATTTTATTGGGGTTTCTTTTATTTGTCTTTTTATTCATGACATTAAACATTTAGTGCCAAAATCATCATTATTCTACCTACACGTAAAAACGTACGTTTCGAATTAATAGGACCATCTAATATTTTTTTTTCATACAAACTTTAAACACCTTTTACCCCTTTAGGGGTTGAATTTTGAAAAATTCCTTCTTAGTGCATCTCTACAACATAAAATGAAACTAATGACCAAATTTGATGTTTATAGCTTCAGCGGTTTTGGCTCGGCGATGATGAATCAGTCAGGACATGTTATTTTATATAGTGTGTCCATAGATGGAGTTGGAAAAAAACTGTATTGTCGATTTTACGAATAAAAGTTATTCTTTATAAAAAGTTCTGCTTGTCCAAAAAATGACTTTACCACATAATAATTTTAGATCAAACATACAGGGTGTTAATAAATTAGTAAAACATGAAAGTGCTTCAAGGGAGAAGTACCATTATTTATTATTTTATAAAAAAAAAATGAATAAAAGAAATTCGTTTATAACCTAAAATAAAGACTAAATACAATATTTCAAAGAAATTTCATACGATAAAGCATGACAACAAAATGATATAAGCTGCAAACTCAAATGAAAAATATAGATTTAAGTTTGAAAAATAATTATTTATTTAAAAAATATATATGTATATTATTTTCCCCAAAAGCAAACCCAAATCTACAGTTTTTGATAAAATGGTGACAGCGAATTTTCCCGCCTCTTCCAGTGTCCTTTTTCCCAATTCTAAAAAGGTGGCAACCCTATTTGATATCCAGAAGGAAAACTCGACCTAGACTTACGTCAGGGGCAAAAAGGGTTCAAGCATGAGTCAGTTTCTCAGAAAAGAGGGTAGAGATGTTTGCAAGCAAATATAAACTTAAATAAACCAAACGCCAAGTCGCACTAGGAAGTATTTAAAATATCTAAATGCAGTTATTAAATTACATTTTTTCAAGCTTTTTTTAAGTTTCTTGTAAGCATGTTTAGATTTGTACGAGTATCTTGGATAATTCACCGACACACAAAAAAAAAAAAGGGATCTGTACATTTGACCAGACCCATCTATCTATATGTATTTTGATGCGCTGAATCCAAATTCGAAGTCCGTTTGGCCCGTACATCCTCAAATTTTGAGTAATTTGCAAAAAACCCTGAAAATGGCTAAAAATTGCGAAAAAGTGCTGTTATGAAAAAGAAGAAAATTTTATTGAACTAGATCAAGTATGTTTCATATGTATTTTGATGCGCTAAATCGAAATCCGACGTCCGTTTGGCCCGTACACCCTCAAAATTTTGATTAAATTGCGAAAAAACGCTGAATATGGCTAGAAATTGCGAAAAATTGCAGTTATGAAAATAAAGAAAATTTTATTGAACTAGGTCAAGTATGTATGTATGTGAAGTTCGTTTGGCCCGTACACCCTCCAAATTTTGAGTAAATTGCGAAAAAACGCTGAAAATGGCTAAAACTTGCAGTTATGAAAATGAAGAAAATTTTATTGAACTAGATCAAGTAAGTTTCGTATGTATTTTGATGCGCTGAATCCAAATCCGAAGTTCGTGTGGCCCGTACACCCTCAAAATTTTGAGTAAATTGCGAAAAAACGCTGAAAATGGCTAAAAATTGCAGATATGAAAATGAAGAAAATTTTATTGAACTAGATCAAGTATGTTTCGTATGTATTTTGATGCGCTGAATCCAAATTCAGAATCTGTCAATCTCAATCATTCATATATTTATCAAAAATCGTAAAAAATAGCAATGAATAGCAAAAAATAGTATTGTTCTTACGCACCAATGAGGACTTTTATTACATATGTGAGAGTGATTTCTTGTAACATTATACTCTACAGAAGTCAAGATACCCACTACTGCAGACTGCAGTCGCTTGATGACGACGCCTGCGGGCCTGCTTTGTCACCCTGACCAGACGCCGATACTGGGGTTCCGAATCCCTGCATCGTAAACTTATCGCTTGTGTCTGCCATGATGGCATAACCCAGGGACTCTGCCAGATGGGTCTGTTGCCCACCGTCACCACGTGGAGGTGCCCTGGTTACAGGCACAAGCAATCAGTCCTCCGAAGTTGAATTGCAAGTTTTTCGCAATGTACTCAAAATTTTGAGGGTATACGGGCCAAACGGACTTCGGATTCAAAATACATACGAAACATACTTGATCTGGTTCAATAAAATTTTCTTCATTTTCATAACTGCAATTTTTAGAAATTTTCAGCGTTTTTTCGCAATTTACTCAAAATTTTGAGGGTGTACGGGCCAAACGAACTTCGGATTTGGATTCAGCGCATTAAAATATATACGAAACATACTTGATCTGGTTCAATAAAATTTTCTTCATTTTCATAACTGCAAGTTTTAGCCATTTTCAACGTTTTTTCGCAATTTACTCAAAATTTTGAGGGTATACGGGCCAAACGAACTTCACATACATACATACTTGACCTAGTTCAATAAAATTTTCTTCATTTTCATAACTGCAAATTTTCGCAATTTGTAGCCATATTCAGCGTTTTTTCGCAATTTACTCAAAATTTTGAGGGTGTACGGGCCAAACGGACGTCGGATTTGGATTTAGCGCATCAAAATACATAGGTAACATACTTGATCTAGTTCAATAAAATTTTCTTCGTTTTCATAACTGCACTTTTTTCGCAATTTTTAGCCATTTTCAGCGTTTTTTGCAATTTACTCAAAATTTGAGGGTATACGGGCCAAACGGACTTCGGATTTGGATTCAGCGCATCAAAATACATATAAATAGATGGGTCTGGTCAAATGTACAGACCACTTTTTTTTGTGTGCCGGTGTTATTATCATAGTGTTCCTTTAATACAGTGCACTAACTGCTGTACCTTGGTAATATACGAGCATTTCCTTAATGCGTTCTTTCACTTGCATTGCTTACTATGGTTCAGACCCAACTTTGGATACAGCGTAGTAAAGAATGTTTTGAATTAATTAATGGGCGTTAATTTAGTTCAATTGTTTACCGCGGTACAGCGGCGAACTTAGCTGCACCGCAGTAAACAATGTATTTACGCGCCCGGGATCGGCAGCGTCGAGGTGTCCACGCGCATGCTGAAAGCCATATTACTTGTGGGCCGTCGACAATTTTTGTCTCTTTCTAACTTCGTAAAGCGCGTATGTTTGTTTCTCTCTTAGTTTTAATGCGTTTATATAGTCCATATAAATCTGTGAGAGCAATTTGAAATACGACCGAGCCTGGAGCAAGCTTGGATATCTTTCGACGAGGCTTGGCTTGATTCTTTCTTGGGGAGTTCTCGCATGGAACTTGCACTTTTTTGAAAGAAAAGATAATTATTTTTTGGTTTTAAAAAATAAATTATTAAGTGGATCATTGAAAATAAATTTAGGTGAGTCATTGACCACATGACCTTATGGACAAGCCGCGCCTGGTCATTATTGTTTAGTAGTATGTAGAAACTAGTACTCTGGTTAAAGGTGTGAGAGAGAATACTTGGAACTTTAAAAAAATAATGTTATAAAACTCCTTGCCTTTAATATATAAATTTAATTATGAAATCTTGTACTTCGGCTTAGAGTTTAATTTAAAACATATTTCAAAATAACATTTTCGTTTTGTTTATACACCCTGTATAAAAAAATTAATTTTTCATAATATGAGTCTTATGTATTTGACAAGAAAGAACTTTTATTAGGAATAACGTATCTTGCAAAATTTGGTCCATTTCTCCTCTTCTAACCCCCATCCGCGGGCATACTGTATATAGCAGAAATAAAAGAAAACAAAAAAAAAGAAAATGAAGACATTAAAAGAAATCAAAACCAAATAAAATTAAAGTGACTGTAAGTAACAGTTTTCTGTACGACAAAAATATAAGGTACAAAATCACATTTTTTTGGGTAAAAAAAGGAACCTCTGCGGGGCCCCTGCTGCTCGGGGCCCTACGCTCCAGTGTACTAAGCGAACCGGTAAATCCGCCGCAGGGAATTACATATATATATATATATATATATATATATATATATATATATATATATATATATATATATATATATATATATATATATATATATATATATATATATATATATATATATATACATACGAGAAAGAAGGATAACGGCTCATCGGACTGTGGAAGTGTGTTCCTCTTTTGCATCAAAGTACGGGGAGTCCAAGAAAATGGACAATCCCGGGCCGGGTAGACGACAGCTGTTTCGTCCTTGTTGGGACTCATTCAGACAGCCATAACCCAGTCGCACCGAGGCAAACGATGCTACTGTATCTTAAATCCGTTTTGCAGAACATAAGCAGGAAATAACATACCATAACGCCACCTAGCGGGTGCTGGCTCTAATGCAAAAGCAGAACACACTGAAAAGCTAAAAATCTAAGGGTGAACACGGCATCTCTAGCTTTTGAGAGAGCGCATTTTTCGCAATTTCGCCCAACTTGTCCGCACCATTCGCGCAGTGCAAGGAGGGAGTCACGGCGTCCTCACCAGAAAGACGTGTAAATCCTTAACAAAAGGCCAAGTAAAAATAAAAAACAAATAGAAATTTCTTGTCCGTACTATATATAAACGAGAAAGAAGAATCACGGCTCATCGGACTGTGGAAGTGTGTTCCTCTTTTGCATCAAAGTACGGGGAATCCAAGAAAATGGACAACCCCGGGCCGGGTAGACCATGACAGCTGTTTCGTCCTTGTTGGGACTCATTCAGACAGCCATAACCGAAATTGCGAAAAATGCGCTCTCTCAAAATCTAGAGATGCCGTGTTCACCCTTAGATTTTTACCTTTTCAGTGTGTTCTGCTTTTGCATTAGAACCAGCACCCGCTAGGTGGCGTTATGGTATGTTATTTCCTGCTTGTGTTCTGCAAAACGGATTTAAGATACAGTAGCATCGTTTGCCTCGGTGCGACTGGGTTATAGCTGTCTGAATGAGTCCCAACAAGGACGAAACAGCTGTCATGGTCTACCCGGCCCGGGGTTGTCCATTTTCTTGGACTCCCCGTGCTTTGATGCAAAAGAGGAACACACTTCCACAGTCCGATGAGCCGTGATTCTTCTTTCTCGTTTATATATAGCACGGACAAGAAATTTATATTTGTTTTATATATATATATATATATATATATATATATATATATATATATATATATATATATATATATATATATATATATATATATATATATATATATATATATATATATATACTGGGTGATTGATGGTGAGTGGCCTATTAGAAGTTCTGGCGAACTAGTCAACGGATCACTTTGAAAATTTGGTAGTTTACATAAGTGGACATGACCTTTCTTTTAAAATTATTTTTGGCCTTGCGGTGTTGCCGCTTCTACTGAAAAGTATTAGCACCTATGATAATTTAAATGGAACACCCGGTATATTATATTTTTTTTAGAATCCCTGTTGGTTTGTTAATAAGTTTCGTTAACATATTCCTATGTCTATCTAGTATCGTTGTCGAGATAATAATTATTTTCTTCTTTTTTTCTCGGAAAACATGGTAGTCAATAAGGGCTGATATTTTTGAACTCATGACAGATAGGACACTAGAATTTGGTGGAGAGCTAGGTAATACCACGAGGCTATTCACTCGGTGTCCAAATCGTAGTTATATTTGTACAGGGTGTTTCAAAAATAAACATATTTTGATGGTTTGGAAAAATGATTAAAAGTACATTTTTTTAAATGGAACACCCTGTATTTTAACCGCGGTCCTAAAAGCTCTGTAAATTTCCTATCTTTCAATATATCATGTCCCTATACCTATCTCGAATAGTTTTTGACTTATTAGCATTTATTTGGACAATTTAACTATTACAGATAACATTCACGAGTTTTTAGGAAAATTTGAAAAGTAGCCTTTGGAAACTGTTGTTTTTAAATGGATGACACTTTTCTATTATTTATTCCGTTTCGTTGTCAGTTGGTTGCCGTACTTGAAAATTCTAATTTAAGGTTTTAAGAGAAATGGAAGAAAACAATAATTATTCAAATACAGTACTTATGAATTTATTTGTTTTACATGGTCAGTGTGATAAGATCATTAGTCGTACTTGTAGAAAATTCAATGAAATGTATCCAAATTTGCCATCAATGAACAATAAGAAATTTAGACGAATTCAAAGCAATTTCAAAAATTTTGGTTCTTCCTTGAAAGTTCCCAGAAATTTACCCAGACCTGTAACATCTAGTGAGGACAACGAAATTAACGTTTTGGCTTATTTTCATGCCTATCCGCAGGCTTCAATAAGATGTGCCAAAGAAGATTTGGGCTTAACCTATTTCTGCGTGCAAAAAATATTGGCTAAACATAATATGCATGATTATAAGTATACCAAAGTTCAATGTCTTAAGCCTGAGGACTGTCCACAAAGAGTTTTATTTTGCGAAAACTTGTTAGTTCATATTCAGGAAGATCCACAATTTTTAAGGAAAATCATTTGGACTGATGAATCAAAATTTTCTCGCGAAGGAATTTTTAATAGGAAAAATATTCATTATTGGGCGAAGGAAAATCCTCATGTAACGAGAGATACTGGATTTCAAGAAAATTTTCGATTTAATGTTTTTTGTGTAATGATGGACAACAAAATTCAATATTTGATATATGATGAAAATTTAACTTCCAGAAAATACTTAGAAATTTTAACTACATTTGTCGAAAATTTCGTGGACAACCTTCCTCTCGCCCAGTATCGCAGCTGCTGGTACCAATTGGACGGGGCTCCCGCTCACTGCACTGACGAAGTTAGTGCGGAAATACAGAGAATGTTTGAAGATCGTTGGTTCAGGCGTTTGGGACCTTGGAATTGGCCTGCAAGGTCCCCAGATTTAACACCTCTGGATTTTTACCTTTGGGGCACTCTCAAGAATATTATTTACAAGACACCGGTAAATTCAAGGGAAGAGTTAGAAGATCGGGTGAATCGGGCATTTCAAAATTTGGATGCTGGTGAACTTAGACTTGCTACTGGACATGGTGTAAACAAGCGAATTTTAAAATGCTTAGATGTCAACGGCCAACGTTTTGAACATTTATTAAAAACTAATTAAATGTTTTTTACTTTTTTCTTGGTAATTTTGTTAGAAGTCAAAAAAATATTATTATGTACACTACAACTTAAATATGATTAAGTAATTTTAAGCATTTAAGAATTTACTAATTGTTTAAAATTTGTCTAAATTTCTTATTGTTCATTGATGGCAAATTTGGATACATTTCATTGAATTTTCTACAAGTACGACTAATGATCTTATCACACTGACCATGTAAAACAAATAAATTCATAAGTACTGTATTTGAATAATTATTGTTTTCTTCCATTTCTCTTAAAACCTTAAATTAGAATTTTCAAGTACGGCAACCAACTGACAACGAAACGGAATAAATAATAGAAAAGTGTCATCCATTTAAAAACAACAGTTTCCAAAGGCTACTTTTCAAATTTTCCTAAAAACTCGTGAATGTTATCTGTAATAGTTAAATTGTCCAAATAAATGCTAATAAGTCAAAAACTATTCGAGATAGGTATAGGGACATGATATATTGAAAGATAGGAAATTTACAGAGCTTTTAGGACCGCGGTTAAAATACAGGGTGTTCCATTTAAAAAAATGTACTTTTAATCATTTTTCCAAACCATCAAAATATGTTTATTTTTGAAACACCCTGTACAAATATAACTACGATTTGGACACCGAGTGAATAGCCTCGTGGTATTACCTAGCTCTCCACCAAATTCTAGTGTCCTATCTGTCATGAGTTCAAAAATATCAGCCCTTATTGACTACCATGTTTTCCGAGAAAAAAAGAAGAAAATAATTATTATCTCGACAACGATACTAGATAGACATAGGAATATGTTAACGAAACTTATTAACAAACCAACAGGGATTCTAAAAAAAATATAATATACCGGGTGTTCCATTTAAATTATCATAGGTGCTAATACTTTTCAGTAGAAGCGGCAACACCGCAAGGCCAAAAATAATTTTAAAAGAAAGGTCATGTCCACTTATGTAAACTACCAAATTTTCAAAGTGATCCGTTGACTAGTTCGCCAGAACTTCTAATAGGCCACTCACCATCAATCACCCTGTATATATATATATATATATATATATATATATATATATATATATATATATATATATATATATATATATATATATATAATATTAATTTAAATCTTAAAATTTTTATATCAGGTTTTGTATTTAGTCTTTGTTTTAGGTTATAAACAACTTTGTTTTATAAAAGTTTTGTCTAAAATAATAAATAATGGTATTTCCCTCTTGAAGTATTTGAAGTTTTAAGTGAAACAGCCTGTATGGTGGTTCGGCTGTAAAGTTAAAAATTTCACAAAAACATAAACCCAAGATGAAAAAGGACTTCCTTAGATAGGAAATAAGTTACAGTGAATATCCAGATTACAAGGTATTGCGTCTAGGAAAAAGCATGTATTGGTTGCTGAGTTGTTAAAAAAAAGATTGGTGCGATAGGTTTTTGAGACCATAAAATTTTAATGTAGGAGCATATTAATTAATACATCAAGAAGTATAAATAATGTTAATACTTATACTGCGAATGGTTAGTATATTTCAATTTTAATGTCCCAAGCAAAATTTATGGTCATGCATTAGAACCACGAAAAACGGAAAAGAAACTATATTTATTTTAATTTTGTTATATAATAACATACGATATGTCTCCAACTTTTACTAACCCGAAAATACCAAACTTAATAATTTTAGGAACAAATGATATTAAAATTAATGGCGAAATTATTTCTTATAAATATTTGATTTAGTCAGTTATGGTAAATGTAAAATAGTTAATTCGGGCCAGGACATCTTAGATTTCTATCTTTAGAATACGATGTGACACATTCACTTCCTTGCGACATAATACAAAGCATGCAATGTGCGTGTCACATGTTATTCTATGATGTTACCATTAATGAATATTTGTATCAAACTTTATTAAATTATATTCAGTCTTTAAACGAGGAACCCTTATTTGAATTTCATTACTTACGTTATTTTGACAGCGTATTACTATATTATTATTCTTACAAAATAATGTCTATGAAACTTAAACAAACCTTAATAAAACAACATTTGCACATACAAAAAAAACCCTAATTTAAAAAATGATTTTAAAGTAAATCTTTAACATAATTTAAAGAAATATTTCTTTACAATGGGTCGCCCATGTCTTTGGCCATATTTCCTTCTATTAAAAGAACAGTGTATTTAAAAAACCCATTTTAATTCACTGTATGGTTATATAAGTAAATTTTTCATCGATTTAAAGAGAAGCAAGTATTAAATGAAAATATCTTACATAGATAGATGGAACTTTCACACAAATAAATAGCGACATCACTTTAGAGGGAAATGTCCTTAAAATTTTGTAACGACACTCTCTAGCATTTTCCAGTTCCTTAAAAGGTCCTCTAGATCCATATCACACAATTATTTAATGACTGCATCTATAAAAAACCCCTAAAAAAACAGCTTCAATGAAACTAAGAAGTCTGTAGCTGCTCGTTGTATTTCATTGGAGTGAAATAAGGAGAGACTCACATCACCAAACAACTCAATGGGCAGACAAATATTAAGAATAGCAACAGAACCGACCACCGTCCGTATTGCAGACGTATTGCATATCGTCTCCTTTCTGCTGTAAGCAAGTGCACAAATGAGCATTTTTAATATCATTTTTTCACAAAAGCAGTATATTTTCCTTTGTGTGCTCCGCTACTCCATTGGTTTGGTACGCGTTAATATTAATTTATGTTTTTTAGGTGGCAGACAATTCTATCTCTGGTAAATAAAGGTAATTATGATCCTTGCCTTTCTTTTTGGTTTATTATTTTAATTTTTTTTTGTTTAAGTAAAGATATACATATAAAAGTAAACACCTATGCGAGTTTCGGTTGTAAAACACTGTATGAATTTATTACAACTAGTGTCTTCGTGTAATTTGTATCTTTTATAAGTCTTGTGTTTTCAAAGTAAAAAAAACTGGAATAATTCCTTAAATACGCTATCTTTAAATAATTATCATACAACAAAAACAAATATTGGTCTTGCTGTATTCATTACATGCACTATTTTTTTATTATTTTCACATTTTTTATAGCAGACAAAAATAGCGTCAAAATATCTCACTTTCATAGCACAGTTGTCTTTTGCCAAGAAATAAATATTTTTTAATTAGTTCCGTTTTTCTCCATAAATATTTAGTTTATCTAGATATGTGTTTCACAAAATACCCATCTCTAAGTAAAATATTTACCTTATGACCTTTTAAAGTCCCATGGCAAACACGATGGGATTGTAGGCGCGACGGTCGGCATAGAATTGCAGGCCTTTTAAAATCCTAAGGCAAATATTCCGATAAAGGTCTGGTAACAGGCTAACAAAATATCTGTGAATCCGTTTAAATTAATATAGTTAAATATTTATGATTAGAATGTACGCACTACCTAACAGAATATTAAAATAATAAGAAAACCATTAAATATTTTATAATTTGGTAAATATCAAATTATATTGTGTCAAAGTCAAAATTAGAATCAATAAAAACTTAGAATTAATTATACTAGTTTTTTTTAGAGCTTCTGGTGTTCTGGAAGTAAAGTGTCAATATTCAGGAATGTTGCAATAGATTTCTTTCCGAGTACAGGATCCATCTTTAGGAAACATTGCATAATTAAGAAATTTTACAGGAAGCTTGTTAACATGAATTTAGTTGTATTATTATGGAAATTATCCTTTTCCTTATTCTAGTCCAACCAGTACACTAAAACAATTTTAGGAAGGGTAAACTATATGGTTATCTAGTTTTAAACCCTAAAAATAAGATTTCTAATAGGAATAACTGAATCGGTGACGGCTAGATGACGAGAGCAGTACATTAATTTTTTAAAGCGCTATAACCATGGATTTATTAGGACTGGATACGGGATGAGTTCACATTCTTTGAAGCCAAAACAAACCATTCTAAACGACACTGTAAACACAATTTGTAAACATTGGCCACATCTTATTTTACCTTGTATTTTTGTACAAAAATACGTTAGAAGCATCACAAGATTTACTAAAAGTAATAAAAGCCCCAAAATATTGTATTTTTCTGCTAAATAGTAATAAATTTAAGTTAAATAGGTTTTATTATTTATAGGTTATGTTATGTTAGGTTATTTCTAAAGGCGTTTATTTAAAGTCGCTCTGAGTCATTTATAAATCTATATAAATCTATACGTCGCACTTTTTCTTTTCTAGTTCATTAGACAAAGACGTACGTGTAACCGAGCGTTCGCAGACGTTTTTCCTAAGCACCCAGCAGACAACAACACTTCTGAGCTCCAACACTCCAATGCTATTTTATCTCTTTCTACTACCATTCTTGATTCAATTACGTAGTAATTCGTAGTCTTGTCTATGTTCGTAGTTCGTAAACTGCTCTCTCAAGAGAATAACAAACAACAAAATATTTATATTATATAAGGCTTCACGTTCGATACGCTCACAGTATACGGATATCGAATCCATATTATAATAGATCCATGGCTATGACCTTGTAAAGTCTTTAGAGCAGTGTTTGATGTTAGATAGAGCGCATTGCGACCCGTAAGTAATTTGCTATAGTTCTGTTTGTCGTAGGGTGGATTAAAAAATTGTACGTTTTTTTTTTGTTTTCTTTTTAAAAGGTATTCGATGTTGTATAGGTATAGGGATAAAATTATCTGGGAAGCATCTTATTGAGTTTATTATTTTAGCTTATTTTACCATTTTAACGTGACTCCGGCCGGTCTAATAACTGTCTTTTAAAAATGGTCAAAAATCTATTATTTTACAGGTGTCCAATAATTGTATAAAAATATCACACTATATTTTTATGTGGTTGGATTGGTAAACTATTATTGCATAATTTTGTTGGTATTGCTTTGTCACTGTGAACAGTTATTGGACAAGTGTCCAATAGCTATACACATAGTGTCCAATAACTATAATTTTATAATCTATTATTTTGAGAAGTCTAAAATGCCCAAAATAAGAGGTTACAATAAAAGTAAACCTGGGCAGGCTGTGCGGGATGTTCAAATAAAACAGAATCATACCGATCAGCAGAACGAAAATATGGGATACCTAAGTCCACAATTGAATTTGGGTTAAACATCCAGAACATAAAACTTTATTTAGGTTCTGGCCGTTCACCTGTTAACGAAGAAGAAGAAAATATGTTGGTTAAGTGAGATGCGTTCTTATTATTATATAAAATATTTCTTATATCAGTAATGATCTTCTTTTAGATAAGAGAAACTGCACGTAAAGAATTTCCCAAAAAAGCCAACGATCTTAAATCCAGTGTGCAAAAATTTCTAAATGAAAATCCTCGAACCAATCATTTTAATAGCAACCGACCCGAAGATGGATGGGTAAAGCAGCAAGTTTCCGATATTGCAAATGATGATTTTATATCCCTTTTTAAGATTTTCAAACATTTTAATGAAAACGTTCAATCTAGAAGCACTTTCCAACACTCATAGCTAGAAAAAAAATTAATATACTTTAATATTCCTACCCAAATCAAAATAGTTGATATTTTGGATCAAGAAAAGACAAATCAGACAATGACAAATTAAAATTTGAAAGTTCCCTCAAGTGGACGTGGAAATCTTTTAATAGGTAATCCGCAACCATGTAGTAGTAAACGTGTTGTTGACTAGCCATTATTTAGGTAATATTTAACAGTTCTAGAAAGCAACAAAAGGAAAGGAAAAATAAATGTAGAAAGATATGCATTTGATATACCTAACGTCAAGGAAATATCAAGAAATGTTTGCCAAGAAGCAAGAAATGATAGAGAAGAAAAGGAAAAGGAAGAAAGAGAACGGAAACGTGAAGAGAAAAAGCAAACACATATACCTAAAGAAAAAGCGAGATAGACCGCTAAAAATTTTGAACAATCGTAACAATAATTATTGTTTTGTTTGTACTATTCTCATATTAGAAAATGACGGCGTCAAAAGCCACGACTGTAAAAAATGTCATGAACATTTCGTGCTAAAGAAACATCAAAAGATAAATTGCGATGAAGAAGATCCAGAAGAGATATTTCTGTCAGTTTTGTTATAAAACTTCTAATAGCAATGTCCCTACAGAATCTCAAAACAGTTTAGGAAAAGAAATGAATGAAGAAATAGATGAACTATATGATGTGTAGTAAGATTATATATAAAAAAAAGTAAGTTGTTAAATGTGTGAACCTTTAAGTAAAATAAATAAAATATAAATAAATTACGATCTATAATTTGTTAACGCCTTTTTATTCAGTTAGTCGGAATCCGTCCAATAACTGTTGCGTTCTTGTGCAATCACTATTAAAATCGTCCAATAACTGTACTTTTTTGCATATATGTTTTTTATTTATATTTTCAGCACATAATAATTTTGTGGAAAATTTCAATGACATAAGTGTATTCAGTAGTTTCAAGGAAAAGTCTATGCATTTTAAATTTTTACATTTTTTACTAACTCAAAATGAATAAAAACACTTCCATTGGCAATTATCACCTCATAAAATTCCTTAAGGTTAAAGCACCAGTATCGGAGTCCACATTTTGGCTATTTCAACTACCTACATTATGCACGCGGCTCAGTTAGAAAAGTAAAATACCCGGCCAACCCGGCTATGATTTGCAGATCACGTTATGCGGTTATGTCTAAAAAGGTATGGTTTCGGTGGCGCGCACGGCTGGCGCGTTTACACGCGGCGCGCGAACGCCGACCAGTGTTTCCAATGCATTTATATGGAAGTGCTTTCGCTGGCGTGGCTCGCCTGCAGCTGTCGTCAGCTCGTCGGCGCCGGCGGCAGCTTGACTGATAGATAGACCAGTCGAGCAGTCGCCGGCGGCAGGTACATCGTAGCGCGTGTAGAAAAATGGCCCCTTTTTCATCGAATGAGGATGAGATATTGGTGCAAGAAATTCAGAAATACCCTGTTATTTATGATTATAAAGACAAAAATTTCATTACTAAAGAGAATGCCTGGAAGAAGATTGCTTTTTCAGTTGGAAGAAATAGCAAGTAGATACAAAATTAATTTGGGACAATTAAGGTAGAAATGTTTTCAATAGTCCTGTTTTACATTAATTAACATATCCTAAAGGCTATCCAAAAGATGAAATATATACTGAAACGCACTACCGAAACCACCCATCAGCGGCGGTTGCAAGCGGCGTTCGCGCGCCGCGTGAAAACGCGACAGCCGTGCGCGCCACCGAAACCATACCTTTTACTGTTTACTCGTGGTATGAGTGAAGAAGACGATCTGACTTATTTGATTTTATTAGCGGAAGAAGAAGATGAAGAACAAATGTTAAAAGAGAGACTGTTGCCAAAAAGAAGGAGAATCCACGGCATGTACTAGCTAGTACTAATTATTGAAAAATAAAAATGTCTCCAACAAAAATGAATGGACCTTTACACTAACTTGCAAAAATAGACAAAATAAAACACACCTAGGAGTCGAAACGTAATAAAATTGAGTCTGGTTAAAACGAAATAAAAAAATGCACTTGATTCATAATCTAAAACTATATCCTAATATTCCTAATTAATGTAAAACGTGACTATTAACAATATGTTTACCCTAATTGTACCAAATTAATTTTATATCTACTTACTACTTCTTCCAACTGAAAAAGCAATCTTCTTCCAGGCATTCTCTTTACTTAAGAAATTTTTGTCTCCATAATCATAAGTGACCGGGTATTTTTGAATACCTTCCACCAATATTTCATCCTCATTTGATGAAAAACTGGCAATTTTTTTTCATGTACGATTTATTTTACCTGCCGCCGGCGACTGCTCGACTGGTCTATCTATCAGTCAAGCTGTCGCCGGCGCCGACGAGCTGACGACAGTTGCTGGCGAGCCGCGCCAGCGAAACCTTCCATTTAAATGCATTGGAAGCACAGGTCGGCGTTCGCGCACCGCGTGAAAACGCGCAAGCCGTGCGCGCCACCGAAGCCATACTCCTGCCCGCTAGCAAGGCAATAAGGTTTTTATGTTGTTTGCTTCTCAGAATAGCAAAAAATTTAAAATGCATAGACTTTAGTCTCAAATTTACTTTTACTTATCCAGAAATCCATTTGATCATCAGGCGCGGCTCGTGAAATTTTAAAGTTGTATATCTCTCTTGCTACTTACGGTACCCATGCCAAATTCAGGTTTTTTAATAGTGAGCCTACTAGGAACGTTTTGGTAAAGAAAAAAAAATGTTTTGTAATTTGCGAAGAAAAGTTGAATTTTTGAATTGATCCACCTAGGAAAAAAAGTAACACGCTTAGGTATTTTATTTATTACTTTTTACAATTAAATTGTACATCATTTTGTTGACAATTGCATGGATCCCATAAGTAGCAACAGAGATATACTACTTTAAAATTTCGCGGACCGCGCCTGTTGTTCATTATTTAAAAATCTATTTATGTAAATTAAAACATTTTTTTTTATGTTAAAATCGTTGATTTTATTGCAGTCAATATCATAACTAAGTTTATGTTTCTACAAAACAATAGAAAGAAGTTAGTGTCGCTTTTACTGGCTACGTGCGAAAACACATCAGGCCAGAGTCCTTACTTTCTTTTAAATATGCATACAAAAAAGTTTGAATAAACTTATCCCGATAATACATAATACACTGATTGCTGGTATAACAATAGGTCTTAAAATTACTTTGCCAATGTAAATTTACTTACTTTTGGAAAAAGCTCTAAAATTTACATAATATTGTAAAATTAAGGACTAAACACATTCTAGTATGTGATTTTCCTTCAAAATTATATTTTTAAATGTAAAGACGAGTATACTCTCATTATACAATACTTTTATAATCCTACTTAGCTTTTACAATTTGGTGTAAATTTATGTTACTAGTCCATTGTCGATTTTTATAAATGCCGCCATTTTATCATTGAACTAAAGTGCAACTATGAGTTCTTAACAAACTTTTGTAAGGATGGGTGATTTGATTGTACTGTAGTGAATAGTTGCTAAGAGAAAATGATACTTGATGTTATGATGGATTGATTTTTTTGTTGTTTCTCTTCTACGGTTCTGTTGAGTTGGAAAGTATAAAAGTATCAAAGTAAATTCTTGCTATTGTTAATAGCTTAAGTAATGGTAAAAAGCAAATGGTAAAAAAGAATTATGTATCAGAAAGGTATTTTCGGCACCAAGGGTAAAATAAGCTTAATTTTACACGAAAATCCCAAAAGAGACAGATCACCAACAGTGTTAGTATTCTAAAAAAATCTAATGTAAGCTCTTGCAAATCGACATAAAAATGTATAATTATTAAAGCCAGGACTTTGTTTATAAACGAAAACTCCGCTCTAAATACATAATATAAATTATTAGAACTCCAGAGTTGCTGCTGGACCAAATCCTTTAATTATCCCCAGAATTCGCCTTCTCCCATGTTTTCACCCACACGCTGTCTTTTATTAAAATATCAGATAATGACTAGTGCTACTCCATCTAAAGAAGGCCCTCTCGACAATATTAAAATATTTTCATTATCAATCAAGGCCGCCCTCATTTTTCAGCCTAGTTGAATTTTCCATGAAAACAAGAATTTCCTTTTAATGTATTTTATAAAATTTCATGTAGGCAGTATTACAATATAATGAAGAGACCCACCCGGCATAGTAGCAGCAGTGAAAACTTTATTATGGATACTTGTAGTTCCCCAATTAATTATGAATTACTATGAGTGAAATATAGAATAATAACTAACTTTTTCTGTAATTAAATATTTACACTTAAATTACAAAAGCATAAAAGTACAATAATTTAAAGAGTATGACTATGAGTTTAAGAAATTTTTAGTCGCAAAATAAAAAATGCCATTCCGTTGATGTTCCGTGAATATAGTCATACTGCAACTACAGTGTCAACTTTATGTTCTTGATGAGATTTAAAATTTCTATTAACACGTACCGACTTCACGAGAAGGTTATTAACCGACTTCACGGGGAGGTTATCAATTCGAACCGTATGTGTCATTTTTTTTATGTATGTTCATTGTTCACTCATAATTCGTGAATGGATTAACCGATTTCGATAATATTTCTTGTTTTGTAGATGAATTCTCCCGAGTGGTCCGGTTTTAATTTTTTTTGCTGAAGTGAGTGGAAACCTAAGAAAAATGCGCAAAACTAAAAAAAAAAACTCTTGAAATCGAAAATTTTTGCCTGTGTACTTCGACATGGCAGCACTGATTTCAATAATTTTTTCTCCGTTGTGTTTAACATGACAGTCCGGTGGTGCTGTTGGTATTTAACTTTACAAAATGATAAAAGAGAGAGAGTGAGAGTAAAATCGGCTTAGAATTTTTCCGAAAATGTTGAAATCTCATTTTCGGGGTAAGGGCATTAAATCTAATTTTGTCTAGCAGACGTTAAAAAAGATCCCGAGGGGGGGGGGGGGGGTTAAAAAGGAGGGACTGGGAAATTGTCCAAAAATGTTAACTAATGTGTCATTTTCGGGGTTATTAAGATCAGAAAATCTAATTTTGTCTAACAGATGTTAAAACAATTACCGGAGGGGGAGGATGTCATTAAAAGGAGTGACTAGGCATTTCTTCAAAAATGTTAACTAACATGCCAATTCCAGGGCTAGCGAAGTCATAATATCAAATCTTTTCTAACAAATGTTAAAAGAAAAGTTACGGGGGGGGGGGGGAGATAGAAAGAATAAAAGCAGAGGCTGAAAATTTCTCCAAAAATGTTAACTAATATATCATTTTCGGGGTTACTGATGTCAGTAAATCTAATTTTCACTAACAGATGTTAAAAAATAAATCCGGACGGGGGTTGATAAAAAGGAGTGACCAGGAATTTCATTAAAATGTTAACTAACAGGTCATCTTCGGGGCTAACAAGGTCAGAATAAAACAGATGTTAAAATAAAAATTATGGGGGGGGGGATATAGATAATAAAAGAAGCGGCTGAACATTTCTTCAAAAATGTTAACTAATATATTGTTTTCGGGCTTCTTGAGGTCAGAACATCTAATTTTGTCCATCGAATATTAAAAAAATTAAGGGGGGGGGGAGGGATAAAAAGGGGCGATTGGCAATTTCTCCAAAAATGTTAACTAACTTGTCATTTTCGGAGTTGTTGGGGTCAAAAAATTTAATTTTGTGTAACAGATGTTAAGAACATTGACGGCGGGAAAAAAGGGGCATAAAGAGGAGCGACTGACACTTTCTTCAAAAATGTCAGTCAAAACTAATGGGTCATTTTCGGAGTTGTTGAAGTCAAAAAAGGCTAAGTCCATGGAAGGGACATAAAACAAATTACGGCGGGGTGAGGAGCGGTTTTAAAATTCTTTAAAAATTTTAACTATGTCATTTTCGGGGTTACTGAGGTCTGAAAATCCAATACTACATGAACATTTCAACTTTGAAGAAGTGGCTATAAGATGAAGAGGGAGAATAGATCAACTGAAAAGAAAGAAATACATTTTTTTCCAAATAAATAAACCGGTTATACAAAAAAAAGCACTAAAAAGTATGAAATAATATTTTTGCATATTTTTAACTGTGGTTAATGCTAAACGTTATTTTGTTCAAAGTTAGGAACTTATACACCGAAGTTCTGACCTTCAAAGTCAGCGCAGTTTCGTAGTACGTAATGATAAATCATAAACAATTAATAAGAAGTTGCGCTTACTTTAGAGTTCAGAACTTTTGTACAAATTACTAAAAGTCGAACGCAGTTAGGCTGATCATTAGGCTTAGTAATACATAACTAAAAATATTACTCTTTATTTACAATTTGTTAATGTATTATAATTAAGGATTCCTATTATACTTTAAAATTGCGCCGACTACAAAGTTTAGAACTTCGGTGTACAGGGATATCCAAATGAAAGTGAACAGGCCTTATAACTTTTTTATTTTTAAAGATTGGAAAAAATGCTAACTATGGAAGTTTTGGGAATTTTTATGGATCATTCATTTATATTATCAGCAAAACAATTGAGCGCCAAATAAAAAAAAATATAGTATAAAACATCGATTTTCTCGCTTGTTGTAAATTGAATGGTAGGTATGATTTTTATCATATTTTTGGATTGTAGGAGAAGTTTTAGATATATTTTGTAGAACATACCCTATATGATTTTTTAATCGTTTTGAAATATTTCAAACCTAAAATTATTGCGCATAAGTAAGTACTTTAAACGTAACTATCCAGGTTGCGAACGAAATACCTGCTACCTTTTTAAATTTTCTTCTTAGGTAAGTTAAAGTTAATGTCAAGGTTGATAATAATACTTTAGTCACCGTGAATTTATAATTTTGTTTTTATGCAAAATGAGTTATTCTATTAATGAGAGATGTTAAAATTATATTTAAAAAAATATTAATAATGTTAGAGCGGCTCAAAGATAGTATGAAGGAAGTATTGAACATGGACAAAGAACTCCATCATTAAACAACATAATAAGAGCAAATAGAAGACTAGAAGAAAGAGGAATTCTGGACAATGGAAAAAGACGAAGAGAAAGAAATGAAGAACGGGACCTAGCGATTGCAGATATGGAAGAAGAGATAAAATGTTGAATTATGGACCAGTTCAAAGAACGTAAAGTATTTTAAGTATAGACCATATAAAATTATGACAGCTCAAAAGCTTACTGCCGATCAAAAAGGAAGGAGATATACTTTTGTCGCAAATATTAACGAAACAATGCGGCAAGATCCTTAATTATTTCATACTGTCGTTTGGAGAGACGAAGCAGCTTTCTCAACTGCGGGAATGTTTAATAGACGAAATGTTCATGTTTGATCGGATGAAAATCTCTTTACCGTCGAAGATATTGCTTTCCAGGGGCGTAATTCGATCAACGTTTGGTGTGGAATATTACAAAATAAAATTCTAAGACGATTGTTTTTTTGGGGAGCATTATCTGGCAAGCGCTATCATAATTTTTTAGAAAATGAATTCGAGGATATTCTCGACGAATGGCCACTTGAAGAATGTCGTATACCGCAATTATAATGAAAATATTGAAGAAATTCAAAGGAAGGTGAGAAACGAAGTAAGAAATCTGAACGAAAATGATGCTGAAAGTATTATAAACACACTTCAGAGGCACACAAGAATGTATGAAAAGTCCGAAGAATTAAATGGCGGATATGTTGAAAATTTATTTTGATATTTATTCGCCAACATTTACCTGTTTATGTTATAATTCATTTGTTATTGTTTATAATTACTGGTTATTGCTTTCAAATATTACTAACTAATAAAAATCAACATTTATTGTTTAGTAGAGTAACTCATTTTGCATAAAAATAAAATTATAAATTCACGGTGACTAAAGTATTATTGGCAACCTTCACATTAACTTTGACTAACCTACGAAGAAAATTTAAAAAGGTAGTAGGTATTTGGTTCGCAACCTGGATAGTTACGTTTTTGCGAAATATAGGTATAATATTAATTAATTAATTAATCAGAATTATATTAAATATTTAATTTGAAATATTTCAAAAAAGATTGAAAAACCGCATAGGGTATGTTATACAAAATATGTCTAGAACTGCTCCTAGAATCCAAAAATATGATTAAAATCATACCATCTAATTTAAAATAAGCAAGAAAATCCATGTTTTATTCTATACTTTTTTATACGATTCTCAATTGTTTTGCTGATAAGATATAGGTATATATAAATGATCCATAAAAATCCCCAAAAATTTCATATTTAACATTTTTTCCATCTTTAAAAATAAGGCCTGTTCACTTTTATTTCGATATCCCTGTACTTACTTCTTTTATTGGAAAAATAATTTCCGTTCAAACTTTTTTAATTTCTTACATTTATTTTTTATAAAAATTGTTAACCATAAGTATTTTAGCGGTATTTTACATGGAATAATGTATTTTGGGATAGGTTTAAATTTTTTTATGATAACCAAGACATGACAGAATGATAATTATAATCTTAATCAATTCTGTTGAATTTATTTCATTTTTCATGATGTACAAGAAACAATAATGATAATTATCGTAGAAACATGGAAAACAAACAATATTTCTACAATTTGCACAACAAATAAATGATTAATTTAAATACTTATAGTTGACATGAGAACTAAATGTAAGAAATTGAAAATGTTTTATGGAAAAAATTTTTTCAATAACAAAAAAAAAGTAAGTATATAAGTATTGAACACTATATTTTATTAAGTTTTACCGAACTCGGTACCTTGCGCTTTGCGCTCCCAGCACGTTACCCCTGTAGTCACTAGGTATGCTGACAATGGAAAGCAAGTTCAAGTAGTTATATAAGTTGCCACGGTTTGAAACGTTTCATCTTGGAACTGGCTGGATAGTGCGCGCTACTATTTTAATATAGCGATACTATAAGACTATATTACCATTACACAAAAGCTAGTCCCAAACTAAAATTCCCACCTCGGACCCTCTCCTTATTAGTAAATATGGCCGTAAGGGTTAATGTCCTACTCACTTAATTTATAGTGTAGTATTATAATGAACGTAATTAGTTCTTCCTTCTGGGTACGAACTTTATTCGATAACACATCTTCTCCGCTTATTATCTTCTACCAATTCATCGTTTATCAACGTGTTCTTTTCGCGAAGCTTTCGTAAAAGTTCATACGTCTGGTCCCATTTGATTTAACCTTGTATTAACTTAAACAAAGAAGATCTCTTTCTCAGCGATATTAAAATATCTCCATTATCAAGGATGCTCTCATATTTCAAGTTAATTAAACTTTCCACGAAAACAAGAATTCCCGCTTAATTTATGTTATCTTGAAATGCTTTTATTTATTTTACAAAGACTTGGTTAAAACGAAGCAAAACATTTTTTGTCATCCTTTTTCAACTATAAATTGTTCTCTCGTATTAGGTTTTAAAGACAAACGTGTCAAGAGGACAAATTTAATTTAGGAGTGATGTAATTAAACAGCCCTTAAGTCATTAACTTACTTTTTATTTTTAGTGAAAAATTGCTTTCCCTTTAATTTTAATTTTGTTTTTGTTTTTTTAACCATTTATTAAGTAATGTATAATTTTTGAATTTAAATGATGTCATTATATTTTCAACAATGACTTGTTTTGGAATATTTAAGCAAAGTTTCTTTACCAAATGAGAACGAAATAGAAAACTGAAACGCATCTTTTATATAAAATTATTATTAAAAGCCAATTATTTTTCTTGTACTTGTGTGATAGCTTTTCTTAAATATGTAGGTGTAAGCGACAACCAAATGTGATGCCGCCAGGGTCATGTTTATTTCAATGGGACCTAAAAGACGGGAAATGCTGACGCGAAGAAATGGTAGATTATGAGGTTTTGCGGCGTATGCTAGGTAGGCATAAGCTACTTTGGTCGGGGAGGAGATTTTAAGTAGTAGTATTGTTGATCTTAGAGAACAGTACGGTCGGTCGAAGATATTATTATACGTATATGTTATTTCAATAAAATCAAACGAGTAATGCTACCTAGTGTTTCTTTTAGTGCAGCGGCGGGATAATGACGCTTTATCCAAAGACACTCGGTTTATTATTGTTAGTTAATTGTGTTATCAATCTAAACGTTAGATTTATGGAATATATATACGTGCCTTAATTACGGAAAAGTATTAAGTGACATTTTTTGTGGAAAAAAATAAATCACAACGCAAAATGAGGAAACGTTCCTCTAATGTTTCATATACTCCGCCTCGTTCTTTAAATCTTGATAGAAAGGATCATCAGGCAACATTGAACAAAAATGTAACTGAGTTAGAAAAAGCGAATCAAAAGATTAATCAGTTGGAGCACATTGTTAATAACTTACTCGGTAAAAATGTAACTCAAAGCTCACGCGTTACCATAAAATCAGATTATATTCCAGAATTTAGTCCGGATATGCCAAATTTAAATTCAAAAGTTTGGGTGGATAAGATAGACCAATTAGCACAAATTAATGGTTGGAATGAACAAACTATTATTTATCATATGCAGTCGAGACTGTCTGGATTGGCAAAATCATGGTACAATAGTTTATCTAATTACAATAATCCGTGGGAAAAGTGGACGCAAATGTTGCTGGATGCTTTTCCTGAACATCGCGATTTTCCGTCGACTCTCAAAAAAATGCTCGCTAGAAAGAAATTGCATGAAGAGTCGTGGACTGAATATTATTTTGCTAAAATGGAACTTTTAAGATCTTCTGAAATAGTTGGTAAAAATGCAGTAGCGATGATAATTGATGGAATTCACGATCCTGTCATACAAAATGGTGCTAAAGCTGGAAGATATGAGAATCCAGAAATTTTGTATAAGCAATATTTGTCTACGTTGGGTCCCGTGGAACGTCCGCAGGTCTCAATGAGAGAAAAATACAACAAAACGTTTGTTGGTACTAGGCATAATAATCCGAAATACAAATTTTCAAAATCCAGTTATGGTACTTCAAAAGAAAGCAAATATAGGCCAAAATGTTTTAATTGTGGCAATTTAGGTCATATTTCCAATACTTGTCGAAAACCACGCATAGAATGCAAGAAGTGTAATCGTTTAGGGCATACTGAGAAAAACTGTTATAAAAATAATTTTGAAGGGCATCATCAGAGTACCTCAAAGAATGTAATGACTTTGGAAATACCAGACAAGAATTTTAAGAGCTGCTATATTGTTTCATGTAAGGTAAATGGTTCTCTATGTACCGGACTTATAGATACAGGGTGTGCTGCAGTTACTTTAAGATAT
This sequence comes from Philopedon plagiatum, assembly GCA_963971165.1. Lineage (NCBI taxonomy): Eukaryota > Metazoa > Arthropoda > Insecta > Coleoptera > Curculionidae > Philopedon > Philopedon plagiatum. The sequence continues at coordinate 44,040,758 of OZ020190.1, read as the reverse complement.
ACCTACAGATGCCAAAAATTTTGGAGTGAAATGGGAACAATGTAATGTGCAAATAAATGGCTACGCTGGAGGACAATCCAGATCAATTGGGCAATGTACAATTAACCTTGAGGTTGACTTAGTTCAGGCAACTGTACCTGTTTTGATCGTAAGAGACGAAATACAAGATGCGGCTATAATGATCGGTCAACCTTTTATTAAACAAACAAACGTTGTTTTAGTTGTAAAAGGTGATCAAATCCGAATATTCAGTTCTGACATTTTGGACCTACCCGAAGTTGATCATTTACCCCAAACAAAAATAAAAATGATCGTGACCCAAGATATTGTTATACCTCCAAATCACATTGGTCATGTAAAATTTAAAACTGAAGAACAATATGATGGTGGCTTATTCATTGATTATCAAGCTAGATGCAAACCTATGAATGAATATTTGGTGCCTAGATGCGTAGCTTCGTCCAAGGCCGGTATTAACCTCGGCAAGAGAAGACGAACCCGTTCATTCATAACTAGCCTTTTGTTTGTTTTGTACATTGTGCATATATAGGACAAAGAAAGAGAGCTATAACTCCGTCTCCGCGCGCCACCGTTTTGGCTTTCCGGGTAGTCTGTATTCGACAGAGCAAACCTTTTAAAAGACAGTTCCGTATGGGAAGAATCCATTTTTCCACACACTTATTACTGGAGCACCATTTCACAACGTTTACACGGTAATCTGAGAGGACTCGGTTGAGTCGTTGCGAATTTACTGTTACCGCCCGACCCCCAAGAAAAGAAGGAAACTGTTTTCTTCGTAAATTTTTTTAAAATGTTTTTTCTGCTTTAGGTTTAGATTACTATTTATTTATTTTATTAATTAGTTATTAATTTTTGATAAATTCTTTGAAAAGTTGTGTTTTAATTTGCAAAACTCAGAATACTACAACTTTCATTCTATAGTATTTGTTTATATTGTCTGTATCTTAACAAATGGCGAGAGAATGATTTAACAAAGATCAATGCATGATAACCACTATTCCAACTACCGATTATTACTATTCGTATCTGTTCAGCCAACCGCGGCAAAGCACTACTCTTTTTAACCAGAGGTAACCAGTATTTGATTACAAGTATCAAATACTGTAGGTACCTAAAAGTAACCGATGGATACAAATATCGCAGCGTGCTCATACTGTTTTAATTAAAATCCATAAGTAGATATCACCATACATATACACCATGTGTCAAACGCAATTTGCACTGTTTGACTCACGTAGGTAGGCTAGTGTACCTATCAGGACCATCTGGAATTAAATGCCATTTTTGATGCCCAACAACTATAAAATTGTTGTGATTTAAATACGTGTAAAATTACTTTCGTTCTTGTTTTTTTTAAATATATTTAGCAGTAAAAGAATGTAGTAAAAACTAAGTGTAACACTTTTTAAATACATAAGGATTATGATTATTTTTTTGTTAGATCAGAACAGGGGTGTGCCAGTTGATCCACAGAACCCGAGTTGGGCAACTGAGGCATCCACTGTCCCAGTTTCCCTAATAACTATATACTATCAGCAGTAAAGTATATTTTTAGATGTGATCCGGAACTTTATCAGGGAGACTAAATTGGGTGTGGATCTATGCCTCTGTAACTGGACCCGAGTCCAATCTTTTTGCAGAAACCTTCACTAATAAAATTAAACATTTTTAAATACATTGTAGAAAATTCAAAAATTTTCAAATTTTGCATGTCCCCGATGCAAATAAACCTATTTATTTATAACTTTAACGAAAAAATAAGCGATTTAAACTAGTGGGAGGTATTCTTAGATAATTAACGGATAAAATAAACTGACATCACTAAATAGGGAAAATAGAGTGGAATAATGTCGGTTAAAAATAGAATCTGTCGAAAAAGATCAAGAAAATTCGGTTTTTACCACTTAAATATGCTCCTGGATGAGCCATTCGGTATTCATTTTAAAGTGTGAATATCCCTTTATAAGATAGTGTTGAAAAATTGGGGAAAAATTAGATAGGAAAAAATACAGACTGATTCAAATGTACCGATCTCGAGGGCAAAAAAAGTAAGAAAATCGAAATTTAATCGGCTATCGGCTGTTCGTATAAAGAATGAAAAAACTAAAAAACACAGATACTATGTATTTCGACGAGCTGATTCTGATGACGTATATGTGATTTTAATTTGACCATTCTGACCCCACAAAAATTTTAAAACCTTGAAATATTTGGGTCAAAAATCGAAATTTCCAGTTTTCCTCAAATATATCCATTTTCCAGTAATTTTAGGTTTAGGTAAATGTGTTGCAAAAAGAAAGTATTTAGGATTTTAAAGTTTCACTTATAAATCCGTTTTTCGATCCGACCGACGTTTTGTTTTCGAGTTTTTAGGTACCAAAGAGGGGTCAGCAAATGACATTTTTCGACCTAAAAAAATTCGAAAAACTTACTTGTCATTTTCCGATCCTCACCAGTTTCAATAAGGTTCTGAAACTCCGGATCCTCTACAACCTCCGCAAATTTACATCGATTTAATTCACTTTTGCGACCTGTACCCGATTTGAAGGGAAATCGCGGAAATTTCGAATTTGACGTTTATATAATAGCTCCGAAACGAAACATCCTGTACAACAGGATTTTTTACCAAAACTAGTTGAGCAATTCCTCTATCAACCCAGAAAATTCCATTGCTCCCCCTCTGACTGTTTCCTAGAACAATAAACGTGTTCGACTTTAGGTTAAGCTTTGCGTTAACATGTAGACTGACACTTATTTTTGCTGATCTCCTGACGTCATTAGTCATTAAGGATAAATGGCTGCTTTTTAAATTATTGTAATAAATTATACCGAAAAGTAAGCATTTTTTTGTAGATAAATTATCCTAGTAATTTTCCTCAAACTATTTTTTTTTTGCGTTTGTAATGTGTGCATATTCCTTATTTTCATTCATACTAACCTAAAATTAACATTTCCAATTTTAGCGTATTATTCTCAATTTGAATCGATATTCGTCATTCTGTTATCGGTAATTCACAGTGGTTATATTTATTTTACAAAACTTAATTTGACTAACTTTTGTATCGGTGACCTCAAAAATGCATGTTGTGAAATGAAATGAGGATCCTATTTTTGCAGACAAAAATAGGGGTGCCATTTGAAAATAACGGGGTGAGGGTGAATCTTTAGGGGCTGAAATAGTAAAAATGATTTCGAAAGCATTATGTAAAAGCCCAATCGAAATCGTAAAAATACCGCTTTGTTCATGTTTATAGTATGTCCTATAACGGAGATATCGCTTGTTAAGAAAGTTCTGGGGCACCCTATATAATTCACCGAAATTACAATTTAATGGGTCCATTCCATAAAAAAATATTTTTAAACTACTCGTACACACTATGGAACTGGATCAACTCATATTTAAATTTCTGTCAGAAGGAATTTTCGTCGGAAATCTATAATGGGCTTTCCATATACAAAAATATCATTGTTTGGTTCATTATTGCTAAAAATAAATTATTTGAGAAAAAACAATAAAAGATAAATATTTCCCGGTATCTCAACAATAAGATGTGAATGACCACATGCTTATACAGACAGTTTTACCTAGAATTAGCTGCAGAATTACTTAATATTAATAGATACTTTAAACTCTGCATACACTTTATTAAGCCGTCGTGGTCATTTTGTTTTGTCCTATTTTATAAATTGTAATTCAAAATAAGATAAAGAATATAATGATGAACCACCATTGTTGGCCAATTAAACAATCTTGTAAGTAATTGAGTCGTGTTTCCAGTTAAATTGGGTCTGCATGAAGTCCTGGCATTTACAGAGTAAATAGAATATAATTTGGTTGTTTGTCTGAAATAAGAGACTTGGATATAAAAAAATGGTCAAGTACATATACAGAATTTAATATTTATGTCATGGTGTAGTTTTTTTTTACAATTATTAAGGTAAGTAATATTTTATAATTAACATGTTTTTATAAGCGAATAAATTTAGTTCAAATGTTTTTGCCATTTAAGCAAGACAGTCCCTTTAAAGGTATATCTACAACAATTTTCATTTTTATTTATTGATCAGAAATCAAATTATGTCTTTACTGTTTTACAGGGTTAATATTTTAACTTGTGCCATGCAACTTTTCTGATGGCCCAGATATTCTATATAATATGAAAATTTCATCGGTTATCAAACCAATAGACATTTTAAATTTGACCTAATGACACCACCCAGATTTATCAAGGTAAGGTTTGTTAATTTATGTACTAACTGTCCTAATCTGCACTGATTTTTTTTAGTGGGTGTCTTCTATAAATGAGAAATAGTGCAGGTTAGTGCAGTTTTGTGCAACACAAATGAACAGACCTTTAGTGAACTGTATTTTTAGTCCAATTCAAATAAAAAAAGAAATAACCGCGAAATTTACTAAAAAGGTTTAAAACTTAGTATTCTTTTAATCTATAGCACAGTTTAAAGAATTATATATTCTGTAAACTTTGTCTATAGTGACCAGTTAAGTTTTAACACGTTTTTGTCCTACAGTGTTTAACTTAGAAATTAATTCATATCTCAAAACTTAGTTAGCTTATTTTCACAATTATTGTCAATTTAACTTGTTGATTGTCAAATTTGACCTATCTTACCTATGAATCTGGGCGTAAATATATTTTTAGGAAGTTTGTTTGGGACTGTATGAGATTGTGTATTAAAAATAGTTTTTGTTTTAATATTTCAGATGAATTTTTATAGAGATGGCATTTTTTTTGGCGGATCTAATTAGTCTGTTGTTTTTAAATTTAATACCAGATGTCACAATGGGACGGATAGGAAGCCCATAGGAAATACTATGTTGATTTTTAAAAGTATAAAGCTTTCAGCAGAGGTAGTATTAGTAGTGACAATCCACAAGTGCCACGGTTGTCCTGGATAACACTGATAAGACGGCGGGGACTCCCTGAAGTGAGTGCCCCCTCACCACTGTCTGATCAGGCTTTGCAAAGGCAACCTCAGCGCTTGTGCATTGGTATGATAAGGTCTACCTTTGCTAAAAACTTGATCATTTCAGAAATGAGCATGGTATTTTTACGGTCGCCTATTCTCCCATAAATATTTATTTTTAATTATTTCTGGGAGCTTCAAAATTATCTTAAGAGATTTTGCGTTTGCATATCACCTTCATAAATTAAGATCTATAGCTGAGCGGATTTTCTTTCAGGGGTATGTGATTTTTTATTATTGATATAACTATTCTGTTATAACAAATGTCAGCTGTCAAATTGTGATAGATACGACGTCGTTGCCACCTCTTTTACATTACATCACTCCCATTTAATCATACAAATAAGTTGCATTTCTAGTTCAATATTAAAAATGTATAGCAATAAATATTTATTTTTCGCCTGTTTCAAGATACGGGACATCCAAACTGCTACATCCAGTTTTATTGTTTTATGTTTAAAGTAAATTTTGCATTAGTTTATATACCTTAATAATTATTTTGAAAGCCTTAGGCCCTTTAAAAAATATCCTATATAATAATTACCAGTGCAGGTGGCCCTTACACCAAAGGAATACACCAGCACCTTGACGACCTCCCCATTTACCCGGGGGATAAGCTACCCCCAATTTACTTTCCAAATAAAATCCTGATTAGCAAATTAAAAATTTAGATATTTTCGTTTCTATAATAAATAGGCGGGGTACCGACCTCAAAACCTACAGAATTTTGTCACGAAAATTTCGAGCACTTTCATGCTTTTGCATGATATCTCATGCTTTGCAAACAAATCTCATGTTACCATGTTTTAGTCGCAGAATCTCATGCTTTTTTGGCTTATAACAAAAAAAGAATAAGGAGATAGGTAACTAAAATAAAACCAAATAGGTAACTGTAAATGGTTAGTTCTCGAGTTTTGTGAAGCTGTCCTCTACCCTCAAGTGGACAAACTAACATGGTGGAGCGTGTGATTCCCCGACCTGTTGCTAAAATAGAAATTGTTGCGGTTGATGGATTTTTTGGCTGGTGGCTTTAGTTTTGTTCATGCGTCGTATGTTCGTGACTTGTTTTTCGCGCTTTGTCCAATATAACTAGTAATAGTAATCAGTGTTGCCAGTGGGAAGTCGTAAATGAAGAAAGTGAAAACCGAGTTGAAAACATTAGCAGATTTTTAATTTTATAAACGGAGAAAGATTCTTACAGTTATTCTTCGATTATCAGATGAAAGTCAAAATTATGGTAGATTCTGATAATTTATCAGGCCATTAGCAACACTGAGTACAAGTAAAAAAAATATATAACATGCAACCGAATATAAACCTTGCTAGAGGAGAGTCATTATCGCGCCATCTCATGCATTCTTTTTTTTAATCTCATGCTTTTTCGAAGATTTTCTCATGCATTGTTTCTTTGGGACCTGTCAACGCTGATTTCTAGATCCCTTGTGTTGTAAAATCAGTCTCAGTCACTAATATTATAATATTGGCTAATATTATAATAGTGGCTGGCTGGCGAGCTCCGTCGCGCTTGTACATAGTTATCCGTTAAGTTTGACACAAATATAAAGTTATTTATTCAATGTATAGCGAAAATTGGTTCATACGTAAACACAAAATTAAATCAAAACCGTAAAAAGTCTAATAGATTGCCTACAGGGAAGAATCAAAAATTTGAAAATCGACTATAATTATTGATAAAATAACGACTTTTTAAAAAATATTTTATCAATGATTTCTTACTCTCTATTAAACTCACAAACTATAACTCTAGTTTAATACTATGCGCTGTTATTAAGTAATAAAACTTAAATTATTAATGATGTGGCTGCCATCAAAATTTTAATTGTGTGGGACTAAATTCAGAAAATACTTAAAGTGGGTCAGTGGGTGTACGTTGTACGTGTACATGAGCTGGAGTTTATAGGTCAGGACTTTTTTATAAATATTTTAATTGAGTAGTTTATGTTTCTTGATGCTCCAACTTATGATATATATACATATATATATATATATATATATATATATATATATATATATATATATATATATATATATATATATATGAAGAAATATTGATCCGGGAGTACATCCGTTCGTTTGTTAAATTCCTGTTGGAATCTGGCAGACGTTTCGCCAAGGTCTCACTTGGCATTATCAATGCTTACTCGTTGCTGTCAAGTCGTAAACTGATCAGTTTACGACTTGACAGCAACGAGTAAGCATTGATAATGCCAAGTGAGACCTTGGCGAAACGTCTGCCAGATTCCAACAGGAATTTAACAAACGAACGGATGTACTCCCGGATCAATATTTCTTCACATTTCTCCATCCGTGAAAGTCTACGTTCAAACATATATATATATATATATATATATATATATATATATATATATATATATATATATATATATATATATATATATATATATATATATATATATATATATATATATATATATTGTGTACATATATATATATAGCGACCGGCAGAATTCGCGCTCCATATGGCAATTTTTTTTATTATTAATTTCTCAGAAAATGCTATTCTTTATCAAAGTTGTTGCATGTCCTTAAACTAAAAGGCCGCCTACCAAATATTGGAAAAAAATTAGGATATGCAAATTTTTAAAATTAGCGCAAGAGTAAAGTACCTAAATTTTTTAATTTATTTAAAATACTACTTGTTTGTAAAACTTGTTTAGAATTAACAGTTATGTTCCCACATGGATTTATTAGGACTGGATACGGGATGATTTCACATTCTTTGAAGCCAAAACAAACCATTCTAAACGACACTATAAACACAATTTGTAAACATTGGCCACATCTTATTTTACCTTGTATTTTTGTACAAAAATACGTTAGAAGCATCACAAGATTTACTAAAAGTAATAAAAGCCCTAAAATATTTTATTTTTCTGCTAAATAATAATAAATTTAAGTTAAAAAGATTTTATTATTTATAGGTTATGTTATTTCTAAAGCTGTTTATTTGAAGTCGCTCCGAGTCATTTATAAATCTATATAAATCTATACGTCGAACTTTTTCTTTTCTAGTTCATTAGACAAAGACGTACGTGTAACCGAGCGTTCGCAGACGTTTTTCCTAACCAGCAGGCAGCAACACTTCTGAGCTCCAACACTCCAATGCTATTTTATCTCTTTCTACTACCATTCTTGATTCAATTACGTAGTAATTCGTAGTCTTGTCTATGTTCGTAGTTCGTAAACAGCACCCGCAAGAGAATAACAAAAACAAAAACAAACAACAAAATATAAGGCTTCACGTTCGATACGCTCACAGTGTACGGACATCGAATCCTTATTATAATAGATCCATGTGTTCCCATATGAAGTCACGGCAGTCTATTCAAAACAAGAAAATAAAATGTATATTTTTATCCAACCCTGTATAAAGACGGAATCCAGGAACGCAAATTATTTTTAATAAATAAATAAATCCAACATTTCTCAAGTGAATTATAATAATATGGAACATATTGTCTAAAAATAATTTTCAGTTTTAGCCTAACTGCTCCAAAAAAGACTATATTTTTTGGTATTTTCTAATTTTCTTTGAGTGGTTTAAACAAATTTAAAACGTCTGGAAACTTAAAATTTCAGCCAATCTGCAGAAGTAAACGGCCAAAAAAAACCCTTTACAAAAATTTACTTTCCTGGATCCAGTCTCTATACAGGGTAAGATAGAAATATAAGTTTTATTTTCGTTTTTTGAGTAGAAGCTATGATATATTGAGACAGCTTTTAATTCTAAACGAGTTTTATAGATAAATATTTTAAATTAATTGAACAATTCCTTAAGGTACTTTACTAATTTAAGCTAAGGTAAACTAAGCTAATTTAAAAAATTTGCTCCTCCCTCGTATATCCTAATTTTTACTATATATATATATATATATATATATATATATATATATATATATATATATATATATATATATATATATATATATATATATATAGTCTAAGGGGCTTAAGCCATATAACTTTTAAAAATAATATAAAAAATTATTTAGTAGGGGTAGGATTGGAAGAATGATTTCTTATAAATCAAAATCCTACCTATTGATGCCAACTAGTATACTACTGTCATTTTTTGGTTTTCTTTTTTACTTTTATCAAGTTTTTATTTATATTTTAAATTGTTTTAATTGGCATAAATAAACATCTTTATTATTATACATATATAACCATCGTTCTAACTGTTTTGGATACCATGGTAACCAATATACACTTGGTATTTTTGAATGGAACCCCCTGCATATTTTTAAATTTTTAGATATCATATCATAAAAGTCATTTTTTATTTAGCATATCCTAAGCCGACTCCTTTGGTTTTCGAGATAATTGGTTTTATTTATAAATTTGATTTAACTTACCATAGTTTTCTTCCATAAATATGTTACTACTTTTATTAGCAAAAAATTACTTGAACACTAGAAACTCATAATAAAGTAGTATATTATCTAAACAAATTAAAATATCCACAAAAAATATACACGCTGTTTCAAAAAAAAAAATTTTGAACGCATAAAGAGCCCAATATATCAATATTTTAAAATGGAAACACGCTTATTTTTTAACATTTTTGTATTCTACAGAAAATTTCCGCATAAGTTTATATAGCAAACCCTATACCTAAATCTAACAATTTTTTTTTAAATAAAAACCATTTTTACTTGCTCATGTTCATGAATAGAATGTAATCTAGAAATATGATTTTTTTTAATTCTCTACATAAATTATATGTATGGCGGTTGTTATTAACCATTTATTTTGGTTCTTATTAAGAAATAAAAAGATTTTCTCTTACAAATTTTCATACACAATTCTTAACTTGCAAAACGTGATCCTTTTGGTTGTGACGCCACATGTCATGTAAATAAAAATGCTGATATAGCTGGTGTACTGCAAATTCGAATGTTAATTTATTTTATTTATTATCTTGTGAAGATTAGGAGATTTCGTGGATAAGAAACATTACATTTGATTGAAAAGACTGTTTAACAATGACCAGAAGGACAATCGGATAATTTGCGGGTCAACAAACCTATTCAATTTTCTTTGTTTCCGACCGTTGCGATTCATTTATTCATTTATGATGACTGCTTATTTTTCTACGTCCTGACTTTACCTACATCTGCAGAAATTAAAAAAGTAAAAACTTAAATGTATTTATTTAAGATAATGTTATGTGCTAATAAGCTCCAAATAAGTATTTCGTTTTATTTATCTTACGTTATACTTTGACAGTGGTAATTCATAACTTCAACATTTCTCTTCAAACTTTCGTTAGGATTTATTATATCATAGAAATAGATAAATAGCAAAATATGCTTAGTTGAATTTGGTGATATTTAAATTTAATATGTACATACTACGTAAAATTTTTAATTAACTTTGCACTACCTTCTTCTGATTTCGGCTGTTCTTGACACATGAAAAAAGTGTTTGTTCGAAGCACTTGCACGTGTAGTGGTGTGCGGTGGCAGTGACAGTTATCATGGTAACCAAAGGTAGGACGACGATAATATTTTATTTAAAGTTACGCATCGAGGAACACATTAAAATTTAATAAAAGTCCTTCCCCATAAACTTTGAATGCAAGCACGTTGTGATACATAATGTACAATAATACTGTACATGACTGTATGTAAATCATTTTCTAGATAGTTATAAACAGTGTGTCTGAAAATGTTCTCGACAAATGGGAACCTTTTTTTAACACCGATTTTACTAGAGTTATAAGAGGTTCTGCTTTCTGGGAAAGTAATACAAAAATATTAAAACTTGAGATTACATGTAGGTACAGAGCGGCTAAAAATGAAAAAATGTTACTTTAGAGCAAAATATAATAATACAATATTAGTTCGAATTAAATATTAGGTACCTATGTACGTATATCTAAGTTTGAACTATTTGTAAAGATTTCTAAATCTTTGCTATAAATAAGTAAAGAAATACATTTATTTAAGCTCTCTCAATGAAAATATGTAATAAAAGCTTACTAGTTGTAGTTTCATAATTAAATATGATTTTTAGCTTATTTAAAAATATGTTTTTAGAAAATGTAAAGAAACGTTTTTTAATATACCACGAGTCTAAACTTAGATATAATTTTTAATTCTAAGCAATATTTTCTTATTACATTTTGCTCTAAAATAAAAAATTAGGAATACCTAGTTTTCTCTTTGAGCAATTTTTACAGTTTCTGCTCGACGCATAATATCTCAAATTTTAGTAACTTAGTATTATTTTCTCAGAAAGCAGAACTTTTTATAAAAAGTAACTATTTTGCGTAAAATTAATAACATACAAATTCTCAATTTGTAAAGAACATTTTCAGACATGCTTAAGAACGATAATTGAGCAATAATTTAGCTTCTCATACAAAAAAAAAATAATCTCGAGAAATGGTATTATCAAATTAGCAAATTTTTCTTCATCTGCTGAACAAACTTTAAATTTAGTAACATACAACATACGTACAGGTTGTTCAGATCTCGACCCTTTTGCAGGGTATCTCGGTTATCTTTAAAGATAGAGAGCTGCGGTTCTCGCAATCTGTGCTACTTTTTCGTGAAACGTATTATACTACAAACAGAATTTTCATAGCCCCCTTCGTTTCGGAGGTACAGGGCGATTTTGAAAATGTATCATTTTCAAGCACTCCTCCTATCTCAGTTGCCTTTTAACTTATCGATAAGGTAAAAACTGATCGTTATATAGTTTCTTACGAATAATTCAGTGGCGTACTTAGTTTTTTTTCTAGAAGGAACGAATTTGAAGATAAAAACCGAAGTTGAATTTTTTAAAATGGGACACCCTGTATATTTTGTTTTCATTCGATTGCTTTTTTCATAAGCTTTTCAAAAATATATAATGTTGATATATATCTTGTGGAATAACTTCCGAATTTTACAATTAATTGTAGTAGGGTATACAATTTCATAGTAGGCCGTGTTATAATGAATTGAAACAAATTAATATAATAGTATCCTTTCATAGCTGCTAGTCAGACCACTTGTCAATATTTGTAAGAGATCATTTAAAAAATTATCGTTCTCAAAACCCCTACTTGTTATTTATTACTGTGTTTTTCGTTTAAAAAAAATGGCTGAAATGAGAGTTTATCAGAACTTTGAAAAGTGTGATATTATCTTAGTTTGCTATATTGAATCGAATGAAAATTCGCATGATGCCGCCGAACTATAGTTTAACAGGTACTACGATTTTATATCCATTATAAATGTATCTTTGTTTTTTTTCTATATTCATTCGAGATATCCAGACATAAGACAACCATTTCCCGATATATTTTCTAGAATTAAAAAAAATTAGTTAATTATGGTGCATTTATGCAGCCAAGTCCAAAATCCTATAACAAGGAAAATCGAGAAATCGACTATGTTAACGTTTTAGGCTGTGTAGAAGCAACTTCTTCTACTTCGTGTCGGGCTATTGAGAAAGAAGTTTCAGTGAACAAGGCTCGAGCACAAACTATATCACACAAATATAAATTTAGACCATATAAAGGCAAAATCGTTCAGCATTTACTTCCTGGGGATGCTGAACGTCGTCTCAGTTTTTGCAATTGGTTTTTTCAGCAAACTCAAGCAAACCCAAGCCAATGTGAATTTTGAAAGATTTGTGATATGGTCCGATGAGGCGTATTTCACAAGGTCTGGTATTTCCAATGGACACAATACCAGACAGTGGTATCAAGAAAATCATCATCTTTATTTTGAGCGGGAGCCGCAGGGAAGATCCGGTTTCAGCGTTGCTTATTTTATTTTGAGAAGGCAACCAACTTTAGAATTTATGAGGGAAGCCTTTCAGCAAATCGTTACCTGGGATATTGCAAGATGTTGTACCTGAATTGCTAGATGGTCTTCCCTTGGCTTACTGAAACAATAGGCGCCTGCCCGTAATGCCGGAATAATACTCCCTTTTTTAGAAAATAATTTTCCTGAAAAATATTAAGGAACCAACGGACCTGTAAGATGGCCACCACGATCACCCGATTTTTCCGCCCTTAACTTTTTTTTGTGGGGTTACTTACAAAATAAAGTTTATAAGTCTCGACGTCGCACTATAGAAGAACTGCGTGAAGCCACTACACTCGAATTTTAAAATTTGCAGGGACCATCGATCATACTTTGAAATGCTCCTCGACGAATAAATTAAATGTGCGTGTTTTGTCTTAGAGAAAATGGTAACAATTTTGATCAACTTTTATGATTTATAAAATATAAACAATTTTTTTTTACATTTACATTTTAAATTTACAAAAAAAAACATCTGTTTCCTGTTTTATCTAAATTTTGTTTGAAACAGTGAATTTTTGATTCAGTTATGTTACAGGGATTTAAAATTTTAAAAACAACCCTCAATGTTAAGGTACCTGTTCACGTTCAGTCGGCCGGCCGATTTTTGTCAGAGAGATTACGGCTGGCCGGTTATTTTTTACTATAGTCCGACACATTGTAACTATGCGACGAAAAGGTGAGGAAACGATAAAAAATTAGGTGGGCAGAGCTTAAATACAAATCACCACTCAGTACGCAGCTAGATACGTCATTATTATTATAGACGCCAGTCTATTAACCTATCAACCGGAAGAACGATGCCACTTGTTAACAACGTTGCCTATTTTCCAAAGATTCGCATTTTAATCTTGACGAAGTTTCCGACTGGCGACTTCCGATGTTAAAATAAATATAGAATAGGTATAAAATATTAGGGTACCCGAAATAATTTGTTATCTGTTATAAATATAATTATGGTTTTTAATATTATTTTATGCAGTAAACCATATCGCTCAACATTATTGCGAAAAATAATTTTCAATAACTTATTTACTATAGTTTTGTTTGTCAGTTGTCAACATACTTTGCCTTTAGTGGTTGAGTTTTCGTATGTCGAACTGTATACACACTCGGTTGAACTGCAGGTTAAAGCCTGCCGTCCACTGTCAATTTTATTTAAAACTGCACATGTGTACTGCTTCGCCGGACGATACTGGAATGTTAATCAAATTTGAAGTTTAAATTTTGTTTTGTTTGAAATTGACAGACAATATGGCAAATAAATCCTCATTTCTTAAAGAGTTTATAGACATTTATCGAAAACAAGATCGAAAAGAAGATAAAAAAAAGTTCAATACAAAAGTTAAAGGATTTACTAAGATGCATTACCTAAAAATATTTTACAACCTGCAGGGTGGTCCTAAAAAGTGGTACTGATTTAAATAGGACACCCGGTATAATTTTCCAGAATTTGATTCAGTAGAATAAGGGCTTTCCAACCATATTTAATTTTTTAAGCTGAAATGCAGCGTTGCCAAGTAATTCATTTTTTTCTAAAATTTTGGTAATTTTTAAGGGTACGATTTAAAAATCATAGCAACCTGTGAGTGGATACTACCTAATCAAATACAATTTCCATTGTGGGTACCTTAAGGTATGTAATGTCGATCTGTCCTAATGTTTTTTAAATCTCTTATACATTGTTCGTTATGACTTGGACAACTCGGCGATTTTAAATATGCTTTAATTAATTTTTTTCGAATACCTTTATTTTTGTTAAATATGTCGTATAAATCTTATAATTTATAAAATATTTTAAGATTTGTCTTAACTCAGGTAAAGATGGGGAGTTCTGATTACATAATTTAGCCAAGATTGCTTTAGTAAAAAAAAGTAGTTATAAACAACGCATTTATTTTCGAAAAAACTGACAAATCGCAGGTAGGCATAACATATGCGCACCTAGGAGGAGAGCTAGGGGCTAAGCTAAGGCTGAGAAGTTAAATTAAATAATAAAATTTAACAATATTTACATATTGTCAGGTTAGTTATTTTTTGCTGACAAGAGACAAACAGGAAAGTAATAATAAAAATATCATACCTAAATTGTGTTAAATATGACCTCCTAAATTTAAAATGCAAGCGCGAAATCTTTTTTCAAAAGATTCGCTTACATTTCTCAACATTGTCGGAGTAATTGTTTGAAAAACTTCGTGCTTGCATGTTTTCTCTTGTTGTGGGAGCAGTCTGGGTTCACTCTTTTTTACGTATCCCCATAAGAAAAAATCAAGCTTGTTTAGATCCGGAGATCTTGCCGGCCACAATATTGGACCTCCTTTACCTATCCAGTGATGATTAAATCGTTGATTTAAAAATTTCTTACGAGCATACTGTAATGAGGTGGTGATCCATCCTGTTGAAACCACATTCTCTCGCGAGTGTATTCTGACAGTATATTTAAAAATCCGGGTAACTGAAGAAACCTCTGTGCAAAATATCAAGTTTTTAGACCCAGCGGTGTGGGCTGTGCGTTGATATATCAATCAGTCCGTCAGTCAGTCCGTTAGTTCCTTTTCTATTATATACTCGGCTGTCGCCTCGATCAATAAACTGCGATCTCGTTCTTTAAAGGTGCGTTTCACACACTGGGGAGCTGCATAACCTTCGAAACTTAACATCCTTGATTCTGTCCAAAAGAGAGCCTTTCGACTCATCAATGATCCAGAGTGATGAAAATATTGAAAGTAGTAGTGATGATAATGTCACATTTTAAATGCTTCTTATAGTTTCCCTTTGTTTTTCGTTCTATATTGTGTTTGTTTAATGTATTTATAATAGGCTTAAATCTACGACTGTGTATAAACTTTTTTTTAGATTTTATGTCTGTATTTTTCAGTGCGTAAAAATAAAAAAAATGTGTTAATTTAAGTATTCTTTCTGTGCCCACTGTAAATGTTACACCTGTAGTGTGTGGGAAAATACTATTTACTACTTAAAAAATATGATTTTAACAGAATGGGTGAAAAAGTAAAACAGTTTCTATTTTTGACCGTTTTAAATTCTTTCTGAACCAGTGTGTGACGCCACAAAAACAAGTAATAAATAATACCCGGTGCTGATAATTAGGGTTCGTAGGACTGTATCTGTAACAACCGCGATGTGTCGCGACTCTTAAATCACTTTTGTAGAAAAGGATTTTTCACTAAATTTTTCTTTTAGATTTACTGTTTAATATAAATTGAATTAAAATTACTTGTATATGATGTTCCAGTTTTTAAAAGTTATATATTTTTATTTGTATCATGCATTGTATATCATATCTAAACTTTTTTCTGGCAATCTAATTTTTGTCGAACAGGCTTTGCACCCAACCCTTAGGAATAGGCTGTGTATTTCTTTCATTAATGATGTCAAAAAACAGGTTGAGCTTCGTCACTTCAAAAATTTTTTATAAAAGGATCCCAGCTGATACTTGACATTAATTTTAGTTGCGTCACTGTGTCACTGCGTCAGTAAAATAAGCAAGTAAACACCCCAAAGTTATTTGTTTCGGTTAGTCTGTTTTCCGTGTGGTACGATAACATATAATATAGATACTCTTAAAGAAATTTAAATATTTATTTTTAGATTAAATTATCAGAATGGAATTAAACTCATCCAGTGTACCAATTAACTCAACTGCCACTTCAGAAGACACTTACAGCATGGTCGTCCAGCCACTGGAAATTCTTAATGCCATCACCGCGATAACATCGGCATTGGCCAATGCA
Source organism: Philopedon plagiatum (assembly GCA_963971165.1). Lineage (NCBI taxonomy): Eukaryota > Metazoa > Arthropoda > Insecta > Coleoptera > Curculionidae > Philopedon > Philopedon plagiatum. The sequence continues at coordinate 44,024,155 of OZ020190.1, read as the reverse complement.
TTATTAATCTACATTATCATTAAGTTTAGTATAATGAGAACACGATCAAATGTATATTTAGCAAATTGGTGCGCTTGTAATGTTATTGTTATGATTTTAGCGCCAGCATTGCTCAATCTGTTTGGATTGGTTGATTCAGTACCATTTGAATTAACGTGCATATGGGAAGAAAGTCTATATGGCATCTTACTTGGGAATTCAATGTTTGTAGTTATATTACTCTTGGATTGGTATATAATGGCCTATTCCAAACCAAATTGTGCAGTTAGATGTAGACAATCATCTAAACTCATACTTGCTATAATCTGGATAATAATAATAGGATTCTTTATTGCTTCAGTTACTGTTTGTTTTCTTAATTTAAGTTACCCTGTCACATTAGTTTGTTATATATTAGGACATTTACCAATTTTTGTGGTAATCATACTAGTTGTTATTTTAAGATTTATTAAAATGAAAACATTCAGTGTAACAGTAGGAAAGAGTAACCTAGAGTTAATTATTGTAAGTTCTTACTTCTTGTGCTGGTTGCCAAACTGGATAACTCTTTACGGACAAATATTTTTGGGGATATATTTTGATTACCATATTGAGCACTTTACTCTTTTTATAGGATATAGTAATGTATTTATTATACTGGTGTTACTTTATTATTTTGACAATGTTTTCAAACTTTGTTTAAGAAAAACTTTTGGCTTTAAAGTTAAAAGTTCTTATAACAACGTTAATAATAAAGAAAATCATAATACAGTATTATTGTAAAACAAAAATTTAGGAAAAAAGACAATTATTTCACAATTAGTAAAAAATTGTTGTTGAAAAATTTTTAAAATATTTTTTGACTTTGCAGTTAAAAGTTTCTTATACAAATGTCATGATCATCAGTGAATAGGGTTCTTATAAGAGTTCCTGATAGAATTTTTTATTCATGCTATGTAAATCACACCTCAGCGGTTTCTATGTAATAGTGACATGTAGTCGATGTAGACAAAAAGGCATTGCCTACCCTAGTAGAATCGTAAAATCACGGGAAATAAATTATAAAATTTACCAATTTAATTTTTACAGAAATATATATTATTATGCGTTTTCCATTTGCTATCTACTTTTTCATTAAACTATTTATCGCCTATACTCTAGACCAGCGGTTCCCAACCTGTGGTATATCGCCGGTTTGGAAGAACACCGTCACAAATCAAAAATCATTAATTTTCAGGACAAGCATTTTAAAGTATTAATTTTTTAATTGATACCATACACACAGTAGCGGTTACCAGGTTCTAGAGGTGACGCTTTTCCTAATATAAATATAGATAATTTGAAGTTAGTTCGTCAAAAAAAACTAAAATGTGGCAATTTTTGACTTGTGACAGTGTTCTTCCAAACCGACGACCGGTGGTACATGCAATCAATGGTGGCCGGTGAAATTTCAAAACGAAATTTAGGGCTTGTAATAGTGAGCCTACTCGGAATGTTTTGTAATTTGCAAAAAAAGTTGGATTTTTGCGCAACCTCCCCCTGAAAAAAATGAACACGTTTAGGTGTTCTATTTATTAGTTATTCTAAACAAATTTTACATCATTTTGTCAAGAAATTTTAAATTTTAAGAGAAAAAAATGTGTTAGTAGAAAGTTATAGTCATTTGAATTTTTATAAATCTAAAATATAATTTAGAAAAAAACTCAAATGACTATAACTTTCTACTAACACATTTTTTTAATAAAATTTAAAAGTTCTCGGCAAAATGATATAAAATTTGTGTACAAAAACTAATAAATAAAATACCTAAACGATTTCATTTTTTTCCCAGGGGAGGTTGCGCAAAAATCCAACTATTTTTCGAAAATTTCAAAATGTTTTTTTTCTTCACCAAAACATTTTCAGTGGGCTCACTATTAAAAACCCTAAATTTGGTACTGGACCTGTAAGTAGGAACAGAGATATACAACTTTGAAATTTCACCAGCCGCCGCTGCATGCAATTATTCCCGGTGGTACGCTAAACAAGACATAATAAACACCAACCAAAACAGAAGAACTAAAATCATCCAAACGAGACAAGTCTTATAAATATATTCAAGAAAAACGGAAAGATGGCAATATTAGCAACACTGATTGTAAAAACTAGGTATAATAAAAGATATTTTTAATACTTAAAAGTTCATTTTATCCCTTGGTAAAAATTTCAATTGTACTTAAATTGTAATTATTCAGAATTACCTAGAATGGCCTAGATAGGTATTCTAATTAGGTGGTACCTAAAATTACGAAGCGTTTTTGGTGGTACGCCATTAAAAAAGGTTGGAAACCGCTGCTCTATATCATCAAGGAATGTTCCAATAAATATATCGTTGTCGTCGACATCATAAATCGTCCAATAATCGCATGTTAACCTACCGAAATCTGCATAATATTTCCCTTATAGGTCGCCCATAAGAGCGCAATGGAGGTGGACAAAATATTTATATGGACGCTGTAGCGGCATTTGAAGGCAGTCCCTATTCTAAAGGATAAGAACAAAAGTGCGTTCTCTTCGTATGTAGGAAGATTTTTTAACGTTTATACAAGCATTTTAACTGTACCGGGTTAACAGAGGGCCATTGGGGTCTCTAGCCCTGGTGGTAAAATTATAAGGAAAGTGCGGTAGCTCTTTTTTGTATTGATGTTTGTTATAGTATAGAGTGAAAACAAAAAATCAAGTGAAATAAAGAAGGAACATCAATAAAAATAATTTCATAACCAACAATTTCATAATAATCAAACCCAAGCAAAGCCACAAACTCCTTTCAAGTTTTTTCTTATGTATGCCATACTTTTGAAATATTTTGTCGGTTACCTCGTTTTGCAAACCACTGTGTGGCACTGCTTATATAAGTTTATGTTAGCAGTTTAGTTAGTTTAGTACTTATAAAATATGTAGAAAGGCCGATAAGAATCAAAGTGTAAGCATTTTACCTTAACATACATAGCAAGAATAGTTTATAAAGCAAGTAATTATGAAATGTTAACTGTATAACATATGAGTATCTACCAGGATTTAGGGCTAATCTATTGTTACTTTATTACTTTTTTATTTTTTTGCTATTCTCTTTGTTACCGAGTGGCTCTGTTAGACATAGGTTTATGCTAACAGAGTCACACTGATAAGCTACTGAACTATTTTATTTTTTTTGCGAACATTTTCCTCTAATTATTATTGGCTCCTGAAATACGTTCAAAGAAATAATTTAATTTAGTGGATATTCGGCGCGGCTCTTGTAGCATTTTAGCAAGGCCCTGTTTTTTTAAGAGTAAAATTAAAAAAAGAGCAATACGACAGATATAACAAAAAGAAAAAGACTAGAGAAAGAAATTGAAAGGCATTGTGGCTCTACTAGCATGATATGAAGTGTAGAAAACTAACCAATCTATCCCATCCCCACACACTTTAGAAGCACTCTAGCATAAACTACAGGTAGCGTAAAAAATTAATTATGTTATCAGTTTAATGCCGAGAAGACTTGATGAACCTGTGACGTACCAAGGAGTCACAGTTATATTAAAAAATTCACATTTTTCAATGTCCTTAAGTACATATTAGGTTTGTATATAAGAAATTTACCGAAATTGATTGATGCAATTATATTTATTTGGTGTTTTTGTAGGTAATTACATATATCAAAAATTAAAATAAAACAGAATTTCTTTAATGCTACCCGTTTCTATAATTTGGTTTTGGTTTAAACCATCGTATTTAACATTTGCTGTCAGTTTTCGTCACAGCCAACGTCTAAATGTCATAGTTTGCCCTACATAAGTCTGAGCTAAGAAGGTCGGTTAGTAAAATAGCACGCGGCATTTTGAAGAGAGGATGTAAACAACACCATGACCTGGGAAAAGGCGAAAATGGTATCACAACTTTTAAAATTTAAATTTACAGGTGTTGTGTTATATTTCTGTGTAACATACTCCTTACATTTGTAATAATAGAAACACTTTATATTTGTCTTCATTTACTTTATTAACATAAATCTATTTTTAAATGTGGCAACACTGTAAGATCTATCACGATAGCCAAACCGTCACGTGATTAAAAATAGGGCTTTCAAATGCTGAGTCACGTGTCAATTCAGACCACGTGGCTGTAAAGTGCGATCGCGCCGATCACATATCAAGATATTATCTATAGCTCATCGTCTAGAATTTTTAAATTTTGTTGAATATTAGTGTGAGGTTTGTTACTTGTCGATTAAAAAATGAACAGAATATTTTTTATAATCGTAAAATTTATAAATTCAGATTTAGTGAAAGAGCCCATTTGGGTGATCTTGTGTTTATTAAAACTCTACTTGTACATATATTTTCGACTTGCTTTATCGACAAATCGGAAAAGATGCTGACTTTAAGAAGGCTAAACCGTCTCAAATAAATTTACATTGACCTCCCTAATTAAGTGCCCCGAAAACTTTACAACACAGAATTAATTCATTTCTTCTTTAAATTTCCATGGCTATAACAAAAATATAGATGCCATGAAATCCCCAATGATAATTTAATGGCTGCATATTGCATAAAACCGAGGAGTTTTTTTCAATTAAAATGAGCCACCCTAAACAATTATATTTCGGCCAGTTGCATAGTGGTTCCGACTATACGGGAGTGCAGTCATAATTATTGCAATAATTAATATTTTTGAAAAATTAATTACTGAAAATGCATTTTTGTACTTAAAAAAAGATTATTGTCAACAAACCATACAAAAAAATGCGAAGTATGAGTCCAGCTGACGTGATAAGTGTTTCGTACTACAATTTTTTATTATTATATTTTTTTTTCTAATGTGTGCATCATTACACAAACCCTTAATTTTTGTCAGATTTGGTCTACTTTGATTTTCCAAAGTGTAGGAAAGAGACAACAGTTTTTATAACCTTGTTTCAAATTTTACTTAACAATGGTTATATTAAATAAGCAAATTATATATAATATGTTTGTATTCTCCATTTTGGGGGTTTTATTTTATACCCCAAACACTGAGCTTGAAAGTAAAAAAAAGCTGTCACTCGTTTACCCCCAAAAAAACAACCCATAACAAACCCCCATAACAAATGCTATTGTGTAAACTTTTTGACGAGCAGTTTACTTAAACTATTATAACTTGACAAGCTGGACAGATGTGGGTACAAATTATATGTCCTCATAAAAGGGAGACTATGTAAAAGTAGGTTATATACATTTTACCGGACGACAAGACACGGAAAATAGTTAAAAGTCAAAATAAAATGCTAATATCACAAGTGCGGACAATAAAATCATCCATTTTATTAATGTCCAGAAACAAGTGCAAATAAAACCTCTCAAACAACAATATTTTACTAAAAAAAAGAACCTCTTATCTGCGCTACTAAGTTCACTTAAAGAGGGATTTGAATATTAATTAGTCTTTACGCTATTACCAAATAACAAAACCTACTTTTAACACAATATTTGTACTGCTTTTCCGTACTTCAAATCCACACTCTTTGCCGGTCACAAATCGACTGAGGAAAATTATCTAGTTTTGATACTTTTTTAAAATATTGTATTTCAGTATAGATGTCCAAATGAAAATACAATTCAAAATTTAAAGTTATATTATTTTCATTTGTTATTAACAATATTAATGGTAAAAGAATACTCGAATTTGTTAAAGTTATGGTCGAAGCTAACTCGTTTTTAACTAGTATAGAAAGATTTCTTGCCATTCCAGAATTATTTATATCTTACGTATGTTCAATATGAGGTGGCTGAAGGTCAATAAAATTGCTGCTGGTTGCTGCGATTAAGATGCGCGCCCACTAGGCGACGCGTCGCGAAGCGAAGAGAATTTTATCCATCCAAGAACCTTACATACAATCAAATGGAATCCCGCACACTGAGGTGGCGAGGAGCGAAGAGAAGCGTTGAGTGATGCTCGGAAAGTCTGGAGAGCAACTAGACCAGCGTTGGGCTTTTGATGCTTGCTGAATGTACTAGAATTTTACATACAATTGTACTAGATTGTAATAGATTGAAATCCGTGGCGTGTCCTCACTCCCACTGACAATTTTTGACCACCTGATTAGTAATACATCATTTTTTGGATGAACAAATAGCTTTACTAAATACGTTTAATTATAATTAACAAAAAATGATTCTTTCATATGACATAATCAACAAAAAATCGAAACATGAATAGTATAACATAAATCAATAATTAAAAGACTTACAAACAAAACATTCTTAACAGGACGAATTTGGAACGATTTAGAATTTAGCATGGGCGTGCGGTGAAATTTCAAAGTTGTATATCTCTGTTCCTACTTACAGGAACCTCGCCAAATTCAGAGGTTTTAATAGTGAGCCCACTGGGAATGTTTTGGTAAAGAAAAAAACATTTTGTAATTTGCAAAAAAAGTTGAATTTTTGCATTGCTTCCACTTGGAGAAAAATGAACACGTTTAGGTATGTTATTTATTATTTTTTCTAAACTAATTTTACATCATTTTACCGACAATTTTTAAATTTTAAGAGAAAAAAATGTGTTAGTAGAAAGTTATAGTCAATTGATTTTTTTTTAAAATTACCTATATTTTAGGTTTCAAAAAATGCAAATGACTATAACTTTCTACAAACACATTTTTTTCTCTTAAAATTTAAAAATTGTCGATAAAATGATGTAAAATTTGTTTAGAAAAAATAATAAATAACATACCTAAACGTGTTCATTTTTTTCCAAGTGGAAGCAATGCAAAAATTCAACTTTTTTCGCAAATTACAAAATGTTTTTTTGTCTTTACCAAAACATTCCCAGTGGACTCGCTATAAAAACTCCTACATTTGGTGCGGTTCCTGTAAGTAGGAACAGAGATATACAACTTTGAAATTTCACCGCATGCCCATGGAATTTAGACATCATACGTTCCTCGATTAGTCTAATGTAAAGTATTAAAAAGAGAAGAATAGCAATAGTTTGACATGTCCATTATCCGCTATACGCGCCACAGTTTGGTCATGGGAATCCCAAGCGTAATAAGAAAATTACAAACCTACCGTCAATGGCTGTCTCCTTCTCTTACATTACTTTTATTTAGAGAATGCGCTACTCCGTTGTCGGTTAGCCAAAAGTCGGACACGAGGCACGACACCACATTGAGTTCAAGGTTGTGCATGAAGTTGAGAATGTACTAGATTAGTGGGGTTTTTGGTAATGTAGTAATAGGGTAATATTGAATGTTAAATTGTAATAGATCTAGTACAATTGTAATAGCAAGCACAACGCTGAACTAGACGACGTTTTTCTCGCCGCTTCCCGTCGCGCCGCCTCAGTGAGCGCTGAAGAGGAGAAGAGAAGATCCAAAATATTTGATTGTCGATACTTTTTAGACGTCGGTACCAGCTGAAACTTCTTGTAGTATGTTGGGTTTTCTTAAATCAGAAAATAGGTGATGGAATTTACCGAAAGTATCCCTCTTTTTATTTATTTTACTAACCCAAGCTTTTCTTTTTGGTTTCTCATCTTCCTCCATATACTGGCAATCAGGCTAAGTATAAAAAGATCCTCGTTCGATGACGACCTGCTCATTTTGTATACCCCCACGGAACAACTAAAAATGTTTTAAACGTTAAATGTTGAAAATAGGATGGGATATCTTTTGCCGTGGATTCACTGCGCTTCGTTTCTCTTCGCCCAAGTGTGCGGACACCGCGTAAATGACGCTTCGCTTCGCCTCGCTTCCCTTCGCGACGCTTCGCCTGCGAGTTCCTTTAAGGGGCTATGTGATATTTCACATTTATATTAAGTTAAAAGTGTATAGTTTCGTAATAAAAAAATGGCAAAATCATCAAAATCACTAAAAGCGTCAAATTTTCGAACGGATAGACGTTTTAATCCCTTTGAATTGATCCCTCATCCGACAATCCGAAATACAAGGAGTTTAACGAAGGCTTCAAAGCAGCATGTATCGGCATTAAATATTTCTATAACAAAAGAGTCGCTTGGAAAAAAAATTGCAACACGTGCCTTCGACTGGTCTAATTATTAAAAGACAAAAACAACAGTAAACTGCAAGTATAACCGCGCGACTTTCTGCACATTTCAGTTTCATTAATATTTGAAATAAATTTATATTTATAGACAACTATATAAAGTTTATTATAAATATAAAATTATATTTATGTTCATTCCTTTTTTACCCAAAACTCCTTTATCATAGGGGTTGCGCTAGTATTGATTTAAAAAAAACGTTAATAGAATAAAAATTATATCTAAATAACAGTGTTTTAATTTATTGACTATTTAAAGACAAGTTTTTAGTAAAAAATTTAATTTTACTATAAACTTCAGATTATTCCGTTTCTTATTTTTCGATTACACAGAGAAAAATTAAAAACAAAAATTACCGTTCACTTCGGTAAATGGTCGATAAAGGCATCTCAGTTGGACGGGGTACTTTAAAATGAGAAAAAAATGCTGTACGTTTTGTATCACTCACCTTTTTATAGAAATTTCTACCAAACTTGCAGCATTTTTTCTACGTTTTAGAGTAAATTATGCCACATAGATGCATTTATCAAGTTTACTACTATTTTGGCAATTTTGTGCGGTTTTTTGATTTCTAAGTGCAGTATAAAAAATGACAATACAGATTGTACAACGAGTGAAAAAAGTGTTCGATTCTAAATAAGTGTGAGGTTGGTCACCCAAGCAAAGCAAGTACCAATCACACTCATTGAGGCTCAATCTTTTTTATGAGCATGTCTTATTCGTATTTGAAACAGTTGCCGTACAAGAATCCATGTATGTTTAGAGGCAAGCAACGAGTGCAAGATTGCTGAAACTGTACATGGTGCGCGACATGCGGCGCACAGCGCGCAGCTCATAGGGTTCGGCGCGTGACACGCCCTCGAAATTAATAAATGTCTTTCGACCTACTAGAAACTCCACTTTTATTTTTTCATCGATTATTACAGTAAAACACAACGCATATAATTATATTTTTTGCGATTTTATAAGCTGTGGAGGCGAGCATGCAAAAATATGTAACCAATTAATTTGCTATTAATGTTTATTAAATAATTTTCTAAAATTATTTTCAGCAAGCAACATCCTAAAAATGTCGACGTTTGGGCTGGAATGTTTCAAGATAGGATTATGAGTCCCTATCTATTTTACCTAAATTTGACCGGCAATGAAATTAATTCCTGCCTTAGCTCAGCTGTATCCAGATAATAACCCCAACACACCCACTTTAACAATGTGGTTTCAACAAGATGGAGCACCACCGGATTATTCACAACCTGTTGGGCAATGAGATGTTTCTTTTCTAACAGGTGGATAGGACGTCGTGGCTCCATTAAATGGCCTGCGAGGTCAATGGATTGGACTCCTCTCGATTATTTTCTGTGGAGATATTTAAAAACAAAAGTTTTTTTACAGACCTCCTGCAATAGAGGCTTTAAAACACCGTATAAGGGATGAAATTCGGCAAATTCCACCTTCTGTAATCAGAAGCGTACAACAAGAGTTTATTGATAGATTAGGATATTGCCAGGAAGTTAACGGTCAATTTTAAGCATTTGTTGCGTTAAAATTCTTTATGTTGGCTTATTTTTATTACATAAAAATTCGTAAAATAGTTGGGTGTGTTTTATTTTGCTCCCTTAATTATCTTGTAAGATCTTTTTATTGAATATTACTAATATTACTAAATTTGGTGATCGTATTTAGGCTAAAATTACCTTTTAAACAATGTATCACATAACCTAAGTTTCCATTTAAAAATATTGGCGATGACGTCACAACTTTGACACATGTCAAAATTTTAAAAATTTAGTATCACACTGTGTAAAATTAAAAATCAAAATCGACGTGTTTTTAAATACCTATTTCCTTAATGTTTCCCGTTTTCGATATATTTTCAGGTTTTCAGACTTTATGTCCTCACTATATATTATTCACATTTAGTCCACTTACAAGTTTAAATATTATTTTGTTGAACTCTAAGTTTTGTTCTTTTTTCCCCAAAAGTTGCTGAAAATTTGCTTTTCTAATGAAATGGTCTACAAAAAATTATTTTACATTTTATCAGTTTCCGTTGGTACACCATTCTGCGAGAAAGCTAATGCCAAGCACATCTAAAATATCAAGATCGTCATCAAAACAAGTTGGTCTTCCAATTCCGTATTATTCATATTGCACTACTACTTAACAACTCAAAATGAATAAGATGTTAAAGTTTATAGTTAACAGTATGTCACTTTGTTGTGTCAAAATATGCTGTGTACACTACGCAGATGCTAAGCTAACTTGCTTACCACTTTTTTAACCTAGTAATAAATTTATTTTGCCGGGTAAAGTTATCTTTGGCAATGACATTAACATGGGTGGTGCCACATTGTAAGTGTCCAATTAGTTTACTGTTTGTGCACCTAAGTCTAGTGTTAAGTCTTCAATATTGTGGACTGACAATTAAACAAGCTTGTATCTGTTAATTTAAGCGGTGCAGATAAAAACTGAAATTTAAGCCGACTTTACTTTTAAGCCAGTTTAAAACACAACTAGAATAGGGGGCTAGTGGTAGTACGATCATTATAAAACATCTCATATATTTTTAAAATACGTATTAGTCTACCTAACGTTGTCATTTAAAATACAGAAAGAAATTTAATGTAGCGCATAGTATTTTTTCTTTGTTGAAGTACGCGTACGTTTTCAGCAATTTAAAGAAAAACCTTGTTCAAAACAGCGTAGTTTTTATGTGGCACGGGGCAGGACGAATCTCGTTTTATCCAATTTTCGCACAGGAAGTCTTTATTAACCTTGCAAATAAAACATTTTACTACTAAAACTAATTTAAAATGCACAGTTTGAAGAGATTGCAGAATTTTTATTTCTGTAATAACAAAAGTAGTTTACATAATTGAAGGATCATTACTTGTTATTTGAAAAATTAGTCTAAATAACAATTGTCACTGACTAAATTGGTTTAACAAAATAAAATTCAGATCCGGCCGGACCCAAACGAAATCCCAGTCGGAACCGCATTGGTCAGACTCGGTAGGTACGTCGGCAGTACGTCCATTCCATCCATAGTACTTTACTTTTAAAGCTTTTTAGTCATGAAATATGTTCACATTACACCACTAGATACACATCTAAGATAACTATATACAAATTACATTGCTATGTACAATATTAAAACATTGCACACCAATTTACCCTTGGTGTATAGTAGTGAAGTAGATGCAGCTGTTGGGCCATTCCGGATGATCTTTTAGGGGTCGTTTGGGATTTAATTTAGAAGTCTTGGAAAGATTTTACAAAAGCAGTTTGTTGAGAAAAATTTATTTATTTGTTTTTACTGGAGAAATCTACAGTGAATTTACGCTGGCTAGTATAGGTTTTAAGCCGACTGCACATTTGTAGTCTTGATATTTGTGAGACTAAACTTGCAGATTTTATATGCACCGTTTAAGTTAACAGATGTAAGCATGTTTCGCTCATTATATTGAAGGCTTAACACTAGGCATAGTTGCACAAACTATAAATTAAACTAATTGGACACTTGTAATATGGCAACACTTATGTTAATGTCATTGCCAAAGATGATTTTAAACGTCAATTAAGTTTATCAGAAGTTTTAAGCAATTCTGCAGTACGCACGCCCGTATATGATTGAGGTTGTTTACAGATTTAGCTTTTCCGCCATTTTCGTACATACTGTTTGCTGGTCTACAACTAATTTGTCTATGATTTGCTCGATATGCTTTATTATATTTGTGGCTCATTTCGCTGACGAACTCTACCCAATGAATAAAAACACAAATCACGTCGTTTCCAAAAAGCCTTGGAATCCCGGGCTTAGTGCCGGTGCACACGAGCGGTAATCAGCGTTGTGCTTGCTATTACAATTGTACTAGATCTATTACAATTTAACATTCAATATTACCCTATTACTACATTACCAAAATCCCCAATAATCTAGTACATTCTCAACTTCATGCACAACCTTGAACTCAATAGACGTTTTCAGATGGCTTTCGTTACGGTAGCGGTTGACAGATAAACAATGGACTAAACTTCATTTGTCAACCAAACTGGTGACAAATGAAGTTTTATTCATTACTTAACTGTCAACCGTAACTAAAACCAGAGCCACCTGAAAATGTCTATTGTGTGATGTCGTGTGTCGTGTCCGACGTCTGGCTAACCGACATCCGACAACCGAGTAGCGCATTCTCTAAATAAAGTAATGTAGGAGGAGACAGTTCTTATTACGCTTGGGATTCCCATGACCAAATTGTGGCGCGTATAGCGGATAATGGACATGTCAAACTATTGCTATTCTTCTCTTTTTAAAATACATGTGATGCTCTGTTACCTATTGCTATTCTTCTCTTTTTAAAATCCATGTGATGCTCTGTTACATACAAAGTCGCTTATAACCAGAGTGAGTGTTATAATTTTGAACCATGTCAACATCTGTTGAGCCTAAAAACATGAATCCAAACCAATGACTTACATTGATCCAAACTTGTAGGATCAAGAACCTGATGATATTACATTAAATTCTCAGAAATATGTTTTTGAATAATCGCATTTGTTTTTATTTCTATTAACATTTTAGAAGTTATGTTAGCTGAATATAGCAATCATAATATATTTATTTGTTAAGGCTGTTACGAATGTTTTGTTTGTTTACTTATAATGTTTAATTATTGATTTATGTTATACTATTCATGTTTCGATTTTTTGTTGATTATGTCATTTGAAAGTATCATGTTCTGTTAATTATAATTAAACGTATTTAGTAAAGCTATTTGTTCATACAAAAAATGATGTATTACTAATCAGGTGGTCAAAAATTGGCAATGGGAATGAGGACACGCCACGGTTTCAATCTATTACAATCTAGTACAATTGTACGTAAAATTCTAGTACATTCAGCAAGCATCAAAAGCCCAACGCTGGCGGTAATTCCAACGCACTGCAAATTATGCGCTAAAGCGTTCGCTGTTGAAGTACATTGTGTTCAATGTTCAATGGGGACGTACACACGAGCATCAAGATAACAGCAATTAACATTGTAATTCAACAGCGGACGTTTTAGCGCATAATTTGCAGTGAGTTGGAATTACCACTCGTGTGCACCGGCACTAAGTGCACACGTAAGTAGTTTTGACGCCAACAGACAGACCGGCGGAAATAATTTTTTTTTTTGTAATTTGTAAACCTCAAAACATGAAGATCTGAAAAACTTTGGAGAGGATATTTTTCCACAAATACAATAATTCCTCAAGCGAGAGAAGTAAAAGTATAATATTTGTTCTCTCTGTATACAAGGTAAAATACGCGCCTGGCTTTCCGAACGAAAAAGTCACGTACCTAAGCACAATTCCAATGGGATCAAACATATTTCCCACCCTGTATAAAAATTTAAAAGCTTATTATTTTCCAGGTAAAATCGTCAGCTGCGTATTTACCATTTCTTTATAGCTTGCGACGCACTTTGTTCAAGAAAAAGTGTTTGGTGATAAACTGTCAAAGATACTATGATGAGTATCATTGACCAAATACTTACCGCTTAAAACTTGAAAAGAACATTAAAATAATTCTGGAAGGTACTCAAAAAAGGAAACGGAAACAACAGGGTGTTCTGAGTGAAGCAGGTTGTAGTAGAGCGCGTGCAAATTAGCCCTCAGCTCAATTAGCCGGAAAGGTTCGATTGGACGCCACCAGTTTTTTACACCGACACAAACTGGAAGTCGCCTAGGTAGTCTAGGAACCTGCTTCAACACATAACAAACCCGCTATTCATAATTGAAAATTAAAACATAGGGCGCAGTGAGCTGAACAAAAACAACTTAATACATTCAACCCTGTACATATATTTACAGACGAAAATTTTTACAAATGTTCACAAATTTGGTTGGGCGATTTTGCCCCCGCAAAATAAATAAATTGAATCAAATAAAAAAAAAGGAAACTCCCTGAAGAAGTCTGTCCTCAGATACAAAATTACAAATGTTCACAAATATGGTTGGGCGATTTTGCCCCCGCAAAATAAATAAATTAAATCCAATGAAAAAAAACTCCCTGAGGAAGCCTGTCCTCTGATACAAGAATTCATAGGGTGGCTCCTTAACACCCACCGAGGAGCAAGACAGGATGCCTCTTAGCACCCGCCAGGATAAAGAAATAGGGATGCTTCGTAGCCCCTACCAAAGAGAAGTAGGGAGGCTGCTTAGCGCCCGCCAAAAAGAAATAGGGATGGTTCGTAGCCCCTACGGAAGACCCTAGGAACAAAACAATTCCTAGTAGTTACAGTAATTCAAAGTTAATTAATAAAAAAAGGTATTCGTTACGTTAATAGAACAAAAAGTAAAATTTGGAGAGAAACAATTGACTTGAACTGAAGCGCAAAATTTAAGCATATTAAATAAGAGGTAAAAGAGAAAGCCAGTGACTTGAACTGAATCGCAAAATTTAAGTAAGTAGGAAAAGATTTAAAAATAAGAAGCTACGTTAATATCAAATAAGTTACTAATAAAAGAAAAAGTAATGATTAAAACCCACTTGCAAAATTTAAGCAAGCCTAAGATAATATTACAAAGTTACGTTAATAAACAAAATAGATTATTACTCAAGGACATCGATAGCTAAACTGTAAAGTTCATTGATACTTTAACGATAATCGTTAATATTTACAAAAACTAAGTGTTCACTAACTGACCAGTTTAACGCTGCATTATGTTATCTTACATTAACAATAAAAATAATAAAAGTACAACAAAAGAAAAATAATTGATAATTAAATCATAAGGTTACGCAAGATTACAAGCATAAACAAAGAAAAAGGCTTAAGCGAAGCCAACAGAAAGAAAATAATTAAAACTTTAAACCCCTACTGAAGCTTGACCCAAAAGCCAAGCGTTTAGTACTAATATCAATGTAAGATAACACAAGAAAAGGAAACCAGATGATAATTGATTTCAGAAAAAAAAAATTGTTCATTGACATGAAAAGAAAACACCCCTTATAGGGATAAACCGCTTAAATAGAATTAATCAAAAATATACCGCTTCTGTACATTTATAAAAAAACACAAATAGATATTAATTTAAACGCAAATATACCGCTAAAGCAAGGCAGCTACTTTATTACTTTAGGTTCCCAAAAACAAATTTAACTAATTATAAAGCAACTATCTACGTTAAGTTCCAAATAGTATGATATAATAAATAGGTGTAAAATGTGCACGAGCCTAGTAAGTTTATTCCCCAAAACAACAAAATAATAGTCAAATGACAAACTGAAAATAAAATAATAGGTTAATTATCCTTTCTGAAAGCATAAAAATATGATTGAACCAATCATTATAGACCAAGCAAAAATAAATCTAAATTTCCCAACTTCCCATAAATAAAACATGTGAAACCCCCAAGCTCGCACACAGTTTAACTTATATAAAGAAATAAAATAAAGGATTTGGCGGCACTTCTTGACAGGCTGGCGACTGACAATAAAAGCAAACAAATTAATATATTTAAAAACACTGACTATAACGCTTTAATTTCTCAGTCTGGCGTTTACGATAACAAACTATACTGTCAGACTAACCAGTACCACAAATTCTTTTATATCTATATAAATCAAGGTTTGAACTTAACATTACAGATGCAGATTACACTGCAAATGATTCATGATAAAATGAAGTCGATAAAAAAACTTGTTAAAACTACGGTACATTAAGAGATTCTAGACATAACTTATAGATTGTACGAGCTTTACGGCACACGGTCAAGCCCCAAGACCTATTCAAGCTTTTAAAAGAATGCAAATTAGGTAAAGTAAAACTAATAATAAAGCAATCAAGAAGCTTGGTTATAATAATTCAACACATCACGTAGCATACGGAGCTACCCAGAAAAAGTAGTCTTAGAAAATAGTACTGTGAAGCAGAATTTCGATAGCTAAGATTCGCTGAGATTTTAATTGTAATTTATGGGTATAAAATAGACAAATAACATGTATCCGAAAAGCACGGAGGTAAACAAAAAAAAATCAAGGTCACTCGTGTACCGACCGATGTACTCACTCTACTTAAAACCGAACAAAATCCAAGCCAGTCGTTACAACAGGCCCGTAAGCTGGTATAAAGGGGTTCTAACTATATTTAAGGGCATAAAATAGGCAAACAATATGTATTTGAGAAACATGAGGCAAAAACTAAAAGGTTTTACTTACCTCTTAACAAAGATAAAGAGGGCTCGATATTCAAAACTCCACAGACAAATCACCAAAAAGGAGGCAGCTACCAGCGGTTTCCAAACATCATGCCGATGTTGATAGCTGATAGAAATAAAAGAAAGAAAACCCTTAGACTTGAAAATTTCACCCCGAACGTGTCGTCTACATATAGACTAAAAAAAACGTATAAAAAACTCACCTTATCATCGAACGAAGTCGCCAAAAAATCCTGCGTCTTGCAGATACAAATTCAGCAAGAATTTAAACACGGTCCCTGACTTTTAATCCAAAAACTACTTGAGCTTCAAAAACTGAAACTTTAAAACAGGGACCATGGAACAACTGCGTCGAAAGTCGGCGTGGGAATGACCCCTCGTGCCTCGTGCCGGAAGAATGAAATGACACTCCGAGACCTTCCGCTTGATGTTCTGCGCAAGTCCGACAAGGTGGCACAGAATATCACACCCCCCCCCCCCCCGAGAAGTGAAAGCGATTACACGGGGTGGAAACTCATGACAGTAATTGATATAGTCTAAAGATGGCGCCACCGCATACCGACAAGAACTACCAAATTTCAACCAATTTCAAGCATGGATTAGAAGCTGCTCTCTCAAATGACCCCGAAGGCAGGATTGCACAAGTCTTTGACCCCATACGGAGGAACAAACGCAAAAACCACCGGAACTCACAACTCCAACTGTCGCCACTCAATCAAACAAAGACACTAAAATCATACAGAGGCCCCTTGCGTGAACCAGAAAAGTCACGGAAATAGAGAAAGTTACCTACGCCGGTTCCGATCGAGACGCACTATTTCAGTCGGGCATATCCGAACATACTAATAACTGAAACCCCGAATGTCGAAACTAAAGAAGGGAAAAGCGAAACCGACACCGCGGCAGCTGTGTTCATAAATCGACGGCTCCCGACCGCGCTTTGGGACTGTTCGTGTATGCGAACAGGTCAGTGGGTTCCCTACATGAATCGACCTCGCGGCCCGAACTTGATATTGTCCCGCCTTACAGCTCCGTCAGACGAAAACATACACACACCATCCTAACCTTCACATATAACTCAATTTATTAAATATGTTTATAAAATTCAAAAACAAGATCTTGGAAAAGGAAAAGAAAAATAAA
This sequence comes from Philopedon plagiatum, assembly GCA_963971165.1. Lineage (NCBI taxonomy): Eukaryota > Metazoa > Arthropoda > Insecta > Coleoptera > Curculionidae > Philopedon > Philopedon plagiatum. Next base: position 44,006,768 of record OZ020190.1, on the reverse strand, counting down.
TCTTGGAGTTTAATTAATAGAGAACGCTAGATTCAGGAATCCAGGACAGTGAAGGCAGTGGAAAACACCGGGATTAAATCTCAACCAAAATGTAGGTAGTCTTTTAAAATTTATTCTCTAAAAATATGTTATCATAAATAGAGTAAGGGTAACTTGTCTAAACACAGAGAGAACTCCAAGCGAGGCGAGGAAAACGAAGATCAGGGCCCAACAAAAGAGAACGTTAAATTTAACTACAAGCTGTGAAAGATGGACAAGCTGATGTCAAGCTGATTTGGACAAGATAAAAGGCAATCAACATTCCCAGGGGGTAGCTGGGAAGCAAGGGAAGGGGGCCACACAGTGTAAGAGCAAAAATACGACCTCTCAATCAAGGTAAATAATTAAGTAAAAACTAAACAGGCGTTCGCGAATAAAATAAATCATTAAAACGAACTCAAACGCTGTGGCAAAAATGACTTGTCACAAGCTAATGTACTAGAGTTAGTGCAAAACTAAACAGGCATTCTTTTTCAAATCGTGTTTTAAAAAAATCTAAGTTATTACTGGAAGCTTTGGGTTCATCCGACAATCAAACTTGTCTTTTCGAATTGAAGCAACAATAAAAAATGCTATTAATTCTGCGGTGGAAACTTAAGCTATACTCAAAATATAATTTGCGTAAAATAAACCAGTTTTAATTTAAATCAAAAATTAGATTTTTTAAGGTGTTCACCCTGGTTTTAAATTTTCGCGGTCCCTAAATCACGAAAACCATGTTTTTCGTGATTTAGGGACCACCAAACGTGTACTAAAAAATCTCAAAAGGCATTTTTTCACACACAAAATACTCCTCTAGCAAGGGACATCAAAAGATCAATAATCTGAATCAGGCGCAAAATTTTGGGCATGCTTAGGGCGCCTATACGGCTTAATACGCCTGTAGGCGCCAACAACAATGGCCGACTTGCTGACTGGTATAAAGGGGAATGTTCTCGTTTTATCTTTGTCTTCATTATCGTGTTATTTGGCATCTTTGTCAATTTTGCCGTCTAGTGAGCCCTTCTTCCCGTTGAAAATCAGCAGATTGCAGCTGGCTTTCTTAATTTAAGTCGCAAACAGCGCTACTTCGGCCTAACGTTGAACAGCGTAGGCTTACTCTGTGTTTTCCGTCAGAGAAGGCCAAGGTAACGACCAATATTTGGCCAATTTGAGGTGAAATTGACCAGAAAAATATTGTAATTTTTTAGGGATCAGTTATTTGAAATTTGAATGGAGTACTTTCGTATTTTGAAATAAAAAAAAATTGCTTAAAGCCTATTACCGCACACGACAAAAGACCCTTCGGATTCGATCAGGAAACCAGAGGGCGATTATTTGTTTATAAATCCAAAACTTTTGAATTCATTAAACAGGGACGTAAAAGAAAGTCATACAGTACCCAATCAGCTAACATCCCCAGTATTTTTTTTGACATTATTTACATTATTGAACCACATACTTAATTCATCAGACATTTACGCGGGGATTCACTAAAAAGGCTTAAGACAGTACTTGACAGTACAGTTGCAATTAAGATTTTCTAGTTCTAGTTGGTCACTTAGGTTTTAACAAGTTTTTGTTCTGTCACTGTTAATAAGTCGTCATTAAAAACATATTATTTATTCTAATATTTCAGCCATTTGCTGGTTTTGTAAATGATTTTTACCTTGGAACTAACTAACAGAACTAAAATTAATTTAGTTCCCTAATGTAAAAAAATAAATACTTAAATTGTCATTTTCTATTTAAATTTGTAAAAAGACTCATAGTACAAAACATAGTTGTCCTCTTCTTACACTTCTCAGTTTAAAACCTTGATTGTTAAATTACTTAGATCAGTTTTACCGATAGTGAATTCCTGGCAAAATTTTATATTCTGCTTTTTCTTTGATAACGCACCCCACGTAAATTCTATACGTCTATCGACATTTTGAGGTTGCGTTTTTAAAGGAAAAGTACTAAGTAAATAAAGTTTTAATTTCTATGATAAATTATATGCCTTTTTATGTGTTTACCCCAAAATGTCATCTTTTTACGGAGGATAACTGAAAAATCCAAAACAGTAGGGATGTTAGCTGATTACGCCTCTTAAGCCAAGACTGAGCAGTCAAGTAAACTGATTAAATATCCTATTCTATATACTATATACCGGGTGTCAACGAAATCATTATACATACCATAATTTTGTTCATATTAGAAATAGAAATTTCATTTTTGGGTTGAAGCTTTAGTTGACAAAAACACATTTTTTGCCATAAAAACAATTGAATATCGATTGTGGTTTCTCCAGAGGCAAGTTTAACTTTTTTATTTTAAATGGCACCCTACCCATTTTTTAGACCATTAGACCATTTAAATTCCCTTTTTGGGTGATATATCACAAGTGGTAGTTTGCCCTCAAAATGGCGGCACTGGAGGCATTTTTCTCAGTTTGAGTAGGTCGCCATTTTGAAGTCCCTGGTTGTTATTTTTATCAAATATCTCTGTAGTTTAATGATGAACATTGTTTAACGTTTATTTTTTGACATGATTTTGTAAAACCTTTTTAAATAATTTGTATAGGCAAATTTTTGTTTTATTAATATGGACCATTTTTAAAGCAAATATTCACCAAGACATTAAATAGAAAGTACCAAAAGTAAAATAGCCGTCGCGAGTACATGATATTAATGACCTAAAATTATCAAAAACATACGTTTTAACGGTTTTTTTTTCTAAACAAAATATCAAATAAGCAAGGCAAAGTACGTTAAAAAGAACATTTATTTAACATAAAATCGGCTATGCATTTACCTAAGTTGGCTTTGAAAAACAGCCAACTTAGGTAAATAATTCATAAAACTGATTTTATGTGTAATAAATAATGTTATTCTTAACATACTTTGTCTTATTTGATATTTTTTGCGGGAAAACCGGTAAAATGCGTCTTTTTGATAATTTTAGGTAATTAGTAAGAAGTACTACACGACGGTTATTTTACTTTTGGTACTTTCTATTTAATGTCTTGGTGAAAATTTGCTTTCAAAATGGGCAATATTAGTAAAACATAAATTTGCATATACAAATTATTTAAGAAGAGTTTTACAAAATCGTGTTAAAAAATAAAAGTTAAACAATCTTCTTGACTAAACTACTGTGTTATTTTACAAAAATAACAACCAGGGACTTCAAAATGGCGACCTACTCAAACTGAGAAAAATGCCTCCAGTGCCGCCATTTTGAGAGCAAACTACCACCGAATCACCGAAAAGGGAATTTAAAGAGCTATCTAATGATCTAAAAACATTGTTAGGTTGCCATTTAAGATAAGAAACTTAGACTCGCTTCCGGAGAAACCACAATCGATATTCAGTTGTTTTTTATGGCAAAAAATTTGTTTTTGTTAACTAAAGCTTCAATTCAAAAATGAAATTTCTATTTATAATATGAACAAAATTAGGGTATGTAAAATGATTTCGTTGACACCCGGTACACAAGGTTTAAGTTTAAATCCTTCATATTATATTGTTAATTACATCGGCGCACTCGCCATTACGCTTGAGGCGCTTAAGTGTAGGACCCCCACGAAGAAGGGTCTTCTAAGAGGTTTTGAAAGCGTCTCACAGATTATTCCAATTCTCCATTTAAAATAATAAAGTAATTTTAAATGATAAAGTGTATATCCTAAAGCAACATGCAACTTGGTAAGATCAAAAATCTACATCTAATTGACAAAGTGCCAGTTCCCGAAGAAAGTCCATAAGTTCATTAAGAAACGTTTAGACTGTGAACTGAGTAGGCGATTTTTTTAACAGGACTACACATGCATTTTTCAAAGAGATGTAGAATTTTTTTGACATGTAGGCATTTTCTGTTAGAAAAATCGGCCAAAAATTAGAAGGAAAATAAACAAAATAAGGGAATAAGATTAATTTTTTGTTTTAGGTTACCCCTAAAATGGCGTGAAACTCAAAAAAGGTAAGTTCATTATAACTAAATATTCTTTGATATATTTCAATCAGAAAGCATAACCAAATGAAATAGCGCAATCAGATAAACTAAATGATAATCTCTCTGGCTCAATTAAAACGTTATGTAGAATTAAAATGTTTTTTGTCAACATCAAATCTGAGTCAACACAATCATTCATTTTTTGTTATAAAAAATTAATAAATTTGCAACCCGCTAAATATTTGTATTTTTCGCCATTTTAATTTTTCTGTTGGTCACGTGCTTTCATTTAGGCACGTTCCTAGGCGGTGTGCAGATTGTGCACCGCACAAGGACGGCAGCTCGAAGTGGCGACAAAATCTTTTTTGCATAAAGTATTTCCGTAATTAAAACGTAGTGGCCATATGTCCGCCGACGGGAGGTTACAGTTAGGCTTAGAATTCCGCCGCAAGGCGGACTCATGCAAATAATAAGAACTTATCCGCCGTAAAAATTATAGTGCGGCGGAACGCAATGGTTGATAATTCATTTTCCGCCTTTCGACGGATTTTACTGCATAGTAGCTAAGATCCGCCGACAAAATTTTGGCAAGCTTTATAATCTATATATCTATATAAACAAATAACACTCCAAGTTTACAAGTTGCTTTTCCCACAAATTTTAGATCAGCGTTAAAAGGTGGGGTGAGGAGTTGTGAAATACGTTCTCGGACAGGTTTGCTCAGTTTTAGGTTTCAGCAGTATTATTTAAAAATTTTTTATCTCTCTTTGTTGAATTTTTTACTGTGACTGCACGATTCGTGTTGGTATAAAATTTTATCAACACCGCATCCAACTGACATTTTATTAAATAAGATAGTGATGAAACCGAAAACTGAGCAAACCTCTCCGAGGACGTTAGTACTACCTGACAGTAAAAAACTCAACAAAGATAGATAAAAAATTTTGAAAAATACTGCTGAAACCTAAAACTGAGCTAACCTGTCCGAGAACGTATTTCACAACTCCTCACCTCACCTTTTAACGCTGATCTAAAAATTTGTGAGAAAAGCAACTTGTAAATTTGGAGTGTTATTTATATAAATATAAGTATAAATTATAAAGCTTGCCAAAATTTTGTCGGCGGATCTTAGCTACCATGCAGTAAAATCCGTCGAAAGGCGGAAAATGAATTTATCAACCCTTGGGTTCCGCCCCACTATAATTTTTATGGCGGATAGGTCCTTATTTGCATGAGTCCTCCGTGCGGCGGAATTCTAAGTCTAATTGTAACCTACCGCCGGCGGACATATAGCCACTACGTAATTAAAAATGCCTTGAATTTATCTCGGCCGATATGGCGCATCATAAAAATATGGAAACCATCGAAAAGCAAACATTAGACTTTTGTATTAATTAGTAAAATTAAATCATTTGAATGTATCTGATCTGTTATTATTTAGTGTGCCATTTTACAAAGAGTTGATGTGTTAAATACAATTGTTCAAAATCCTCTTCTCAATATTTCAGTGGCTTGTCTATAAAATTTGATCAGATGTATTCAGTCCATAAGAACAGACCAAGCTTTTGAATCTTTTGTTACAAATTCATCACACTATGCACTAACTCTTGATATAGAGCCTACTTCTCCTGTTCGACAGAAAAAAAACACTGCACAGTTTTCTTATGGAGCAAAAGATAAACCAATTCTGAAGTCAAAAATCAATTTTTAAAGTCAATTTCTATTTCAATATTCTAGACACAGCAAACGCTTCCTTAGAGGAAAGATTCGAGCTGTTAAAAGAATGCCACGATTTGTACCTGTAACTTTTTGCACTATCACTGGAACAGTTAATGAAGTCCCTTATGGACTTGGACTTAGCTTTACAAGTCCAAAATGTTGATGGCCTTAGCAGAGATATTGATGGTAAAGATTTATATGACGAAATTTGCGTTTATAAACATTTATTTCCCGACCCTCAACTGGCTTTGAAAAGTCTAGAGCAGATTGTAAAAAATAATTTAGCATCTTCGTGTCCGGTATCCGTGGCCTCAGAAGAAAGATCTTTTTCCAAATTGAAAATAATAGAAAATTAGGTACTAAGAACATCGATGGCTCAAAAATGGCTTTCCGGTTTAGCTTTAATTCCAATTAAAAAAGATATTTGCGAACAAATGAATCAGCATTATACCCATAGATAGATTTACTAATCTAAAAGTGGGGAAGATAGCCCTGTAGAAAGCGTTGAATATAAAATTATTTTTCCAATTTAGGGTTAGAAATTAAAAATGTATTCTCTAAAAGTTTAGTACGCATGTACGCACAAGTATTTTTAGAATCTGTTTAAATTTAGTATTTTTTTTGTTTATTCAAATTCATTAGAATCTTAAAAATTAGTAGCAAAAATTAAAACATATTTGTTTCAATTTCATTCCGTTAAAAGTAAAACACTGAATAAAAACGGTGGGAGGCGGAGGCGGAGGCGGCAATAAACCGTTTTGCACAAAGGCGGCACACCCTATAGGAACGGGTCTGCTTTCATTTCAAAACTAACAATCCGTAATAACACTTAATTTAAAATAAATTCATTTTAGAAACAAAACACGTTAATTTAGATATCGATGGGTAAGTTTAAAACCAATACATATTGAATTTTACATTTCGTCCCCTTACCCAGGGAAGGACTGGCCTGGCGGGCTGGCGGGCGCAGCCCGCCGCGCCTTTTGTTTACAACGCCCTGAAGCCTTTTGGTGTAAGTGAAAATAGTTAAACAAATATATTAATTTAAATCGGCGCCTTTACCTTTAAATAGCCCGCCACATTTTCCGGGCCTAGTCCGTCCCTGCCCTTACCTTATCCGCAGCTACCCCACCTTAAAATTTCAAAAAGTACGAACCTGCCTTGTAATACATCATTTTAAAAATCGTCATAATCCGCACATAATTACGTAGTATAAAACAAGGTCAAGTGCAAGCTATACTTACACAATTAGTGTTTCGTGCCATCAGCCCCCCACTTAATCTGAGCAAACCTCGGCCGCCCGATCTCCGCCCATCTGCCGCGCTACCCGCCGCCGACGACACAACGCCGTATCACATCTCGTATGCGCGGAGCTGTGTCTGAGCCAAATAAACATTCTAAAATGCGTGTAAAAACAAAAGTTGTTCCTTACGTCGTCGTGAGAAATATTTTTTGTCGAAAAACTTTTTCTCTAAAACCAATGCAATGGTTCAGCAGCTATAAGGAAATAAATAATTAAATTGTTTATAACAATTGGTCGCGCTAGAATTTTTTAATCCTGATGATTTTCGTTCAATCTACACCTAATTCTCAATGTTCATGATTTTTTTCAGATTTTTCTAAGCGATCCTTTTGGTGATAAGGGTGGGGGCCAGGAATTTTAAGCATTTTTCCCAAAAAATGTTTAAAAAATTGCATAAAAAACACATCATATATATGTATATATATATATATATATATATATATATATATATATATATATATATATATATATATATAATCAAATCAAATCAAATCAAATCAAAAATACTTTATTGTCAAAAGGATATAACCCTTGTAAACAAAGTCTTACAAATAAAATAACACAACTATATAATATTAAACACGCTCTGATTCCACGTCAATAACAAATAATTGCATTCAAATAATAGAAAAAATCACCAAATAAAAGTCTCACAAAATACAATCGCACCAAATATACACGTACATAAAATTAATTGAATGAATCCACATAATATTCCTCCACTTTATAATAGACCTTTCCAATCAGAAGTTCTCTTACAAGCTTTTTAAACCTTTTTTGACATACGGTCAGTCGTATACGTCTGGGAAGGTGATTAAACATTTTCTTACCATTATAGATTACCGAACTTTTTACCAAACTCGAGTTAGGGATCGGAAGTCTCAGGGTAAAGTCACTGTTTCTCGTCGGATAACCAGTCTGTTCAAGTAATTCTGATCTAAATTTCTCTCGCACCAAACACACTGTCTCCAGAATGAAAAGAGAAGCCAATGTCAGTATTCCCAACGAGCGAAACAAAGGTTTACAGGAATCGCGAGCCCTTGCCCCAGAGGCAAATCTTATTGCCCTTTTTTGTAGCATAAAAACTGAATTAAGTAAGTATTCTGGGCAACATCCCCAAAAACATAGACCATAGCGCAACCGCGATTCCATTAGGGCATAATAGACACTGACCGCTGTCGCGCTACCCAGTTCACGAGAGACAACCCTGATCGCGTAGCACGCCTGGGATAGTTTCTTGTTTAGAGTAGTAATATGTTTATCAAACTTAAGCTTTTCATCAATTTGTAACCCCAGGAATTTGCTGACGCGATGATTACTAATTATACGATCACCCACCGATACATTCGTGCTACATTTAAAACATAAAATATTGGTTTTATCGATGTTCAATGTTAAGAAATTCGACGAGCACCATGTTTCCAAGATGGCCAGGTCTTTTTTAATATTAACCTCAAGCTGAATATATATATATTGTTGAATTCATGCTTCAATAGGCTTTCATTTGACACCCTACAAAATGTCCTTGAAAATTTTTTCCTTGTCCCACTTTACCTCCTGAAATTAACCCCCCGAATCAAAATTTAACTTTTTATACCACACGTCTATAATTGGACCACCAAACTCTATCTCTGTGCTAAATTTCAATTTTTTACGTCGAATAGTTTCAAGAAAATCGCCTGTGACAGACGGACGGACGGACACCGAAGTGATTCTATAAGTGTTCCGTTTCACGGAACACTAAAAATTGAATCCAGTTGATCTGCAATGGTCAAAAATTAGAAGATAAAGTGGCGAATAATTTATTTTCAATAAAATAACATTTTAAGTAAATTCATATTAATGGGTTTAAATGTGCTACATAGACAATAATAAAGCCTACTAAACTCTTCGCATTTACCAGAATGATTGTATCAAAGACTTTACAGAAAATAAATTGGTGAGAGAGGCACTCTAGAATGGACGGCGAGGACACTGCTTGATTTCTTTCTCTAGTGACACTTAAAAACGATAGGTTACAGAATTTCACCTAAGAACTGAGAAATAGGATTACCCAAGAATCAGGACTTACGGAACTACTATACAGCAAGAGGACGCAATGCGAGGGACCCAGGCCGCCAGGACCGCCAGGGGGCCCACGGCTCAGAGTCTTGTTCATGCAATTACACGTCACGTGTAATACGAGAGCTACATAATTATACGAATTCAGTCTTATGGGAATACATATATTTTTTTTAATTTTAGAATTTGATGGAGTAATACCTATTTCTCCAATTTATGTACGTGATTTTAGCTTAACTAAGTAAGTAATTTTGAAGGGCCCTATAAATAATTTTGCGGGGGGACCCAAATTTTGTTCCGCCTCTGTCAAAAATGTGGCCGCATTGTTGACACATTCCATAACACCCGTGAGGGGTTCGAAAACAATATGTATAATTATTGTCCAGCCTATAAATGAGCACACTAGTAAATTTTGTAAAATTGTCATATTACTGAGAACCAATTATTCGTAACTCTATCTTATATATTTTGACCGTAAAGTGGTTAGATCAGGATTTTTATGACCTGTAAAATAATGTATATTACAATCTACGGGGTGCCAGTAAAATCTTCAATGTGTAGAGTAGCTGGGAGTGACTGAAACATAAAATTCAATATGTAAATTAACGTGTTTTTTGTTTTTAAACCGAATTTACTTTAAATTAGGTGTAGTAGTTTTGAAAGTTGTGTAAGTTGCTAATACTTTGAAGACACCAGGTGCTGTAATTTTGATTTTTTAATCAAATGTCTTAACATTGTTCAGACTGTGCAAAATGCCGATGCTTTAAAAATTGTAATATCATCAGGGAGGATGGCAGTACTGAAATTCTTGAGATGTCTCTTTGTCTATGTTCTGATAAATTTAAATATTTTGGTTAGGAAGGATTTCACTTCCCGAATATTATTTCGCTTTTACCATCACCTAGAAAAAGAATGTTCCAGACACTTTAACGAAAGGGGATTTAATGTTAATGGAAGATTGTCTTTTGTAATAAACTGTGGGTTTTTAATATTAATTTTGGGATGGTGGATATTTATTAATTAAATCAAGCAGTTGTGATCTAAGCATGTGTATTATCTGACACACGAGGTTATTTTAATTATTTACGCCAGTGATTCCCAACCATAGGCACTGAACTGTCAGTTTTGGAGTGAATGGGCACAACTAAAAAAAGTCTTACAAAAAAAGCATTAATACAAAAACAGAAAAATGAACGTTTTTTTGCATAAATTCGTTTACTCAAAAATCGTTTTCATTATTGGTTCCTTATGCCCTGGAGGTTGAAAGTCATTGATTTAGATAAAATTAATTTTTTTATAAATAGTACACTGTCTCTGAAAGGGTGGTGTATAATAGGTTTTTCAAGGTTTTTCGTATGTATTTTCTAGAAAAATAATGCTTCAAAAATAATATATTATGCAACAAGTATTGGAAATAGTGTCTGATACTGGGTGAGACATATGCTTTTCACGTGTTTCACACTATATTTTTCTATAACCGTTGCACCTGCAACTGTTGCACCTGCAACTGTTGCAACTGTGTAATAAACAAAAATAGAAAATTATAAAATATAAAATTATGATTATAAGTTAGCAGCAGTAAATCAGTACACAAGTACACAATGTTGCCGTATAATTTATATGAGAACATTGTGTTCAAATTGTTTCCAAAAGGTAAGTATATATACAAAAGTTATTTTCGAAAAATAATCTCTATTTTCTAGCAGATTTCGCTTTTAAAAAATTTGTGTGCAAAATATTGTTTATTCAAATATTGTAAAATTTCTAAAAATGCTTAAACCCACACCACCCGCTGTTTGTATTAATCGATAACTATAACTAAAAATTTGTTAAAAAACTGATAAAAGAAAATATTTTTTATAGTACCTAACCTACTCTTTACATGGTAAATCTATAAATAAGCCTGTTTTTAGATTTTTTTATAAAATGAGATTTGTAAATAGCAAGCATCATCATGACAAAGTTACATATTTTTTATTATGTATGGGGCTGTGTAAATTCAACAAAATAAATATACAGGGTTCTCCAAAAGTATGGCACACAGGCAAGAATTAAGTCTTGACTTCAACAGAAAGGGCGATTTAGGTAACTTGTTAAGCCCCAAGATTGGTACTAAGAGAGATACAATTTGCCACAAAGAGAATTTGAGTTTCGACTTCTTATATTTTAAAAGTTTTTAAAGACTTGTTTTAAAAATTGGCACAGAAAATTATTTTAGATCGACAAATGGTAATTCGTCCTTAATTTTGTTGTACCAAAGGGATGGCACTACATGTGGTACTATTCATGCTTTAAAATGCCGCAGCTTTATACAATTATATGGGATTTCTAATTTTAAAAAATATGGTAAGTATTACAACATTATTCTCTTACATTTTCTAAACAGACAAAAAAGTTAACTCAAGCTAAAGTAAACTTAAACGTCAGATTGACTAAAATGATTTGAGATTTAGTACTAGTTTAAATTAAGAATGAACTTACCTTAACTTAACGTTTTCTTCAAAGTGATTTGTGTGTTCTATTCGAAGAACATGTGTGGCTTTTGGTGTGGTGAAGACTAGTCTTGCATGGTAAAATTAATCGTAGGTAATATATAAGTGCATCTAATTTTTCCGACAAAATTCGGAAAAATGGGTTGCAATTTTTTTAACCAATTGCATGGGAACTGGTGGCTATTACCACCTGCACAAATGTCATTTGCTACAAAAATTGCCAAGCAATGTGTTTTAGAAATTTTTTTCAAGGAAAAATAGATGCAGGATGGCATTTGATAAGACTATTTCCTAAGGAATATCATACACAACATAACGTAGGATCAAAAAGAACTTGATGATGGCCAGTCGGTTTATTCAACACAGGACGCCATTCAGGATTTTCAAGTAGAATTTTCACACATAGTCATGGATTTCGAACAGTTTCGCCAAATTTAACTAGATATGGGGCTTCGTTTAGAGAAATAGGAAGTGTGAATAGACAGGAAGGCAGTGGGAGACCCAAATTTCGGACTGCGCAAAAAGTAGAAGAATTAAGGCAAATTGTTAATGAACACCCACAAACCCCTATTCGGCGTTTAAGTCAGCAAGTAAATGTATCCTACGGAACCTGCAATACAATTCTGAAATGTATCGTCTAAGAGTCTAAGCCCAATCCAAGAATTGTTACCAACGACAAGCCGCAGCGAATGCAATTTTCAGAGTGATTTATGGATAATTTGCATAACAGTGAAAACGTATTTGAAAAAGCCTTTTTTACTGACGAGGCATGGTTTTACCTCTCTGGTTATTTAAATTCTCAACAACTGTGGAGTTCTGAAAATTCAGAAAGTTGGCGTGTGGGCAGCCAAATCGAAAAGGTTAACTGGACCGATTTTTTTAAGGGATTCTCAATTCGGCACGATACCATCATGAAATTTTCGAAAATTTTGTAACCGCATTAGACGATGAAGAGATGCGACAAGGCTACTTCCAGCAGGACGGCGCACCAATACACGTAACTCTGATAAATTTTAATTTTTTGGAAGAATTTTTCGAAGACCAAATCATTAGTCGTAATATGCCAGTTAGGTGTCCACCACAGTCCTGCGATCTCACGCCGTGTGACTTTTTGTATGTTCACACATTAAAAACTAAGTTTTTAAAACCCCTTGAGAAAATTCAGAATACCTACGGGCTAGAATTACAAGTAAATTATAGGAGATTAACAACTCCCCCCAAGTGCTCACCAATGTTTTCGATGCTGTAAAATGCAGAATGAGAACATGTTTGAAAGTAGATAGTGGACACGTCCCTCATTTAATTTAGATTTATATTTTTTAGGTTCTTTGTTGTATCAATGCATTGGTTGTATACGTTTTTTAATTCTGTTTGATGCAATAACAATGACAATAATGTAATTTTCTTAAAAATAAAATCTTCAGAATTTAGACAGTTTTATTTTTCATTCACCTATACCTTTGACCCATGCTGTCTTTCAATAGTAATAATTCAAGCCATGCCTGATTGATTTAAGGGCATACTTTGAGGACGTTTTATTTTTTATCTTACGTTATTAGCTCTGTTCGTAGAGGAATCATAAACCGATCAGCGCCAATCAAATTTTAGGTATTTGGTAACGTGACAGTGTGCCGACGGGTTTCCAGTAATTTCATTCGCTCTGACTGGTTTGTGACTCTTGTGCGAACAGGGCTATTATTATACTTTGCATATATTCTGTAATTTTAATTCAATCGAATAAATTGCTTACAATGAAAATCACTTTTGACACAAATTTTGTTTCACAAAAATCGTAATTGGTCGAAATTAAAACGATGGAAATAGTCTGAAAAATACATGTTAGAATTGCCAGTATTTTCCAAATAGCTAACTTTAACGTCACGCAACAGGTAATTTAAAAAAGACAAAATAATAATATTTTAAAATTATAAATCCGCTACGTCCAATAGAAAAAATGATGGCGATGTAACTAACTAAAGTGTAGGCAAATTATTTTTATTTGCCATATAAAGCCTTTGGGTATATTTTTTAGGCAGTTCGTCCAAGAACTCTTAAATATTATTTAAAAAAATTAAATTGCAATTTTCACTTTAACGCCATGTATCTCTTGATATAAACTCTAGAACTTAATAAGTTTAGCTAAATTGAAATATTTTAATGTCAGAAATCCCCTGTTGGTCTATGTACCATTTGAGACATCTTTGTGTATAATTTTGGGTTGTTTATATTCTCAACCTTTTTTGGGGTGTATTTAAAATCATTTTCGTGTAATGGAATTCCACTTTTCTATTATTTGTCAGGAATATTTGCTCAAAAAAGGTATACTGTATGAGTAATACAGCCGCCAAAGATTGTAGTTCATTTATTGCAAAAACAACGGTTATGACAACAAAACTTACAAGATCAGTGTTTAGTAAATTAAAAAAATTACCTTCCTCGCCAAGAATATGTATGCATTGGATGTATTTTTAGTTTTGGATTAGATTAATCCTTAAGATTACCTTCCGGAACACTATCCAGTCGACTATAATCGAGATTTTCTCTCGATTTACAAAATACTTTACAAAAAGCTAACCTAAAGAACTTATTTAATCTAAAAAGCATGAAAACTATTACAAAACTAGTGCTAAAGGCCAAATATGTTGGAATGAAAGCAATACATTGCAAAATCCTTAAACTATGTTTTGTTATATTCGCCTGTGTAATCTGTAAAATATTGTAGTATAGTATTATTGGCAAGAAACATAAAAGCGCACTCGCTGATACCTTTAAAGTCATGTCTAATTGTTTGTTGTTGAGATAACGAATTTTACTATCACGCTTGATTTTTAAAATCAATATTAGCAAAAATATATAAATAATAGTTACAATAATAAAACTTAAATTAAGTCGAACTGCCCAATTGGTATGAAAGCATGCAGAACTGACCATAAATGCTAAAATAAAATGTATGGGATAAATACTACCTATAAGGTATTTATAACCATTTTTATACATATACAAGAAATATTCGCCTCTTGAAAGTAGAATATATTCATCTAATGTATATCCAGTTATGGAAATTAGACACATATTTAAAAAGTAATTTTGAAATTGAATAGAAGTGCAGTTCCAGTTTTTATCAAGAAAGTCAGGAAAAAATATATTGAGTAACAAATTTAAGACATAATCTGATACCAGATACAATATATTACAAATGGCATAGTTTAAAATAAAATGATTACATCTAAGTTGTAAAGCTTTATATTTTAAAATAACAAATATCAGCAATAAATTTGTAAGAATTGCCAATAAAAATATTGGGAGACCAACGAAATATATTATTCTCTGTACCAGTCCCATAGGATCGTTAGAATCGGTACCATGGAGTTGATTAGGAGAGTATGGTTCTTCATTCATTGTATGGGACTTATTTGCATACATTGTGTGATTCCTGCAAAAGCATAATATAATAAATAGCTGGGTCAGAATTTTTTGTAAAAATTACGACAGAGAATACTAGAACTATTGTCGTATTGCTTTCGTGAAAGAGAAAAATTTTTAACCCCATGTTAGGCCCTCTTCTTCTAGAAGTATAGAGATAAAATTTGACACAGGTAAATTTCAAAGTCTTAAGATTATGTTAATTTGCCAATTATGCGAAAAATGCTCCAAGAAATAGCTAAAAAAATCTTATTTATATTTTGAAAAACATTGTTTAAAGAAAATGTCAATTTACGCTGTTAATGAACGAATTAAAATTGTTTTAACCTGTACAAAGGACTGTATAATCGAGAAGTTGCCGATAACTTTGCTGCAGCTGATACAGATCATCAAGTACTTAGCAAGACAATAATGCTACGATTGCAAAAGAGTATGCATTTTACGCATTTTTGCAAGAATAATTGAGGACTGCTCGTGATTACAAAAGGTGGGAATTTCATGGTGAAAATGGTGTTAACGACGAATAATTTAAATCAATGTCACCAGTTGATAAGCAGTATTAATTCCTACATAATTTTTACTTGTGGTGACGTTGTTGGATCTAGACTTATTTCTAAAAAAGATTTACAAGGTCTCTCTGACGACTTATTAAAAGTAATTTTTAATTAGGTACTCAACTAGACAAAGTGCTAGTTTAGCGATTAGTATAGTACAATCTTCACTGATGAAGAGATTTGTATCTGAAGATATCGGGTTAGGTACAATAAATAGAGAACAGTTTATTGAAAGATATGTCACTCCTTTTGCTAATAGGCTATATAATCCTAATACTGAACAACCAAAAGCTATATAGTGTACGTTGATGGCACCTACTGTGAAATACATAGAAGCAAAAACTTTCAAGTTATGCGACAATCCTACTGTGTACATAAAGGGCATCACCTAATTGAACCCACTCTGATCATAGCTCCTGATCTGATGGATATATACCCAACCATTCAGGGGCCCTATTTTTCATATACGCGAAACAATGATGAAGCGATGTTAAGAAATGAATATCAGTCTGACACAGAAATGATTAGAAATTGGTTTCCAGAAAACGATATATAGAGGCTATCGCGTTGCCATTCCCATGCTACAACAATTGGGTATTGACCATAGAATACCAAGTAATGTCAGAGTCGGCGAGCTACAACTATCGGTCGAAGAAGCCAATATCAATCGCCTTATTACCAAAACTGGTTGGATTCTTGAGGCCAGAAATGGTCATTTCAAATAAATTTTTAATTTTTTTTCGAAAGTAATATCAATGCATCATGTAGTTCACCTTGGAGAATTTTACAAAATTTGTTGGGCAATTATAAATAAATATCGTGATCCAGTTCTTATGAGAGGAGCTGATACTGCCAGGCTAAATTGTTATTACAAAGATCAAGAGAAGAAAATCGATTAAAAGTAACTGTAACGAGAATTTACTTCGAGGGCATGGTAGATTCGTCAATTTAGAAAATATCCATATTCCCGATTTCAAACACCTCGCTCTAGAATATCTTCGGGACCTCACAGTTGGAACGTACCAGTTAAGGCTGGCGCCATCATATATTCAAGATACGACACAACGAGAACGGAATGATGATTTACAAATTGATATGGCAAATCAGCTTGCCAACTCTATTCGATTAAGAATATGGTCACGATTTCAAAACCGCGTCAAATACCATCTCTGGATCGAATATGCCAATGAAATAACTTGATATTACTGCACTTACAAATCTAGAGCAAGAACAGTTGGAACTTGTGCACATGTAGCCAGCGTTTTATGGTTTTTAGGATATTCAAGATTTGAAAATAACATTAAATATCCCTTAGTTAAGCTACTTGAACAATTTTTTTTTTCAAATAGACACAACAATCATCATGACGATGATCCAGTTATTATAGATTAGGTAAATTGTTATTTATTAAGATTTTTTATGGTATGCTAAGGTAATAGCACTTTTCGCAGGAACGATCCGAACCTCATTCATTACTGACAATTTGATGCAATTTTAATTCGAAAAATAATGTTGCGTCTAGAAATAGTTCGGAATGGATTCAGTGAACAAAGCTGTTAATAGGAATAACAAAACATTTTCAAAATTATTTTTCATAACGAGTCTTCTGCAGTAAAATATGTCCAAGCGCAATAATTAATATTTATTAACAGAACGGTATATATTTAAATGAACACGTAATCACTATGAATCCCTATTACTCGGTATCTATATCAAAATAATTAATTATTTAAACATACTTAACATCTTTAAAATAAAGTAGATTTTATCATCCGTTATTATATAGAGTGATTACAAACTCGAAAAAAAGCAAAAAAAAAATTAGTAGGTCCTAATATTAAGTCCGTGATATTTTTCAACATCCTGTAAAACCATGTTCAAAATAATGTATTATTCTCTTTCTAGATGTCCCCTCTAATCATTTAAACTCCTAGAACACGAATTTACACTATTAGTGTGGTATTTTATAAACCGCTGTTAAATAGGTCCTAATTTTTAAAAATTGCACGTTCGCCTATGAGTTCTTGTATCGCAGAAACCATTCAATCGACCCCCTCATTTATTTCTTAAAAATCTAACTAGGGGTCAAGAGGTACAATATACCAAAAATTCGGGTAATTTCACCGAAACCACTTTTCTATTTACTTGGAGCATGGTCCTTTCATAGATACAGCAGAGAAATATTTGAAACTTTTGCAACTCGAAATGGATTCTGCGTTAAAAGACTTAGCAATAAACGAAGAAATAATTTTTTAACAGGATAGAGCTCCACCTTACAATGCAGCAGTTCTGACCGAATTTTGAAATAAGACGTTCTGGCCCGTTTAAATGGCCCACGCGAAGGCAGGAACTTTGAATAATTTATATATAACGTCTATCTAATAATGTATTTATTGTTGTTGGTTTTATTGTTGTTGTCCAGAATAAAAAAAGAACAAAATTGTGACAATAAAGTTTAACCGTCATGAAATGTGTGTCATTTTCACCTGGTATGCCAAGTTAAAGGCACGAGGATGGTAAAAACGTATGTTTTTTTTAAAAAAGGTGTAATTTGGAGCTTCCTTGGCATAATTTGCAAATAAACATAATCTTCAGAGTCTTAAATTTATCTACATATGCCAAATTTTGCCACTATACTTCTAATAGAACAAGGTTAGGCCTTGGGCAGTGGCGGCTGGTGAACTTTCAAAGTTGTTTATTCCTACTTACAGGACCCTTACCAAATTTAGGGGTTTTAATAGTGGGCCAAGAGGAAATGTTTTGGTAAAGAAAAAACACATTTGGTAATTTGTGAAAAAAAAGTTGAATTTTTGCTGAGCCTTCCCTGGAAAAAAATGAACACGTTTAGGTATTTTATTTATTATTTTTTCTAAACAAATTTTACATCATTTTGTCGAGAATTTTTAAAGTTTAAGAGAAAACGATGTGCCAGTAGAAAGTTATGAATTTATTTGAATTTTTTTAAACCTAAAGTATAAATTTAAAATAAATTCAAATGACTACAACTTTCTGCTGACACATTTTTTCTCGTAAAATGTAAAAATTTTCGACAGAATGATGTAAAATTTGTTTAGGAGAAACAATAAATAAAATACCTAAACGCGTTCATTTTTCTCCCAGGGGAGGCTTAGCAAAAATTCAACTTTTGTTTCAAATTACAAAATGTTTTTTTTCTTTACCAAAATATTTCCAGTGGGCTCACTATTTATTTATTCAATAAGTCCAGTATACGTTTAGGCGCAGAAGCAGAAGCTATTAAAACTCCCAAGTTTGGTACGGGTCATGTAAGTAGGAACACCAGCCGCCACTGGCCTTAAAAATTAAAATTATTAAAAATTTAATATATAAAATCCCATGGATTGCTTTGTGCACTGTCAAATCACCTGAAATAGGTTTAAGTAATCCCTGCGCATGCTGAACGACCATGTTTTATCTGGGACAGCCCACAAAGTCTAAGTACCAATATAAGTACCGTGGAAGTCTGAAGAGAAGGAAAGAATAATCCATTGATCCGAGACTTCAAGGATTCAAGGTTGGGGGCATGAAATTCCACAATTCGGCCAGTGATATACATGAGACGGGTTTTTTCTTAATACGTTAGAAATGGTCAGTAGCGAAATCATAGAGGCCAGTTTCTCTGAGCGGAAACCATAAGCATATCTGTAGAAGAGAGACAGATCACCCTCAACATGTTGATAAACTAGAGACGGGAGTTTCCTTGTAAGAGCTGGATCATTGATAAGTCCATGATTTCCAATAATCAAGGACTTTAAGTACAATGACGAATGGAGATGACGCTCCCAACATGTGAAAAGAAAACATAAAGATTGTACAGAATGGAGGAAGAAAAGTATTTTCGAGCTTGGAAAAGAAATCTAAGCTTCTTAGCAGCCTATGCTGTTATCGAGGTAATGTTCCTGCGCCAGCTAATGTTACTCTGGGAAAGAAATGTGCTGCATGACTCTTGTTATCCAGCCCAAGCTGTGGGGCTGGTTTTAAAGAATTGAAGTGAAGAACACAATCGTTGGCATAACTATGGATAGTTGTTAATCTATAAAAGAAACAGGGTTAGTCACAGAACTGAGCATTGAGATTTTGTTGGAAAGAAAGCTACCGATTTAGGGGCATAGTTTGGGAGAGAGGCCGTAATAAGCCAGTGGACTTGCGTGTGACAAGGTCAACTGTTTGGCTGTTGCTATGTCATTCAATGTACCTTATCCAGCTGGGCGGGACAAAGCTGAGAAGATCAACAATGGTTCCCTTTGACGAAATCCGTACTGTATGTTCTTCTAAATATTTTATTACCCAAACTTGGCGTTCTTGTAAATGCTAGAGGATTCGTGAATTGACAACTTTCTCCATAATATTGCAGACGTTAGAAGAAAATAATGCAGAAACTTTCTTAGGAACGGACCATACACAGACAATCATCTAGTTATCACAGGAAATTTAAAAAAAAACGAGTTAAAGTAGGTGCAAGATACGGAACGCATTTTTGCTTCCATCCGAAACACACGATAGTCAGCCTGGCAAAGCAAACAACGTAACCACAAATGAAACTTAATTGTTTCCTCCCTATGGTTCGGGGTTCGAGATTACAAACCCGGTTTCGGGTTTCCAGATTAAAGACCATAAACAACCTTCGGCACGCTCATCTACACGCAATTGGTAGTCGAGAATAAACAAACTCACCGATTCATCTCTGATGTGCTCGTGACGTTGCCCCAGTGAATTAGGCTGACTTATTGATTTTTCAATACGCATACTCCCAGAGTCCTATTCCCTTGGCAAAATTTGGATCGATCCGATTTACTTTACGACACTTCGATGTCATGCATTGTATCTCTTTCTACTACCCGTCTTGCTGTAATTACGCATTTCGTTTAAAGTTCATAATCTGATTCGGATTGATCCAATTGTTGTCAATTAAATGTGTATCTTAAAATTGACGCCAATGACGTTTAACTTGCTCCATGCTAGGATATTTATTCATCGTTTAACCGGCTTTATAGCTATTCCCCTTACCACTTCCAATTTCCTTGGATGGGACAGGAGGACTCTTTAAACGCACAAAGTTTTGAAAACGATCGAAAAACTTAACAATGACAAAAACATGCATATACTAACATTAAAATAATGTAGGGCTTCGTGATAATTTTGTATATAATCCATATGTAGATATGTACGTATATATCCGCAGATAGATGTAATGCGTCTTTAAAATGTTGACCAGTATAAAAAAACTTGTCCTCAGTTATTATTTGTTAAATTTGCACTTTGAGTCACAGAAATTTAGACATATTTTAACTTATCGACTATTTTTACATGCGTCTAGACTTAACCCTGGGCAGAAACGAACATGAAAGTAATGCTTCGTTTTGATAAAAGATTCCATCTACCATCAAACTATAATACAGTTGTGGATATTTTAGTATCTTAGTATCTTATTTGCCTTGTTTTTAAATTGTCAATAGCGATGCCCTATGACACTTTAAGAACAAGGCAAATTATAAGCCCCGGTCGGCACAGACTGCCTTAAAGCGGGCAACCTGCTTTTACTGTGTTTCGATACTAAGGTCGTCTTTTGTTACGGGTACGGTTGACAGTTCTAATGGATTAAGCTTTAATTGTCACCAGTTTCGTCGACAAATACAGCCTAATCCATTGTTTAAATTTACCTATTCCCTTTACAGATAGTTTTAGATGTAACACTTAAAATAATTTTAATGAAAAAAACAGATAAAGTTCAGGCAAGAGCAATACAAGCTCTTCAGTCTACTCTCCAATTCTAGTTGTATTTTGATTAAAACCATGAATCTTGTGCTGGTCAGTTTGTCCTACTTATTTAAAAATAAATAGTCGCAATTACTAATGGTGCCATATGTGCACTTAAAACCCCATTTTAGTGACTAACAATAATAGAAAACTCCGACTTCTTTTATGTCTGTGAAGGACATGTTGCTTAAAAGTATGACATCAACAATATAGTAGACTTTAATTAATTTTGTCTAATGACCGCCGCGGCCGCCGCTCCTCTTTGAACACGTCCAGGCACGGCCAGTGAAATTTTAAAGTTGTATATCGCTATTGCTGCTAATGGGACCCATGCCAAGTTCAGGTTTTTCAATAGTGAGCCTACTAGGAATGCTTTGGTAAAGGAATAAAATATTTTGTAATTTGCGAAAGAAAGTTGAATTTTTGAATTGAACCTGCGAAAAAAAACTAACACGCTTAGGTATTTTATTTATTATTTTTTCTAAACAACTTTTACATCATTTTGTCGGCAATTTTAAAATTTAAGAGAAAAAAATGTGTTAGAAAGTTGTAGTCATTTGAAGGTTTTTTTAAATTATATTTTATATAGGTAGGTTTAAAAAAATTCAAATGACTATTATAACCTTCTACTAACACATTTTTTTTCTCCTAAAATTTAAGGCTTGTCGACAAAATGATGTAAAATTTGTCTAGAAAAAATAATAAATAAAATACCTAAGCGCGATAATTTTTTCCCAGGTAGCAACAGAGATATAAGACTTTTCACGGGCCGCGCCCGACGTTTACCGTATTTGAAATTGAATTGAAATGAATTTGAAATTTCAGCCGACTTGAAATTAAAATCAAAACGACTTTTAAAGAAAAAGCTCTGAAGAGATAACGTTTCCATGTAGACATAATATATTATTGTTCTTTGAATTATGAAATGAATATACCAAGGTTCTGAATTTTAAAACCTGTCATAATTTTTATTACCTATGTACCACGATTATCATTACGCTGACTTCGAAGTAGTCTGTATTAATAAAATCCTTCGAGTGACATATTATCGATTAATAATTATTTTTCCACATGAATCGTTGTAACAAATAAATAGACGTTGTTTTATTTTATAACACGCTTTTATTAACTGGACCTGTAACTTCTTAACACTGAAGTGAAATCTTAAAACTCACTTTTCACCCACTTCTAATTGTCTTATCGATTTGAAACTTTGCAAACTTATACAATTCCGGTGACAATACCATAATATATTTTTTTTTTCATTAAAAAAAATTAAAGCTTGTCTTCGAAATGGAAAATTTTTTATTATCGATTTTACAAAAAAATGTATATCTTTATAAAAAGTTCTGCATCGTGAGAAAATAGCATTGCCATTAAAAATTTGATCTAGTACATGTGGTGGTGGTGGTGGTGGCTAAAAATGTAAAAGTCCTAATCCACGTGAAGCTGGAAGACAAAATGGTTATTTAAAGGTAATCTGTCACTGCAAATGTATTAGAGTTATTTTTTTATATATTATTGAATTAGGTTTGGAACATACAGAAGGTCCTAAAAATAAAATTAATTTTATGTCGCCTTTACAAAAAATATATATCTTCATAAAAGTTCTAAAAATTTCAATTTAAATTGTGACTTTCAGCTTTTTGGGCCACCATGTATTGTCCTACATCAAGTTTTTGAATAATCATGCTGTTTTTTTACAATGTATAGATTTTTACCAGTACATCTTATAGATATACCTATAAATTATAAAGCTTGCCAAAATTTTGTCGGCGGATCTTAGCTACTATACAGTAAAATCCGTCGAAAGGCGGAAAATGAATTATCAACCATTGCGTTCCGCCGCACTTACTCAGTACTATAATTTTTACGGCGGATAAGTTCTTATTATTTGCATGGGTCCGCCTTGCGGCGGAATTCTAAGTCTAACTGTAACCTACCGCCGCGCCGGCGGACATATAGCCACTACGTATATTAAATTTAAAAATAAACAAAATGACGCACGCAGGATGCCATATTTTCCAATCCACAAAATTAATTTTTTTTAAGACCCATTAAATGGGGTATCAAAATATTCATTTCAGTCTCGCGAATCACATAGCACTATTAAATTGAAAAATAATCAAAGTGGTCGACACAGGAAGCCGTATTGTTTAATTAGAAAATATCTATTTAAAAGGGTGTCAAAAGATTCGTCTCAGTCCCGCGAGTGACGCAGGCTAAAATAAATTACAAATTAAACAAAATGAAGCTAGGAAACTAGAAAAAGCCGTTTATATGTTTTTGTTATTTACAAACGGCAAATACATTCAGCGCGGGAAGTTGTAAGTTTTAAACCAGTACTTTTGTTTTGACCTATTATTGAACCTTCTGCGTACCACCCCAAATGCTTTCGCGTATCACCAATGGTACGCGTACCACCAGTTGGAAACCACTGTTCTAGCGGATCAGTTAGGTTTTGACAGATTTTTGTATTGTCATTGTTAATAAGTCGTCTAAAAAACTTATAAGTTTTTCTAATATTTTAGCGATTTGCTTGATTTCCAAATGATTTTCAGCTTGGAACGTGTTGCTAGAATAAATTTAATTTTATTGTTGTGAAAATTACATACTAATACTGCCCTTCTCTTGACAAGGTTGCGAGAAAACTTCATAGTATAAAACTTAGTTGTCTTATTCTTACACTTGTCAGTTTAAAACTTTTAATTGTCAAATTAGACCGGTCTAGCATTGGAGAATCTGGTCGTTAGTGTTTTCGACATGCAATCGTAGACCAAATACCACGGATAATTAATTAAACGTTAAATAATTTTGTTATGTTATCCAAATATCGTTTATATTATACTAAGTTTTCGCAATTTAGAAAAATCTTGTTTATTTCTTTTTAGTTGAACTGTTGTCTTTCTTAGTTGTTACAATAATTAGGCGTACGAAAACATATAGTATATATAGAATTTGATTTTAAAAAAATTCTAGAATTTAGTTATAGCATGAAAGATTGCGCGAGAAAGTGGGTATAAATAAATTTTGACCTGCGTAAACAAAGGGTTAGTAATAGTATGTATTTACCCCCAGTTGATTCCACAAAATCACCTATATTAATATAAAATGATTATAGGTTTGTTTTTAACGCATGCCATTAACATCCCAGCGCCCCATTAAGTAATTATTATTTATTATAATAATATAGTATTCAGTAAATGATCGAAATAAATCAAGATTTACATACCTGTTACTTTTTACAATTAAACAATATTAAGTAAATGTCGCCTCTATTTTTTCCATATACTTAAACAAATTGGTTATGCCAAAACACTATAAGCGCTTACAATTACTTGGGAGTGAATTTCCAGCATCTTAAACTAATATATCTAGGTTGGTTTGGCGAAGTAATTGACTCCTACGCTCTATTATACTGTTTCGCCTGTCGAGTCTTAAAATAGGTAAATGTGTCGATATTTTTATGACAGTCTGGAATGGAGAATATACGAAGCAGTTGCAATTTTGCTAAAACGTACTTTAGTTGTCGAATAAACAGCCCCTTTACCAAAAAAAACATCATGATTATTAACAAAAATAGCAAAAGGGAAATATTTCTTGTAAGATCTTCTTCTGTGCTATAACTTTTTCAGCTGGGAGGCAGATACATTATTAATTACAAAAATTGTAACTTCTGTGTAGAATAATATGTCAATATCAACTCAAATTCGTATGGCTGCATGTTTGTTTCTATCAGTAGTACAACTGATGAAAATTCAAATATTTTCTGGAATCTATTTTATAAATCTGTTGTTGCATGAGTTTGTTGTCAGATGTTACTCATCCCAGTAAACCAACGGCAATCGGTAAACAGTCGGCACTGGTGGGAACTCTGCGGCTCTTTTTGCCATTTTCAGACTGCATACGGTACGCGCGTGTTTTTCCGATCATTCCGCTTGTCAATGAGCATGCGTGATAGTAAATTTCCGAGTTTACAGGACGGCACGACTCGACAACATGAACCTCCATTTTTTGTGGAAACGTAGAGGCTTTATAGACGTGTTTGGTGCTTTTTTGTGTATTGTTCAGTTGTTCGCCTATATGTTTTTTTAATGTGTATTGTAGTATTTTCAGTGGTGATCTCCTTTTTTATTTTCCTTGTTTTGTATGTAAATATGTTTTTAACTAAATTTGTTCAGTACTTTATAATTATTATTATTATAGTGTAATATTTTTTCCTTATCTTCTGCCTTTTTTACTACTTTCCTAACTAGAAAAGCTATCATAGACGTAACTAGAGAGTGCATGGGGGGGCTAAGCCCCCCCTCGAAATGTTAATTAGCCCCCTCCCCAAAAATATGAGGCACTGTGTAGTTTTACCTCAGTCAGTTGCAATTCGGCCTAAAGCCCCCGAGAACCGAACCTAGTTACGCTTATGGGCTATAAACTAGTTTAAAGTGATAAGATAAATTTACTATCTATACCCATCTCCTCCAACAAAAATGGTTTGTTAATCTGCAATCTTTTTAAACTCGGTACCTCGACAACCCAAGCTTATGAAGACTCTAGCTTTACCTGCGGTTTTGTCCGAGTATAAATTATATCCTTGATATATTATTGAACACTGATATTTGTGGCGTACCCTGTATGTGACTTGTAATGGAAAATCAGCCATTTTGTAGCAAACAAATTCTAATAGGTTTGATGATTTTTAGTGTCCATAGTACAACATATAGCTGTAGATGACAAATACACAAACATAGTGTAAACCGTTACTGTTTTGCCACAGTGACAAAACAAAACATTTTTCGTCTCCGTCGCATTTATAGTCTTTATGGTAATATACCCTGTATTCCTGTATATAAAATTACTGTTGCATACTTTGAATTCCTCCTAACGAAAGAGTTTTTTTAATACTGATTGGCCAGTTTCCGATTAATAATTATTAATCTTGGATTATAATCCAAGATTCACTTTCATGACACACACTGTATATTACTTATCGGGATAAGAATTGGCATAGGTTTCTGTAAAAAAAAATCAAATTGATTTCATGATTTTTTGAATCCATCATATCACATATAGCTATATAGTTGTGATATGATTGATATACTACATACCTTCACACTGAAATAAAGCTTATTGTGGCACACCCTGAATATAAAGTAGGTACAGGTGAATTTTTTAATTCCGTCTATTGATTATCTAGTTCCTAAGTAGTAAATCCGGGGCCTACTTTAATAACATTTGGTGGAGGCGCCAGATTTAATCCCTTATAGTATATCCTGGATGAACTACATAGTAGCGATAAAAACTAGCCTATATTTTTATCTGCAACACAAGCTTCCTCTATTCCAAGTTTCATCGCAAGCCGTTGCTCCGTTGAGACATGATTGAGTAACAAATAAACAGATTTTCGTATTTATAATATAAGTAACTAGTTTTCTTATTTTTACAAAGGAAACCTTCTCTCTGTGTTTTTAACCAAAACTAATGTACATCCTATATGCGAGCACAACAATAATTGCAAAAAGTCTGTGTAGATTTTTGTAAGTGGTTTTATCCTTTTAGAACCAATTCTTAAATAAACTGGTCAACAAAAAAATCGGCAAAAGCGATTTTTACCCGACTTTTCAAACTGCTATAATTTTTTTAAAACTTAACTTTTTTGAGGGCGGTTTTCGGATATTGATAGCTCGTCTTTCCCAAATTAAGCATCAAGAAGTGATTTTGCAATGGAAGTGACATTTTCATGCTATACAGGGTATTTAATAAGGTAATATAAAACTACTAAAAGTTTAGGTGTGTGCCATATTGCCAATAATTTTTTTTGGTCGTTCCGACATAGCACGTTAGTAAGCTGGTATCAATATCTCCAGACGTATTCGCCGGAATTTCGATTAATGGTCTCTGGCGAAAAATACAGGAGAAAACAAAAAAAGCATACAAATTTTGGTAGCGTCATTTTTAAAACGCTGTAGCTGGAAAATGGATTAATAGACTTTGTCGGGCTTTTTGGGAATTGAAAGCCCTTTTTGTGTAGTTTTAC
Organism: Philopedon plagiatum; assembly: GCA_963971165.1. Lineage (NCBI taxonomy): Eukaryota > Metazoa > Arthropoda > Insecta > Coleoptera > Curculionidae > Philopedon > Philopedon plagiatum. The sequence goes on along the minus strand of OZ020190.1, from coordinate 43,979,459 downwards.
ATAATAAACTGTTTTTGTTCGATGTCAAAATGTTTGCGTTGTATAGGGGTGAACTAAAAAATAAACGAAAAGTGTTGTTGAAAATAAGTTTTCTTTTAATTTGTGCAAACTGAGCAGTATACGTTTTTTTTTTCTTCCAGAACTAGGGCGTTTTGCTCAAATTTCGATTAGTTATACAGCGTGTCCAGAAACCATCTAGACAAATGCGAAACTTTTTTATTTTTGACTTTACAAAAAAGATAATCCCTCATAAAAAGTTCTTCATCGTGAGAAAATAGCATAGCCATTCAAAAATTTGATCTAAGACATACAGGGTGACTCAAAAATGTAAAAGTCCTAATCCATGTGAAGCTAAAAAGACACAAAATCGTTATTTAAGGGTAAACTGCCACTGCAAATGTACTAGTGTTAACTTTTTATGTTAGTGAATTAAGTTTGGAATATACAGGAGGTCAAAAAAATAAAAATAATTTTTTGTTATTGACTTTACAAAAAAGTAGGACCTATATCTTTATAAAAAGTTCCACATTGTGAAAAAAAGACATGATGAATCAAAAATTTGATCTAGGACATATAGGGTGGCTAAAAAATTTAAAACTTTGAACTGGCCTTACAACAAGGGTAAGCTAAATTTCAATTCAACCACTGTGGTATTTGTACAAAGTAAGTACTTAAACTTAAAATGAGACGCACAGGATGATTAAAGGTTTATTTTTATTTAACATAATTTTAATAACAAATGAAATATTAGGGTAAAAACATATTGAACATGACTAAATAACTAAATAAATTTAAACCTCCACGCAACCTCCGTCCGTTTCCATACAGTTTATCTTTAAATAAAGATTTGGTGTCTCTTTAACTTTACGTAAATTGAGACTTTCAGCTTTTTAAGCCACTCTGTATTATCCTATATCATGTTTTTGGATAATTATGCTCTTTTTTCACAATGTTGACTTTTTATGAAGATACGTTTTTTTGTAAAGTCAATAATTAAAAATTTATTTATTTTTGGGACCTCTTGTATGTTCCAAACCTAATTCACTGACATAAAAGTTACCTCTACTATATTTACAGTGTCAGTTTATCTTTAAATAACGGTTTGTGTCTTTTTAGCTTCACGTGGTTTAGGACTATTACATTTTTGAGCCACCCTGTATGTCTTAAATCAAATTTTTGAATTGCAATGTCATTTTCTTACCATGCAGAACTTTTTATAAACAATAACTTTTTTTCCGTAATGTCAAAAATAAAATGTTTCCGATTTGTTAAGATGGTTTCTGGACACGCTGTATAACTAACCGAGAGGTGGACAAAACGCCCTCGTTTTGGAAGAAAACAAGCACATACTGCTCAATTTTCATAAATTAAAAAAAAAAACATATTTACCAATGGTTTTCTTTTACTTTTTAGTTCACCCCTATACAACGCAAACATTTTGACCTTGAAAAAAATCAGTTTATTAGATAAAACGCCACACGAAAGGGCTTTCAATACCTAAAAAGCCCGACAAAGTCTATCAATCCGTTTTCGAGCTACAACGTTTTAAAAATGACTCTACCAAAATTTGTGGGCTTTTTTGTTGCCTCCTGTATTTTCCGTCAAAGACCACTAATCGAAATTTCGGCGAACACGTCTGGAGATATTGATATCGGCTTACTAACGCGTTATGTAGGAATGACCAAAAAAAATTATTGGCAATATGGCACACACCTAAACTTTTAGCAGTTTTACATTACCGTGTTAATCACCCTGTATAGCATGAAAATGTCGTTTCCATTGCCAAATCACTACTTCATACTTAATCTGGGCAAGACGAGCTATCGGTATCCGAAAACCGCTCTCAAAAAAGTTAAGTTTTTAAAAAGTTACAGCAGTTCGAAAAGTCGAATTAAAATCGCTTTTGCCGATTTTTTTGTTGACCAGTTTATGTTAAGTCTATGCGTTTTAAATTTTTACATTTCTTACTAACTCAAAATGTATGCACACAACACTTTAAAGTGCCGTCTGGCAATTATTATCATAGGAAGTTTCCTATTTCAGAAATATTGAGTTACTTCAACATCATTTAATAGCCTTCCACTTAACTAGTCAAACAAAAAAATCATCTCGATATCTTCAAAATTGACGAACTTATTCAATTTGTTATAATATGTTAAATTTTTAATTACTACGCGCCCGGCTTGTATCGACTCGTGACGTCAGAATACACAAGCCTGTCGCCGGGCTGCATATTTACAGATGCTAGCGTGTGTTGACACCAGGGTGTTGAAATCAGTGAGGGTTTGGAAAAACAGTACATTTACAAATGCTAACAGATTTGGACACCAGAGTCGATCAGAGTGTTGAAACCAGTGAGCGCTTATTACAGCAAACGAACAAAATAAAAATAAAATATTAGGTTAATGAGCAGATCCATGCCTTTTAGCATTAGGCTGGTTTTGTGAGATGTTAAGATGAATAAGAAATAAAAGCTAACCCAGATCGGCCCTACAAGGTGCAGAAATTAAAATGCATAATAAAGTCAGTTGCTTAGTTTTAGTTTTTAGTTTAGTTTTATTTATTTGTCCATAGGCTATTTACAATAAATAGATTGAACACGTCAAAGTTTACAAAAAATAATTTAAAATATTCATGCTTATAATATCACACACAGTAAATGAAATAAAATAAAATAAGATAAGACAAAACAGAACATTTTAAAAAGGTAAAATATTTGGACCACACTATATCAGTGGCGCAGCCACGGGGGGGGGGGGGGGTTAAAACCCCCCCAAAGGCCTAAAGATTACCCTACCCATTTCAAAAAATTAACGAAAATAAAGCAATATTTGTCAAAATTTTTTGTCAAAATGTCAGGTGTATGCGGTGCTGCCAAAATTTTATACCAATACGAATCGCGCAGTCACAGTAAGAAAACTCGGCAAAGATAAAAAATTAAAAAAAGATACTGATTAAACCTAAAACTGAACAAACCTGTCCGAGAACGTATTTTACAACTCTATGGCCACAAGAAGAAATTATATTATTTCTAAGAACAGCTTTAATGCAAAAATTTCACAAAAAATAATTAAATAGTAACAGAGCCCTAACCCGTTGCCAATACACCTTATAAAGCTGATATAAAAATTTGCGGGGAAAAACTACTTGTAAATTAGGCAACACGGTGTCTCACTCACAAACTCACATCAAAAACATTAAAACTGCGGGACATGAAGTAATCTTAATTTGGAATTGCTTTTAATAATAGCAAAATCCTCCCAATAGTTTTAAAAGTTGAATCTCTGATTGTGGAATTAAATATTATTATAGGGTCAATTTAACACTGGTGTCAACATCCGTTAGCATCTGTAAATGTATACCCACTACAAACGCTCACTGGTTTCAACACTCTGATCGCCTCTGGTGTCCAAATCTGTTAGGATTTGTAAATGTACTGTTTTTCCAAACCCTCACTGATCTCAACACCCTGGTGTCAACACATGCTAGCATCTGCTTTCGCGTGTTTACTTTAAATACATTTAGGTATTATTTTAGTATGATCATGTTCATTGTGATGAGATGATGAGTGAGGTCTACATTTCTCGTTTTTTTTTGCAATATGATATTGTAAAAATGGAAGAAGGTTTTGTTCGTGGGGATTCAACAAACCTACCCAAAGTTGATATTATTGGTATAATAATGGATTTTTTGCGAATAATTCGTCATACAGTACTGTCGGGATCCGAGGAGCTAAGCTTTCAAAGTATGTTTGACCTAGGTTGTAGCCGTTCTTATACCCTCTTTTAACACTAGGGAAAGCCATTAATTCTTTCAATTTATTAATTACTTTATTTGTTTATTATTGTTAGATAATTGTGGTGTATGAATAATGACCCTTATAAACAATTATTTTCACTGAACATTCAGGAATATTTGTTGGTGTCCATACAAGGGCGTAGCCAAGGGAGGGCAGGGGGGGGGGCACGTGCCCCCCCTGGCACGAGCAAAAAGCCAAGATTTACCAATGTGCCATTCAAATTTCCCGTACGTCTTATTCCTAAATCAGCAGTCAGCTGCGGCGCCTGCCGGTCAGTGCTGTCGCAGCTGATTTTCAAAGCGTACTGAATGTAGGGCAGAAGATTCAAAAATCGAAACGTTTAAGAATTTAAAACATTTAAAATAGCTTTCTCTGCAGTTTAAAATCATTGAGGGTGGTTAAATAAAACACTGTTTTTTTTTCAAAAATAAAAAATAGTATTAAATTATTAACATTATATAAAAAGTTTTAATTTATACCAATAGACAGGTACAATCGGTACTTATACTACTTAATTACAAATTTTAAAAAATCAGTAGTTTTATGTATTACCATCAGTTTATTTCCTCAGATTTTTTTTTCAATCGATCAATTCATCGGCAGCCTCCAATGAAAAACAAGTATTGTTTTTTAATATTTGTTTACAGTACTCCATCGTAGTTATATTCAGGCAATTTATATTTTCTTTAACGACACAAAGTACAAGAAAGAGTAGTACTCGTATCACACTAATTTCATCAATCAAGAAGCCACTAAACTTAATTCATAATATATTTTCAGTCACAATAATTTTTCAAAATTTTTTGTGCTTATTTGGTTTTAGTTTCGTTTTGAAAGTTCGTACTAAAATTAGTGGTTTTTCCAAGATCAGTACTGACGTACTGAATTTGGCCACTTTGTACTGAATTCAGTACAATTGTACCGAAATGGCAGCACTGCTGCATGTGGCGCAAACGTGTGAAGTGGTAAGAAAGCTTTTGCTGTTAATTAATAATAATAATAATAATAATAATAATAAATACATTTATTTGTGCCAAAGAAAAATAAAAGTACAATAATAAAGAATTGTAATAACAAGTACAATAGCAATAACTGTAATAGCCAAAGGAATGAAAAATTACGGGAACATACTAGTTGGCACAAATGGGTAGAAATTTTGATTAAAATTAATCATTCTTCCAATCCTACCCCAAGCAAATATTTTTGAAGTTTACATTTAAAATTTATATAACTTAATTAAAGGTGGCTGCCGTGCGCTGTTCCTGTTCACTCTGTTTGTGTTCACGCAGATCTCAGATATAAAATAATTATCAAATTGTAATATAATTTTTCATACAAAATTGGCCTAACAATATCCTATACTATACCTGCACCATAATCGACAATTTTAGCATGATTTCAAATTTTTTAAATTTATTTCAATTTATTTTAAATAAAACCGCAAACTTTTACCGGCTTATTATGAAAACAATTTATTGTTTTTTTTGCAAAATAATTTGTTTTCATAAAATGTTTCGCAAAAATAAAATGTAGATAAATTAATTTATACATTCTTTTTGTTAAGCGATGTTCTGTTTTAGCAGGTATTCATTATTTTCTTTTTTAACTGATTCGAGTTTCTAATTTGCAATAATAATACGTATGTACTATATACTATACATTATCTATGAATATATATTTTTTTAAATAATGTTTTTTTTTATATTTCTTTACAAAAAAAACTAAAAAAACTAGACTACGTACTACTACGTTGCGTCCTTGGGGTTCAGAAAATCTGCCCTCCCGGTCACCTAATTCTGCCCCCCCCCTGCTCAAAATCCTGGCTACGCCCTTGTGTCCATATATGGAACATGGAGCTAATTAGTTTTTAGTACTCATTGTCGTAGAGCTTTAAATTTTTAGGGGATCCAATTTTGAAAAAAAAAATCAAAAAACAGTTGTTCTTTGAGAGTTTTTGTGCGTTTCCCATTTATAAAAACATTACGCTTTCTGAAACATTCAAAATAGAGGATTGAATATTGCAACTGAATATAAAAGTCTTTTAATTCCGTTGGAATTTATAATGTCTGGGTTTATTCGCAAAGCTAAAATGTGAAGTCTGTTAGTCTGAAGTTAATTATATTGATTGATTGATTGATTGATTGATTGATTGATCGATTGTAATTAAGTTTTATGGATCTGGTTTAAACCAACTGGCCAGCAGCTTCTTTGAAGAATAATATAGATTTAATTCTTTTCTTAAAAATATTTCAAAAAATAGGTTACTTCTTCAGCGCACCCCGTACATCGTGTACCCATAGATAGAGTAAATAATGGAAAATGAGATGTTATGATATGCTTTTTGCATTGCATATATATATATATATATATATATATATATATATATATATATATATATATATATATATATATATATACATATATATTTATATATATATATATATATATATATATATATATATATATATATATATATATATATATATATATATATATATATATTATAAATATCTTCTAACATATCCTCGCGTTTAATTATATTCGAAAATATGTTAGATTTATCAAAAATGTTTATTGGGACTAGTTACACTGGTATTGGTGCATTTTGGAACAATGCAGTACTTATACGAACCTGTTATCTTAGGCATAACTTTGTTTTTCAAACGATTAAAATGTTACACAAGCAAAAACTACAACGACGTTACGCAGTGTCCTGTCCGGTAAGAATAATACTGAACAATAAACGTGCGCCTATTCCGCTGTTGACCGAGTCGTGTGTTGTGACGTCATCGATCCTCAGCCAAAGTCAGCGTGACATCTCAAACTTTGGAGGATGATAACATTTTTATTTCTGCAGATATTTAAAAAAGAAAAATACAGACATTTTTTACATTTTGGGGAATATTTATCAAGAGAAAATGAAAAAAATGGAAACTTCCTAATCACCTCATAAAATTCCTTAAGGTTAAAGCACCAGTGTCTGAGGCTTCATTTTTGCTATTTCAATTCCCAACATAAGTAAGCGGCTTAGTTAGAAAAAATACCCGGCTATGATCTACAAATCACGTTATGTCTGAAACCTGCTTGCTGCCCGCTAACAAGGCAAGCCAATAACGTTTTTGTTTGCTTTCCAAAATAGCAATAAAAAAATTAAATGCCTAGACTTTACCTCCGTGACTTCGGGTATCGCTATGACCATTCAGAGTATTAATCAGCTAAGATCCTTACTATTAAAGAAATTGAAATTGTATTTTATACTTTTCCTTTAAAAACGTGCCCACTGTGCGCAGCGAAAGTTCGATGGACCTGCCGAATTTTTGCGTAGCACGCTTTTAAAGGAACATTACAAAATAAAACTTTGATTTATTTAATGAACTATATGTCCTTTTTATGTGCCTATTTAGGAGCAAGGTGGATATACCATTATTTACATTTTAGAGCCACCAGATATTCGATACTTTTAATCTGGCCATCTATATGGTCTCTCACCTACTTTTTCAGAAAATCTAGGCTTTCAGTTATGCGGCATATTTTCAGATTGATAAACTATACTAAAATAACGCAACGCGTAGGCTATATCTGCAATAGTAAATACCATAGGCTAGAGCATACTAAAGATTAATAAAATGTACCAATATTTTTTGTGATAATAAGTTTTAGTAATTTATTTACATTGTATGGTGACTAAATTTAGAGTGAGAGTCGCATCGTCGCGTCGCTTTTTATCCGTAGCATGCGCCCTACTTCTGTTCATTTACTTAACCAGTTGTCAAAGTACGAGTATAGCATTTTGTGTGCAACCCTTTTTACGCGTTGCGGTGAATTTTTAACTTATTTTTGGTTTTTCTTTTAGGGATTGTGTATCCGTAAACTTTGAGAAATGGTGCATCAGTGCCAAGTATGTGGACAAATGGATTCTTTTCATTTGGAACTGTCTTTTCACAGGTTTGCTCGATGGAATACAGATGGCTCGGAAAGCCAAAGGGACGGCGCGCGAAGTCGGATGTTTAGCGTTCTCTCTCTGCTCTTTCTTTGTCCTACAGACACACAATGTATAAAATAAAACAAACGGCTAGTTATGAATTGATGGTATCGTCCCTTCTTGCTGAAGATCAGTGGATTAACCGAAAAAGTATTTTTTGTAGCAAATACAAGCAACAACAATGTTAGAAAAATTGTAGGGAATGGGACTGTATACTCCTCTTAAAGAAATAAATGCTTTTCTTTTTGTCTGTATGATTTATTGTATACAACAAATTTCAGAATAACATTGTTAGTTTTGTAAATAGTCAGTCTTTGACAAAATATGTTTATTTTTTTTCTTTGCGAGTGTACATTTTCTATTATGTAGCAATAAAAATTTGTAGGAAATGAGTGCCTAAATAACTATCTTACAAAAAGAAAATTAGTAACGTAAAATCATATACGTACAGGGTGTTCCACTAACTCTTTTACCTGATGTTATAGAAAAAATATTAAATGCATGTAAATGAATGTAAAGATTTTGTGAAATAGTTTCAATGTATATAGGGCGTTGCAGAAAATTGTAGCGAACAAAAATGTATTTTTTCTTATGAAACACCCTATATGTAAAAAGCTTAAATAATATACCTCATCTTCCTGATTACGAATATAAATCTTGTTTTACTTATTTCAAATAATAAAATCAAAAAGCCCATATTTATTTAAACAAACAAACACGTAGTTGGCCATGGATTCAAGAATGTGCTACAACAACTGTTTGGATATCTTGCAAAATTACTATTCAAAGGAACAAAAATGGATTTTTTATTTTTTAATCCATGAACTACTAGATGTAACGTTGCAAATAAATTTTAACTAAAACTGTCAAAAATGCATAATTTTTAAAGAACAAAAGTATATAAAGGATTTTTTTTAATATCCAGAAAGAATCATATATTTCCGTCTAGAAGCATGTCTATTTTTATTAAAGACGATATTTTGAATTTTTCCTGCTCTGAATAAATCATTTTTAAATTTTTTATTGATATATTCAGCTAATTTTGACAAATTGAATTATAAGCGCATTTCTGACTCCATGGCCTACTACGCGTAAAATTTAAAAATTCGTTTTTTTTACTTTAATATTTGAAATAAGTAAAACCAGCTTAAAGAGGATAAGTTCTATTATTTAAGCTTGTTATATATAGGGTGGTTTATAAAACAATACATTTTTGTTTGATGCGCCTTTCTGCGGTCAAATTCAGGGGTGCTTAAGCCCTAAACCCTATTTAGCATATGGCCAAACATTTTATTCATAGAGCGGAGGGTTGTAAATTTTGGGGTGCTAATTAGTTAAACAAACCTAAGCAAATTTATAATAATTTTAAATAACGGAGAATTTTAAGCAATTTTACGAATTTTCTGTTATTTACCATTGATCAGTAGTATGTCAACTATATACCTAAGCAAACGCCATACTAAATATTTATTTTTCTTTTTATTTAAATTACCAGCACGTTGTAGTTTTAAAATATTAGGATTTGTAAAAATTTTATTAAAATAATAATAATTTTTTGCTGACAATTGCTATGAAATTCGCAACAGAAATACCATAAACACGAAATGTGGTGCATGATGAAAAATTATATATACTTAATTCTATTAATACAAAATCATGTGATGGATAATTAGCTTCCGTGCATTAAACATGTTATTTTTTACTTAAATGGTCACTTACGTTGTTATGGGCTTTTTATACAAAATATTTTACTAGAATAAATTTCCGGTACATATTTATGTAGTAATTGGTGCTGCTTTTTATGTATTTAGATACATATATACCATAAAGCTTCAAGTCTAGAGTATTAAAACGGGATTTTGTTGTTATTTAGAGGACAAATACCTATACAATAAATAATTTCGACTATATTTAAAGCGAATTTCTTTAATTTGCTTGATTTTTTGAAAGATTTAGAGAAAAGTCGATTTTTAGGAAACATATTATATTAGGGCCCTAAATAAAAGATTATGTCTTTTGCGAAATTAGAATTCTCAAAAACCAGTTTATAATAATAATGCAAAATTTGTTTGGAAAAAATAATAAATAAAATACTGAAGCGTGTGTATTTTTTTACCAGGCGGGTCAAAGCAAAAATTAAACTTTTTTTTCGCAAATTAAAAAAATAATTTTTTCCATACCAAAACATTCCTAGAAGGCTAACTATCAAACACCCTGAACTTGACATGGCTCCCGTAAGTAGCAACAGAAATATATAACTATAAATTTCACCATCCGCTACTGGAAAATATATAGGCAATGTTTACAGTAACTCTTTTCCAAAATGTACACCCGTGGACACAAAAATATTGTATCTAATCCACAGTCTAAGTTTTAGTTCCCTATAAAAGTCCATTAAGATACGTCGAGACCATGAATTAGCTACACGTTTTTTTTTTCACGACTGTACGATTTTTACCAAAAATTCCAAATTTTATCAAAATATCTTAGATACAGGTTGAAACCCGAAAGTCATCTTATAGTCGAATAAAGAAAGACAATATTATGATAGAAGCTAATTTGTAAAAACAACTCAAAACCTAATTATTTCTGAATTTCTTTCAAAAGTAACATGATCTGGTAGGTTTTCACTTAGTGAATCTGCATCTAAATTATCATCATTGTATTTTCCAACTCGCTTCTTTTTGCAGCTTTTAAAGTAGGCCGCTCTAAATTCTTTATTTAGTTTTGCTAATCGATATACTACTATAACGGGTGCCGCAAAAAATAAGAGTTCCGCGATATAATAAAATAAATCATATATTCGATAATATTGACTTGAATAAATATCATCTAACAGATATATCCCTACTATTCTATTTACAAATAAAAAGAATGCCAATATTATTACCACCTGTGTAATACTTAGAGCATATTCAGTCCTGGAGGCTTCGGAAGGCAATGCTTTCCTTCGCCTAAGTACTCTTATAGAAACCCAGCTAACAATTATAAGACAGACAATAAAAGACGCCGTTTCTAAATGTGATCTAAGCTTGTGTACCCGCCACTCGTTTAAAAAACAGATCGTAGAAGTTGCAATCCACTTAGCTGCAGCAAATAAATACATAATATAAACCCCATATTTAAAAGTTTTAGAGTATCTATCGTAGATATCAGAATGGTAGTTTAAAATATACCAGTCAAAGGTCATAAATGTTAAAACATAAAAACTTAAGGTTAATGTTAAATGATCCAAATTACGAATAAAACAATATAAATTATAGGAATACAACATACTTAGTTCTACTACTATGGCTAACAAGTTTGCAAGGACTAAGTAAAGCATATGAAAAATAGCATACTGTAAAATAAAATTGTTAATTCTATTACGGAGATTTTGAAATTTACTAATAATCACTATTAAATATATATCGCTGGCAAACGCAAGAATACATACAAGGAATCTAGTAATATAAATTACAGCAAGCATGTAACCTAATATTTCGTAATGAGTTGTGTAATCATTATATTCGTCGTCAGAAAATGCATCGTCGTCCAAGGCGCCATTAGTAATATTTACTGCTGAAGTCATCTTTGGAAAACCTGTAAAACAAGAACGATTTTAATTGAAAATATGTGATAGTTTCTGATCATTGTTTTTTTAAATAATTGTCATAATTCATAAATAAAACTTCGGGTGATGAGAACCGTCGCGTCGATGCGGGAAGTTACAGAATAATAGTGCTAAGTTGTTCTGAACAGAAGCTGTGATCCGTAAGATCAGTACTTACAAAACGTCGGTGAGCGAGAGCAGGAAAGTGTTTTGAATAGATTCCAAGGCCATCTTATAAATAGAGCAGAGGTAGCGCCGCGCCGCTGCGGAAATGTTAAAACAACCATATCAAATATTATTTTTTACCGCTAGACCGTTTATGGTGATAAAATGGGCGTTGGTGGATCTTTTGCGTGGCAGTGAACAACACTGGGTCATAGAAATCGGACAATACTTACAACCCCATTCTAAAATGAATTATAGATCCTTCGAAATAGACATGTATGTATAGGTACATATATAAATATAAGTTTGTTCCTCAGCTTAAGCTTTAGGAATAGTTCTTGGGAAATGAATATTGGAGTAAAAAGTACTATCGTCAACATAGCTATAAATATGAGTGGTAGTACGAAAGAGTAGGTTGCTTATGTGGAGGAGAAACCGGGTACCAAAAGTGAGCCCTTAAGTGTTTGATTGGATAAAAGTTGTATGATTAGTCGTTTACCACAATAGATTCGCATCGATTGAAAACAAAGGTATGAATATACGAACATAGTTTGGGAAGGAGATGATAAACAGGAAATTTATTGAGAAGTACTGCATGTTATACCTAGTCAAAGTGTTGAATAGGTCAAAGAAAACAATCTGCTATTAGCCGTAAAATTTTGCTCGAAAGAATTTGCAAAAAAAAAATCCGCCCATCTGCCGCGCTACCCACCGCCGACGGCAACAATGGCGTATCACATGTCGAATGCGCGGAGTATTGAAATACGTGTAAGGACAAAAGTTGTTCGTTACATCGTGAGAAATAGTTTTTGTCGAAAAATTTTTCTCTGAAGCCAATTCAGCAGTTATAAGGAAATAAACAATTAAATTATCTATAACAATCGATCGCGCTAGAATTTTTCAATCTACACCTAATTTTCAATGTTAATGATTTTTTTCCGATTTTTCTGAGCGATCCTTTTGGTAATAAGAGTGGGGGACAGCAATTTTTAAGCATTTTTCCTGAATAATGTTTTAAAAAATGCATAAAAAAATACATAATATATGTTGTTGAATTCGTGCTTTAATAAGCTTTAATTTGACACCCTACACGATGCCCTTAAAAAAGTTTCCATTTTCCAAATTACCCCCTGAAATTAACCCCCAGAATCAAAATTTAACTTTTTATACTTCACGTCTATAATTGTGCCACCACGCTCTATCTCTGTGCTAAATTTCAAATTTATACGTCGAATAGATTCAGAGAAAATCGCCCGTGACAAACGGACGGAGGGACAGACGGATACCGAAGTGATTCCATAAGTGTTCCCAAGAAAACGGAACATTAAAAAATTCGACAAGTTTGAATTTTTGTCTCAGTCTAAGATATTTATTTTATTCACAGTCTAAGTTTTAGTTCCCTATAAAAGTCCATTAAGATACGTCGAGACTATGAATTAGCTATACGTTTTTTATTTTCACGACTACGATTTTTACCAAAACATTCTTAAAACGTATTGGCGCATAAACTCAATTACACTGTTTTGTAGTCCCTACACTCAGCTCCTACACTCATACGTAGTTTTCAATCAGTTAAGTTATGTTAATTGGCTGATTAATTTTTTGCATATTACTTCATATGACTTGCATCTTTTATCAACTTACTTAGTTTGATTTGGACTACTTACAAGCTTTATACTGTAAATATCTGGTATTTGTGATTACAAAATTATCTTATTAACACAATATTTCCTATCTTTCCAAGAGTTGTTCCAGTTTGTTGTAGACTCTTAAAAATATTATGCTTCATCAGATATTTTATACGGTTTTATTGACACTGGCATTTCTTCCCAAATACTAAAAATAAAAAGAAATTCATTAACAAATTAGATTAGAACTATCTATCTAATAAAATTTAGCTCCTTAGCAAAATATCCTTGTAATATAATAAAAAAAAGTGAAAAAATTGCTCTCACTCAATAAGTATGCTCTACTTTTATATTTTTAAGGAAAATATCAGTAGCGGCCGGTCAAATTTTAAAGTTGTATATCTCTGTTGCTACTTACGGAACTCAAGCCAAGTTTAGGGTTTTTGATAGTGAGCCTACTGGGAATGTTTTGGTAAAGAAAAAAAAAATAATTTGCGACAAAAAGGTTAATTTTTGCTTTGACCCTCCTGGTTAAAAACCCTTAGGTATTTTATTTATGGTTTTTTCTAAACAAATTTTACATCATTTTGTCGAAAATTTTTATAAAAGTGATAGTCATTTGAATTTTTTAAAAATTTTACTTTAGGTTTAAAAAAATTTAAATGACTATAACTTTCTACTAACACATTTTTTTCTCTTAAATTTTAAAAATTTTCGACAAAATAATGCAAAATTTGTTTGGAAAAAATAATAAATAAAATTCTGTAGCGTGTGTATTTTTTTACCAGGCGGGTCAAAGCAAAAATTAAACTTTTTTTCGCAAATTAAAAAAAAAATTTTTCCATACCAAAACATTCCTTGAAGGCTAACTATCAAACACCCTGAACTTGACATGGCTCCCGTAAGTAGCAACAGAAATATATAACTTTAAAATTTCACCATCCCCTACTGGAAAATATATAGGCAATGTTTACAGTAACTCTTTTCCAAAATGTACACCCGTGGACACAAAAATATTGTATCTAATCCACAATCTAAGTTTTAGTTTTTTTTAATAAAAGTCCATTAAGATACGTCGAGACCATGAATTAGCTACACGTTTTTTTTTCACGACTGTACGATTTTTACCAAAACATTCTTAAAACGTATTGGCGCATAAACTCAATTTTAGACTATAATAAGTGTATACACTGTTTTGTAGTCCCTAAATAAACATCTGCAAAATAGCCTGAGCCTAGGACAGAGCATATGAGGTTCTCTCAGAGAAATATAAAGAGAAACTGTTAAATTCTCAGATATACCTAATATTATAAGAGAGAAAACGTCAAAAAAAATTTTGATTGTTATGAAAGTTTGTTAACAAAGCCACGACACGTCAGCTGAGTGGTTTTGAATAAAATGCCATGAGCGAAATTGTCAAAAAGCAACAAGACAAAAATTTTGTCCACAAAATTTTATCTCGAATGGTATTCTATTTCACGAAAAAAAAACTAACACCGATCGTTGATTTGTTGACATAGCAATAAGACTATTTAAGTCACAGGTAGGTTGGGTAATTTTTTAAGGTAAAAAATTTTGCCACCGAAAAATCATGTAGGTTGTTCAAATTTGTAATAGATTGGTTCAGGTAGAGGCGAAAAAACTGCAAGGTTTTTCCACTTATTAAAACGGGTCGTTGCTGTGTAATTTTTTCTGTGTAAAATACATAGGTGAAATAATCCGATAAAAAAAGGATTAAAACAATAGATTAGGTATAGCCTTCCAATATTATTTAATCTTATTAAAACAATTATAAAAAAAAGGTTTTGTGCTCTTGGAAGATAAATAGTATAGTTTGTAAATACTTTACATACATTGTATATTTACTTCCATCGCCAAATTTTGTTTCTTTACCTCAGAACCGATGTATTTTATCATATTTTGTATATAGTACGGGAGGTAGCGTTTCAAATGAAAAAGTCTTCATGCCGATTGATTATTATTATTAATAATTGATCTCGTTTAACTAGTAAGAGATCTGACCGTCAACTGTTCCAGTGGGGGTGGGGGTGGTTGTGGGCAAATATTAAACTTGTAGAAAAAAAAATTTACAAGTCATTTCATACCACTTCAAAATTTATATTATGAATTTTCATATACCATTAATTGAAAAAAATAATAAGCTTTATTGTGGAGGGGGGGGGGGGGGGTATACGTCAGTTACCGTATATACCAGTATGAAAATATAATATTGTAAAGTCATTTTAAACCTAATGCAATTATTCACCTGACTGATAATATAATTTAAAGTATAAAAACAACAATCAACTAGGTCCATAGCGGGGATAAGACCGTCTGCTGAGGTAATAAACGTATTGAACGGTCATTGAATCTAAGCGTCGTGCAGTATTGTTTATGGTCCAACCGACGACCTTTACCCCTCTATACTTTCAGCTAATTATAATTTTTATTATTAAAACTACCATTTTATTCAAATTTAGACTGTTATTATATCAATTTTATGCTTTCGTCGCTTCAATTGTATTAATTCTATTCCATTCGTATGCACTCAAATAAAACAAGTATCGTACTTTCAGGCTAGTTTTCTATACAGGTTTTAAACGTTTGTTTCTTGCTATCCAATGTTTTGGATACATCCTCAGGATCCTTACGCGTGCACGAGTAGACCAGGTGATGTCATGTCATGGCATTAGGGGCTTAATGCTTTTAGACGCCTACTTTCCGAATCAATTCGTTGTTCGATCGACTTGGGGATATTTTCTAAACGATTCAAGAGGTTATTCCTACCCACCGATAAATTTTGACGTTTAACTTTTGACAGGTGACAGCTGGTGATGAATGCTAATTACCCTCTGTCGGAGATGATGGTCATGTTGAAATTGACGCATGTGCAGTCGTTTTCTACCCATTAAGGCCTCTCTAGCACCGTTATTAGTGGAGATTTTTTAAATATTTTTTCACTAGTCGTAAGGTTTTTTTGACGTCTACACCCAACACTCAAATCATCCTTCGCCACCCCCAACCGTTAGGACATTAAACGCAAAAATTTATATGTCCGGAACCCAAGGACCGATTGACCCATTCTTTTTTAAACGACGTCTGACATCATCCTGAGCATGTGGCATGTGTTAAATTTTGGTTTTGACACTTAACAAGTGGCATGTTTTAAATGGCAAGTGACAGCTGTCATATTTTTTAGACGTAAGCTATCGTTACGTAGACTCTGTTTCAAAGGTCAGTGACCTACCATCATAGAGAAGGGTATTGGGGCAACTTGGCGCCAAATCCCATCCTACACTACTCGCTTCATACTGGTATATACACAGAGAGAAAAAAAAAAGTTGGTGGGTATTAAATCACATTCTATAATTTTTTAAATAAAAAAATAATTCCCTGGATAAAACCATATTTCAAATAAAAAAGCGATACTTGCAACAAAATTTCTTTTATATTTTGCATAATTACTGTAATTAAAATATTTAGTTGAGAAATATGTTCTTAAAAAAATGAAATTATTTTTCCGCCAACGAAAGCTTTAATAATTAATAGAAAAATTCGCATAATTAAACATTGTATTAAACCTTTCATTGTACAAATTAAATTGTATTGTCGCGGTAACGAAGAAAATCTACTGAAAATTATAATTTAATTTTCCTGATAAGGGAAAAACAGAACTAAATATGTATTTCCAAAAATTAAAGTTTATTCCTAACAACTAAATCGCGGCTTATGAGAATAAAATTATTCTTTACTCTAGCCCTAACCGCCATGCCATCCCGTCGACATAAATCCCCGGCGTGCATCGCATTTACCCATCGTCCCTTGATGAGAAGGCAGACTAAGCGGCGACTCCGGTAGTAACAGTGAAGGTGACGGCCATTTGGTCTATTTTTGTTAGTGTATATATTTATGGATAATATAATAGCCTTTTGTTGTTTTATTTTGTAGGGATATACCTATAAATGTACCAAGATATGCATGTATTCAGTGATAAATAAAATTTAAAGATTCTTTGTATTTGGTAAATATTTGTTGGCGTTGTAGTATAGATCTTTTATAGAACAAAAAATAAAAATATACTTTTCTGTATGGCGACTTTATTGCAGGGTTTTATTGTGTCATTTTAAAAATGATTGGATCACATTAAATGCAATAAATATGTGAAACGAAAGTAGACATTTTCATCTTTTGTTTTATAAAAGCTCTATATTTTAACCTCAAGAAATATTTTCTTACTGCTTAAGGTTCTCTTTGCTCCGCTATGTTTGGTATTGTCAACCTAATTCAGTTCTTTTACGTTTATCTGCTTTACTTTAGCATTTGAAAAAAGTTATGTATAATATGATATTCGCTAAGCAAATCATTACTAGGCTAGTATGAACGCATATTTCAATCTATTTCTTAACTGTTTGGCCCGCAAAAAATTTACGATCATGGTGTCAGAAAAAATGTCACTAAATTTTTTGAGGGCCAAACATTTAAAAAATAGATTGACATATGCGTTCATACTAAACTAGTATATAATGATTTGCTTAACGAATAGCATATTATACATAACTTTTTTCAAATGCTAAAGTAAAGCAAATAAACCTAAAAAAACTGAATCAATTTTTTTGGGGAACTTTATCGGGATTGCAAATAGTATACGTATATCTTTCTTAGTAAAACTAAGGTTTACTTCACGTAATTAAATTAAGATATTTTTATTAACCAATATTAGTTGTAGGTATCATACCTTCACATTAAATGAATTAAATGATAATTGATACAATTAAGTCATATTTTACTTTATCGTATAAATTTACTTACAGAAATTATGATTTACTTCAGTTAATTAAACCTGCCAATTAAATAATTAAATTCGCTGAATTATATATTTAATTGCTCGATACCAATTAAATAATTTAATTGAAAGAAAAAAAATTTACTTGTGTAAATTAATTCTTTCTCTCTGTGTACGAGTAACTGACGTATAATCTCCCGTCCACAGTACAGCTGATTATTTTTTTTAATTAATATTCTGTGAAAATTAATAATATAAATTTTGAAGTGGTATGAAATGACTTGTAAAAAAAATTCTACATGTTTAATATTTGCCCACAACAACCCCCGCCGCGAGTCTAACGGCAGACGCTTGGTTTGCTTATTACTCATTTCAAAACTATTAATAGAAGTAAAAATCAATCGACATGAAAACACTACCAAAAATGCAACGCTACTTCGCGATAGGACTTGTTGGTACCGTTGATAGAAATAAAAACACTTCTGACATAAAGTATGAGGTATAAACATGTTTTATATTTTTTCAGCTTCTTTAAGACAAAAATACTGAGTATGAAAAAAGTTTGAAAAATTGTAAATATTTTTAAAACCGCTTAGGACTTACGATATTTTAATGAATTTTATAGGGTGGAAATAAAGACAAATTTCAAATTTAAAATAACATTTTTTTTGTGAGTCAGAAGTAAGGTCAACTTTTTACCTAGTTCACTTTCAATCTTCCAGATATACAACTTTCTTGACTACGGAGTGGTTTTGTTCTTCGTTCTTTCATCATTTTTTTTTATTTGTAGCTCAGATGGTTAAAGGGAAAAGCGTTCGGGCAAGCGAAAACGAAGCTAAGGCGTCGGGTTAACATAAAGAATAAGAGGGAATACAGAGTGGACCAGATAAAAACTGAAGATATATTTATTTTGAAATCGAAGTAGCAATATTTTTACTATCGTTGAAAGTAACTTGATAATTGCGTTATTTCTTAGGATAACAATATACGTTTGATACAAATTTTGTATATGGTGTATAAAAAAATTATGAATTCATTAAATGAGTCAAACTCTCCGTTGGATTATTTTATGAACGCAGTATGTTTATTCAGAAAAAACCAGAACTTGTCATTTTTTTAAAACCATAACTAAAAGTTATAGTTTTAAACTGACAACTGTTTGCTCAACTTAATTTTGTGCATATAATAATATTTTTGTCTTTCCATTTTACGGGAGAACAGTTAAATTGCACCCTAAATAGCCTGGTAACTATTTTAAACCAATGGGATTCACTAAATTTTAATTTTGCTACCGTAGTGCAGACCAAGGAAAAATAGAAATTTCAATATTCGTACATTTTAATATTGTTAAATATTTCGTCTTATCTGCCTATTTTGCATAATCTTCAATATACTGTTAATTAGGCTTGGGAATTGTCAACAGTTTCGAGAGAAACAAAGGGGAATAATTGTAAAAAAGTCTGTATAGTGTTGCTCCAAGAAAACAACTATACTCGATTTGAAATTGGTTGATAGTAATAAATCATTAAAATCCGTCAAACACGTACACAGAGTGGTCCACCTAAATTGCCAAGTTTTAAATAGTATATACATTGAAAGTCTAGACCCTTTTGCATTTATTAAACTTTCCATTCCTATAGATCTGATAAGGGCGTCGAATACAAAGCTTAACCCGAGGCTCGAACAATAAGCGGTAGTATTCTACCTGTGATGTTTTGCACTCATGCACGTGCTTTCGGGTGGGTTTAAGTTTATATTAAACACAATAATTATATAATTTAGTGAACATTCGGATGTGTGGCATAATTTGTTACCCTTGTATTTGAATAAATATAATACTAATAACAATAAAGCAACTAATAAACAAGTAAATTTGGAAAAATGTTTCTATTTGAAATTCTATAAAATTTATAGTAAGTCATTACAGTTCTTCGCTTTAAATTAATCATCATCAGAAAATGAAATATCTGAGGGACTGTCTTCTTCCCCTAAATTGATAATAAGTGGTTCGACCGTTTTCTCCAGTAAACTATCCAATTGCCACATTTTTTCCTCCTCCTTTAGTACATGCTCTATACATCTTTGCCACTTCCCCGCGTTGACTTCTTGAAGCGCTTCTTCAAAGAGTTTTTGAACATCACTCATTTTATAAGTGGTATTTTTTCTAGCCACATAACCTTTCACATGAGCCCATACCAGTTCGATCGGATTTAATTCGCAATGGTAGGGGGGGAGCCGAAGCACTATTATATTTTGTTTTTTGGCCATTTCGTCAACAACATATTTTTGAAACCGATGTTTATGGGTGTTTACAATTGATAGCAACTCCTTTTTAACCATATTGTCCTCAAATTGTATTTGTTTCTCCACAAGCCACTCGATAATTTTTGCTTTTCGCCAAGCAGTTGTAGGCATCTTCTCCAATCTTCTGGAGTGATACGGAGCGTTATCTAACACAATGACGGAGCCAGGTGGAATCAGCTCTATCATTTGTTCGAAATACTCCTCAAAAACATCAGCATTCATATCCTCGTGGTAATCGCCTGTACGAACTGATTGGAATGATAATAGTCCACCTTCTAAAAATCCATTGGAGCTACCGATGTGAGTTATAATTAATCGTTTTCCTTTTCCAGAGGGCGGATTTATTCCTGTTGATAGACCGTCTAAAAATGCTTGCCGGTGAGAAGTCACATTTTTGTCTGTCCATATTTTTCCAACTGTGTAGCCTTCGTTCAGCCATGTTTCGTCCAAATAGAAAATTGTTTTGTTTTCATTGCGAAATTTTCTTATTTTTCTCAAATAATTACGTCTCCAACATACTATTTCATCTTTTTCGAGCAAATGAGACTTCCGACTATGTTTTTCCCATCTAAAATTCATTTCTCTTAGAACTTTCCATAGTTTATCTCTCTTGATTGCAGGAAAGTCTTCTTTTACTGCCCCTAAAACTCTATCCAAAGTAGGGATCTCCTTATTGAAATAGAATGAATGCACCTTTCGTCTTATGATGGCCTTTTCGTCCTCATCGATCGGTATTGTTCGCCTTCCTGGAGATGGTTTTGGTGGCGTCACGGTTCCTGTCTTTTCTTCCCGCATCAGCCTGTAGATGGTTGCTTTTCCAATACCTGTCATCTTTGAACAAAGTTCCACTGCAGAATCGATACTTATTGCACTTTTTTGATATCTAAGTGCATTAAATACATTAAGCACAATAATCTTTTCACTAATGCTTAGCGCTGATTTCGCAGCTCGCTTAACTGGAATAAATCCTGAAAGACTCTCCATTTTCAAAAATTACCCAAATGTGTGTCCTAGAATACTCGCATTAGGTTTGTTCGCTCTTAAAATGACTCACAGTTTTATACCAATAAGTAGAGGTACCTAATTTTTCGTAACTACCTGAAAAGTAACATTGTGTATTAATTGTTCCCGGAATTCTCGGCATAATTATTTTTACCTGTTATGACAATAATGATTACTAAATTATTCGGATAAGTAAATAGGGTTCAAACCGGCACGTCAGGTAGGTGCGCCTATGGAATCGGCTGCTAAAAATGATTTATTACTATCAACCAATTTCAAATCGAGTATAGCTTGGGTTAGGGTTCTAAAGTTTTAAGAACCAAGTACGCTTTTCATATACCATGCAGATAGATCGACTAAAATTAATTCTATTTTGTTATAACCTCAGGATTTTTAAAAATAAAATTTTACTCATATAACTTATAATTGTATCTTTGGCAAAACCAAACTTCGGCAAATGAACGTAATAATAAATAGAATTTGTCTACTTTGTTGTCCTCGCAGAAGAAAAGTGTCATCAGTTTAAAAACATCCACCCTAGGAAAAATATTTTGCAAAGGTTCTATCAAAAATGGTTAACTGCCAATATAGTTTTAATGTATTCCTACCAAAGTAGTTGTTTATAGAGATAAATGGTTATTAAACAAGAACAACATACTTACTTGACAGGGAGCAACAATTTTTTAAAGCACAACGTATCAGCACCGCTATTGTAACGATTTTTTCGCAGCACTAATTTTGCTGTTTATTCATATAAGGTTGATAGAACACTAGATTAATAAAGTTTACTATGAATACATCACACAAGTAATTTGCCTCTTCGAAAAAAAGCATTCTGTTTTATAGCAAATATGCATATTTATTTATCTCTGGTTAATTTCTTGTTATCTCATTTAAGCGTACCAGGTTTCTGCGTATAACATCAAAATAACAATTTTGATACAAGGAACTTTTGCGTCATAAATTAAAAAGGAAAAATAAGAACAAAATAAATTGTACGGAATGGTAATTTATACACCCACAATTTCATAAAAGCTCACGTGTATCCTTTAAAAGAACACGCCAACAGAAATGTTCTTAGGAGTGTGCACTAGTGTGTAGCTCACTCATAGGTCACTTAAGGCTTGGCATGAACTGATGACCGCTGATCTTTAAAAATTTCTTTCAAACTAAATTGATTAGTTTTATTGGTTTCCATCTGTTTTAGTATCTTAATACTTTTAGTATGTCGAAATTTTGTATGGTTCTATTTCCATAAAAAGTTCAAAAAGAGCGTTGCCTTAAAGTATGTAGAAAAAAAAAAGTTAATTGAGCTTTTTAATTTGGACGAAAAGAGGTGATTCTTAAAAGTACATTAAAGTCACTTTCTCACTTCAGGTATGTACCTACATATATTATTAACTTGAACCTTCTGTGCCTCAAAATGTTCATCTAAATTTAGTTAAAAGTAATTACCAGCTTTTAATTTTTATAGGTTTCTGATTTTATTTATTATATCTTTATTTAAGGACCTTAAAATGCACTAATTGGTTTAACAAATATATTAAATCATCTTTATTACAAAGATTCTCAAGTAAGTGTCCTTGACGTGGTGCTGAACTAATGTACTAAAAAATATAGTGTAGTCCGTGTAAATCTGAACTGAACCAACCTGGGCGAATTATTGGTTCTCATTTTGTATTGATTTTTAAAGAAATTTTTTTAAACCTATATGATTTAAAAAAAATCAAATGACTATAACTTTCTACTAACACATTTTTTTTTCTCTTAAAATTTTAGAATTGTCGACAAAATGATTTCAATTCAACTTTTTTTCGCAAATTACAAAATATTGTTTTTTTACCAAAATATTCCTAGTAGGCTCACTATTAAAAAACCTGAACTTGGCATGAGTCCCGTAAGTAGCAACAGAGATATACAATTTTAAAATTTCACGGACCGCGCCTGCTAAATGATAAGTTTTATAAAAAAATTGCACCGTTTTTATTACAAGCTTTTACTTAACTTCACCTGTTAATTTGCTTGTATGTATGTATGACAAGTTCAGGGGTTTTAATAGTAAACCTACTAGGAATGTTTTGATAAAGAAAACAATATTTGGTAATTTGCGAAAAAAAGGTGAAATTTTGCCCCCACCCCCAGGAAAAAATGAACACGTTTAGGGTATTTTATTTATTATTTTTTCTAAACAAATTTTACATCATCTTGCCGATATATTTTAAGAAACAAATGTGTTAGTAGACAGTTATAGTCATTTGCGTTCAGATTCACTAAGAAAGTTTAAGATTTAGTACTGGTTTAAATTAAGATCTTATAGTTAGGTACTCAGTTTTGTTCTGACAGGTTTTTGTCCTGTTATTGTTAATAAGTCGTCATTAAAAACTTATGAATTATTGTGATATTTCAGCGATTTACTTGGTTTTCAAATGATTTTCATCTTGGAACGAGTTGCTGTAATGAATTTAGTTCTATGACTGTTGAATGTACGTACTAAAATTGTGCTTTTCTTGATAAATTTGGGAAAAAGCTCAGAAATAAGTTCATAGTATAAAACGTGGTTGTCTTATTCTTACACTTATCAGTTTAAAACTTTTGGATGTCAAATTAGACCGGACTAGCGTTGCAGACTCTGGCTGTTGATTTTTTTTTAAGTTATATTTTAGGTTTATAAAAATTTAACGTTCAGATTCACTAAGATGGTTTGAATTAAGATCTTCTAGCCGATCAGTTATATTTTGACAAGTTTTTGTCCTGTCGTTGTTAATAAGTCGTCATTAAAAACTTATGAATTATTCTGATATTTCAGCCACTTGCTTGCTTTCCAAATGATATTCCTCTAGGAACGGGTTGCTAGAATGAATTTAGTTCATTTAGTAAAATTGCCCTTTTCTTTATAAATTTGCGAAAAACCTCAGAAATAAATTCATAGTCTAACACTTAGTTGTCTTATTCCTACACTTGTCAGTTTAAAACTTTTGGTTGTCAAATTAGACCGGACTAGCGTTGGAGAATCTGGCCGCAAATGCCTATAGCTTTCTACTAACACATTTTTGTCTCTTAGAAATGTCATATTCAGAATTCAAATAATTTTTGACAAATTATTAAATAAATAGTTGTTCAGACAACAGGAAATAAATATTTGTTGCAACGAACTCCATTTTTCTTTTGACCAAATAATTTCTTTATATATTATATATATTTTTTATGAACCTATGTATGTACGTTTAGGTCAAATATTGCAATCAAAATTTCGACTAGTTGTAATTAAGCTAGAGCTTTAAAATTTTGCACACGTGTCTGGTGATAATGCAATATGGTATATCCAATATTGTTCTAAATTCAATATGGCGGACGCCTCAAGATGGCGGATTACACTGGTTTACACGGTTTATATACCTTCGTCGAAATATGTCATTTCTCATAGATTTAGGGGTGCTAAGTACGGGAAAAATATTTAATATAAATAATTAAATTAAAACTTGTAAAACAATGTCTTATCAAGTAAAGCAAATATTAAAAATGATTAACAATGAATGAAGTCTACTTGTCAGGGGTACATATAAAATTGAGAATAAGTTCTCTAAACCACCTGAAAATTCCTTATACAATAAGGATTTGAACAAATCATGGTAAAACAGCTATTCTCTGGGCTATATGCCCCTCCGAGCGCTAGATTACATACCAAAATTTGCCGTATTTTGACTAACACTGTTAGACAACAAAATACTTACTGTTTTTACCATGATTTGTTCAAATCCTTATTGTATAAGGAATTTTCAGGTGGTTTAGAGAACTTATTCTCAATTTTACGTAAAAATGATTAATTTTACTCTTCTTTCTGTAATTTTCTGGGTCAGTTTTCCTTAAAACAGACCAGCAGTAGTCTCCTAACTAACATACTTTCATCCCAAAAACCCTTCTGTCGATTTTCATAAACTTTGAGCTTTTGGTGAAAACGCTCGACCTGTTCGTCACTTACACTGCCTAAGTTTTCAGGAAAAAAATCTGTATGTAAGTGAAGGAAATGTATCTTAAGAGACATGCTCACCAATTGCATCAGAGTTTTTTAATAAATTGAACTTTGAATCCAAGTAATCAGCGCGAATAGGCGCATAAAAAGCGACATGCGTAGTAGCAAAATGTGACGTGATAGAAAATTTTCAACTGCCGTTTTATATTACTAGAAGGTAACTGAATAAGAATATTAGGGTTTCATCTGAGGTATATTAAAAATGTTAAAATTTGTAAACTAGTGATATCTTTTTCTTTACAATCCCCCTGATATGGGAATCAAATGAAAGGATTTGACGAGTAGAATAAAATAAGTTAAGTGACGTCATTCTAAACCCAATATGGCGGACGCCACAAGATGGCGGATTACGTTTTTTCACAACCCTCTTGACATTGGTATCACATGAAAAGCTTTGACAAGTAGAATACGATAAGTAGTGTGACGTCATTCTAAACCCAATATGGCGGATTATCTGTTTCTTCACAATCTCCTTGAGCTTTGTATCAAATGAAAGGGTTTGACGAGTAGAATACGATAAGCTGTGTGACGGCATTCTAAGCCCAATATGGCAGACGCCACAAGATGGCGGATTACCGTTTTCTTCACAATCCCCTTGATATGGATATCAAATAAAAGGGTTTGACGAGTAGAATACGATAAGCTATGTGACGTCATTCTAAACCCAATATGGCGGACGCCACCAGATGGCGGATTACTTTTTTCTTTACAATCTCCTTGAAATAGGTATAAAATGAAAGAGTTTGACGAGTAGAATAGGATAACAGGTATAATGTCTTGTAATAATGATGCATTATCAGAAATGCATAGGTTAAGACGTAACTAAAAATTTAAAAATAAAATCTTATGTAAAAAATACTTTTTAAAAACAAGCTTTTATTATTTAGATGTACTAAAACGAAAAAAAATAAGAATAGTTTTTTCATTGTGGCAATGCTGAATGCTATTTATAAGTGGACGTAGTTCAAGTTTAGGGATCCTAATGAAAGTGGTATCAAAGTTATTACTGAAACAGATTTAATATATTATGTTAAATTTATTGTCTTAAAAGCTTGCCGCGTGAATATAAAAGAAAAAATACATACTTAGGTTTAGGTATCTTCTTACAATTTCTGCCAAACAAGCTTTTTAAGCTTTTAAGACAATAAATTTAACATAATATATTAAATCTGTTTCAGTAATAACTTTTATATTACTTTTATTAGGATTCATCCACGCGAACTACGTCTACTTATAAATATCATTCAACATTGCCGCAATGAAAAAACTATACTTGTTTTTTTCGTTTTAATACATCTAAATAATAAAAGCTTGTTTTTAAAGGGTATTTTTTACAAGATTTATTTATTAATTCCTTCGTTCAACTGTTGTTTGACTTATACCAGTATATTGCATTCAGCAAGCGATATGGTAACCATCCAGTTAAACTCTGCTGACATGTTTCGCAAAATATCTTCGTATCGTCATAGTTTAAGAGGGGCAACAGAAAAAAAACCGGTCTTGCAGAGCTGTGCGCAAAAATGCAAAAACTACTAATTTTTATAGCAATTTCGAGATGAATAT
Organism: Philopedon plagiatum; assembly: GCA_963971165.1. Lineage (NCBI taxonomy): Eukaryota > Metazoa > Arthropoda > Insecta > Coleoptera > Curculionidae > Philopedon > Philopedon plagiatum. The sequence goes on along the minus strand of OZ020190.1, from coordinate 43,952,611 downwards.
CAAAAGATAAAACATCGAGCTAGGAGCTGTGCCATTTTCGTAATGAAATGCGGCCAGACAACCATGTATTTGACAAAAAAAGTTTTGCAAATTTTTGTCACAGAACCTTATGAAAATGGAACAACTCCTAGTCTGTATTACCATAAAAATTTTAACAAGTTTAGCCTAAACTTCTCAATAAGGACGACAACCATTCGCGGACAAAATTTTATCATTTTATTTTTAATTTTGTCAATCAGCTGCTTAGTCATCTTACGAACCCCTAAAGTTCAGCCACTGTCTTCCAGAGAGCTGTAGAGTAACACAGGTATGGTTTAATTGCAGTTTTCCGTAATGGTGTCATCATAACACGTGTTCGTAAAAATGAACTCAAAATATATAGTGTACCAAGTAAAAAAATCTGTGACTGTTTACTGAAAGGGTTTTTTTTACTAGCTTAATGAAGCAGGCTAATTTTAACCGTGATAATACATAATACACAAGTTATTATAAAACACAGGTGGGTGTTAGAGGGTTACTTATTATCAGTATTATATTATTATCCCTGTCGCCCTAATCCTGCTTTTCAGATGAAACTTGATTTGTCCTGATAATACATATGGGGAAAGACCTAGCTGATTTGGTATACCTGTAAATTATCAGCGTCGCAACCAGACCTGAGCAAATCTAACACTTCCCAAAACCCACATTGCAGAGAGGGGAGGACAAATAAGAGCCCTGAGACTGGGGCCATATTTTTTGTGTCATTTTATAAATCCTGAGGGGACGCCCCTTATTTTAAAGCTTAAGCTTGTACCACTTATTCAGCCGGAACCGATCGGCAATAATGCTAAAGGAATTCCGAAGAAACCAATACAAACTTTATAGTCACATCTCATAAGAAAGTGTATTACAAATAATTCTCTCAGCATTTTTGGCGACTGAATAAGTGTTTCAAGCTTTACAGTAGAGGGTAGGATTGTAGGAACGCGTCTGGCAATTATATTTGGATTAAAACGAAACTAGCCAAATATAAAATGACGGTGTTGCTATAGTGACCATATTACACGGGGCAACTTATTGCAGCAATTTCAATTGCGCCCATGCGCCATGAGTGCGTTTGAGAATAGCCGATACAATTTGTACAGACTAGTTTGTTCATGGCGCAATTAAAACTGCTGAAATTTTCGTAATAGTTCCATAAAAAAAATTGGGAAAAATATTCCCAATCACTAAAGGACTTTGGACTCTAACAGTATTATTATAAGAAAAAAAGTATTTGACGGTTTGTGATTAATAACAAGGTTATAATGGTTGATCTTTTGTTAACATACCTTTGCACTCAGTACAAATTAAAGGGTAAAAGTTTTCAAAGCGGGAAATAGTCAAATTAGGCTTAACCGTGATTGCTATGGATTTAAAAAAAACTATAGAGGAAGGGTGGCTGTTTTATTATTGTGAATTACAGCTCCAAATAAAAACTCTTTCTACTTTGAATCCTTTATTAACACAAAAAGCTTAGCTACACCACTTGACTGGCCTCTTGCAAACCAGTTATTGAAAAAATATGTTGATCTACAAAGATTTTTCGAAACTTATTTTAAGAAAAACGTCATTTTCGGATTTTTCTTTGGAAGCACATTTTTTCACAAATAAATTGTTTACAAAAATTATTTTCCACAAACTGACTTTCGGAAAAGTACATTATTAGATGTCCAAGTTTACAAGAATTATCTGTGAGAACAATGGATATTGGCATTGCTAACTTCGTGAAACACCAAAAAAGCACTTAAACACTCAAAATTTTATCAGCTAGCACAAGGCTGAAAATGAAATATCTAGGTCTGGTATCTGGAAGGTTAGTCAGTCAGGGAGGTAAGGACGGGTGATACCATAATTTTTTTTTTCAAAGTAAATACCGCCGAGGCGTCAGCTCTGCAAACACTATCGTTGTAGAGACAATGAGGCATCGTGGTTTAACCACAATAACAATAATACATTTCAATTCATTCTATACCAGACTAGATATGGGTTATTTTTATTTAATAAATTTATCATTATTATGACATCCTGGTAGGATTTTGCTGCAAAAATCATTATATACATACGTTGGTGGAACCACGGTTGAAAGAACTTTTTTCTTCTGTACGCTGGTAGTAGAACCTCAGCTTTGTGTTATTGTAAGTTGTGATAGAACTAAGAATTTGCAACTTTGATTTTATGTGGCAAGTGACGGCGAGTCTGAAGCATTGATTTGTACTACATGGATCCGCGAACAATAATCGCGAAAGTGGCAAATTTCTGGCCTTGCGCATGTAAACAAAGCTGATCGGCCATTGGCATGCGCACTGCAAATTTGTCATCTGTGATGGACAGGACGCGTCGATCCGACTCTGATTGTTTTCCAGCTGGTTATGCAACACGTTCTGGCTCGAGAAATACGACCAGTGGCCGTGTGTACAAACACAATATTTCACCCTGCTAACTTAACTTTTGTTTGCCCACGCTGTCAGGTGTATGGGTCTATATATAAAAGTCAATGGTCTGAACGCGTATGAAAAATATCTCGGGATACGTACACTGTCAAATCTTTGGTATATAAAATTACCATCAGCGTTAAGTATTTTAATTTTCCTTCCCTCAAGCTCGTTATATGGCCAAACACATAAGTTAGCCCCGCTTTGGTCACTCTTTGATAAGCCAAAACAAATCTTAAACCGGATAAATAGGTACGAATAATACATTTGTCGGAATAATGAAAACACCGAATTGTTTAAGGAAATTTTGGATAGACTGTAATTTTGGGTCGTAGAACACGAATCTAAAATCAGTTTTTGGCGGTCTCTTATGGTTTTTCAAAAAAAAATTGCTTTGAGGTAAGGTTTTCCTATGAATTTCTTTAAATTTCGACAGTTTCGCTTAAACAAATCTATACAAGTCATCATAACACACTATTATTCTAAAACATATTTAAGCAAATTTATATATATAAAAAAAAACATTAAAAATCAAGGAAAAAGGTAAAAAACTAAATAAAAATAAACTCGCAATCCGTAATACACATAGTCCATATTTGTCATGGAAAGTTGGCAAATGTTCAAATTGTTTTTCCGCAAATTTTAACAGTTTCCCTTTTCCGTTTTTGATGGAATTTGGCTCAGGTTTGTTATTTTGCATAGATGCTAGACGTATGGCATTTGCCCATGCTCGAGATTTTGAGTAGTACATATGAGATTAGCAATTATATATAAAACTTAACACAGTAGCTGGCGCTAACCCGCGTGAATGCGCCTTTTATTGTCAGTTAATTAAATAAAAAACTTTAAAATGTAAAAAAATTGGAATTTAATCGGGCTTGAACCCGGGACTTCTGATCCAAAACGCCTAGCGTTATACACGCATACCAGTAAGGCTTTAAAAGCAAAACTGTAATTTTCTGAATTATTTTCGCGGATAAAACTGACCATAAACGGCGCATCTGCGCGGGTTATCGCCAGTTAGTGTATTAAGTTTTATATAATTGCTATTCTCATATGTATTACTCAAAATCTCGAGCAAATGTCAAACATAGTGCCTATGCAAAATAACAAACCTTAGCAAACATAATCAAAATTTCATCAAAAAAATTCGGTGCTTCCATTAGTCCGTGTAATTACCGGATTTGATGTTTGCTGTAGTTTAAACATAAAAAAATGCTGTTGACTAAGGACGGCTATATCCCAATGCTGGCAAAGTTACCAGCAAGATAAATGACACTGATGCAACTAGAAAGATTATTAGCAAGAAAGAGATAGATTTACAATTTATCTTGCTGGTAACTTTGCCAGCACTTAGATATAGCCGCCCGAAGTTGGACATAACTGTAATTTTAGTTTGTTGTGGTTAGCTTTTATTTCTTTATCTTAATTTACAATTTTTTTTTGGAATAATAAGTAAACGTGGCTTTCCAGTCATGTAAATGACTAATTTTTGCCCATATTGGCGCATTAGACCTTTTACCTTTCCAGTGACGATTTGCATACTGATAAATCGATTACCTAGACATCAGTAATAATTATTTAAAAAAAATAAATTCATGAAGTAATATAATCAACGCCATCTATTAAGATAACTCACTTTATAATGTATTTTTGCTGCCGATTTTTTTATTTGTTATTAATTTATTTCTCTTTAACAAACACTTCTGTGAATAGATAGTAGCGATACAAAGTATCAGCAAAGAAAAACCATCTGTCTTCGTTTTTCTCTGATATCAGTGTCCAATCAATTAGAGACAAATATATTTTAATAATGTTTCAAGTCAAAACAAATTTAAACATTATAAATGAACGAATTAGTCCAAAATTGAAATAAAGCAAAACATTTTCGATAACGGGTCAAGTAATAATTTTATATATTATAAAATCTAATTAATTAGATAGTTTGGTTTTAAACAACCTTGAAGTTTATTTATATATACTATAAAGAATGTTTCCTAATTTCCGAGTGCACCTTTGGCGGATCTACTTTTACACGTGATTTAAGTATTCGCCACTTGATCTATTTTAACCAATGGTATTCTCGTATTTGGCGGTCTAATCGCATCTAACCGCGAATTCAGATTAAATGTTAACGGTACATAGCAGTGTTAATGGTGTATAGCAATAAACCTGAGCATTTTTTGGTTATATCCATCCATACAAATATGTCAATTTTGAAGAAATAATGTAGTAGTAAAAATTTCGAGTTATCGTGCAAAATAATCATTGAAAGGGTAGAATGAAGACTGGTTGTGTTTTCAATTTTAATTTTTATTTAAATATCCAACTCAGCAGTTCTTTAAATGCAAATGTTAATAGTATTGTATTATAAATAAATTTTTCCATTAGGTACTTAAACTACTTATTAATTAATTTAAGAGATACAAAAGTTTCGATAATATTAGTAAAGTCTACCTGCAAGTCCACCAGTACGCCTCAGTTGAGAAGTAGGTTGCTGATTAATACAAAAATAAACTAATTTACCCGAGTTACCCAACTGTGGTTAGTTTTGTACATAAATAAGGGTATTTAAAATTTGTCTAGCAAAAAATATTCCTATACTTACGTCCAATTGCACAAACAATTTAGTCAAGAATTATACTAATTGCACCCTTATAATGTGACGGCCCTCATGTTAATGTCATTGCCAAAGGTGATTATAAACGTCTAAAAAAATTTATTATTTGACGTTTGTCTTAAACAACAGGCTGTTATTTTACTTTTTTATTTTGTTAAATGAAAAGTATCGAGACGCACTGTGGACCGGTCAGTACATACTGGCGTGGCAAAATCAACCTTTGGTTTGAGTATAGTAACCGTCATCGATATATCGTTTTTTTATCCACAAAAAACAAGTATACAAACTACAATTTTTTGGAAGCGGTATTTCTGGGTCATAAAATAAAAGAAAGCATATCAGATATTAGGCGCGCTATGTTGAGTGTGTCCAGTCGCACAAACAAGTTATTCAAAATGCAGGATATTTCACGTTATATATTATCTAAATAATCAATCATGCGTGCAAGCAAGTTGATAAGCAAGCTTGACCACAAGCTCGTTAGCTTACGACTAGGATAGTATTTGTAGGGCTTCACAAATGCTCTAGGATCTCCACCGACATTCACACATGCGCGTCAGACATGGTGACACACATTTGTGGTATGCAAAATACCACACAATTATTTAAAAGCCAATATTAATGCGCGATCTATGACCAAAGGTTTATTGACGGGCAATTTGTCAAACTTGACAAGTCGAGTTACACGTATAAGGCAATTATTCGATTATATATATCGCGCATTAATATTAGCGATATTTTTCATGCCACAGGTGTTTAGTTTGCAGAGCCTAACAAATATTATTTTCTTTTGTCGTAAGCTGGAGGACGTGTGTGGAGGGTGCTTGTCAACTTGATCGCAAGCATGTTCGAGCAAGTTTAACATAGATAGAAAGAGACAATAACCGCTTGCCTTTTAAAACTTGTGATTATTACAATGCAAAAGTTTCAACACCTTCACATGAAATATTGTAAACCTAGAGAAATTCTTTCAGTCTATATTTCTAGTGTATAGTAAGTGTAAGTATGGTTATATTACCATATAGTAAAAATGCAAAGAAATAAATTCTTCGTTGGTGCACTAAGAGACCGTCAAGACAAGCTCAAGAGAAGGGACGTGGTATTTTCTTCAGACTAGGTGTAAGCCTGCCTGATGAAAGGCAAGGGCCTAGAAATCGCGATAGCAGGACGGTCTTTTATTACACTATAAACGCCCAAACAGCACAGTGACATCTTACGTACATCCTATGGAAGTCCGAAACTTGTCAACACATCCAGAGGATGTCCAAATTTGGTTCATGTTTGGTCCAATGGATGTCCAATTGATGATACAAATGTCACAAATTATAACATTCGCGGGATATCTCTTTAGGGCGTCCATTGGATGTCCTCTAGCACAACATCCATAGGCTGTCCCTTAAGGATGTCCATTGGAATATACAATTGTCAGAGATTATTTTATCCATACCCAGATAGCATATCCTTTGGGTTTGCTTGGGTAGTTCACTGGATAGCCAGTGGATAGCCAAAAAAAAATTTTGAAAATTTTTTATTTTCATAACCATTTCTAGGGGTTTAGAAATACCGATAATCGATAACAAAAAGTCATTGCGTTGTTATTACGTTAATATGTCACCTTTAGGAAGGTGACTTTAGGTTCACAAACCTAAACGAATTTACATTATGAAGCTATAAATTTTCGTTCTGGCAAACTACTAATCGAGTTAGGCGAAATATGGGTTGGGGTTCCAGGAAGGCATAACTCAATGCGCTCGAGGCTGTGGATGACGGAGAAATCCTAATACAAGTAGAGATCTGCATTTTAAACAGAAATAGTACAAATAAGTTTTAATCGCAAAATTTCATAATACAACTAAGCTGCTGGCCACTCGAACTTACACATAGAGATTTTTAGGCAAAATTTAAAGTTCAATATTTTCAACAGGAATGCAAATTTTTGAACACGTCTTGCAGATTTTAAGAGCTAGTTTTTTTCGGATTAAGCCGCATGACGTATATATATCGTAGGACCATAGGTTTATTATATACGGGGTGATCAATGAAGTCATGCAAAAAATCAAAAAGTTTGTATGAGTGAAATTTCCGCAAAAAATTTTTTTGGTCGTTGCAATATGGTTCGTTACTAAGGTAACATCAATATCTATAGACGTTTTTGTCACTTTTTGGATTAAGGCCCTTAGGTCTTGTACACACTACTAAACATAAAATTTGCATAGCAAAGTTTTTAAAATGCTATAACTTGACATTGGATTGACGGTTCTTGATGATTTTTACGGATTTCGAATCCTTATTTCACGTAGATTTTCTATAATCTAAGCATTTTATTTGGGGGTTGAAATATACAGGTTGAGATTTACACATTATACCGGGTCGATAATAGACAAAAACGTAGGGTACGACGCGCTCTAAGGTTTGGCATTATTTAAGTTTTTGTAAAAATAAATTCTCACCTCAAGTTGTTTTTGTTTAATGTCCTTCTCACTGTTCTGTCCAAAACTTTCACCCCAGTTTATTGTCTCAAGGAGTTATTCAGTTCTTTGTCTACCCCCATGCCCATATTTATGATCGGGTGTAATTTCTACGCGACGCGTCAATTTCAAAGTAGGGTTTTTTTAGGGATTGCAGGAACCTTTAAATTAGGTTTAGAATTAGAAATTTTGTAAGAATTGACTTTTGGCCGCTGTTAACCAATCTTGTATATTGTAGAATATAATGTAATAAACTTGTTCTTGTCGCTACGTTTTTGTCTATTATCGGATAATGTGTAAATTTCAACCTGTATATTTCAACCCCCAAATAAAATGCTTAGATTATAGAAAATCTACGTGAAATAGGGATTCGAAATCCGTAAAAATCATCAAGAACCGTCAATCCAGTGTCAAGTTATAGCATTTTAAAAATTTTGCTACCCAAATTTTATGTTTAGTAGTATATACAAGACCTAAGGGCCTTAATCCAAAAAGTGACAAAAACGTCTAGAGATATTGATGTTACCTTAGTAACGAACCATATTGCAACGACCAAAAAATTTTTTTGCGGAAATTTCACTCATATACAAACTTTTTGATTTTTTGCATGACTTCATTGATCACCCCGTATATAATAAACCTATGGTCCTACGATAAGTATACCTCATGCAGCTTGATCCGAAAAAAACTAGCTCTTAAAATCTGCAAGACACGTTCAAAAATTTGCATTCCTGTAGAAAATATTGAACTTTAAATTTTGCCTAAAAATCTCTATGTGTAAGTTCGAGTGGCCAGCAGTTTAGTTAGTTACAACTCGAATAACTTGTTTATTTCCACTTCATTGGAATTGTGGTAGCTGATTAGAACAAACTACCGTTTTTAAAACTATTTACTGGAGTAGTTATGATCACTTGAGGTAATAAGAAACTAAATGCATGGTATTTTTTAAATTTATACAAACATAATTTTATTATCGTTCCAGCAAGTCTTTAAAAAATTTAATTTGTTTTTGTTGACGAGCTTCTCTTTATATTTATATTTCTTACGATTTGGTTTTCGTGGGCTCTTCCTCTGTAACCAAATTTCATAATATCATTTATATTATATAAAATACGAGAATGCAGGGGAACCGTGTTAATCCAAACTCCAAAAAAACACGCGGTAGTTCGAATAAACGAGATGTTAGGATGTTCTGATTATGAATTCATTAATGAAATAACGAATTATTATTTAAACAAACATGGAACAAAAATGCAGTGCGCGTTGTTTAAGAAAATATGCGTGTTGTAATTTATTTAAAACAAATCAGATAGGAAAACCAGTGGGGGTGAAGCGTTCGTATTACCGTGATCGGATAATGAAGGGTTTGGATTACCGGGATTCGCCTGTACTACAAGTAGTATAGATTTTGAAAAAAATTAATTAATAACAATAGCTTATTAACAGGTTTGTTACCATAAATGTATACATGATTATAAAAACACCCTAAATACATTTCTATTAATACAAAGCTGGGTTATGGGTAGTTAACTCTGTCTATCAAACATGTTATTTTTTAAATTAGCGCTTACGTTGATATATATTTTAATACATATAAAATCTAAACGCTATTATAAGTTCCGGTATGTTTTTATATGCAACGGATGCCGCTTTTTATATATGAATTCACCTTTACATCTCAGTTATTACATATGGGATTTTTTCATATTTAGAGGACAAGTACACAATAAATAACTGAGGATACATGAAAATTTATTTTTTTAATTTACTTGCCAATTTGAAAGATTTAAAGCAGTGCCGAAAATAATTGGGGCTCTATACAAATAGTTATCACGATTTAAAACTCCGGACCCGCCAGATTTATCAAAATATCTTTGTGTAAAAAATTGAAAATTTTTGAACGAAAATTTAAAACCGTTTATTCTGAGAAAAATCTTTCACTTTATTTCAGAATTACCTTCACTAAAATAAATGCTTTCAAAAGACTTAGAAGCCATCCAGATGGCCAAACATTCTTGTAAGTCAGTTGGAAAGCAAGCTGAAAAGTTTGTTTGACAGCTTGTGATTTGACAAAATAAAATTACATTTTTAGGGTTTTACTAAGGCTTTAGGAGCTCTGCAGCAGTCATAAATGCGGGGCAAACATGTTGACATACGCTTGTGGTTTATTAACGTTAAATTTTATTAGCCTATATTGCGATACATTTGAAAGTTTTTTGCCAGTAGCAAGTAGTCAAATTTGACAAGTCCGTGTCAAACATATTCAGTAATGAGCGTCAATAAGGCAATAATTCAAATTTACATAAATTATAAAAATAAACGACCAGATTCTCCAAAGCTAGACCGGTCTAATTTGACAACCAAAAGTTTTAAAGTGGCAAGTGTAAGAATAAGAAAATTTCGTTCTATACTATGAATTTGTTTCTGACTTTTTTTGTAAATTTATGAAGTAAAGGGCAATTTTAGCACGTACCTACCTTTCCCAATAACAAAACTAAACCTGTTTTAGCATCAGATGAAAATTATTTGGAAACCAAGCAAATCGCTGAAATATTACTAACTCATAAGTTTTAGTGACGACTATAACAATGACAGCACAAAATCCTGCCAAAACCTGATTAATAGAATGGTGTGTAAACCAGTAGGTACTAAATCCTAAACATCTTTAATTAATCTGAGCGAAAGGTTTTTGGTTAGTCCGAGATAGTCTTATAATTTATAAAATCGATTTTAAAATTTTTTTCATCGGTTAATAATTTAAACTACATTATTAATCGTGTTTAAATTAAAAAAAAAACTGTCAAAGCTACTGATGCGACGCCTACTAAAGCATATTTTATTTGTCTATACTCGATTTGAAATTGGTTGATAGTAATAAATCATTTTTAGCAGCCGATTCCATAGGCGCACCTACCTGACGTGCCGGTTTGAACCCTATTTACTTATCCGAATAATTTAGTAATCATTATTGTCATAACAGGTAAAAATAATTATGCCGAGAATTCCGGGAACAATTAATACACAATGTTACTTTTCAGGTAGTTACGAAAAATTAGGTACCTCTACTTATTGGTATAAAACTGTGAGTCATTTTAAGAGCGAACAAACCTAATGCGAGTATTCTAGGACACACATTTGGGTAATTTTTGAAAATGGAGAGTCTTTCAGGATTTATTCCAGTTAAGCGAGCTGCGAAATCAGCGCTAAGCATTAGTGAAAAGATTATTGTGCTTAATGTATTTAATGCACTTAGATATCAAAAAAGTGCAATAAGTATCGATTCTGCAGTGGAACTTTGTTCAAAGATGACAGGTATTGGAAAAGCAACCATCTACAGGCTGATGCGGGAAGAAAAGACAGGAACCGTGACGCCACCAAAACCATCTCCAGGAAGGCGAACAATACCGATCGATGAGGACGAAAAGGCCATCATAAGACGAATCCATCAATGATCCATCAAAGAGCATGTACTAAAGGAGGAGGAAAAAATGTGGCAATTGGATAGTTTACTGGAGAAAACGGTCGAACCACTTATTATCAATTTAGGGGAAGAAGACAGTCCCTCAGATATTTCATTTTCTGATGATGATTAATTTAAAGCGAAGAACTGTAATGACTTACTATAAATTTTATAGAATTTCAAATAGAAACATTTTTCCAAATTTACTTGTTTATTAGTTGCTTTATTGTTATTAGTATTATATTTATTCAAATACAAGGGTAACAAATTATGCCACACATCCGAATGTTCACTAAATTATATAATTATTGTGTTTAATATAAACTTAAACCCACCCGAAAGCACGTGCATGAGTGCAAAACATCACAGGTAGAATACTACCGCTTATTGTTCGAGCCTCGGGTTAAGCTTTGTATTCGACGCCCTTATCAGATCTATAGGAATGGAAAGTTTAATAAATGCAAAAGGGTCTAGACTTTCAATGTATATACTATTTAAAACTTGGCAATTTAGGTGGACCACTCTGTGTACGTGTTTGACGGATTTTAATGATTTATTACTATCAACCAATTTCAAATCGAGTATAGTCGTAAGCTTGCTTTTTTACAAGCTTACCAGTATGTTTGACCGTGTGGATGGCCCCTTACAATGAAATAAAACTAGACGGTTTCTATTCGTTGGGCGTGAATTACACACTGCTTGTTGGTGAGTTTACTAGCTATTAGTAAACTAGCTCTGTGGAATAGCAGCAGCTAGAAAACTAGACCTAGTTTTATAGTGCGGCGAGTAAACTAGCTTAGGATAATTCATGCTTTATGACGGATTATTTATGGTGTGCTAATTTTAAAGTTAATTTCATCACAATTCAAAATTCATATAAAGTTATAATCATCAAAATTTATTAACACAATCTTGTTGGTTATTTTTGTATATAGTCAGAGTCCGGCTCGCCGGCGCGGCGACTAAACTAGCTCCGTATAAACCAACGCCTTGTAGTAAATTAATGCTAAACGTAAAAATTAACTTAACTAAAATCATAAATGCATATCAAAATACTTACAAGTTAAGATTTATTAACACAAAGTAGTTTACTATGATTGCTGCGTCTGCTGGCATATGTACAATTTTTTCAAAATAAACCTATTTATAGTTAGAGTAGTCAGTTCGTTTTAATTGAAGATGACAAACTCCAAACACATGGGCAGCTATAAACGATGGAAGTATAGCATATACTTATCAATAAACAAACTATCTTAGTATTTTCTGTGTGTTGTCTATGTCACAGGAAGGGCAAGAAAAATTTCCGGAATGGTAAGTGGCTCTTACTACGTCAAATAGTCAAAAGACCGAATAAAAGGGTTTTAATATGAACAATCATTGTTTTATAACTATTGCTTCATAGATCCACTTACTTTTAGGCAAATACGAAAAATGCAATATGTAATAGAAGCTTATTTGTAGAAACTCTAACTTAAAACCTAATGATTTCCGAATCCCGTTCAAAAGAAATATGATTTGGTGGGTTTTCACTTACCGAATCTGCATCTAAATTATCATCATTGTATTTTCCAACTCGCTTCTTCTTACAGCTTTTAAAATAGGCCGCTCTAAATTTTTTATTTAGTATTGCTAGTCGATATACTACTACAATTGGTGCGGCAAGAAAAAAGTTGTCTGCGATAAAGTACAATAAATAATATATTGTATAATATTGATTTGAAATAAAATGTAGCACATATATTTCCACTGTCCTAATAACAAATAAAAATAGAGCCAATATTATCACCACCTGTGTAATACTTAAAGCATATTCAGTCCTGTAGGCTTCGGAAGGTAATGCTTTCCTTCGCCTGAGTACAGAAATTGTGGTAACAACTATAAGACAGAAAACAAAAGACGCCATTTCTAAATGTAACCTAAGCTTTTCTACACGCCCCTGGTTTAAAAAACAGATCGTAGAAGTTGCAATCCACTTAGCTGCAGCAAATAAATACATGATATATACTCCGTATTTAAAACTTTTAGAACATCGATCGTAGATATCAGTATGGTAGGTTGAAATATACCAGTCAAAGGTCATAAATGTTAAAACATAAAAACTTAATGTCAATGTTAAATGATCCAAATTATAAATAAAATAATGCAAAGTATATATATGCCTTCCCCAAGTACATAGCTCTACTATTGCGGCTAATAAGTTTGCAAGAGCTAAGTACAGCATATGAAAAATAGCATACTGTAAAATAAAATTGTTGATTCTATTACGAAGATTTTGATATTTACTGATAATCACTATCAAATATACATCGCTGACAAACGCAAGAACACATACAAGAAATCTGATAACGTAAATTACAGCAATCATGTAATGTAAAATGTGATACTTAGTTTCTGTATACTCGTTTGAATCTGGATCTTCAGAAAATACATCGTCGTCAAACATGTCACCACTGTCATTAGTAATATTTACTGCCGAGTTCATCTTTGAAGAATCTGTAAAACAAGAAAGATATATGTAAATTAAAAATAGTAGAAAATAGTTGTGAAAGTTTTCATTCGCCATTTTTTAAAAATAATTTTCAGGGCACGGTCAAAACAGCAAGTCTTTTTTGAAATATAAAATTGCGTATCCATGTAAAATTTT